>PVNU02001975.1:637787-1275574 GCA_003013855.2 Liriodendron chinense | reverse complement strand
ATAGTGATTAACCTCATCACGTCCTTCCCTGCGTCAACTACAAAGTTTTTTTTCACTATAATATATAAGAAAAATAAAAATAAAAGGCTTACCTCTCTCGAACTCTTCCTCTGTAGAATGTTGTGGAAAAAGACATACCTATACTTGATGTAGATCAAGCCAAAAACACAAAAGAAAAGGGACAAACCAAGAATAAGAGACGAGAGGCACAGGACTTTGAGTAGTTCTGCTATATCCCTACTCCACAAGGCAGTAACACAGAGCATTCTTCTTCATTAAAATAAGAAATATCAAAAGAACAAGATTTAGCACTCTCCAACTCTTTTCCTCAATACAAGAATTTTCACCCAAAAATACTTGAAAAGGTGATACAATGGAATACCTCTCTCTATGTATAGTACTTTATATATAGAACACATGAGAGAGCATGTACACATCGTAGGGAACTAGGCTTCAACTCACATGCACATATGTGCATACATGTATGCATATGAGAGTAAAGGTAAAAGCCAACTTTGACCAGAAGACCTGTAGATGCATTACATACATTTACTTCCATCAGCTCAACATCCTCCTATCTCAAACCATACAATGTGTCAAGGGGTGTAAACAGGTAATCAAACTTGTGGGTACTAATTTTAACAAGTTCTCATATTAGACCCGTTAATTAGCAACTATGTTAGGTTTTAGTCCACCATCTTAGAACAGTAGAGTTAATATTGATTTTAATGTTAAATTAGAAATGGTCGCACACAACCAATGTTAGAAGGATCAATAACGCTACAACTTTCATTAGCTGGGAATATGGAAATAATGCCAGTATATCACTAGTAGTTAGAAATGTGAAGAAACATTGGGGAAATGCGAGGAAAACGGTAGAGCTTTTGTAGCTTCAGGAGCTTATTTTTATATGGAAAAAATTACAAATTATAAAAAGAATGAATCCATAATAAGCTTTCATTTAATGTGAAGTATGCAAAACCGTAGGAAATCAGTCCAAAAGTGACAATAATCACTTAAATCTCGTTAAATCAATTAATATAAGCAAACAGATATATCTCATTAAATCAATTAATAAGCAAACAAATAAATCTCAGTAAATTAACTAATAAGTAAACAAATATGTATGTCTATACATAAATGAGGATATAATTTATAAACAAATACAAATGCATGTTGATCCAACCATCCAAACATCCCACCATCCATCCAAACATGCCACCATCCAACCAACCCATCCAATCATCCAAACATATTTTATCCATCCATCCAGCTATCCATCAATCATCCAACCATCCAACTATCCGTCCATCCCATCGAATCATCCAAACATCTATCTATCCACCTATCCATCCAAACATCCATCCAACCATCTCATCCATACATCCAACCATCCCATCCATCCATCTTAACTATCCATCCAACCATCCAATTCTTCAATCAATCCATCTCATCCATCCATCCAAATATCCAAATATCCATCCATCCGTCTATCCAACCAACCATACAACAATCTCATCCATCCAGCCTCCAACTATCTCATCCATCCATCCATGCTATCCAATCATCCAAACATCCATCCATCCATATCGAACCATACAAATATCCATGCATGCATAATGATTCAATGCATACATACACGCCATCTATACGATTTTTTAGTGTCGGTGTATTAAGCAGTATAAACTGCTTTAAGTATCATGTAACTCCTTTCTAATGACATGACAATCCTCGTTTAGTAAATGAGAGGGGGGGGAGCCTTTTCAAGCTCATTTATTTTATGAGAGAGAGACGTTGCAGAGGAAGTAGAAGACAGATGGCTCTTTGGGTCCCGCAGAGGAAGAAAAAGGAGAAAGAAGAATGCTCTTTTTTTCGATTTTCTGGATATTTACGCAAGCGACATTATCGAAGATGTTGCAAAATATTGAAAATGGCGATAATATCGGCGACTTTTGCTGATTCATGGTGTCACTGGACCAGTGACACCGAAATTATCATCAATAATATCATCAATTTACTGATTTTTTTTACATTGCACACAACTAGTTGTACAGCTAACTAGTCAACATGTGGGGCCCACCATGGTGTTTGTATGAAATCTCGTCCATCCAGGAAAGTTGTCCCACGATGAAAGTGGTATGCCCAAAAAATAAGCCCAATCCAACAATGAAAATATGATCATGCCGCATGTAAATGTGGAGTTTTTTGGGTGGTTTGTGGTTTCTTATGATGTGCCTCACCTGATGGTTAGATCAACCTGATTTTTAGGGCATCCCATTTTCATGTTAGGACATATTTGATGGATGGGTAACAAGTCATACAAAAACATCATGGTGGGCCCCACATGCCGAATAGTTGGACATACGAATAGTTGTTTGGGAGCATTTGTGTGTGCTCCTTTAGTGTGGACCACCTGAATCATAGGTCAGGCAAATTCCTTTTTGCCTTGGACCTACCATGCGATGACGTCTATACTGGTCAAAGAGGACTTCACATAAACAGCATGGTGAGCCCAATAAAAAATCAAGGGTGGGAGTCCCCAACATAATAATTTCCCGTGGTATGGTCCACATGAATCATTAATGGGTCTAATATTTAAGCCCTCAGCCTAAGATGGTGACGCAGGGAGGACGTGGTAGGTCGATCACCGTCTCCCTAACCGATAGTTTATCGAATCCATGAGAAGAAATAAAAGATTAAAAAAAAAAAAAAAGGAATTTAATTCCAAATAATTGATTTATTGATAATTGAATTCATAAAAACGGAATTACAATGCATATAAATAGGAAACTAACCCTAGGTAAAGTATCAAAATCCAACTCCAACTAAAACTCCTAGAAAACGCAACTTACTATAAATAGTAAACTTACTATTTATAAAAGTCGTTCAATCCTACTAAAACTCTTGGTTTTCGGCCAAAAATAGAAAGTTATCAAACGGCCTCAACCACGTTGTTCTACTAAATATTCTAAGCCCTTTTCATGTTGGACACTAACTCTAAAGCCCTACAGATGCAAAGTTATGATCGAATTAAAACTTACTATAAATGGTAAAACTGAAAATAAACTAGCCTTATGACCGTCGATACGGTCGAATCTCACGATTCGGACCTGGGCAACCCGGCATAGCGAGGTTGGTTGGCTAAAGTAGCTCGAGCTACCCCAAATTGATATATTATACGTCCCGTAACTCATTCCGGATTGTGAGATACGACCGATTTACGATCCTGACAGTCCGGATCACTTTCGACCCCGACCGGTCTTCTTTTGCTTCATCTGGGCCATGAAATAATCAGCGACCTGTTCTACATCAAATGGAGTGACACACCTAGCGTTTGGAGTGAATTTCACATGCACATTATTGTGATGGTTGGAGCAAATTTCACATGCACATCTACAGTGAGGCTCACCAGAGCTGTCCAAGTACCCTTTACTCACATGAATAGTCAAGTCTATGTAAATTATTCTAGCAATGAAATGAGGTTTGCCATCCTAGGCATATGTTGGAGCAACTTAAATGCCACACGTATTAAAGTGGCATGCATGTAGCAATATTATCCATCCATCGAGAGGGTTAACAAGCAAAGGGTCAGCAGGCTTGTGTGGGCCCCACCATACTGTGTATGTGAAATCCACTCCGACCATGAGGTGTGTTACCCCATGTTAGGCCCAGGCCCAAGCCCAAATATCAGACCTATCCATGATCCATGTTAGAGAGACACTTAAATGCCATGTGTTAAAGTGACATACGTGTAAGCAATCTTATCCATCCATTGAGAAGGCCCTACGAGCAAAGTGTCAATGAGCTTGTGTGTGCCCCAATGTGATGTGTCTGTGAAATCTCTAACCAACAAGTGTGTCCCTCTATGTTATGCCTTGGGGTTTGAGTCCTTGCCTCGGTAGTAGACTCTCAGGAGTTTCAATACGTGGTGAAATCCCACTACGGCCAGAGTTGGGGGGAGGGGGGAGAATGTTAAGCCTAGGGTCGTAATATCAAAACCATCCATGATTAAGGTGAACCACACAATTGGAAAGAGTGTATAGGGCCATGCCCAATGTCTAAACTATTACCTTAGTGTGGCTAACTTGAATCACGGAAAAGTCCTGATTTCGGGCCTAAAGCCTAACATTTATGACATCTAATGGTTAGAGTTGATTTCACAGGCTCATCACAGTAGGCCTATAAAAAAAATCAAGGATAAACATCTCTCTCCCAACTCTTTTCCTTTGGTGTGGATTATCTAAATCATTGGTCAGCCTGAATCCTTTTGGCCCTGGACCTGATGTGCGATGATGCATATAATGTCCAGAGTGGATTTCACATACACATCACAGGTGGGCCCCACAGGAAGCAAGGGTGGGCATCCCCAAAACAATAGTTTCCGACCACATGTGGCCCATATATATGGATCACCCTGAACTAACATGGGGTGACGCACCTGATGGTTGGAATGAATTTCTCATACACATCAAGGTGATGTTTTGAGTGAGTTTCACATATACATCATGGGGCCCACATGAGCTGCCCAACTCTTTGCTTGCACAAATCACCTCCTGTCGGCACAGCCAACACTGCATGGAGGAGATCATCACTCATGTATATGTAAATTATTCTAGCAGTGAAAAGCAGTGAAATGAGGTTTGCTAACCTAGGCACATGTTAGAGCCCCAATTAAACACCACAAGTGTTAAAGTGGCATATGTGCGAGTAATCTTATCCATCCATCAAGGGGACCCAACAAGCAAGAGGTCAGTGGGCTTGTGTGGACCCCACAGTGATGTGTATGTGAAATTTAATGTGACCATTACATGCATTACCCATGCTAAGCTCAGAGCCCAAATATCAAACCCATCCACGGTTCAAGTGGACCACAAAATTGGAAAAGGTGTACCAGGCAACGCGCATGCTTCCATCTATTACCCCTGTTAAGGCTCACCTATGACAGATGGGCTTGATTTATGGGCTTAGGGCTTAAATTTTGGTGTAGCATCTAATGGTTGGAGTTGATTTCATATACTCATCAGAATAATTATGAAAAAAAAATAATAATAAAGGGTGATGTGTCTCTCCTTTTTTTTTTTCTTTTTTTTTTTTTTTTGGACTAGCTAAATCATACGTCAGCTTGATTCTTTTTTACTCTTGACGTAATATGGGATGACACATATAATGGTCCGAGTAGATTTTACATACAGTGGGCTCCATAAAAAGGTGGGTATCCCTCTCACAACAGTTTCCCATGGTGTTGTCCATGTGAATCACCAATGGGTATGATATTTAGGCCCTAGGCCTAACATGGATGACTCACCTGATGGTTGGAGTGAATATATACCACATACACATCAAGGTGATGATTGGAGTGAATTTCACATACACATCACGGTGGAGCCCACCAGAACCACAAACCCTTGGTTCAGACTGATAAGGAAGCAGATTAGGTGTTGTCAATACCAGTCGCCATGGTTGGGCCCAATGTGATGTATGTGTTTTATATCCCCACCATCCACCCGTTTCTCCAGCTCATTTTAGGGCATGAATCAAAAAATGAAGCAGATCCGTAGCTTAAGTGGACAACCCCACAGGAAATAATAGTGATGGAATGGCCACCATTAAAAACTTCTCGCAGCAACAAAGGTTTAGGATCAGGAAGATATGTATGTTTTCCTTCATCCGGATCTGAGTGACCTTATCAAGAGTTTGGAAGTAAAATAAACATTATGATGGCCCCCAAAAAGGCTTCAACAATGGGTTTTAATATCCGTACTGTTGCCTGAGGTGTTGTCCACTTGAGCTTCCGATCTGCTTCATTTTCGGATTCAAACCCTAAGATTAGCTGGAAAAACAGATGGACAGCGTGGATATAAAACACATATATCACGTTGGGCCCCACAGCGTCCAATGCATCTACACACCACCGCTGGGTAGAGCTGGGCACAAACCAAGCCAGCTCGAAAGCTCAGCTCGGATTGGATTAAAAAAGCTCAGCTTCGAATAGAAGTTCAAACCAAACCAAGCCTCGGAGTCAAGCTCATTTGTAAAAACAAACCAAGCTCAAACCAGGGTAGTACCTGGCTCAGCTCAGCTCAAAGTGCAGTTTGATTCATCTTGATTCGGCTCATAGATTGTAAGCACACTGTTTCCTGTGGCACTTGAGCTTTGGATATGATTCCATTTTAGGATCAAGTCCTAACATGATATGTAAAAATGGATGGGTGGCATGGATAATACATATACATGATGACAGTGGATAATACATAATACATATGCATGAATGGACATTGTTTCCTTTGCACTTGTAAAATTATGCTTATGTATTTTTGTTTGGAAAGAGCTCTTACATGTTTATTTTGAAGTTGCACTCCTCCTTTGAAGGGTGTTAAACATCATGTTGTAAGGTACTTTTGTATTTTTTTATTTTTTAAATTCTTTTCTATTTAAACAAACAAACAAACAAATAAAAAGAGACGCCACACTATTCGAACTTGGCCCTGGCTCAGTTTGAAATTTTCAACCAAACTGATCCTGACTCGAACCAGATATTTTCTGGAGCAAAACAAACTCAGGGCCGCATGGGTCAGCCCAAAACCCAAACTAGGCCGATCCACAAACTGGGGTGGCACAAAAGCATGCCAAACCAAACTAGGGCTAACTCGGCCCGGCCCGGCCCGGATCATTGCCCACCTTTACCGCTGGGTGTGGTGTTGGCAACACCACCTAATCGGCTTTTTACAGAGAGTCTCCTGTCGGCACTGCCGACACTGTAAGCAAGGGACCAATGCTCTTCAATATGTAAATTATTCTGGCAATGAAGCATGGTTTGTTAACGTAGGCACATGCTTAGAGAGCCACTTAAACGCCACGTGTTAAAGTGGCATACGTGTGAGCAAACTCATCCATCCTTCACAAGGGCCCCACAATGTAAATGTGCTTGTCTGACCTATCCAAATCCAGTCCAGATCTTCAAGAAACAAGACCTGACCTAGACACATAAAACTCGAGCCCAATCAGCATGGACATAGTAATCTAGCTAGGGCCCAACCCATTGATCTCTCTCAAAAAGCAAGCTTGCACAACTGGCTACATTTTTCCCAAAAATGTAACATGGCACACGCACAAGCAAGCCGCAGGCCACAAGTTAGGTGGGTGCTAGTACAAACATAGTCAAGCTCAGAAATCAAGTGCTCTACTGATCAGGTGGGCCACACAGATACATATTGAAAAATGCAAAACAGAGACATAGATCCCTCAGTCCATGACGGGAACTAGTCATCCTTTATTCCAACCCTGTGTGTGGGCTGCATATAATGTCATACCCGTGCCTCGTATCTTCATTATGTTGGACATAACCAAGATTATTTGTACCACAAGTCAATGTGTTGATCGTGACTGAGTCACACTTTCCGGCTAGTTTCCTCGCAACTAATCGATATCTCCTCGGTTCCTGATTAGCTCAGTGTGTGGGGCCCATCATGATGTGTATGTGGAATTTCCTCTGACCGTAGGTGTGTCACCCCATGTTAGGCCCAGGGCCCAAATATCGGACCCGTCGATGATTCAAGTGGACCACACAACAGGGCGACGCCCACTGTCCAAACTGTTACCCTTGGTGTGGCTCACCTGAATCACCGATGGGGCTGACTTTTGGACCTGAGGCCTAACTCGGGTAGATCTGGAACCTTTATAGCGGTTTTGATGGGCCTTGCTTTGTACTTCTTTTTTTAATCAATATTTTTGCATTTTTAATAAATGTTTTTTAAATTTGTAGGCTGTTTCTTGACCATTAAATCTAGATTGTTTCTGCCATGAGAAACAGGTCCATAACGACTAGCTTATCAATTGCATCCTGCAGCAGTCAGAAATGCATGGTTGTTTCATCACCCTTCTTGAAATCAGTCGTGCCTTTGTGGTCCATACAAAGCGACATTTCCCAAGTCCCTTTTGACACATCAACAAGCACAAAACATCAGCTATTACAAACTCTGTAGATACATACCAACAGACAACAAAGATAGGAAAAAGAAAAACAATAAATAAATAAAAAGTACTATCCTTTTTTCCTTCTCCTTGGCAAGGGTGTGCGTTCCCCTCTAGCTTGTTCCATTCGGTGTTGCGACCCACCTGAGTTTTGGATCTGCCTGAATTTTGGGGCCCTAGAGGTATTTTTGGGGTGACGCACCTCGTCATAGTCCCTACTTTTCCCTAGTACCCACAGCACAGTTTATGGTGGTACTAGTACCACTAGAGGGCACCTCAACAAATAAATGGCCTAGAGGCCAAAACCTATATTTGACACCAATTCTATCCAGGTTGCCCAATGGCCGATCCAAAAGCAGGGGGAGCTACAGCACAAGGAAGGAACAGTTGGGATGGGGACGCCCTACCATTAAAAACCTTCCAAATAGTACGTGGAGCCGCCCTGATTCGTATTATGCCATGTAATCCCCATTCAAAAGACATCCAACCAGGATGAATGGACATGCAAAAACTCATGCCATTCCAAAACTAAGGGGATTTTAGAGGTTCTGGCATGATTTTATGTGGTGTGGCCCACCTGGGTTTAGAGATAAACAAGAATAGGATGGGACAGAAATTAGGATTGGATATCGTAATAACGTCACAGTGGACCCCTGATGCCAACTTGTACATCAAGAACCAGGAAAAAAATAAAACAACAAACAGAAAGAGAACCAAAAAACAAACAATTAGAAAAATAAAATACAAAAAACCCAGACCCACATCTGGGAAAACCCAACAAAAAGCCTAAACAAGCTCGAGGTGCCCAATCTCTAAATAACGATAGCACCCTATTGAAAACCCCAGCTGAGGAGACACTTCAACTTGTATATTAAGCCTATCCTAGAAATGTTTGTATTGGATTTGGCCTCAATGAAAATTTAAGTATCTGCACAATGAAAAATAAACATTAACTTACAAAAAAAAAAAAAAAAAAAAGGTATATAAACACTAAAGAACTAAAAGATAAATTAAGATTCCTAATTGAAAAGCCAATGTGTGACTAAAACCAGTTTAAGCACGACTGTTTTTAGATCATGAAGTGTCCTTCTTACATAGAAATTAAGAAAAACTTCAATTTCCAATTAATTTCTTGATCTCCTTGAACTGGGTGAATGATTGGATGATGACGATCTCCCTGAATAAAAAATTAAAATAAAAATAAAAAAGTGAGCATTTTTATTTTTTATGTATTAATATGAATTTTGAGTTTTTAATACTATTATCAAAATAATAATAAATAAATAAATAACGCTTGATAGGCACTCAATTTCAATGAGAAGCCCCATTACCAAAATTGATTCTGGTTTGTTTGGCTAATGAGAAAATGGTGTAAGATCTTGCTTGGTCATGGCACAAATGTAGCGCCTAGAATCGAGGCAAGGTTAGTAATTCAATTTTTTAGTTGTTTTGGTCCTCAGCTAGATTACTGATAGTTCACCACCATTTTGTAAGTTCTTGTGTCTCATTCACTATAGGCATGTTGAAAGAGTACGGCAATTTGCACCATCCAAATCAAGGGCCCCATTGGAGATGGAGCACAGCCCAAAGTTCTCACTGATTAAATCATCACAACCATCTGACTACACTCATTGAATTAGACGACTGACTACTTTATGTTTCAACTGTCCAATAGAGATGATGGAGGGAATCATCTGGTCATTATTCGTACGATTTGGGAATCTTTTTTGGTGATCTATCACCATAAACTTCTCATTCCAGCATGAGAGATGTATGGGCTTAATGATGCAGGCCCACGGCCCACCTAGACCCAGCATTAGGTCCAAAAATGACGTAGGCCCACAGCCCACCGTAGGGACCAACATGTGCTGATTTTTGGAATGCTTATTTATAGATTTGGAGACCTAAATCAAGGATTGTAATTTACTATTTTTTATTTTTTTTAGATTTGAGGCTGATTTAATGTGATTAAAGATACGGGGCGGATTTAGAGATGTAATTACTAATTAGGATTAGTTCTTGTGTTTGATTTTACTATTATTATGGGGCTGATATAGAGATGTAATTAGGATTACTTTCTATATTTGCTTTTACTATTATTAGGTTTTTACCATCTTAGGAAGATTAAATTGATTTAAAATAAATTATGATTGATTTGAAAACAATTTCTTAGTCGGGGTTGTCATTAAAGATTCATTAAGGATCTATAAAAGAGGGGTCGTAAGGAGTCGGTCATTCTAAAAATTTTCTGAGTGTGAGTTCTTTTCTTAAGCATTGTAAGAAGTTTGATATTAATGAAGTTATTTCTCCCTTTGTATTCAAATATTCTTATGAGTGCAATTCTTGTCTACTTCTTTGAGATTCGGTGTTGATATCTCATTAATTCGATAATCGGGCGACACGACTTAAACAAGCATTAAAATAAAATACCACTCTATTTAGAACTATTAAACATAACAAAGTACAGCAAAGCATGATATTTCCCAAGCGTTAGAAATTACCGGGCACTATTAAAAGACATGATTATTTTGGCCAATTAAATGAAGGGTTATTTATATTCTCTTGAGAAATCAATGGTCATTTTCTTAGCATTTACAGAAGAAAATGGATTTTTTTTTAAATATTATTTACAAAGAAAGCAACAAGCATTCCTAGCCTCCCCAAACAACCCACAGGATGGCCGTGATGAATAACCTCCACCTAGCTTTCTCAGATTTCCCACTCCCTCCACCATGCCAAGCCCATAAAAGATCTTCCACCACTTTCAGCATCGCCTACTTCATAGAAAAAAGGCTCAAAACATAGTCTCATATCTTCAATACAAACGGAGCAACGAATAAACCGATGATCAATAGATTTTGCATCTTACATACACATTAGACAAATGTTCGGCAAAACAAGCGATCTTCTCTGAAGATTATCGATGGTGAAGGTCATCTTCCTTCCCACCAATCAAACGAACATAGCCACACGGGGTGGGGCACCATAGAACCAATGGTGGAACGGGTTGTGAGGAAAGCCGGAGGGGATGGGCCCAGATATTAAACCATAGAAAGAACGGGCCGAGAACTTTCCAGAAGAATGAGCCGACCAAATCAAAGAATCCACATCTTGGCTTGAAGGCATCGCATTTTTAAGGTAGTTGAACAAACCCACAAAATCCTCAGCTTTGACATCAGGTCAAATTCCTACAACAAGGAGGGGACCAAATGATAACGCCTCCACAAACAGAGAAGCATTCCACCATGGATATCAGCCAGTCGGTAGCAATCTGAGCTAGCCTAGGTAACATATCTTGGAGGGACGTATCTCCACACCAAAATCCACCCAAAATCTATTCTGACAACCATTTCTAAGAGAGTACGCAATCCCCTGTTGAACTAGAGGCTTGGTAGCTGCAATCGCTCTCCATGGTAAAGAGGCTCTATATAAAGAAGACCTTTTGACGAACCATCCACCAAATTGTGTCATACTTGCGATGAGCTCTCTCCACATCCTTCCAGTTTCACTATTGAACCTCCATATCCATTTACCGAAAACTCCAAGTAGTTTTCGAGGAGATAATTAGTAGAATAAAGAACCTCGTCTTAGAATGGGTTCTCTATGTAAAACAGCCTAGTAGTTTTTTCGGCTTTCGTTTGGGCTTTTTTTTTTTAGTTTATATTCTTTCCTCTTCTTTTGGCGTGCTCTCAAATAAAATCATTGTTACCTCTCCAAAAAAAAAAAACAAAGAATTACATTGACCGATGGCCATTTTAAACATCGAATCTAGTTTGCCAATGTCAAAAGCATTACAGCAACAGAATTCTGTATAAACAAGATAAAGTCCTGAAATCAAGGAAAACCACTAGGGCTGTCAATGGGCTGGGGAACCCATCGCACTTCTGGAACCAACCAACCATCGACTAGGGTTTGGTCTAATTTTTAGCTCTATGAGATCAGGGCAGGATCCAAACATGAAAATCCACTCCAACAAATGAGAGGTGCCCTCCGGAGGTACTGGTACCACAGTAAGCTTTCGGTGGTACTGGGCACATGTGGGGTCCATGTGATGTGTGCACAACATTCAACCAGTCCATAAGATACGTCACCTCGATAAATTCACTAGACCCAAAAACAAGCTTGATCCAAACCGAGGTGGGCCACAGCACAGGCAACAAGGTGGGAGGGAACACCTACCTTATTTTCACCAAGGCCCACCTGAGTTGCAAAACCACCCGAATTTTTTCCCTGACCCTTAATTCAAGCCAGATGAATGGTCTGAACAGCCTGGATTCCATATACACAACACAGTGGACCCCCAGGAAAATCAAGGGTGGGCGTTCCCTCCTAGATTTTTTTCATGTGCTGTGGCCCCCTTGAGTTTTAGATCTGCCTGATTTTGGGGCCTTACGGATATTTTGAGGTGACACACCTGCTGGACAGGTTGGATGTCATACACAAATCACGTAGTCACCCAAACCCAAATTTGACACTTCTATCTAGGTTGCCCGATCTCAAATGCAAGCCCAGCTATGTGGCCCCGCCAGGCCAGGCAAACCTCAGCCCAGTGACAGCACCCGATACCCCACACCCACACCAATGGATAAAATAAATGAGAATACATAAAGCATATATTAGAAGTCATAAACTCTAAAACTCACCGTATCATGTGGTATAATTCAAAAAAGTATTGTCATGCTGGAGCTTCTGTTTCCAAGATGTAACTATTGATTTGGGTCATTGATATGTTCCTTCCTTTTGCCTTCTCGCAATGACTTAAAGCTACCACTACGACGCCTCAAAGCTTCTGATTCCACGCATTGTTTCAATTTCTCTAATGCTGTTAAATTCAATTAAAAAAAAATCAAAAGACTAGTGATCAGTAAAACACCTGGGGACAAGGGACTGGAAGTTTGGAGTGTTACCAGAATAATAAACAGGACGAAGAGATTCAACTGAGTCGGTAGGTAACGGGTACAGGCTACAACTATTTCTATCGGCTTTCTGTAATAGCTTCTTGAAACGTTTAACCTGTGAAACAAGAAGGTTAGAACAGAGTATGCATTTGTGCGCATTCTGACTATCATAAAATGATAGATACTAGATAGTTATATGGTCGCATATATAAAAGAAATGCTCATATCCAACCAGTTGGCCGAGTCATCAGCCTAGCAAATCACTTCCAACATCATCTACGTGTGAAATCCAACCCATCCAATAGGTTGGCCCAAGCATGAGGATCACCTTGTGTAAAAATCAGACCCATCCATTAATCAGGCATACCACACTTGTATCTTATTATTTATCAGCAGCTATTGGTGTGGCTCACCTGATGAGTGGATGGTAATCGCACCCGCGCCCCCCCCCCCCCCCCCCAAAAAAAACAAACAGCACAAAGTACATGCTTATATAAAGGTTTAAAAAGGTATTATGACATTATAACTACCGCTAGTGTGACAGTTATATAATGGTAAGCCTACATGAAAACAATAGATGCTTTTACTGTAAAACAGTGTTATGCTTTCATTACAGAACTCCGTTAACAATTTTACGAAAGAAATCCAAACAAAGTAACAGCTGTTATTCTGTCATATAAAGGCCATTTTTGGCTGCTTTTTTTCCTTTTTTCTTTTTTGTGATTCCATAACACAATGTGTAGTGACCGTTCCTGTGATAACTTATCAATATCAAGTGACTCATATCATACATATAGGATATACAGATGCACACACATGAGATCTGGATCTTTAATTTGTTTAATTCCTACAGCTTGGTTGATACTAGCCATTGATTGGAGGAATCTTGAGGATTACAGATGGGCAGTCAGGAAACATTCCAACCAGTGTTTTAAATAGCTACGCTATGTAGCGTGTAGCTTACGCTACGTAGCATAGCTTAGCCTTAACGCTACATAGCTCATGAAAATAGCTTAAGTCACGTGTAGCCTATGTTGCATGATAATTTGCATACGCTACACGCTACATAGACTAGGCTACACGCTACGTACCTCACATTACAAGTTATTTTTCATTACAACATTAAAATCAAATAATATTCTCAATAATTTGTTACATTTTTCTATTTTCAATATTTAATGCTTTTATTAAAAATAATACAAGTATCGGTATTAAATTAGTTTTGTTGCTCTTTCTTTACCTTTATACTCAATGATTTCCCTTCTCTATTACTTTACGTCGCGTTTGGTTGCACCAAATATGATGAAAATTTGTTAAATTTCATTATTAGTCAATCTAATTTGGTGAATATCATGGAATTAGTGCAAACAAGCACAACCTTAATTAAAAATCTAGAAGTAACGTTTAGCTTATGCTACAAGCTATGTAGGTTACGCCTCACGCTTCAGAGGGGTGAACGCTAGGCTACACGCTATTCACTATTTAAAACACTAATTCCAACCAAAGGTCAACATTCAATGGGCCAAAATCCCCCATTCAATGGCTACAATCATCTGATTGGCAGGGTTTTAAGTGTATGGCTTATCCAGGGTGGGGCACAAATACAATAGATGCACCATCTGGATCTTGCACATGTGCGCCTTTATTTTATTATTTTTATTTTTATTCTTTCGGATATTGAGCATTGTTGGTATTGGCATCCAAGCACTGGATAGGTTCTCAGAAGAAATCCTCTATCAAACAAAGCAAGTGAATTACATAAGTATGCCCCAACTAGGATCAACACCCTCGATCCAAAGCATCAATTGGCCCACTTCTGCCTAGAGCATTTCCTTACCAATTGACCTAAAGGGGGAGCAAAAAATTAGAAATCGGGCCTTGCATTTCAAGCCCAAGCCAACCTTTTAACATCATAATGGGCCTGTTCTAAGACTTGGATCAGGCCTTGATAGAAAGTTCTGCAAAATCTCATCCAGGCCCAGGGGCTAACCCGTTTATAAATCGGGCCCATACCCAGCCAATCAGGCCAGGACTCGAACCTGATGAGCCAGCCCAGCCCATTTCCACCCTATCAATTGGAAACCCACTAACCAAAGAAAGTGAAATAGGATTACAAAAACAAGGACAACTAACGGCTCATCTGGACACACTTTGTCAAAAGAGGGTTTCAAGCCTGCTTTCTCAGTTGACTCAGCAAAATCCAATTGGATTGGTTTTTCCCAAGACGCTGTTTTAGCATCTATTTTGCCTAGTGGGAGATGAGAAGGGGGTTTGCAAGTGCATCCTAACGCACAACATAAACTGCCATTTTCATCAAAACGGAATTTAGGCCTCAACCACCACTTTGGAGGGTGTGACCACACGGGCCCTGAAGTATGAAATCCTTGCAGAAGAAAATTAGAGAAGTTCTTGTCCAAGATTCCAAGTTTTTGCACAGGCTAGATCGTCGTGTTTATCATCTTCTTTTGCTTGAATTTATCCATGACTTGTTTCTCATACACATGGGAAATATGTATGAGATGATCTGAATCTACCATCAAATGGGCTCTAACTACAATGTGCCATACCCTAGAGAACACATGATCAGACAATCCTACCCCTCTATTGGAGGACTTATGGGGAAATAAGGTAGATGGCCACAAAAAAGTCAACCATGACTTGTTTCTCATACACATGGGAAATACGTATGAGATGATCTGAATCTACCATCAAATGGGCTCTAACTTCAATGTGCCATGCCCTAGAGAACACATGATCAGACAATCCTACCCCTCTATTGGAGGACTTATGGGGAAATAAGATAGATGGCCACAAAAAAGTCAACCAAAGTTCCATTGACCATCCATTTCTTTCCTCAAAAAACAGTCGGATCCAAGGATGAGGATTGTCCAACCAGCATAAGTTTTGAGACATGGCACATCCAAGGTAGGCCTACAGGATCATCTGTTTGGATCTTGTACACATTCCCCATGTGTACAAAAAGGCGACTCACTGGTAAGTTTTGAGACACGGCGCATCCAAGGTAGGCCTACAGGATGATCTGTTTTGATCTTGTACACATTCCCCACGTGTACAAATGTACAAAAAGGTAACTCACTGGTAAGTTACGCAAAAACATACTAGATTTTCTTTTCCTTTTTTTTTTGTGGGGGGGGTTCCCCTGTGACCATCTACCAGTTAACTGGCAAAAAATTTATAATCATAATAAAGCTTGGATGGTGAAGATGCAAGTTCACACTAAGTACTAGGGCTGGGTCAGGTTGAGGATCAACCCATGCCAGACCCAACACAACCTGATAAGTTACGCAAAAACATACTAGATTTTCTTTGGGGGGGGGGGGGGGGGGGGGGTTCCCTGTGAATTGGCTTGGGAAGACCAAGCTCCGCCATCTACCAGTTAACTGGCAAAAAATTTCTAATCATAATAAAGTTTGGACGGTGACTATGCAAGTTCACACTAGGTACTAGGTTTCAACTCGGGCAGGTCGGGACTTGGGTCAGGTTGAGGGTCAACCTGTGCCAGACCCAACACACAACCTGACCCAACCTGAGGTGCCCAATCCGAATTCCACTATACTTGACCCAACTCAACCCAACCTGACCAAAACTCAGGTTGGGTCAGCCAAGACCGGGTTGACCCGACCCAAGTTGCAGCCCTACTAAGGACAATTGCCTGCACAAGCATGCTTAGACAAACAAGTATGAAAGGCAGCGATGGAGGGAATGGCATTTATTAGTGCAGTGCCTTGTACCATTGGTCACAACAAAGGAAATTTCCAGTACCTCATCGTTCCGCAGTAGTGTGAAGCAACGGCCAGTTCGCCCTGCCCTTGCAGTACGACCTGCTCGGTGAATATATGTCTTAATATATGCAGGCATGTCGTAATTGATGACATTTCTAACCCCCTCAACATCCATCCCACGAGTCATTGCATCTGAAGAAACAAGAATCTGTATCTCCCCTGTCCGAAAGGCCTTCAGCATTTTGCTGCAGTATAAGTTTTGCAGTCAGAAAAATGGTATCTCCATACAGGAAGGATATTCAAGAACATTAAATACAAACTCCCGTGCAGACAAAACAAACATTTGCTGCTTCCCGGTATATAAACAGCAAACATGCTAACAGAGGAATTGTAGGGTTCTAATGACCCAGAAGGTGACAGTAACCTAATGCACTGAGTCCATAGGTAGTAGCCACGGTTTGATGATCTAGACCATTGATATGAATGGACCCACTATGCCCCAAAAATCTCCCAGATCAGGAAATGCCGAACATCCAATCTTTGGATTTTGGTAGTTAGTGCTGTATTCTTTTCTTAACTGTCCACTTTTAGGCCACTGAAATATCTCCCAGATCTTAATTCCAGAGGTTCAATCTTTGAGACTTGACAGATTTGCTGTGTACCTAATCATCTATACATAAGCCTTTGATCAAAGGTTTAGCATCTTTCACTATAGAGGATTTCTGGGGCGCCCCCAATCTATAGACTATAGAGGAACCCATCATATCGACAATGTCGACCACTAAAACATGGACCGAACATGTATGACTCAGTGCATTAGGACAATTTTCAATCCTCATACATTAGACCCTACAATCCTTAATCTTTGAGTGGATTTCTGGAATTTACCTTCGGACGGACTGACGCTGGAGACCGGAATATTCGCAGATTTTGAATGGCAATCCACCAAAGGAATTCAATAAAGTGCTGAGCCTGTGTGTTGATTCTACAGATGATGTAAAAATGATACACTTCTCCCCTCCTAAACTTTGTAAGAGAGCAACCAAATACAAGGGTTTGAGCTTTGATTCACAGACCTGCATAGATTAAGAATCGCTGATTTGAAAATGCAATCATATAAGGGAAATGCTCCAGTGCTCTCAGGGCACTATAAGTTATAGTACTGCTAGTTGCATTTGGACACTTAGTCTAGTCCATTGATCTAGATGGTTCATTAGGTCCAAAGCATGTTTCATGGGGTACCATAAAAAGATCACACTAATCAAACAAATACTAAACATTTACTCAACGGCCCTAAATATGGATGGCCATGATCGTTTACATAAAGATGATGGCCATGATCATTTACTGAATGGCCCCAAATATGGATGGCAAAAATTTGATCCATCTATTTGTCAGGGACCATCATCGATTGTATATGATTCTAAAGAACCACCTTTGTTGTGCAATTGTGACCATCCCATCCATCGCTTGGGAGAAGGATGGCTATAGAAAATAGGGCCAAATCAACGATGGACTTGATCATCTGATAAGTGTGATTTTTGTATGGTAGCCCATGAAATGTGTTTGAGAACTTAATGTTAATCGACAGTTCAGATCAATCAGTTGGACCGTTCAAGTGAAGCAATGCAACAAGGAGCACTATAACTTATAGTGCTCTGAGAGCACTGGAGCATCTCTTCATATAATGTCAATGCAACAGTACAAAATAACTAGCATTTTGAAAAGATTGTGCAAGTAGTAATTCCTGATAACTGAAAACTATACTGGGCAATATAAAAAAAAATTGAATGGGCTCAGCCAAAGCAGTTCAAAAGTTGGGACCTAAATCAAATCCAAGCCTGACCAGTGCCACCCCTAGGTAAACAAAGTTTCATAGCAAAGCATTTTCATGCAAACATGATGTACATATTAGGCAAACTAAGAACCGATGTTCAAGCATAGTAGAATAAAATAGTACACACGATTTAATGGGAGGAAGAGATACTTCGTTTGGGGGGGGGGGAAGCCTCGTCAACCCAAAAAAGGGTAATGATAGCCTGTAAAGATGGATACCAAATAGAATTTTTATGTTTAGTAACTACCAATGAATTTGGGTTTTCCTTCTACAAATAAAAGAGAGAATGGGAATATTGACAAAGTGTTTTATTGGTTTTTTAGGTGCTGAGTGTACCCTCCTTTAAAGGTAAGAGCCTTCGCTTGGGTAGCTTGTCTGGGTAAAATTTCAACGAGAGAACCTAAAAAAGCGTGGGATGGCTATCCCAAACAGTTGTGTTATGGGCTGTTGCAACGAAGAAACAGTAGACAAACTCCTCTTACACCGTCCTTTTTCTTGTCAAATGTGGAATTGAATCTTTCAGCAATTCAGCATTTCCTGGGTCATGTCAGATTCTTCACAAATCTGGTTAGCTGCAGGGCTGTTAGTGCTTAGAAAGAAGTGGGCAGGGATCTTTGGAAAATGACCTATCTCGCCATATTGTGGGCTCTCTGGTTAGAAAGGAATAAGAGGATATTTGAGGGGAAAAAATCTCATATTCCAATATTCATGCCATCAGCAGTAGGATCTTCAAACTCAATCCAAATATTGGTGCAACGACACCCCTTGCTTGGTCAAAATTCTACCGCCGTTGTTTAGCTGCTGATTGGAAGAAGTCCAAGATTAAATCCAAGGAAGAATAAATCAGTGTCCCCATGTACGCCTCCCTCTGCTGGTCAGTTCAAAGGCAACTTTGATGGATGTTTGTTTGGAAATCCTGAATATTCTCTGGTATAGGCGGTTGCATTCAGGATCATTGTGGTAGAATTAGAATTCTTCTTGAATTCCCTGGGCCTGTTGGTATTCAAGATTCGAATTTCACAGAGCAGTGCTTCTTCAGCTATTCAAGTTTCTGGATAGATTTAATCCTCGTCTAGCTATTGTTGAAGGAGATTCTATAAACGCCAACACGTGGACATTGACGGTCAGGAGTCTGTTGATTTTGGCAGACATGTTAGAGGAGGTTTGGGATCTCAACAAAGGAAAGCAAGCTTCACTGTGTGAATAGAGAGGCGAACAAGGTGGCTGATTATGCAAGACACATGATTTAATGCTAGCATGCAACGTGGAGATTATGAAAGAGTCCATAAAGTAATTTAATCAACAAAAGATGTTAACCCACCACATAATGAAGAGTAAACAATAGGAAATAAAATCTGATTTAACCTAAATCACATGTCCGCATGCTAAGAAATCATATAAATCAATTAAAACTAAGCCCGATGGAAGGATAGAACTTCCAATTTAGCATGGGCAAGTTCCACACTCAAGGGGCTAACTTGTAGGTTTTACGATTAGAGTTAGGAAGGGGAAAACCTGAAATTTGGGAAATTAGAGTTCATGGAAATTATGAATTTTGGAATTAGGATTTTTAGAAATTGGGGAAAATAGGAAATCGGGGCTAAATTGGGGAATAGGATAAAGGGCTTGAAGGATTTAAGTATTAAGAGATGGGAATTAGGGTTTCAGATATAGTAAAATTAGGGATTTTAGGTTAATTGAAGGATTTGGGGATCTAGGGTTTGGGAATTTGGGAAAATTGAAAGATTTGGAGTTTTAGATGATGGGGTTCGGTTGAGGTTGAATTTGAATGATGAAAAATTGAAGAAAAAGATGAATTGGATGGTTTTGGCTGGGAAAGGAAGAAGAAAGATGAAGTTTTTGAGAAAATACCTCTTTTGGATGGAAAGGAGGAGAGAAGGAAGATGTTAGATGAAAGCCTCGTACCTCCGTTGAATGAGAATGAAATCACACCACATCCAAGCTCCAAATCACGTGGAGTATTCTTCAAATCACATGAAGAAGAGAAGAAATACAAAGTTTCTTTTTCAAAATAAAGGCATTAGGGCTCCACATCCCCCCTCTTCTCTTTTATAATCTCAAGTACAAAAATTTACAAAAAGGCGCTCTCAAGAAAGATTTCTTAAGAAAAACTCAATAAACTAGAAAAGGCATAATATAAAGCTCATAAAAAATGTTCAAACTGTAAATAAACTAAATCCTAATAAAAATTAAAACATCTAAGTCCTAAAGTGTCCACAATCAAGGCGGACCACGATCAAAAGTGGTCAAACAGCCCAATACGCGCAATCTAACAATCCGATCAACATGTGCACTCGATCCAAACTCCTCAAGAATGCAGCCCACATGCATCTTCATAGTGTAGGGTCTTCGAAAATGCATCAAATGCATGTGGGGTGTGGGGTCTTCAAAACGGTCCACTTGGCCCACTCGGGCCCACGTAGTGGTCATCCATCCAGAGGAAAACTGGTGATGATCTCCTCCTCCTACTTTGGTAAACTCTCAATGGTGCTCTGATGTCCTCATCACTGATTATCATGAGAAGCATGACATGTCAAGACAGACCTTAATGGTCTTTGATTTTAGACGCTTCATCTTCATCTAGATTTGATCCCGTTATCCGTTGTGTGTGTTTTTATGCTGTTTTGCTAATTTGTTGGTCTAGCTGCTGCTGTTGGCTAGGCTAACGTTGTTTTTTTTTTAAGGACTATAAACTTTATTAGAAAAATGGACAGCCAATACACTTCGGGTGGGCGCCACAAAAAGGAATGGCAACCTCACCTATCATATGCCCAGAGCCCTTTACAAAAACGGAAAAAGACAAACCTAAAAAGAAGAGGCGTATAGCAATCAAAGGCATCGATCAGCCCATTCTGATCGCCCCCAAACCCACACTGTTGGCTAGGCTAACATTGTTGTATTCTCGTTCGTGTTTCTAATAAATTTCTGTTTATCTTTCAAATATAAAAATAAAAAAGGTTGGCTAGATGTACTTAATGCATTAGTATTTGGAGCAGCAGGAAAAATAGAACACACAAAACAGACAACCGTTTCCCACTTTTTTGCCCAAATATGTTTGAGATAATAAGTTAAAAACAGGACGGCTCTGTCTTTATCTCAACATGGCCTTGTCCAAACTCGTTCGGATTGAAGCTGAGTCACGACTCACCCAAATCAGGGATAATCAACCCTACCAGACCAAGTCAGGAGTGAATCAGGGGGTGACTCATGGTACCGACCCTTAACAGTCTCAACTGAATCCAAGTCGGCTAGGATGAGTGGGGTGACTCTCGAGTCGGCAATCCATGTATCTCAAACGAGATTTGAAGCGAGCACATCCAGTCGGTCTTGGGAACCCTGAACTCCCTAATGTGCCTTATTCAACAAGTTGTTTAGTGAGGAATGTCTAGCCAGTTGTTTGACTACAGTTATGAGCAACTCAGTAAAACTCACCAGTTTATATGATTTCAGTTTTTCAGGTAGCTGGTAACGTCTGACACCTGTGGTCAAGAACAAAGGATGGTGCAGATCAAGCTGAGAAAGCTTGCTCGGATCTTGGGTTAATGTAGCTGACAGAATCATCTTCATGAGCTTCGGGTGAGCTTTGCCTTTAAACCCCCTTTCAACACCACTGCAATCAAAAAGATAAAAGCAACATTAAAAAAGAAGTGCCAAAGCCCATCAATGAACACAAGGGTTAGCAGCTAAAATGGGAGATTAGTACTTACAATCTCCGTATGGTATTCAATGACCCAAGCTTAGAAATCGCCGAACCTCTCTTTTGTGCAAGCGATCCTTGCTCATTCGAACAAGTCAGTTGAAGCACAGTAGGCAGCCAAGACTGATATGCCTCTCGAAGTAATCGGTCTGTTTCATCAACTACCTGATGATCTAAGTGTCAGATTCAGAAGCTTTTCAATGCAAGAAATGAGTGTGGAAAGATAAAACAAAAACGTGGGATTTTAAAGCATGGGTGCCAAAGGCAATATCGAAATTGGTATTAGACAAGGTATTCAATAATGGTAACAGATTAACGTTGGCCAGCCACCGCCATTAACATTACCTTAAGAGCCCAATGGCCATTATGGCCTTTTTTTCTTTCTTTTGATTTCTTTTTTCTTAAGAAAAACTGTATCAGCCCCCTAACGCCAAACAGTTCCCACTATTACCATCACACAACGGCCATTACGTAACCGTTTTTTAATGCCTTGGTATTATATCATACTCAATCTTAGTAACTCCATTCTTTAATTAGACTAGCTAATGCCTAGTAGTAGCTCATATTGTGTGATCAGGAGAAATGACTTGATTTTTAGCATAGCATTTATTCATTTATACAGTTTAGTAATGGTAGATTAGTCATTCACTCTTAGGGCTACTTATGAGCTGTGTGACAATTTTTTTTTTTGGAAGGTAAATAATTCATTGGGGAAGAAACAAAGAAAAACAAAACACACAAACAAAACAGAAAGAAAAATAGAAAAATAGGAGGAAAAAAAAAAAACAGAGAAGACAGAACACTAAAAGCTAACTACTACCCAGCACAAGAACTGTCCCCAAAGACAGCGAAATCCCAAAGAAACTCAAAAAAGAAACTAGGGAGCCCAGTCCGAAACATGACAAGGACATTAGAGAACACTCCAGCCGTGGCAACAGTGCTATTTCTGAAACAACGGTTGTTTCTTTCCGTCCAAATCGCCCACAACACAGCCAGAAATAAAATCCTCCACTATCTTTTACCCATTGCCCCTCCTGGTTCGGCATGCCACCCAGAAAGAAGATCATCCATAGACGATAGCATCACCCAAGCAACCCCAAAAAGTCTCAGGATGCTCTACCAGATGATTTTGAAAATATAACCAAGATTTTGAAAATCCCGCAATAAATACATTAAATGATATTATCATTATATCATAATAATATTTTCAATATCTCGGCAGGCAACAAAATATTGCATTTTTATGTGATGTTAACTCAAAAAATAGTAAAAACATTTAGGAATTTGTTATATGTATTTAAATTTTGAATGTGTTTACTCGTTCACAATACATATTTTTAAATGTTTGTATTTTTGGCAAGATTTTCCAGTTAATATCCCCGGAAACCCTCAAAATTTGAAAATCTCCCAAGAAATTTCTAGGCTGAGAAATTACCGAGAACGATATTTGCCACCATATTTGTGAGAAACCATATTGATGAGGAAGTGACAAATTGTATAATCTTTCAGTTTTCAGTTTGCACAAGTGGGACCCATGGATTTGGTGATCCAAAAATTGGTCTATTGGGTCACACCGTGGATGGAGCATGCCCCAAAATCTCCCAAATTGAAGGAATCCTGTCACCAATATTTGGCCTCGTTTCAGTTGAACACAGACCATTTTTGTAGTTCCCTTCTTGACCGTCTATCTGGAGGACACAAATTGAAAGGTCATGATTGCCCAACCAAGGAGATTTTCAGTGCATGAACCGTTGGCTGTGCAGCCCAACAGACCAATGGTCTGGATCACTGAGCTATGAACCCCATTTATATAAACTAAAAAAAAACCATTACATTGTGCATATTCTTGGGTTGAAGATCATATAATTCCACAATATCTGATAAGAATACAGCTAGAAAGGTTTCCTAACAACAAAAAGAACTAACACAATCTCCAATTCAAAAAAGAACTAACACAATTTCCAATTCACCAGATAACAAAGATGCTCTAGAGTGAAACCCTTTGTAGTGTTGATATGATCCATCAGCCTTCCCGGTGTTGCCACCAGTATGTCCACAGAACTTTGTAACTCTACATGCGGACCTTCCAGATCATAAGAAAGCCCCACATCAAGCTTAGGCCTCTTGATCAACTCTGAAATTTCATCCGCTATTGAAGATTGACCAACCGCTAAACCTACACGTAAGCCCGCTGCAGGTGCAATCGCAGCAAAGACTTCCTTAACCTGGACCGAATAACAAATGGAAAGTCAGTTGTTTGGTCAGAGCAGCATCACCAAAAACAAGCATAAGAAAATGAAGCATCCACCACAAAATTCAACTGAGAATAGTTTCAGATAAGAGAGGCCATGGCCCATTTCATCTATTTACCCACACGCCAAAAAATCAACAATGCAATGCATGGTATAATTATAACTGTGAAGTTCAAAGGGGTATCAAGTTTTCTAAGATTGATGTATCTAACACCTCTTGTCCATACACCAGCAAGCATGTCTATGTATTGGTTTCATAGATGTCCAAACATTTACAAAATCCAAATAACTCAAACAGAATTCATAAATGAACTCCCCATCCTTTGGGGTTGTTTACTGAAGTAAATACATAAGGGTGGACTTGAAATATGTGTGTGCGCGCGCGCGCGCACGCGGAATGGCCATTGGTTAAAAAGGCCCTCAAGTGAAATCCAACTGAGCCGGGAGAAGTGTGTATTGCATCGATACAGAAGGCAATTACAAGTTTATGTGAGGGTGGGTCCCGTTACCATGTCCATGCTCAATCTAAATCGCTGTTAGCTGTTATGAGTGATGCGGTCATGGACACTAGGCACACTTAAGGCACAACACTCCCCTGATCGCACATGACACCAAATTCATACCTAGATATTTCAATCAGAGTTTCTACATTTTGTTCCTTTAGCATCATTTGGATGGGAAACAAAAATGTTTCTCAAAAAAATCCAGAAATGATGCGGAGGCATATAGCAAAAGCTGGACTGAGTACTCGTCTTTTTGGAACTGATTCATCTTGCAGGATTCTGCCCACATGATACAGGGTATGCGATGACCTACTCTAGATGTATGTGAGATCAATAAGAAGACATTCAAGTAAAGAAATCATAAAACTATCTACCATCAGTTAAGAGATTAGGCGAATTCAACAAAGTGATGATGAAAATCCATATGGATCATACCCCAGCATAAACGCACATAAACGAGTAAAAAATAGGACCTAGGGATATCCCTAAACCTAGCATAGGCCAATCCACATTCAAGTCTGAATCAAGCTCTCTTGGTTAGCAATCCCGTTTTTACCAATCGTGGTAAAGGGGAAGATCAAAGAAGAAAGAAGAAAGGAATCGAGAAAGCAGGGCTTCAAGAAGAGAAAAAACGAACAGGAAGATGATGAGTCTTACGTCCCTCGCACCTTGAAGATCTAAGAAAGGGAAACGTAGAACTCCGGGGTGGAATCCTCAACACCCGAGGGCCAATCCTAAAACCCTAGTCTCTCAAAGAAAGAGAAAGAAGCACACGAATTTCTATTTCATTCGATAATAAAAAATTAAGGTTCTCACAAAGTATATATAAGCCATGAAAATAAAAAGTGCACTAAAGTGCCTGAAAACAAAAAAAAAAACATAAAAATGCCTAAACTAAACAATGACAGTAAAACGCCTAGAAATAAGAAAATAAACAGAAAAGCGCCTAAAAGTATATCCGCTCCACAATCCTGCGGTCGTGATGCTCTTGCGTGATCCTGCAACTCGCGTACTCGTAACGTGTCAGAAAATGGGTCTAATGGGCCCGACGTCCATCCACATCAGCTCATCTGCTCCAACACTCGATTTGTGACATCGCCTCCTCTGGTACACTCTAAAGGGTGCATCATTCCACTAATGTCTGCATCAATTCTCCCCGGGTGGGAAGAATTCACCATTTGCGAAAGGGAACTCCTGTATCGCTCACGCATGTCTGGATCGATACACTGTAGCTCTGTCTCGATAATCCAAGAGTTATCTGCAATAGGCTTGTTCCTCCATTTGACTAAGAATTTCTGGTAACCCCCTGAGCGAGTGGAAATTAACTCAGAGTCCAAAGTTTTCTCTATCTCATCTCTTCTCGGTGCAGATGGAAGAGATGGTAAGATGGGTATAGGGAGGTCAGGCTGTGGCCAGGGTCCATATATAGGGGAGGTCTGGGAAGAAACAGGTGAACCAGTGGATCGAGATAATGGCTCGTGATAGGGAACTAGATCTTCCACATTAAATGTGGAACTGATACCCATGTTAGGAGGGATATCGACAACAATAGCATTAGACCCCAACTTTTTCACAATTTTATGTGGGCCTGTGCTACAAGTATGAAGCTTCTTCATGGATCCAAGTGGAAACCGATCAGACCTAATACGAACCATAACGTCATCTCCAGGTTGAAATTCCGTAAATCTCCTATGAGTGTCCGCAGAAAGTTTATAATATTCATTACTTGAATTAATCTTCTTCCTGATCTCACTATGCAATGCACATATACACTGGGCAAATGACTCTCCTAACTTTGAAGGACGCTGTGAGGTAGTCATGGGGATCAAATCTATATGCGCTCGGGGTCTAAGACCTGAAACAATTTCAAATGGGCTCATTCCTGTGGACCTGTTCACTGAATAATTATAAGCGAACTCTGATGTGGGAAGAATAGTGTCCCAGGTCCTGTGATGGTCTCCAACCAGACATCTCAACAAATTCCCTAGGCTACGGTTCACTACCTCTGTTTGACCATCCGACTGGAGATGATATGCTGAAGAAAATTGAAGCCTCGTACCCAAAAGATGTCAGAAAGTCTTCCAAAAATAACTATTGAACCCAGTATCTCTGTCAAATACGATAAATCTAGGTACGCCATTAAGTCGCACAACCTCCTGAAAGAATAACTTAGCAACGTGGGAGGCATCTGAGGTCTTATAACAAGGTAGGAAATTGACAAATTGGCCATCTTAGAAAACCGATCAACAACCACGAGTATGGAATTGTACTTACAAATAGTCTTGGCAAGCCAAAGCACGAAGTCCATACTGACATCTTGCCACGGGGCATGTGGAACTGGCAAAGGAGTGTATAAGCCTGTATTTTGTTTCCTCTGCTTTGCCAGTTGACATGTCCGACACTACCCTACAATCTTGGCCACATCTCGCTGGAGATTAGGCCAATGGAAACGATCAGAAACCAGAGCAACTGTTTTATCTCTACCAATGTGACCTGCCATTCCTCCAGCATGAAGCTCCCAAACTAGAAAATCATGGAGGGATGTGCGTGAGATGCAAAGCTTGTCCCCTCTAAAAAGATATCCGTCTATAAGGACAAACTCAGCACTCCTCGAGGGCGGGTCACTAGACAATGACGCATAAATTGTCCAAAAATCAGGACAAGTTGAGAACTCACCCTTGAGTTGCTCAAAGCCTATAACTTCAATGCACATAGACTGCAGCGTCACGACATGACGGCTAAGTTATTCTCTTTTCCAGCCTTGTGCTTAAGTACAAATGTGTACTCTTGAAGAAATTGTGCCCCACTTAGCATGCCTAGGGCTCAACTTCTTTTCAGAGCTCAAATATTTCAAGGCCTCATGATCAAAGAACAGGACGAATTATTGCGGTAATAAATAATGCCGCCAATGGTGCAATGATTACACAACCGCATAGAACTCTTTGTCGTAGGTGGAGTAGCGTTGTTTAGCCTCATTCAGTTTCTCACTGAAAAAGGCCACAGGATATCCATCTTGGCTTAACACACCCCTATGGCAAGTCCTGACGTGTCACATGCCACTTCAAAGACTTTGGAGAAGTCAGGTAGACGCATGACGGGCGCTTCCGTCATCTTCTTCTTGATTTCAGAGAAAGCCCGCGTCGCAGCTTTAGTACATTGGAACTCCCCTTTTCTTATACAATCTGTGATGGGAGACACAATAGAGCTAAATCCACGGTTGAACCGCCGATAGAACGTAGCTAGGCCGCGAAAGCTCTGAACGCTGTGTATACTACGCGGCTCAGGCTAATTGATAATGGCCTTAACTTTCTCAAAGTCTGCAAACATACCCTCTGACGAGACAACAAACCCCAAGAAGATAACTCTGGAAGTCAAGAAGGAACACTTCTTGAGGTTCGCATAAAGCTTTTTTGTTCGCAAGGCGTTGCAGACCTGCCTCAAGTGTTCGAGGTGCTGGCTAGGGGACGTACTATAGATGAGAATATCATCGAAGTACACAACTAAGAACTTACCCATAAAGGGTCGCAGCACCTAGGTCATCACCCTCATAAATGTACTTGGAGCATTGGTTAACCCGAAGGGCATAACCAACTACTCGTACAGCCCGTCCTTCGTCTTGAAGGCAGTCTTCCACTCATCTCCTGGGCGAACACGAATTTGGTGATAACCACTCTTGAAGTCAATTTTTGAAAAGATAATAGAAGTGGCCATTATGTCAAGCATGTCATCAAGCCTCAGGACGGGAAACCGATACTTGATAGTAATCTTGTTTATGGCTCTATTACCGACATACATGTGCCACGTGCCATCTTTCTTTGGCGTAAGAAGCGCGGGCATGGCGCACGGGCTCATACTCTCACGAATGAATTCCTTTTTAAGCAATTCATCCACCTACATCTTCAACTCGACATGTTCAATTAGATTCATTCTATAGTGAGAGAGGTTTGGAAAGGTCACCCCTGGGACAAGATCTATCGCATGCTGAATGTCGTGCATCGGTGGGAGCTCATTTGGAAGGTCCTCAAGAAAGACATCCTAAAACTCCTCTAATAACCTCGGGTGTACTCTCTAGCCAGTAGGGCGTACACCATAGTCCCAGCTTTGGCCTCTCTCAAACTCCTTAGCATCTATGATGCGGAGAGACTTCAACTGAGGCGCCCTTTGACTCCTGGAGCTGCCTGGAGACGCAACATCTTTCGCTCATGTGGACAATTTGGGAGGGAGCGGTCTCAAGACAAGCTTCTTTCCTTCATGCTTAAACATACAATTATTCGTACACCCAAATATTGTGACATCGTTGTCAAAGAGTCATGGCCTTCCCGAGATGATATGACCAACATCCATCGTGACCACATCACACCACAACTTGTCCTTGTATGGTCCAAACTCAATTAGAACAAGGCATCGCTGAGTCACAGGAAGGGATGTCGCATCAACCCAAGAAACTCGGTATGGGTTGGGGTGAGGGATTGGCTTCAACCCCAGGCGAGTCAAAGTACTTGGGGAAACTACATTCTCACAACTCCCGCTGCCTATGATCACGTTGCAACTCCTCTCCACACTTGGCGTAAGTGTGGAAGATGGTGGCTCTGCGCCAATCATCACTTTCTTTCACCTGGGCCAAGGTGCATCTCACCACTGCAAGTGGGGTAGTCTCCACAATATCATCCTCGGCATCACTGGCTGGCTCAAGGGATTGGACGATGATCTCCTCATCATTCTGGCCACCAACTTCATATGCCACTTCTTCTTTTGTAGAGTGTTCAGAAACAAAGGCAATACGCCCACCCTTATTTGAATACTCTGCGGCAATGTGACCCATGCCACCACAGCGGTGGCACTGCCCTGGCATCGCAGTCCCAGTACTTGGTCCAGCCACATTGTTACCTCGATTTCTATTGACTGGCTAGGTACCAGGTTAAGCCTTAAGTTGATTTCCGACCTGAGGTCTTGCTCCCTGCAGAGCTACTCTAGGCACAATAGGTTGAATCTCAAACCCTTTAACAGTTGACTCCCGCACATAGCGCTCCAGCTCATGCACCATCTGCTGAGAGTGCTCTAAGCTGGTGACCATATAAGGCATGAGCTCACGCTGGAGCTCAGGCCTAAGGCCCATATGGAAACAAGAGAGAACCATAGCAAGGTCCTCATCCACATCGCACCTCATCATGTATTCATCGAACTTGGCGATGTATTCCGTTACCGTCATGGATCATTAGCGCAAAGTGTGTAATTGATCCAACAACCTCTGCTTGTATGAAAAGAGAACATACTTCTCTCACAACAACTCTTTCATTTCAATCCAAAAGAGAACTGGCCCCTCTCCAGATCGCTCGCGACGACACTCCACATTTCCCCAATGTATTTTTGCCTGGCCCACCAACTTCATCTTGTTGAACCCGACACGCCGTGGGTCTGGCAGACCGTGCCATTGAAAGAGTTGATGAGGACACACGAACTTTCAAAGTCTACCAACGAAGAAAGCGTCCACCACAAGCATCTTCCTTGTGGCTAGGCGACTATTGAGGAGCATTGAAGACCCTACACACGTGATTTGACACATTGAAGACCCCATATTGGGAGGACACGTGTAGGAGAAAGAAGACCCGCTGGACATTTTTCATTGTCTTCGGGAGCCCGATCATTGCCTGCCTAGCGCCCGAAACTCACTAGACATTTTTGGACGTCTTCGGGCGCCCAAACTTTTGCGCAAGTTATTTATTTTGTTCCATTTTTTCTCAAGTATTTAAGGGTATTTTAGTACTTTTATGTCTTTCCTTTGCTTATTTAAGTGGGCTAAGACCTAAAAACGAGATTAGTTGTTGATTAATGAAAAAAGAGCAAACTTTTGGTTGGCTCCTTCCTCTCTCTCTCTCATGGTGTTTCTTCTTCCTTGATTTCCTTCTTCACTTTTCTTCTTGTGCCCCTCCAACTTCTTCCAGGTAATTTATCTTTCTTCCTCTACATTCTAAACCTTGGTTTTCTTAATTCCCCATGATCAGAATCTGAGAATTAATCCCAAAACTAATTCTCCAGATTTTCCAAATCCCTATCCTAGAAACCTTTCGATTCATCGGGCTAGTGATCCCCATTGATCGATTGGGTTAAGACCATGCAAGATCAGAAGGTCTCATCCATCGCCGGATCCAACCTAAGCGATAATTGAATTCCAAACTTCATGGTTGTGATGATGGCCCGCTCCATTGCATGTTTCCTTTATGATTCTCTTAGTTATGATGATTAATGCTAGAATTTTATATTATTATTGTCTTTTATTTCCGCTGAATAATTGTGTTCATAGACATGCATCATAATTAGGGCATCCTGCGTCAAATTTGGTATCAGAGATTAGACTTGCATGGTTATGTCTAGATTGAGTTATAAAAAAAAATTAGGGTTTTGATTTTTAGGTCAGTTTTAGGAAAGTTCCAGATTTAGAAAGTTTCCAACTTTAGAAAGTTTCCTAATTTGAAAATTTTCCAGATAGGAATTGCCTTTGTTTAAATTCATTAATTGTCAGTTCATCATAGTTTACATTCATCGCATTCATCTCGTGAGTTGCATATACACAGTGGTCAAGTTGGGTAGAATTTGGTTCGAGTTTTACTTGTATGCCCACGAGAAGAGGTAGAGGTTTCGGACTTCAACCCACCATGAACAATGAGCAGTTATCTGAGCAACTTGCTCAATTGATACAAAAGATAACCGCTTTAGAAACGAGTCAAAAGTGTGAGTTCGCTCGCTTAGATAACCAACTCACCACCACTATGACTAAAGTTGAGCAATTAGAGGCGTCCCAAAGGGAGAACCCCGCTATTGGGGATGATACGCATTCCGAAGTGGGAGGGATCATTGAAAAACGCGCTCCCGCAAGTGGAGACAATAGTGGTAGAGATCGTGAACCCAGTCATGGTGTTGTGCGAGAAGCACAAGCCACATATGATCATCAAGACCGCTACGATCCAGATGAGCGTGCGATGAAGAATGTGAGAGTTGAGGCCCCAAGTTTCGATGGGGGTCTACATCCCAAGGCATTCCTTGACTGGGTTGCTGACATGGACCACTACTTTGAGTGATATGGCATGTCAGAAAACCGTCAAATGCGGTTTGCTAAGATGAAACTTGTAGGCCAGGCCAAGCTATTTTGGACCAACACTGAGCGAAAGATAGAAAGAATTGGTAAAGCCCCTATCACAGACTGGTATGAGATGAAGGACAAGTTGAAGGAGAAATATTTTCCTCTCTCATACCAACAAAAGCTCCTTGACCAATGGCAATCCCTACGCCAAGGGTCAATGTCTGTCGCTGAGTACATCGCCAAATTCAAAGAGTATATGATACGATGTGATATCCATGAGGACCCTCTAGTAACGCTCTCGCGTTTCAAGACGGGCCTTCGAGCGGATCTTCAGCGCGAGCTTATGACTCGGCCCTTAACGGACTTGGATGAGGCATATCAAGTTGTACAGGAGTTAGAGCAATACCTGAAAGCCCCTGTCATTAGACGTTTTGAGTCCCGAGATCCTAATGCTAGATTTGGTTCCCAGGACACTAGACCTAACGTTGGTAGTCAATCTAGGGCGCAGACGACTGTTCCGCCTAAGGTTAAGGACGACAAGGGCAAAGAGGTTCTTGGTACCAATCATAGTGAGGGTAACCAAGTGAGATGTTATGAGTGTGGGAATCTCAGTCACATGTCCATTAGTGTCCCACAAAGAACCGTGGAAAAGCCTTAGTTATAGGTGAGTCCCACGATGGTGTTGATGACCAGGGTGATTATGAAGTAGAAGAATATCACCCTGAAGGAGGTCTTACTGATGAAGACGAAATAGGCGATGAAGCAACGCTTGCAGTAGTCAGGTGTGTGCCATCTCAGTTTAGGAGTAGTATTGATTGGCGTCGAAACACTATGTTCTATACTCTTACCAAGTGTTGAGAGAAAAATTATAAGGTAATAGTGGACAGTGGAAGTTGTCAGAATGTGATTTCCACTAACACCTTAGATCATCTGAAGTTGAAATCCACACCTCATCCTAACCCATACAAAGTTTCTTGGGTTGACAAAACATCAATTCCTGTCACCCATCAGCGCTTAGTTCCTATCGAGTTTGGGTCATACAAGGAGTCTCTATGGTGTGATGTGATACCTATGGATGTTGGACATATTATCTTAAGTAGGCCGTGGCTATTCGACAGTGACGTCACGATCTTTAGCCGTTCGAATGCGTATACCTTCATGCATAACGGTAAAAAAATCAAACTTAATCCTATGCCACCTGAAAGCACACTAGGGAAGAAAAAGGATGAGAAGGCGAGTGAGCCTAAGGAAGTGAGGAAATTCAAACCTAAGTCTCTTCACATAATCAATGCGAGAGAGTTCGAAAAAGAGACTAAGGAAGATTCCCTGGTGTATGCCCTTGTGGCAAGAGAGATTACACCTGAAGTTCCATTAGAGTTACCCCATGAAGTAATGTCGATTCTAAAGGAATACGATGACGTGTTTCATGAAGATTTACCGAATGAGTTACCACCTATGAGGGACATTCAGCATGCCATTTATCTCGTCCCAAGGTCGACTCTACCGAAACTTCCTCACTACAGGATAAACCCTGCAGAACATGCAGAGTTAAAGAGGCAAATTAATGAGCTTCTGCAAAAGGGTTTTATCCAGGAGAGTATGAGCCCGTGTGCCGTGCCCGCATTGTTGACGCCAAAGAAAGACGGCACGTGGCGCATATGTGTGGACAGTCATGCCATAAACAAAATTACCGTCAAGTATAGGTTTCCCATAACTAGACTTGATGATATGCTTGACTTGATGGCAAGGTCCACCATATTCTCCAAAATTGATCTCAAGAGTGGATATCACCAAATCCGTATACGCCTAGGAGATGAGTGGAAGACTGCATTTTAAACGAAAAATGGGTTGTACGAGTGGATGGTCATGCCTTTTGGCTTAACTAATGCACCCAGTACTTTTATGCGGGTGATGACACAAGTCTTGAGGCCGTTCAAGGAAAAATTCTTAGTGGTGTACTTTGATGACATTCTTATTTATAGTACCACTAAGGAATCACACCTTGAACATCTGAAGCAGGTTTGTAGCGTCCTTAGGAATGAAAAGTTGTACGTTAATCTTAAGAAATGCGCGTTCATGTCTAGTCAAGTCGTGTTCTTAGGATTTATAGTGTCTTCAGAAGGAATGCACACAGACCCTGAGAAGGTCAGGGCCATAGTTGAGTGGCCTAAACCGAAGAACATTCACGAGGTGCGAAGCTTTCACGGCTTAGCAACTTTTTATAGTCGGTTCATTAAGGGTTTTAGCACGATCATGACTCCCATTACTGAATGCATGAAAAGAGGAGAGTTCGTGTGGTCTAAAGCCGCAGTCAAAGCTTTTATAGAAATTAAGGGCAAAATGGTAGAAGCTCCTATCATGCATCTACCTGACTTTTCTAAAGTCTTTGAGGTGGCGTGTGATGCTTCTGGTGTTGGTATAAGTGGAGTGTTGAGCTAGGAAGGCCACCCAATAGCCTATTTCGGTGAGAAACTGAATGAAGCAAAACAGAAGTACTCCACCTATGATAAAGAGTTCTATGTGGTAGTGCAATCCCTGAGACATTGGCGTTATTATCTCCTACCGCAAGAATTCGTCTTGTTTTCTGATCATGAGGCCTTGAGATATTTACATTCTCAGAAGAAACTCAACCCAAGGCATGCTAAGTGGGTAACGTTTCTTCAGGAATATTCGTTCGTCCTAAAACATAAGGCCGGGGTCGAAAACAAACCAGCGGATGCCCTTAGCAGAAGAGTGACGTTGCTCAATTCCTTGAGTGTAGAGATAGTCGAATTTGAGCAATTGAAATATGAATACCCCACATATCCTGATTTTGGGGGTACTTACGCGTCGCTCTCTAGTGATCAGCATAGTACAGGTGATTATGTCCTTCCAGATGGTTTCCTTTTCAAAGGAGACCGACTTTGTATTCTCCATATGTTCCTTCGTGAATTCCTCGTCTGGGAGCTTCATTCAGGAGGAATAACTGGCCACTTTGGTCGTGATAAAACCATTGCCCTCGTAGAGGATCGTTTTTATTGGCCAAATCTCAAGCGAGATGTAGCCAAAGTTTTAGGGCAATGTCGTACATGTCAGCTGGCAAAGCAACGAAAGCAAAATACTGGGCTCTATACACCATTGCCAGTGCCACATGCTCCGTGGCATGACATTAGTATTGATTTCGTGCTTGGACTTCCCAAGACAATCAAAAAACACTATTCCATCTTTGTTGTTGTTGATCATTTCTCTAAAATGGCACATTTTCTCCTATGTTCTAAAACGTCAGATGCGTCTCATATTGCTCGTGTCTTTTTTGATGGTGCGATGCGTCTCCATGGGTTGCCTAAGACCATAGTGTCTGACCGTGATGTCAGATTTACCAGTTATTTTTGGAAGACACTATGGCACATGATGGGTACTCGTTTACAGTTTTCTACTACCTACCACCCCCAAACAGATGGGCAAACAGATGTGGTAAATCAAAGCCTTGGAAATCTTCTACGTTGTCTAGTGGGTGAACATGTTAAGACTTGGGACCTAATTTTACCAATTGCTGAATTTGCTTATAATGGATCAATAAATCGATCTACAGGAATGAGTCCATTTGAAATTGTTAGTGAGTATAAGCCTAGAATGCCAATAGATCTCTTACCCATGTCAGTTACCCAAAGGTCTTTTGAATCAGCCGATGCATTTGCACGACATATCCATGAGTTGCATACGCATATTAGACGGCGGATAAATAAAAGTAATGGTAATTAAAAAAAATTCAACTGATTCTCATCATAGACTGCAAGATTTTCAAGAATGAGACTACATAATGGTGAGGATAAGGCCAGAGCGGTTCTCACAGGGTTCCACTAAGGAATTACAAGCGTGTAGTGCTGGACCATTCAAGGTATTGCAAAGAATTGGGTCCAACGCATATCAGAATGACCTTCCATTTGAAATAGGCATTAACCCAACCTTTAATGTGGAGGATCTAGTCCGTTCCACTAATCCTATCAATGACCCATCGTTCCTTTCATGGCCATTCTCTGAATTTTCTTCACTACCTACCCCACCCGTTCCTCCACCCATTATTCGTAAAGAAGAGATTGAGGAAATCGTGGATAAAGAGATAATTTCTACGAGGGACGGAGGTTTCCAAAGGTACCTTGTTAAATGGAAGAACAAGCCACCGTCAGAATCTACGTAGCTGACTGATGATGAATTGCAGAGTATTGATCCAGATTTACTAGAGCGACACAAGGCCTTTAACTCGTCAGAATAGAGTTTTTCTCACCCAAGGGGAGTTGATGAAGACACACGACCTTTCAAAGTCTACCAACGAAGAAAGCGCCCACCACAAACATCTTCCTTGTGGCTAGGCAACTGTTGAGGAGCATTGAAGACCCTACACACGTGATTTGACACATTGAAGACCCCACATTGATAGGACACGTGTAGAAGAAAGAAGACCCGCTGGACATTTTTCATTGTCTTCAGGAGCCCGATCGGGCGCCCGAACGTTGCCTGCCTGGCACCCGAAACTCACTAGAAGTTTTTGGACGTCTTCGGGCACCCGAACTTCTACGCAAGTTATTTATTTTGTTCTGTTTTTGCTTAAGTATTTAGGGATATTTTAGTCCTTTTATGTCTTTACTTTGCTTATTTAAGTGGGTTAAACCCTAAAAACGAGATTAGTTGTTGATTAATGAAAAAGAACAAACTTTTGGTTGCCTCCTTCATCTCTCTCTCTCTCTCTCATGGTGTTTCTTCTTCCTTGATCTCCTTCTTCACTTTTCTTATTGTGCCCCTCCAACTTCTTCCAGGTAATTTATCTTTCTTCCTCTACATTCTAAACCTTGGTTTTCTTAATTCCCCATGATCAGAATCTGAGAATTAATCCAATACCTAATTCTCCAGATTTTCCAAATCCTTAATCCGAGAAACCTTTCGATTCCTCGGGCTAGTGATCCCCATTGATCGATTGGGTTAAGACCATGCAAGATCGAGAGGTCCCATCCCTCGCCGGATCCAACCTAAGCGATAATTGAATTCCAAACTTCATGGTTGTGATGATGGCCCGCTCCATTACATGTTTCCTTTATGATTCTCTTAGTTATGATGATTAATGCTAGAATTTTAGATTGTTATTATCTTTTATTTCCGCTGAACAATTGTGTTCATAGACATGCATCATAATTAGGGCATCCTGCGTCAGAAGTGTCCATGTCTGCTAGCCAGTCGAAAAAAACTTTGAGGTCCAGTCTCCTATCAAAACTAAGAGCGTCAACCTTGATGTCCTTCATGACTCTAGCAACAAGGTCCTCCTGCTCGTAATATCTCTGAGGTTGCGGATATCGCACCCCACCATGGCCCTCCCGCTAGGCGTGGAAAACGGGATCACGAATCTGTGAGGGTGGCTGATGATGAACCCCATCATGTCCATTGGGCCTGGCCTGCGCCCAAACCATCCCTAGGCGGATCAGGGCCCACAACTTGGGACTGATCGACTGCCCCAGTGTCGGGGGTCGCCTGGGGACCATCTAAAGTGGTGGCCTACATGCCAACCTCTAAGCGCGTAACCTCTAAATGTGTAACCCTCTCCTCTAAACGTGTGAACGTATCATCCCGATGCGCAAACTGCTGCGCAATCTCATCCCTCAAAGACCGAAACTGTTGATCAATTCTCTTAGTTAAACCCTCCATTAGCTTTGGTAAATTGATTAGAGTCCATGGTATAATGAAGACCAAACCCACGACCAGTGCGCGTGGGCATACACCAGGAGTGATATGTGAAAGGTCATAGATCTAGGTGTGCAAAGGTGTAAAAAATGTAAAAATCTAAATGCAGTTTTAACTATCCTAGTTCAACGCAATGCAAACTACCCTATATGGCCTAGATCGATATAAGGACTCAATAAAATCTAGGAAAGGGCTAACTAGACTCAACAAACTATGACCCCTATGCAGAGTTGAAACGCGGGTCGAGAAGGTCTACAATTTTTTACGAATTGGGATAACGGGTTCCTGTGTAAATTTTCACCACAAAGGGGAAATTTAGGGTAAACTGACCTATGCCAGAACCTTGTTCTCTGATACCAAAATTGATACAGCGTATGCGATGACCTACTATAGGTGTATGTGAGATCAATAAGAAGACATTCGAGTAATGAAATCATATAACTATCTACCATAAGTTAAGAGATTAGGCGAATTCAACAAAGTGATGATGAAAATCCGTATGGATCATACCCCAGCATAAACGCACATAAACAAGTAAAAAACGGGACCTAGGGATATAAGGATATCCCTAAAAAATGCAGATAAGAAAATGCATACCCTGCATCACCACAAAAATGCAGACAAGAAAATGTCAACATTTTTGTTGTACACGGATAGGGTTTGAAACGCAATGCTCTCAAGTTTTATTACTGTAAAGCAAAGAGTGTGCAGCAGATACAGTGATGGGTTCTTGATTGCTTGAACATGAACAAACCAGCTCAACCGATTGATGGGTTGATGGTGGCTTCATATCTTGGGTTCTCCTCAACTTAGAATATAGTTACAACAAAAGAAGAAGAAGAAAAAATTTGGAAAACTTGAGTTTCTAAATGCTTTTGCAGATTGTGTTGCGAACAGGGTGCCTGTGTAGCAGGCTGATGTGGATGTCACAAGCTATTGGAGAGCTTCTTGTGGCAGAATCTGGGCTTCTGAGTGTTACCCATGCTGCTTATTTTGCTTTTGCTGCTATTTATAGGCTCAGGAGATGGTTGGAGATAATTAGAACCACTCGTGCGCATTCCCCCAATTTTAAGAGAGTTGCAACTGCCTGTCATGCAACATGTCTCCAAGAGGCTATTGCAGGGCTTGTCACCAGTGATAAACCCTATGCAATGTAGTCTGCATGACGGATTTTGCTGTTACGACACGTGCTGGATTGCTTGGTTATGAACTCTTTTTCCTTTGCTCACTTCTGCACATGACGTGGGGCATCCCTGGCGTACTGCTGAACCTACGGGTGGACCTCAGGTGTTGTTGAAGATGTGCCAGAGAGCTGCTTTCTTGTGCTTTTGCTGCACTCTTGTGAAGATATGGCTATCTAAGATACTTGTGATGCTTTGAACCTTCCCCCTGGAGTGGTACGATTCCTGGTATACAGTAGAACTGTTGGATTGACCATCCTACACAGTGCAAAGCTTTGAGTTGCGATAGTGGACTTTGAAGCTAGATCTTCTGCTACGAGTATCTAAATGTAATTTTGGGTGATCTGGACATATGCAAGGTCCGGGTCATTAATTGAAGCTCTTGGTCGGCACAATATGCAGTTACCATATCAAATTACCCAAGAACACCTGGTGTCACATGCCACAAGCACACAGAGAAATAATTATAATTATTTAAATTTGTCCCATGGGGCAATCTGCAGCCTGGGCTGTTCCATATAGTGGTCAAGGGGATCAATATCACTGTTTATGATTTTTCGCTGCGGACAATTTTTTTATTTGCATTTTGAAGGATCTTGCAAAATTACAAGCACTCAGCTAAGCTGTCACTGCAGGCCCTGCATTATTTGTGTATATTGTTTCCAAGAAACTATCTATTCCTCCGGCCAAACCGGACCATAGCTATATTTGCTTGAGAAGTATAAACAAATCTTACTTTTTATATCCACGTAGCAAAAATGTCATGAACAAAGCTATTTATTAGAATAATCATATAGAGATGCGTACGACTACTTGATATGACAAGTGGAACAATGTCCAAGCGTCAATACTTCATTTCTTAAGAAGATAAAGAAAAGCAACATATGGGCAAGATAATAAGCATATGTAAGTGTGCTCCATGCATTCATGCAGTGAGATTTGAAGCCAAACCTGCAAGGCTAGATCACGAGTAGGCAGCACGACTAAAGCGCGTAAGCATCTTAAGGTACAAGTCGAAAGTCTTTGGACTATAGGCAAGGCATACGCCAAAGTCTTCCCGCTTCCTGTTGGCGAGTTTATACAAAGGTCTCTCTCAAAAGCACCAGGTCCAATTGTCTCTTGCCATACTGCAACTTGCACCGGAAAGAGGGAACTAATACCCATATTCTTCAAAGCCTCCTCCAGTCTATACACAACAAAAGAGAACTATAAGCTTGCTTGCAGGGCTTATTACAACGACAGGATTTGATCCTCACATTTTTATGCCTCCAGATCACATACCATACACATGGGACATGTATATTATCCAAATCAGGCATTCAGCAGGCTACATTATTGGTTGGCCACCACACAAACTTTATTTTGACTGGACTGTTCTATCTGATAAGTGGACCTGTTCTAGCTCAAGGTGAGCCATTGCTGATTTTTGGACTTTAGTATCCATTTGTATGACGTAGATTTAAGGGTTAGAATTTTCCAAACATTACGATATTTGGATTATTGGACATTCACTATTTGACCCATCAACTAAATGGTTGGATTTAGTCCATCCATGCTATATCTACACTCTACAGCATTGACAAGGGGCACGGTCCCTATAAGGACTTGTGAAGAGGGCCAAGAGATGATATTGACCAAAGTTAGAAGAATAGAGCAGCGAAAGTATGAGATGTTAACAACATTCTACATGTATAAGATGATTAAGCATCAGTAGGACATATGCAGAGATTGAGGAATTATAGTCACATAACCTTTGAGCCGAGCTTAAGCATTTTACCCTTGAATTTTTAGTCTGTGCAAGCAGGAACAGTGGTTCATTAGTCTGGACTGTTGGTACAATGAGAACCACCATGGATAAAAGTCTCCCCCCTTGGACAATCATAGCCATCCAACGCTCAAACCTTTGGCTTCTTTCTATTTGAATGTGGATCGTAGGTGTAATTCTTTTCCTAACTATCTACTACAGGCTACCAATTGGAAGGGATGGGATTGTCCCACAAGGATATTTTAAAGGCATGACCCGCTGACAATGCAGCGATACCAAATAGCTGGAATGAGGCTATGATGATTACGATATCCATCGACAATGTGATCAATCATATACCATCACTCTATATCAGTGCGCAACTTGTGCAAACTGAAAACAGAGGATGCTATGCAAGTCCTCACATCAATGATCATATACTTCCTGACAGAGGTTTTACACGTTTCTACACAATACATACACAGTGAAGAGAGAAATATTTAGTACATGCATTACGAAGAGAGGAATTTTTTATCAAAAAGGGTATTCCAAGCATCATTAATGATCAAACTCCTTTCTCACAGTTGTAACGATATGGATAATTCCTTTTCATCGTTTTTCTTACAAAGTTCAAACATGAATCAAAAGAAAACTGCAAAAACCAAGATACATATCATTGGTGGGTTTTGCTTCTCACAAGCTTTCAATAAACTAGAGTAAAAGTAAAAGCTTTCTTGTTTCCCAGTGGAGTGGTTGCTTGGGTGCATTCTTTGTTCTTCTTTTTTTCCTTCTTCTTTTGTATTTTTCTTTTCTTCTTTTTTGGTGTCTGTGTTTTGTTGTCCCTTTCTTTTTTCCTTTCTGTGTCCGCTGTATTTTCCTGTTTTCTTTGCAATAAAAGTATTACCTTTCAAAATAAAAGTAAAAGCTAGATGGGTATATGAATTGAACAAACAAAATGGAAACTTGGTAAATGGTAATTGGGCGTGTCACTAAACCTCAAGAATGAGAAATAATCAAATGAGTTACAAAACAGCATTGATCAAAATATCCCTACTATATTGTAAATTTATGTGGAAGCGAAATCGAAAAGAGAAAGAAAAGAGAAGGGAAAAAGAAGAATAGAGAAAGAGAGAGAGAGAGAGAATTTGACCACATGCCCCTCTTCCTCTATGTATTAAGTCAAAAAAAAATCCAAAAACAAGGCTCACTTACAATATGACGTGTATGCTAATTGCACCAAATAGAATAAATAAAGAGAAAATAACTCAAGACTAGGTGGGTTGTACCACTATACATCCCCATATTACATTCACCTAGGTGGGCCATACAGTCATATGGCTCACATCCAGTCATTAACATATATACAACCTGAGTCGCTATGGACAACAAATAACAAAATTAGTCATTGAATTGAAATACAAAAACTTCAGTATGGAGAACTTAGTTATAGAACAGCAAAATTGGGATAGGCATTGACCAAAATATCCCTCCTATACATAACGCAAGTAGCTATGCACAATATTAACCACACACTTAGTCATTGAAATATGAAAACTTCATATTTTAAAAGAAGATTTGATGTCTCTAGGTCTTCAAGTGGAAGTATTTCCATCATATGCTTTTTAATGCAAGTAGCCCGCACCCTTTCTCTCTGTGTGTAACCTGCACCTGACACAAATCTTTATGGAACCAAACCAACAAAAAACTATGTGAGGCCCACAGTGGTGTCTATGTAACATCCACACCATCCAAAAGTTGTGTTGACTCATGTTAGATTGTAAGCCCAAAAAAAAGGCAGATTCAAAACTCAAGAGAGCTACAGAAGATAGGATGCCCAACACTGAAGGGTGATTCTCTCTTTCTCTATCTTTGTGCTGCCCAAAAACTGTCTCTTCGTGTAACTGCACCCTTTCCCTCTGATCACTGTGTTTCACATGCCATACCTACTAGTCTATATGATGCCACAATATTGGAACCGACAAAGATGAAGCATAAGGAATGTCATTTGAAATCTAGTTTCGAAAATCATATAAGAATAGCAAGAAATTTATGACATGCACACGCACACACGTGTGCACACAAACACGCATGCAAGGTGATGATTCACAGGCCAGACTCCTATGATAGTACACCACCATTTTGAAGATAGTGGTCATTCAGCCTCCTCACATGTGACAATCATGTACAGCTACCCAGACTATCACGGAAGTCTACCCCGACAATTCACTTCCACTTTGTTGCAAGTTAATTATTGCAACTGAAAATCATTGCACATCCAAACGCAGCAATATTCAACTGAAAGTCACTTGTAATAAAACCCCAATTGAGAAATCATACAAAAACAGCAAATAGGGGGAGGGGGAGAGAGAGAGAGAGAGAGAGAGAGAGAGAGAGAGAGAGCAGTCAGATTGAGATCAAAAATTGTAGACAGCATACAATCATCTTACAGTTAGATTTGTTCCCAAATTTAGATTGCTTTCATTTACTGTTTGACTTAACAAAAGCAATTGCAAAAAAGAAATAATAATAATAATAATAATAACGGGAAAAAAAACTTCAATTTTTTTACAGCTTAAAAAAAAAGACTGAATGCATCAGAACAATTGCAATCAGAACCCATAGCACATGCAAACGCAACCATAAATGCAATCAGAAGTACCTTTAAGAAAAAACCCAATCCAAAAATCATAAAGGAACGAGGTTGAGGAAGGTGGAGATAGAGAGAGAACCTTGGGTCGAGACAAGGGACGAGATTTAGAGGAGATTCTTTGAAGAGACTGACGTCAACAGGGCTTCTCATCCATGGCAACGTAGGAATGTTGCTTTTCTGCTTCGGTTCTTCCATTGTTTTCTGCTTCGATTCTTCCATTCTCTCTCTCTCTCTGTCTCTCTCTCTCTCTCTGGAAGTCACTTACAGGTAGTGTTTGAGGGAGAAAATTCACCTGTAAGTCACTTTACAGTCAAATCTTCCAGGAAACTGCAGGCGATGGGGTGAGAAGTCACTTCCCTGTAAGCGACTTACAGGCGCAAAGTTTGGATTTTTGAAAAGAGGGAAAGGGGGAGATACCTGCAATCGGCTCCAATCCCTCTCCCTCTCCCTCTGCAGTCGCTTTGCGCGCAGTCAGTAGGGTTACAAGCCTCTGTTATTTTTCTTGCTTTTGAATCGCGCCCCGATTTGGTGGGGCCCGCCTTATGTATTGATATATCCACGCCGTCCATCAGTTCTGCCAACTCGTTTTAGGGCTTCGGCAAAAAAAATGACGCAAATCCAAATCTCAGATGGGCAACATCATAGGAAACAGGGGTGATTGAACGTCCACCATTAAAGACTGCCCACTGTGATGTTTATTTGCCAATCAAAGAGAGCGGATTAAGTGAGACCCCGCACTCACCCAAGATGGTGCGGCCCCACCGAGGAGTTGTCATGGGGCCACCTTGACGTATTTTTTTATGTATCCACGCTGTCCATCCGTTTTTCCATATCAATTTAGGGCATTATACAAAAAATGAAGCAAATCTAATTATCAGGTGTATCATACCATAAGAGAGTGGTGATTGACCGTCCTACCATTAAAAACTTCTTAGAGCGCATCTTAATCTTTCTGTAGTGTTTATTTACCATCCAATCTGTTGATAATGTCACGTAAGCATGGATGAAGGGAATAAACGCATATCATCTTGATCCAAAACTTTTGAGGCCTCATTAATTGTCAATCACCACTGTTTATTATCGTATGGCCCACCTGATAGTTGGATACATTTTATTTTGTGAATAATGCCCTCAAATGATATGGAAAATTATAGGCGTGGATACATAATACATACCTCAAGGTGGGCCCCATGGTAACTCTATGGTAGGGGCCGTAGCCTCTTGGGTGAGCCGGGGTCTCACCTAATCCGCTCTCGTTGAGTAGGGAGACTTGCTATTGAAGTGACGTCACCATGTTTTGTGGGCCCACCATGATGTATTTCTTGTATCCACATTGTTTCATCCATTTGTAGAGATTATTTTAGGCATGATCTAAAGACTGAGTGAGATCCAAAGCTTAAATGGGCCCCACCATAGAAAATAGTGGAGATTGAACGCTTACCATTAAAAACTTCTAAGGGACACAAAAGTTTATGATGAAGCTGATATTTGTACTTTCCCTTCATTCACGTCTGTTTTAACTTATGCAAAGGTTGGATCTCAAATAAATATCATGGTGGACCTAAGGAAGGTTTCAATGGTGAGTGTTACTCTTCCCACTATTTTTTTTCTAGTGGGGTCCACTCGAGCTTTGGATTTGCCTCATTCTTTGGCTCATGCCCTAAAATGATCTCTCCAAATGGATGTATAATGTGGATACACCACATACATCATGATGGGGCCTACAAAACATGATGTGTGTGGTGTATCCACATTGTCCATCCATTTGGAGAGATCATTTTAGGGCATGAGCCAAAGAATGAAGCAGATCCAAATCTCAAGTGGATCTCACCAAAGAAAACAGTGGGGATTGATCTCCTACTATTAAAAACTTCTCGGGGCCATAGAAGTTTTCGATCAAGCTGGTATTTGTGTTTTCCCTTCTCCCATGTTTGTGTGAACTTATGACCAGGTTGGATCTCAAATAAACATTATGGTGGGACCTAGGAAGGTTTCAACGATCACGTCATTGTCCCCATTGTTTTCTTTGGTGGGATCCACTTGAGATTTCGATCTGCCTCATTCTTTAACTCATGCTCTAAAATTATCTCTACAAATGGATGGATGGTGTGGATACAACACACATCACGGTGGGTCCCACAGCAATTAGTGATGTCACTTTAGTGGCGAGATTGTTACTCAACCTGCAACTAGCTAATCCATGTACGGCCCATCTCAAATTTGGATCTTCATTTTTTTTTGTTTGGAATTTTGACCAAAGTAGTTTTGTGAGATGGAGAAATGCCACAGGAGGAATACATTCCATCTGTGGCCCTCTTATCACTTTTTAAATTTCCAATAAATGAAAATGCCCTTACCTTTATGAGCTTCTCTGGTGCAAGCTTTTCTTATGGAGAAGCGTTGTAGCTTGGATTCCAATACCTAATGTGACATCATGTGATGTTTGGGTCCACTTAAAAGCAGATCCAATCCATTCATTTTCATTGTATGGTCCACCATTTCAGCGGGAAGTCACAAATTTCAACTTGATATGAGCTCTCTACAGCCCACAACAATCGATAAAGATGATCATTCATTCATAACTGTTACCTTGTGGTGTGGTTTACCCTATCTACGGATGTGACTTATTCTTTAGCCCGTGACCTTAAATTAAATTCTAAATCCAGTGGACAGCGGATTTGACACATACCCCATGGTGGATCCCAAAACCCTTAAAATAGACAACTACAAACCTTAACACATGACAACCTATACCCTAACAGTCACAACCCTTAATACAAGACAACCTTGACCTTTAACACATGACAACCTAAAATCTTACAACCTCGACCCTTTCAACATGACAACCTTGACCCTTAATATTTGGCAACCTAAACCCTAACAACCACGACCCTTCACAGATCCAAAGAATGACCCACTTTACCGATCATATGGACTACACCGCATAGAAACAATTAGGCATGAATAGCCACCGTTATCATTTGTCAGGTCTTGTGGGGCCACAGAGAGCTTGTATCAACTTAAGGTTACTACCTTCTCAAAGAAATGATGGGTCACAAAGATGATGAACATATTAGATTTACCTTCCAATTGGCCCAATCACCAAGTGGTGGTCATAATGTACTTCAGGATCAAAGCTACAAAGCTTTTCCAGCATTCAAAAGTCCGTAAAAGCAGCGGCATTTTCGTCCATTAAACATTCAAAAGGTGGACAGTGGGTCGTGTAGGGAATATTTTAGAAGGGTTTTCCTCTCTGGGGCATTGGCCATCTCACGAGGCTACTTTGGTCAAAATCCCTTTTTATTTTGGCCATGCCCTATAATGAACCAACAAAACATATGTCAAGATGGGTCCCACGGTCTAGCTCATCATGGTGGATCATTGGTCTTTATAACATTGTGGAACGATTCCCTACTCTCAACTTGGTTCAATGTGAATATACAACTTCTTACCTATAAATAACTTAGGGCATGTTTGGATCACCAATTGCCGCAGTAATGGAATGTATAACCGTAATGATTCTGTCTTTCCTGGAATACTATGGGATTCCCGACTATCAATCCAACTATATTACATTCCAACCATTTTTGTCTGAAGAGTAGCAAATTCCATAAAGAATCCGTGAGGAGCTGATTGGATATATAAAAATTTGCTTCCCTAGTCCAATAATGTAGTGGATTAGCTTACAGTGGGAAACATGACCGCCGGTCAACCTTTCATGGGAGTGAATAGTTGCATCCCGCAGTAATAGCTTGTAGGTGTTACCCTTATCATAGGGCTCACCTTGACGACATGTTATACATCTATACCATCTATTAGTTTTAACAACGAGGCGATACCAAAAATTAAGCTCATCAAGATTTCAAATGGATCACACCACAAGTCCCAAAGAATATATAAACGTCATATATATATATATATATATATATATATATATATATATATATATATATATATATATATATATATATATATATATATATATATATATATATATAAAGTCTAAGAAAAGATCACAAATACAGTACTCATTATCCACCGTCACCTAACCCAGATGAAAGAAAACAAGCTTGAAGGCAAAGGCTATGACAATTGCAGCAATGAAGAGGCGAAACTGAGCTTCGATCTCACCAACAAGTTCCCACCATCCAATTCCAACCTGACCTTCTGGAAGGTTGACAGGCGTATAGGGATCAGTGGTTGAAGGACTTGCAGAATGGGGCTCAAGTGTTTGCACAGCCGATTGCTCCACGTCATTTGCTTCATTCCATGCCCTGATCGCATCGCTGAGGGTCGAAAAAGACCGATGATGGTTGTGGGGATATCGAAGAACTCACCTTTCACACTCCGCCCATGTCTGATAAATGCCTAGAACATGACCAACAAATACGACGTAATATTCTCTCATCTTCCCCTTATTAAAAATAAAAAAAAAAAGGACATTGATTAGCAGGTGTTGAGCACTTACATTTGAAGTTAAAAACACTTAGGAAGAACTTAAACTGCTGAATGAAATTACCAGATGAGATGATGAATAGGAGAGTAGTTCTTGTCATGGTTATGGGAATATACTTCATTCAAGCCAATTTACATTCGGTAACCACATTCATATAAGAAAGAAAGATCACTTATGTTACAATCATAAGCAATCTGCAATTTCATAGTGACTTAAGCCTCTATTGGTGAAAGGCAACAATTTTCAATTGATAATACCTCCATAACATACATGTACATTGTTTACCAGTACATCTGCATGTTCCTTTATCCTAAGCACAGATTGGATGTACAAAAATTCATATAAAATAGGAGACAAGCTGGCAAATAAACATAGTCTATCCAGTTAACCTGTATGTACAAATAAGCTGCCAAATAAACATACCCAAAAAATACATCCCATCATCCAAAAAGCAAAACAACTAATCTGTATATTCAAATAGTCACTTGTAGATTGTTTGTATCGGGCATCACCCGGCTCGAATGATGCTAGTCCCTGTATTAACATTGCATTTTTTTTTTTTTTGGTGACAAAGGATAAATAAGATAATCACACATGCCACGATACAAAAAAAAAAAAAAACCAAAAATGATTAGTCATCAGATGTACCTACCTTCCATCCCAAGTCCTAGTGGTAACCCACATCATACTCACTCTGAGGCAATAGCTTCTTCTCTAGCCATCCCAACCTTTTGTCGTAGGGTAGGCTTAAAAAGAGTTATGCGTCGTGCTTCTTTTAAGACAAATGTTCAGAAGCACATATATACAAGTCACCACTTAGACCATCCAATTTTTCTAGAGCATCTATAACCCTGCCCATTCATGTTATCCCTTTTGTCACGCCCTGAAATTCGGAACCCGAGTACATCAACTCAAGGCCCGAGTTCCAGGATGCGAATTGAAAATTCGAGCACAGATTCCTTGAAATTCCATTCCACACATCGTATAACTAAAATAAATCCCAAGTATAACACTTCTTTTCCACTAATATCTGATTACATTGAATTTCATAAAACTAAAACAAATCGATTACATTCGACGCTCGTGTGATATGTGACCCTCTGAGTACTTTGTTCCGTCTATGTCTTTTCCTTCTTGAAAACCTGCAAGAACTGTGGTGATTTTGGTGAGCTAAAAGCCCAGTGAGGTCATTTCCATCACAGGTAATATTCCAGTTAATAAGAGGTAGGAGATGAATCATCAACGGATAGAATTGTATGAAATATACAAGGATAAGGTTATGATTGATACACTTTATGATTTATTATAGATGTCATATAATGATCATGATGTCATGTATGTTATGATAGGTGCGAGAGCAATAAACGTCTAGGAACTCGTTGCCACTGAACATTAGGAACCTGTCGCAAATCAACCATGCTCACCTAACCGGTACAACGAGGCGGCAAATCAACCATGCACGCCAGTGGGCAAATCAACCATGCACCACTGATCCAACCGAGCAAATCAACCATGCTCAATAAGTGAAACGACCAGAACTCGCTGCCACTGAACATTAGGAACCTGTCGCAAATCAACCATGCTCACCTAACCGGTACAGCGAGGCGGCAAATCAACCATGCACGCCAGGAGTCAAATCAACCATGCTCCTGTTCTGTCGCAGTGTATAAATGTATGTATATGTCATGAGTTATGGAAGCATTCTTCAAGCATACAATGCATATCAAATTCAAGTCCAATCACACCATGCATGTGTTTACTTTATTCAAGTAATTCTTTGTCTCAATTTAGTTATTGTCAATCGAGGAGTTTAAGAAGATCATCACGTAAGGTTTAGTGTTACGAATAACTAAGGTTGTTCCAAGAGTTTTGTATTGTACATTATCTAAACCTAAGTTGTTGTCGATTCTAAGGATAATGTCACGTGGAATCTTAAGAATACTGCGTGTATCTAGGGGTGCATGTTGGCGACATGACCTGTATGAAATCCTACGTTGAATTGTCGTGGAATTCTGCCATGTGCATTAAAAAGGAAAACTTGATAAAATTAATTCAATAAGAAAAGGATAATTAACAGGTGAAATTTAAGGATATAGATAGGAGGTGGATGGATCCCTTACCTAGGATCAAGTTTATGACTTTACGTTAAAGTTAAAAAAAAAGATCAATGGATGGATCGTTACCTACGAACCATGTTGAAGGATAACATGAAAATTGAACATCATACTTGGGAAGAAAACAAATTAAATGGAAGAGACATTAACTAGAAAGTTCTATGATGAATCACTCACCTGTGATGAACGATAGGCTCTATACAAGCCCAAACCTGAATATGGGTTGGCTCAGCGAGTCGCTCAGCGAGTCGACTCAGTTTGAAAGTCTAGAGAAGAACTCCTCCTTCATTCCTCTATTTCTCTTTCTTGCTACCCCAGCAAGAGCCGCAACAACAACAACAACAGCCGCTACAGCAGCAGAAGTACAAGCATCAACAACAGCAGCAGCACGTGCTGCTACTTCTCTCTCTCTTTCTCTCTCTCTCTCTCGTTTCTCTTTCTCTCTCTCTCGTTCTTCTCTTCTTCTTCTTTTCTTCTTCTTTTCCTTCTTCTTTTCCTTCTTCTTCTTTCTCTTTCTTGCTGCCCCAGCAAGAGTCTCAACAACAGCAACAGCCGCAACAGTGACACTGGCAGCAATAGCAGCCGTACTCGGCCTCTCACTCTCTCTTTCTACCGCTGCTTCTCTCTCTATCGCTCCTCTCTCACTCTCACAACTTCTTTCTCTCTCTCCTGTGTTTCTTAGGAGGAAAGGAGAGACCTACCATGGCCCCTATATGTAGCTCGAAGACGGACGGAAATCCACGGTTGCGGACGGATTCTCGGATGTGTTTCCGAGTAGAAGAAGGAAACTACATAGTTTTGGGACTCCTACGCATATGAAGCTCGTTGGAAAGCTAGGTGGGGTCCACACGAAGGTTTGGAAGAGGCCTGACCCATCCATGCATGGCAGATCCGTAGATCTTGGAGTTTCTAGAATCTTAGGGTCGGTTTTACGTGGCTGTGGTGGGCCGCACGATCGCCAGAACATGATGAGGTCACCTACCTCCTAAGGCCGTGCGAGGAGCGCACCAGATGGACGGATTGGATTAGCTTATGGGGTCCATTGTGATGGACGGTGTGGGCCACCAATGGCGACAGCGGTAACGCTGCCGCTGAAACAGCGTCCGAAGCGGGCGCTCGTCCGCAACGCGTACGAAACGCGGTCAACGCGCGTTTGACCGCGTGGCCGGCCGCTGCCGTGTACACGTGGGCCCCACCTTGATGTATATAATGAATCCACTCCGACCATCAGCCAGGCCACCCAATTTTAAGGTGTGACACAAAAAATGAGGCAGATCCGAGTTCAGATGGCCCACTTATGGTCCGATTTCTGATTAGGGCGTTTGTAGGATGATCGGAGGTTTGAAATTTGACGTGTATAGTTGGATCGTGTCCTAGAACTAATATGTAGAGTTTCGCGTGAAAATGATTTCCAGAAATCATAAAACTTGCAATTGGTCCTATAACTTAAGTTGACTAATGGTACTTTCCTAGTACTTGTAAATTTATAAGTTTTACGAAGTCTGCCACTTCCATACTATCCTAGGGTTCCTGTTGAGCAATTTTAATGAAGGAGCCATACCATAATTTCTTACGGATTAATTAATATTAATTTATTTATATTACATTTATTTAATTTCTTAAATAGTTAACCAATTTATAATTTAGATTATTCTAAAATCTTAGGGTGTTACAACCACACCCGAGCAGGCTCATAGGGCTAAGAAATCACTGGTCTAAGCACCTGCCTTGTGACGGACACGATGTATGGGTCAATTTTATGGACAGACATGTGTACAGGGCGATGCACGGCGGTTTACATCGATCGCGTACTCCGAAATCGGAGTGGACGGTTAGATCCTCCGGTCTAGCAATGATAGACCCTTCTAATGGTCAGTTTATTGATTTAGCTAAATATACTGAGTTTTCAAAGGCCTTACAAAGTGTTAGAATGCGTATAAAAGTATATACGTACGTGTGTGCGTGTGAACAACACAGCCCATAATTTAAATTTTCCACGTGTGAAATTGCACTCGTGTACTTACTCGTGCGCCCAAATTTTCGGGGTATTACACCTTTGCTAATGGATTGAGCTTGGGCCAGGTTATTAATAGATTCATCAACCTTTTGCATTCTAGCATTTAGAATTACAATGACTTCTCGACTTTCTTCTTCTACATAGAGTTGATTGTTGCCCGGGTTGCCTCAGAATTATTCAGAGTAGCTAGCAGCGGGACTTGGGGGAACAATCATCATCTAGTCTGGAGCAAAATGACCTGCGTCTATCAGGCACATATTTGGAGTTTTCCTCTGTCACGCCCCGAAATTCGAGACTCGAGTACAACAACCCAAAGCCCGAGTTCCAGAGTGTGAATTGAAAATTCGAGCATAGATTCCTTGAGATTCCATCCCACAAATTATATATCTAAAATAAATTCCCAAATATAAAATTTCTTTTCCACTAACGTCTTATTACATGAAATTTTACAAAATAAAATAAATCTGGCACGATTGACGCTCGAGAAGGATGAGACCCCCTGAATACTCTCCTTTGCCTATATGTCTTGTCCTTCCTGAAAACCTGCAAGAACTGTAGTGATTTTGGTGAGCTAAAAGCCCAGTGAGATCATTTCCATCACAGGTAATATTTCAGTTAATAATAGATAAGATGCGAATCATCAACAAATAGAATTGCATGAAATATACGAGAATGAGGTTATGATTTTACACTTTATGATTTATTATCAATGGAATATGATTATCATAATGTCATGTATGTTATGATAAGTGTGAGAGCAATAAACGTCTAGGAACTCGCTGCCACTGAATATTAGGAACCTGTCGTAAATCAACCATGCTCATCTAACCGGTACATCGAGGCGGCAAATCAACCATGCACGCCAGTGGGCAAATCAACCATGCACCATTGATCCAACCGAGCAAATCAACCATGCTCAATAAGTGAAACGATCAGAACTCGCTGCCACTGAATATTAGGAACCTGTCGCAAATCAGCCATGATCACTTAACCGGTACAGCGAGGCGGCAAATCAACCATGCACGCCAGGAGTCAAATCAACCATGCTTCTGTTCTGTCGCAGTGTATAAATATATGCACATGTATATATTTATGGAAGCAGTCATCAAGCATACAATGCGTATCAAAATTCAAGTCCAATCACGCCATGCATGTTTTTACTTTATTCAAGTAATTCTTTGTCTCAATTTAGTTATTGTCAATCGAGGAATTTACGAAGATCATCGCGTAAGGTTTAGCGTTACGAATAACTAAGGTTGTTCCAAGAGTTATGTATTATACATTATCTAAACATAAGTTGTTGTCGATTAAGAAGTTTAAGAATAATGTCACGTGGAATCTTGAAAATACTACGTGTATCTAGGGGTGCATGTTGGCGACATCACCTGTATGAAACCCTACGTTGAATTGTCGTGGAATTCTGACATGTGCATTAAAAAGGAAAACTTGATAAAATTAATTCAATAAGAAAAAGATAATTGGCAGATGAAATTTAAGGATATAAATCGGAGGTGGATGGATCCCTTACCTAGGATCAAGTTTATGACTTTACGTTAAAGTTAGAAAGAGATCGATGGATGGATCGTTACCTACGAACCATGTTGAAGGATAACATGGAAATTGGACATCATACTTGGGAAGAAAACAAATTAAATGGAAGAAACATTAACTAGAAATTTATGATGAATCACTCATAGATATGACGATCTCTAGGCTCCAAACAAGCCCAAACTTGAATCTGAGTTGGCTCAGCGAGTTAACTCGGTTTAGAGAAGAAGTTTCTTCTTCTTTCTTCTTCCTTTCTCTTTCTTCTTTTCTTCTTCTTCTCTTTCTTTCTTTCTTTCTTCCTTCCTCTTCTTTCTCTCTCTTTCTCTGATTGATCTATGAAGGAGGGAAGGGAAACGGATGGACGGTTTTATAACTCACCTCAGTGGGTGGAAAAACGTGGTGCGGACGAAAGTCAATTTCCCGTTTCGAGTGGGAGATGTAAAAGACTAGTGACTTGTCATTATTATACAAAATAAACCGTTGAGAAGTTAGGTGGGGTCCACATGGTGTTTTGGGAGAGGTTTGGACCGTCCATGCAAAGCGACGAGCTGGATCTTGATTTCCTTGTGTTTGGACGGTGGTTTGGAATGAGCTGAACTATTAATGAAGCGAAACCAAACTTGGTCGGACAAGGTTTAGGATGGGCTTGAATGTAATGGACGGTACAGATTGGGTGTGGGATCATGTTGATGGATGGCTTGGAGGCCACCAACAAGGGCAGCGGGCGGACGCTGTTACGTAGAAGATGATGAAGAAGAATCGTGCTTGGATTCTTCTTCTTTATTTTTATTTTTATTTTACGTGCACGTGTAATATACTTTTTATGCTCCACTTGTAAGTGGGGGTCCACTTGTAGTGAATTTAGCTAGTTTCCTCCGTCCAACTAATGACCAACATAAAGTTAACCGTCGATGAGAAAAATGAGGCAGATCCGAGTTGAGGTGGAGATGTGCATGATGTGGATCTTGGCGTTCTTGGTTTTAAACGGTTGATTGAAATGGATCATAAGATCAACTTTTAGGATCAAGGTTTAAAAGTAATAAGTTTATGAGGAGGAGAAGACGGATAGACAGCTTGGATCAGTAAGGTGGGGTCCAAAAAAATGGACAGTGTGAGCTGCATGAATCATCAGTAACGGAGGCTGCGCAAGAAGACTTCTTCCTTTTTTTCCTTAAGTGGGGTCCATTTCAGGTGGATCGGGACCACCCGATCCGTTCAACAGGTAAGCAACCTATATTTAGCCGTTGACGTGAAAGGTGGAATGGATCCGAATTAAGGTGGGCCACTTATGGCTCGATTTCTAATTATGACATTTGTAGGATGATTGGAGGGATGAAATTCGACGTGTACGGTTAAATTATGTACTAGAACTAGTGTATGAAGTTTTGTGTGAAAGTGAACGTTAGAAATTATAATACTTAAAAACGGAGGTGTAACTTAAGTTTGATTGATGGCATTTTCGTAATTATTGTAAATTTGTAAGTTTTGTGGAATCTAACACTTCTACACTATTACAGGGTTTATTTTGAGCAACTTTAATAAAGGGATCATACTAAAATTTTATACGGATTATTTAATATTAATTTACCAATATTAAAGTTATTTAATTTATTAAATAATTAACTAAATTATAACTTAAATGATTCTAAAATTCTAGAGTTTTATAAACATGCCTGATGAGTTTTATAGGGTTGAAAAATCAATGATCTAAGAAAATACTTGGTGACGGACAAGATATTTGGATCAGATTTTTGGACAGACATGTGTATAGGACGGTGTGAAGATCGTACGACGAATTTATATTGATCGTAGAATTCGAAATCGAAATGGATGGTTAGATCATTCAATCTAGTAACGATAAATCCTTTTAATAGACAGTCTATTGACTTAACTAACTACGCTAAGTTTTTCAGAGGTCTGAAATGTGTCAGAATATGTATAAAAAGTGTGACGTGTGTGTATGCGTATGAATGACGCGGCTTAAAATTTAAATTCTAACTTGTGAACTATAACACTTGTGTACCTACTCGCGTACTAAATTTTCGGGGTATTACATTCTACCACCCTTACACAGAATTTCGTCCTCGAAATTCGATCCACCTACTAAGCTAACTAATGAAGATATTTTCCCTAGAGTGTCTTACATGATTTATGAATATAAGGTTTGAGGGCATACAAGTATGTCTACTTGCTAACAAGAATGTGGGTTCTTACATCCTCTATATCCAATCGCACAGTATCATCAAACTCGTCGCCTAAACCTTGCGTAATATCATTGTCATCTACGACACGTTGCTTCCCTCTGTCTTGACAGTGTAACCCGATTTGACTGTACGCCCTGAGTGTAAGACCCGTACCCTGAATTGCCCTCCATACGCTTAGTTTTCGGTACCGGTATGTCCCGGATGGACCAGATTAGTGAGCCTTGATCGCGACTCTATTTTAGTACCGTAACGACCCAAGACCCATACTCGGCGACTGCGTAGGCACTGCGATTCCAACGCCGCGCGGCACGCCCCATTGCGATACCCGGTGTGAAAGTTGTGATCATTTGTGCAATCCGAAGCAGGCCGGGCAATGCGCGTGTGGCGTGGGCCCACTTGCACAAATCCCAAGAAAAAGTCTAATCAATTACCCTCACCTTCACCCATACCCCTCTCATCACCCTAGTCTACACAAACCCTATTCAACCCATCCCTCTGTCACCAAAAGTCAATACAAGCCCATACCCTCCCATACCTTCCATGCCCTTCCCATGCTAGCCATCATCACCCCCATGATTCCTCCTCTCTTCCCATACAAGTGCATACGTAGGGGAGAGGAGGCCTTCTCATTTTCCAAATTTGCAAAAGAAGAGGAAGAGAGAGAAAGGAGAGAGAGAGAAGAGACTAAGAAGAGAGAGAAAGAGAGAGATTAGAAGAATTAAAGGAGGAGATCAAAGCTTGAAGGGCCCTAACTATCATCCGGACTGTCCGATCGACAACCCAACCCCATCCAACCGTCCAACCATCATTGTGAGTGCAATGGGGGCATAAACTTCCCCCATTTTTCTCGTTTACCTTTCATTTTCTTTCCTTGGGCCCACCTTGTGATGGGCAATGAGATGGATGGGCTGGATCATCCATGAATGGGCCCAACAACCTGATAATAATAATAATAATAATAAATATAATAATAAATAAATAAATAAATAAAAGTTTGGCCGCTGGACAGTTCGTGTACAGAGGACGCTGCTGCCTAGCAGCGCTTGGGCTGAGGCCCTTTTGGGCGTTAACCGTGGGGTCCCACGAGTGGGACCCACCTTGAGGCTGGTGTATTATCCACACCGTCCGTCTGTTTCTCCAGCCCATTAGGGCTGGACACCAAAAATGAAGTAGATCAAGATCTCGGGTGGACCACACCATAGGAAACAGTGGAGGCAAGGATGCCCACTGTCGAAACTTCAGTGGCCCATCGTGATGTTTGTAGACCAATTCATATGCCCAATATAGGGCTCTATGGGTTCCTCATGAGCTGGGGAACCTGATGCATGGCGTGGATCGCCCCCAAGTGGGCCCCACTTGATAAATAAAAGAAAAAGAAAAAAGAAAAAAAAGGACACGTGGTCAGAGACGCTGGAACTCCAGCGTCTGCATGACTGAATGGGGTCCCCACTCGTGGGACCCACCTTGATGTTTGTGATCAATCCACGCTGTCCATCTGTTTTCCCAAATCATTTTAGGGCCAGGGCCCAAATCTGAATCAGATTCAAATCTTAAGCGGACCGCACCACATGAAACAGTGGTGAAGATGGTGCCTACGGTTGGACCTTCTTAGGCCCACCTTGACGTTCTAGACCGAATCATACACCCAATATGGGGCTCTTCGGGTCTCCCATGAGCTGGGGAATCTGATGAACGGAGTAGATCACCCTTATGTGGGCCCCACTCGATGAAAATCAGAGAAAAACAAGTAAAAAAATAATAATAAGGCTCCCAGGGTCTCTGACGCTGGGAGTAAATAGCGTACACGTTGCGTAGCTATCTAGCTACTGGAGCGACGTCACCAACTTCTATGGGCCCCACCGTGCTGTATGTGTTATATCCACATCGTCCATCCATTTGGGGAGATCATTTTAGTGCATGATCTGAAGAATGAGACAGATCCAAATCTCAAGTGGACCCCACTTGAAATAAAACAGTGAGGACAGTGACCAGACCATTGAACCTTCCTACGGCCCACCATGATGTTTATTTGAGATCCAACCTATTCATAAGTTCACACATGCATGAGAGAAGGGAAAGCAAAAATATCAGCTTGATCGAAAGCTTCTGTGGGCCCCACTTGATGATATATATATATATATATATAAGAAAAAAAGGCGCTTGCAGCAACCAGCGCCGTGGGCTGGTTGGGCTGCCCGGCAGGTGGCCCACTCATGGGACCCACCTAGAATGTATGTGCTTTATCTATTCCGTCCATATGTCCAGCTCATTTTAGTGGCTGAGCCTAAACTTTAAGCATATCCAAATGTCAAGTGGACCATGCCACGGGAAACAGTGGGAATAATGATTTCCACCGTTGAAACCTTCCCTAGTCCTACAGTGATGTTTATTTGTCATCCAACCTGTTCATAAGATCACATGGATAAGGATGAAGGAGAAAACACAAATGTCTGCTTGATCCCAAAACTTCCTGAGACCCAGCTGGGTACCACGCTGCCCAGCAGGTGCCCCACCCTGTGGGTCCCACCATGATGTATTGTCTTCTTCATGCTGGCAATCTGTTTTTCCATATTATTTTAGGATATGGCCCCAATAATGAGGCAGATCCAAACGTCAGATGGACCACACCCGCAGGGAATAGTGGTCATTGATGCCCACCATTGAAAAACTTCCTTGGGGCCACTGTAGTGGTTATTTTCCATCCAACCAAAGGTTTTGGGCCCATCTTTGGGTTCCACCTTGAGGGATATATTGTGTATCATGCCACCCATCTTGATAGATGCGTGGGGCCCGATTTGAATGGGCTTCACTTAGGAAATTGTGGTGATTGAATACTTACCACTGAAACTTCCTAAGACTGATGATGTACATTTGCTATCCGACCAGTGGGCGGGGCCCACCATGGTCCTTCATTTGATATATATATTTTATCCATGTCGTACACCTATTTTTGTCGGCCTACTTTGTATGTGCAGGCCCAAGTATGGGGCCGATATAGTCTCAAGTGGGCTATGCCACGAAGACCTTTACATTTTCAACGGGGCCCACAGTCCGGGTCGCACTCTCTGTATATATTGGGCCATTTAAGGCCAACATTACATGATATGTCTAGTAATATGCTAGTATACTTAGCTTGATATGTCACACTGATAATATGCTTAGTATAATGAAATGCCATGCTCATTCATATGCCCATATGCATCATTTGTATGCCTGTTATGGATCACGATTAATCATAGCATATGCTATTTTGGCTTGTTATACTTAGGGGACCCATATGAGACAGGGTCGCCGCACATGATTGCACAGTATGCATAAGTTTGGTGTATGACTTGGATTGTGTGACTCATGCATTTCGCATTGTGTATGTTACGATCGCCTTCACACCCTAGCAGCATTGGGGTGGTGGCCACCACAGTCATATCGTGGTTGGCGGTAATGGACATAAAAAACTTGTTCAAGCACGTGGGCGCTATGGATGTCCTTGGGTGAAAGTCCCTAAACCCTGTGGTACCAGTAGGATGCTCCAACGTCGAGACCGAGTGGATAACACGAGCGCCCGAGTGCCGAATACCAGTAGGCCACGTCTCTCACTGTGTCGAGGTCGGTTGGAAAGGGGTGTGACCTTATCCGCCCGGGTGCAGTGGGCTATAAGCTAGGTCGAGTCTGACCAGCTCATGAAATGGGTCCGCTATCGGCGAGTCGGGTGGGCATTGGCATACCACTGACGAGGCGGATAGTGAGGTCTTTTTTACTTGCTTGGTTATGCGCGCGATGTGCGGCGACCAGTATTAGAGTTGTGGACCCTCGCCGTTTCGCGCTCCCTGACTTTCTCCTTTCCCTTTCGGAAAAAGAAGAAGAGGTGCGTGCGTGCGAATCACCATTTGTGCTACTGGCTTGCCTCGTTCTCGAGGGCTTTGTTTGTCTGTCGTGTTAAGCTGGATGCGTTGGGATGAGTTTATATAAGACCAGAGTCGCCACTAGCCAGTTATTTCGAATCTACAATCGGCTAGACCCCGTAGAAACGTTAGAGAAGGGAATCCGAAGATTCTTCCCTCTAAAATGACTCATTTTGATCTGTGGCCAAAGATTCGAGGTAAGGGATCACGGTTACAGGGTGGGAAGAGGTTAAGCACCCCACACACTGCCCGTACTGAAGTACGGTCTCTACTTCACAAAATCGAACTAATACTTGAAAGTCTGTTTTAATCATCGTATATTCTCATAGATGACATGATGCATGAATGCAGGTCTGAGCAATAAGAGTTTCTGATGGGCATGTTCCACTAACAGGCAAGCCCAGAGCATACGCTCGAACTGACAGGTGCTTTATGCGGTATGCATGTTGTGTGTTTGAATGATCAGAGTGCTTGTAGTGACTGATGCATGAATGCATGTCTGAACAGTAAGAGTTTCTGATGGGCAGGTTCCACTAACAGGCAAGCCCAGAGCATACGCTCGAACTGACAGGTGCTTTATGCGAGATGCATGCTGTGTGTTTGAATAATCAAAGTGCTTGTAGTGAAGCAGGGGGGTTGGAAGAAAAGTAAATGTTGCACTTATGCTAGATGCGAATGAGATGATGCTGCTAAAGAACAGCTAGATGGACGGAGGTGTCGCAAGGGTTGGTTTCGAGTGGCTGGATCAAGACTTGGATGGCTTGGGAAACTTGGACTAGGGTCAGGCTAGGCTGGACCAAGGCTAGTCTCTCCTCACTCGGGCTCTCCTTGGTGGAAAAGTGGGCTAAAGGGGGAGATGGACTCGGAACGAACGGATTGCTCTGGATTGAAAGGCTTGTGAGGGATGCTTGAATGAGAAGGGGAGGGGGTATTTATAGCAGCGGGGAGTGGCAGCTCCCATAATTAAGTTTGGGCAGCACCCAGGGGTCCGCCCGTACGGACGCTTCTCGGGATCCAGCAGGTAGTACGGACATGCTTCGAGGCTGCTGCTTGGAACTCAATGAGTTGACTCGGTGGGTTGACTCAGCGGATTGACTCGGTGATTTGACTCGGTGGGTTGACTCGGTGATTTGACTCGGCGGTTTAACTCGGCGGGTTGACTCGGTGATTTGACTCAGCGGGTTGACTCAGTGAGTTTGACTTTTTTATAATTTTTTAACTGATTTTTCTTATGAGGGGTTTTTCAGGCTGATGTTTAGGGGTGAGTTGAGCTATGGATTGGGGCTTACAAGGGTGAGTTTGGCTGAGTTTGGACGTGGGATTTGGGGGTATGGTCCTCCATTCATCCAGCTACCTCTACCAACAATGTAGCCGAAGGTGGGGTGTCTACAAGAGTATACTAGACCCCGGTGATGTCCCAGATGAGAACCATTTTGATATGTGGATTAGTTGAGGATTGACGTGTTTGCATTGCATCTCTAGCATGTAACACTCGGCCATGTAGGCCTTTGCATCACATAGCCTTGGGATGACTGATGGCATTCATGAACCTGGTAACTGAGCCCTCTATTACTTTTGCTTACTCTGATATCTGTATACTTGTCATATGCATCACACGAGCACACACACAATCTACTGAGCTTCTTAGGAAGCTTATGCGCGTTTGTTTACACTGTAGGTACTAGAGCACATCAGCAGCGTTGAGCACGGTTCATGTACCTGATATTTTGGGCTTTTGCTACATTTTGTATTTCCCTTTCCAGCACTGTACTCAACAAACTATTAGTGGATATTTAATGATGTTTATGGTTTTGATTATGCTCCTGTACAAAAACAAAATTTACCCTGAAAATCCTCCTGGTAGGATCCCAGGATCGGAACTTGGCATATGAGAGCTAGGAGCCGAGAATGGGGTACTACGGAGGCTGTTGACACCAAGGTCGGTGATCGGAAATTTAGTGAGCCCGGTCCCCGGGTTTGGGGTGTGACACTGAGGCAGATTCAGCACCAAAGAGAGTCATTAAGTCGTCATACCTTTGAATTTGCTTCCCATGAAGTGTTCCCGCGTATTTATGGTACTAGTATAATAAAAGTATATGTCAATTGTTGGAAGGCTGGTAAGATCAACACAAATTTCGCTAACTAGTAGACAATTATCTTATCTTAACATACTCCTCTCATACTTCGTCCAAGGCAACAAACACTTGCCTTTCAGGGTCTCAACCAAATCCGCTAGCTAATAGCATATCCCTAACTTCAGTATACCATTTTTAAGAGTTTTCATCCTGTTCATACACTTATCAGGAGCTATGTCTATTTCAATGACCTTTTTAAGTTCCAAGCATATACTAGTGTACGAATTGTTACGAAACCTATTATCGCATTTGCGGCTTAAATTGATAGCCTCAAGCAAACTGTCGATGAGTATGTTATCCATATCGACTGTCCACTCGATCCGATTGTCAGCAGAGAACGTGCTCTCAGCTAGGGATATTTGGGGATGCTTGATTGGCGATCTTCTCGGCACTGGTTCCACCATGTAGTCGTAACAGTCATTTGGAGCTACTTCCAAATCAATCATTTCCATTCTCAATTTCCTAGCTGTGGTTGAAGTGATTCCTACAATAATGTTGGAGATAAAACTACATTGTTATGGATATCGAACATAGATAAAATGTAGTTCAGAAAAGTAAATTAGAGACATAACATTCCATCATTACTCGGCATGGAGAAAAGACGCTAATCAAATTTAAGGAAAAAATAAAGTAAATATTTATCACAGTCACATCAACCAAAATAAAAAAAAATGAAGAAAATGTTCAGAAATTATCCCTCTTATGCAAAGGATGAGCATCATTCCACATCCTCTTGACAATCTCATCTCAATGTCACCACCACGCACTTCTTTCAGCTTGAGACACATTTAGGATGATATCCCCATCTTCTTGAAGAAGTTCCTCATTGGGAGAATGGACACCTTTGGAGTTAGTTTTTACTCCACCATTCTCGTCGACATCGCAATCTAAATTGTCGTCAATCCGTATGAAGTTGTGAAGTACACAACAGGCGATGACAATCTTCACCCGTGTCTCAATCTTATATTGAGGTGCAATCCGTAAAATCGAAAATCGAGCTTTTAATACACCAAAACAACGCTCGATAACGTTGTGCAGTTGAGAGTGCCGGTAATTAAATAACTCTTTCGGATTGGATGGATTTCTTCTTGTACGATACTCTTGGATATGATACCGCGCACCACGATAAGGTGCCATGAATCGGGAGAGTCGCATGTCCAGCTCTACAACGTAGTATTTACCTATATTTTCATTGTTTAATGTAAATTTTTCCCTCCAATAATTTCATCAATCATTAAAAGAATTGTTTACCTATGAGAGTTAGGTTATTTACTATATGGGACGAGAAAATTGTCAGGCTTGCGAGAGAGTGCATCATGTAAGACACGTGCATCCGAGGTAAAACCCTCCCAACCAGTCAGTATATATATAAATTTCATATTAAATGTACATGCCGCAAGCGCATTTTTAGATAGGAAGCCCTTCCTATTGCGATAGCTTCCGGCCCTGCATTTTGGTAGGTGTGCGGGAATGTGTGTACCATCAATGGCACTGACACAATCCTACCAGGAACCTAAATTAGGATGATTATCGATATTGTGGAGAAGGAAAAGTAGTTAACGATTTTATGTAAATCATAGTTGAAAACCTGAAAATACTGGCTCCAATTGGGATTTAAAGATATCTCTGTAGGCACCACAAGACTTGGGAATTTGATTACATCTGGGTAAAGACCATTTATCGCATCCAAAACTCTATTAAAATGTCGACTTACAGTCTCTCCAGATCGGACGAAATGGTGCCCAATCACATTGTTTTTTACTGTTTCTGACATTATGGCCTACAGTATGTAGAAAAAGTATAAGTTGCTCTTCTAAACTTACTCTCTTGGTACCATTAAGAAGATTTTTTTTCCCGCAAAACCTCGCATAATCAGAAGAATGTCAATTTTAACATCCTTAATTGAGAAAGACACTGAACATCAGTCTTGGCAATAATTACAGAAATAAACCGACTTCGTTCAAGATCACAATTTCGTGATGGAGATCTAATCAAATATGATTGGTAATATTCTGCTATAAACAGTATAGTATATGCAGCAGCAAGGATTGCGGACGTTGCAGCTGATCTCTCATCATCATTGCTAGAAGAACTCGAAGATGACATATCTTCTGGCACATATGAATAATATGAGTTAAATTGGACATTGTTTCTTATATACAAAAGAATTTCTAACATCTAAAAGAATTAGAAGTATGCAAAGATAGTTTGATTAGCGTTGTTTAATTAGTTTATTTGAATAAAATAAACAAATATCCAAAACTTAGTATATTAGGTCAATCAAGAATATCAGTATTTGAGTTTATGGATCAACAGATTATAAAAAAATTAACTTTAAAACAACGAATGCCATATGCAAATGCTATTTTAAAAACCATATAGTCAGTAATTAATAGTCAGCAACGCTAATCAAAATTTGGAGAAGACAACAACTTACACAGGACCAGAAAATGAGAAGCAAGTATAACTCAGAAAAGATGAAATAAAATCTTCAGTTGGATCAAACCTGTTCCGACTGTGGTCTTTTTACACAGTGATTTCTGACCTCACTCGTAAGGACCCCTGTGTGTGTCATTGAAGCAGTTGTACAGGAATTCAACTTAATGCCAATGTGAAATGAAGAAGAGGTCGTTAAGAATACATACATACCAGAGGAAAAATGGCAGTAAGGTCAAAATGGGGGAAGTCATGCATGTCTATTTGTAATCAACAAATGAAAAGGGGGAAGCCGAATGTGGTAATGGGAGAAATCATGTTGGGTTTGGAGGAGTACGAGACTTGGCTCCCATTCTTCATATATAGTAGTTACCTCGGATGAGGTAGCTATTAGACATGCATGGCTTATTTCTATCACCGTTTGACAAAGAGGAAGCCAAGGTCCGACAAATTTCCTCATGAATTAAGCAGATTATTCAACCTCAAGTAGGATTTGCAACAATCAGATGGCATGCAAAGGACTTCGTGTAAATGAATGTCTGTTAAAGAGAGTTAGCCATTAACTGATACTGTGAGATGGGTCCCCAACAGGAGCAAGTTTGCCACCCCTTTTGGATCAGTGCATGTAAAGGGAATGAGTGTAAGAGCATCTCTATTAAAAGAGATAGCCATGAAAAAGGCAGGGATTAACCAACTCGAATGTCTCCTGAAGTAGATAGGCATGAAACCTAACCCATGGATGGGTGTAAACCCCTTATCACTCTGTGCATGCAAGAGGATTGGGTGTAAATGCATGTCCGTTGAAGAAAATGGCCAAGAAACCTAACCCGGGGATGGGTACTTGAATAGAGTAGGTCAGACACCCCTTATGGCTCTGTCCATGCAAGAGGAATGGGAGAGTGTACCTACAAGAGGATGCAGACGGAGTGCTTTCGTGCACAGAGTATTGGAACGGGACGTCGCTCCGCTGCCGTTGAAGGAGGAAATGGATCAGCAGTTTTTCTGTGCACCTGCAGGACTCGAAAAATGGCCTTATGAAAGCAGCTAAAATGGATGGAATGGTGGTTGAAATCCCGCCTAATCGGTCTCATATTTTCGAGGCAGATCATTACGCTCCTGCTGCTCGTATCTAAACACAGGATACGCATCGTAAAATGTGCGTTTACCACACATTACCGTGGTAATCAGTGATCTAAACACGCCCTTACAGGTTTCTAAACATATAAAGCTTACATCCAAATAGGATTATATGTAAGTAGCTTTCATCTATAAGTCACTTAGTACTTAAAGTACTTACAAGCATTCAAACAAACACTAAGGGTGAGGTAGAAGAGGAGTTCGTTATGCCATTGTCTGTCATGACACGGAGTATCCCGCATTTCGCAACCCTGTGTACGTGGGAAGAATTGGGGTGGCAATGAGCCAAGTTTAGTGTGGACTAGGCTAGTTTGGACCAGTCGGACAGTAAAAACCCGAGGCCCGGCCCAGTCCAACCCTGTGATGGAAAATATTTATTGGGACCGAGCCCAACAAAAAAATTGATAAAATCCCTATTTACCACTTGAATTTTTATAATTTGTTTGTTGATAAAGTAGGGCACACATGCACCAAAATAGACATTTCACAGGGATGAAGCTAACAATCTACGTTAAAGACAAACCGATTATTTGATCAAGGATTAAAAAAGGGTTTGGAGTAGGTTCATTTCAATTTGTAGTTGCAACATTTGCTTCTTTAATACATCTTTGATGTTATGTTTCTTTCCTTAGTTTTTTAATAATTATTTTCTTAGTTATGATCAATGTTAATTTCTTTATTCCATTAGTCATGATTATAATTAAATTGTTTTGATTTTTCTAATTTAGAATTATATAATCTATAAAAAAAATGCTTAAATCTACAAAGTAGAGTTCATACCTTAGTATGGGGTGGAGAAGAGTGTCTAACCTCCTCTTTATTCATATTGAGACCCCCAACCAGGATCAACGGTCGTATACCAATCATAAAAGTCACTCAAGTAAGAGGAATCTTTGATTCCCTGACCTATCGTGGGCCTACACTGCTAGCTGACTATAGATTTTGAAACAATTGGCTAGTGGTGACTCCAAGTCAAACCATGCCAACCAAAAGTCATCTACACAACATTCCAATCAATATAACTCTATTACAAATACCCTCAATTTCTACACACCTCTTCAAACCGAGGTTGAGAGAAAAGCATTGGTTTGTTTGTAAGATCGGTTTGAAGAGAAAAACATTGATTTGTTTGTAAGATAACTATGCCGCTCAAGTGTTGTCAATGCTTTTATAAAAGTATTAAAAAAAAAAAAAAACTAGATTGAATTTTAATTACTTCCACCAGCTTTGGTCTATAATAACGCCCTACCTCTAAAACCATGAGGTTTGAAACTTCTCAAAGTAGAATCAACTTAAGTTGATATAGATCAAAATTTTTAAATACAACAGATTTGAACCACCAAAATGTTATATGTATTTCAAAAGTACAAATAAAAGAAAATATCAAAGCAAAAAAGCAATCTTGCCTTTGTTTCATCTTTTGTGAAACCTTTAATCTCAAATCAGATGCAATGGGGTACAGTAAATTGGTTTATAAGCCTATAGACACCACACCTAAGAAGAAATCCAAACTATTTTTCAATTCCAGTATCAAATTCAAACGAAAGAGACGGATGAGCTAAGGAATGATACGAGTTAAACAGAATGTGTAAGCATGATCTGGAAATGCTAGTCGAATTAGATCGGCCTAACCAGGGGCTAGCCAAGCTGATTTTGGCCAAATCATTAAGGTCCTTTGACTATTGTGCAAAAAGTGACAAAACCGATACACAGGCACTTGAGTCACCAATTATATAATGTTGCACCCTGCCATAGTAATAATAACCTCCTCGGGGTAGGCCCTCTGCCAAAAGTAAAAAAGCAAAGGTATGGATCCTCAACCGGTGTTTTGAGATGCCAATATTTGAAGATCTAAATAAACCCCAATTGCAACAAACCATTAGAGAGTAGCGACAAAAGGTGGAGAGGGTTGTTAGCTATATGTGGAATCAATTGTATCAGCTTGTGGGGATATGAGATTGTCAAGATTTGACAAACAACTGCCAAAATGCTACCCATTCCAACCCAACAATCCTAATAACATCTCTCATTTTTTAAAATAGGAATCACACTGAGTTCAAGCTAAAGAAGAAACTAAACGGTTAAGAGTATGGTTGGAATCAAGGACGTTCAGCTACTCTTTTTAATTAAAAAGGGTGTCTAGTTTTCTTTCTTCCTTTTTACATATCAAATCAATATATACTCCAGTTTGCACATTCCAATGACATCCATAACATTCACACACACATATTATCTTTAATTCTATCTTTTACTGTTTTTTTTTTTTGCTTGGCCTATTCGGGAGTCCTATTATCCTACACAGTATGGCCTAATGCAGTAATATTAGGGTTCATTTTGATAAAAAAAATAAAATTGTGAAACCCTATAAACTAGAGACCATGTGCAACATGAGTGGAAATGGGTGCCTAACCCCTTCATTTTCCACAATTGAGGCCCTTATCCAGAATTTAAAGTACAAATCAACCATAGGAGTCACGTGGGTCGGAAAGTCCAACGATCACCAATCAATCAGATGGGTGTAAGCTCGAATTAGGTCCTGATTGGCTTGGATAGACCTATTTGAGTTGAGTCTTGATGGGCTTGGTTTTGTCTAAATTTACAACTTCCTTGTATTTTTTTTTTTTTTTTTTTTTTTTTTTTTAATTCAAACCCCTAGATGTGTCCCACTTAATAAGGCCATTTCCATCATGTAAAACATGCCCCTTAACTTGTGGGTGTATCCCAAGCATCGCAACCATTTTCTCTCGATTGGTGTTTTCAATAGGCCTATTCTCAATTTAACAAAAAGAGCCTAGGGTCAGGGTTTTGAAGCAAAGAAAATCAAAATCCCCATTCCGTCTACTATGTCCTCTCTTACCTTGCCTTTCTACTTACATTCTAGTTTTGTTTTCCTTTTCTAAGCATAAAGATGTTTTTTTTTGTTAGTCATGTGACACACCCACCACATTGTTAGTCACATGATGCCCCCACCAATACAACTAGTGTGTCTCCTTAGCATTCGAACCTGAGACCTATTGTTGAAACGTCCAGGCATCTTCCAGCTAGGCTAGTAGGCGGACACAAAAAAGATGATTTTACTGTTGTGTTAGTGTTGAGATTTATATAGCTTATGCACGTTGTGTACATCCATCTACTAGGGGTTGTATTTTTGGTAAATAATGCATCGGCAACCTTCCGCATTGGTTCAGAACATTGAAGGCCGTGAACTATTTCAAAGATAGTGACCACTTTCACACATTGACCCATCAATAAATCGAAATCATCATTTGTTGTACAATTGCCACCCTTTCAAATCTCCCATGTAGGCGTGGGGTTCTATTCATTTTATTTCTTTATATTTGAATTTTTCTATTTCCGTTACTTGAATTTCAAAATAAAAATAAATTAGACTGAAACTTACACTAAGACAACCCTTAGAATCCCCTCAATAAAGGTAAGCGCTTAATTGAAAAAAAAGTCTATAATAATCAAGGTAGTAGAAACCTCACCAGCCAAAATTAGACCCTACACAACCTTTATAAATACACAAAAGAAATCAGACACCTGACCACCAATCTTAGCCTTTTGGTTACTATCAAAATTTTTGTTAGGGTAGAAGAAGGTTTTCAACGAGAGCATGACGTGGGGGAGTTATTTGAACCTTCCACGTCACAAAATTCGTGCACGTGGCATACGTTAACTCAAAATAAACCAACGAAATTGTAGAATTCCCTGTTGTTAAGGCACAGTCCGAAAATCGCAATGCTAATCTCTGATTTGTGGGCACTTGTTATTTTTCATTTTTAACCATCCGATCTATATCCACCAATCCTACAGCCAGATAATCAATTAAGGGTAATTTTTCATCATTAGGCATATCTAAATAGGGGCAAATAATTTGGACAGTTTAATTTAATTTATTTATATTCTACATATGCAATTTCTAAGTGCCTGTGTATGATCCATCATAGTCTACCAGAGTATCAAAGTTTTTCTCTTACCTATCCCCCGTTAAGGCACGTGCGATTGAGGAGACGCATGCGAGGAGACTATAAAAAGTTCCGTTTAATGCGGAAAACGGGTGGAGAGACTCGAGCTAAACGGGAAAGGAAGCAGGAAAGGTGGTGCGCGTGAGCACCGGAAAATAATAAACCTCCTGGCTCTCTTCCCTATATGGGCAACATCATGGTATCCACTGTTGTAATCACCTGTACGTTAGACGGTCATATCCTATCTGACCATCTTAACCATCCAATTAATGGCTGTAAACAATTTATATACACCAGCTTTACATGATGTTACACTCAAAGGCTCAGCCACTTTGGGTCCACCCCTTTGTCAAGGTAGGCCCACTCTATGAACTTCTCTGAAGAGCTTGAATTAGGTACTATTCCCACTAGGACGCAGTTGGATAGGTTAGTATTGGTGGAGAGCAGGTGAGGCCCGCATATCTGTTGGTTGATGTGGCGGGTCTATCATCACTTTGCTAAGACCAAGGTGCGGCCCTTGCTCTCCACTAATACCAACCTGCCACGTACTTATCCGGCTCCAGCTACATCTTGATGGGGGTAGTACCTAATCCGAGCTCTTCTCTGAATTATCAATGTGCTACGAACTGGGCAACAAAGGATTCACTCTTGCTGGCCATCACTAGACTCAGATGAGGCCAGCCCAACATGCCAACTGCTGACCATTTATGTAATGGGCCAGATGGTCCTTACCAATGGGCCCATTATTATTACCCACACACCCTTAAAATGATGCCCGGGTCCAGCTGAAAATGACCGGTGATGATAAGCTGGGAATTGTTTGATAGGGTCCGCTGCCACCTTAGGGGCGAGGCATGGTGCGGGTTAGGATTTAGAGTGCTCTCGCGGGTCACGTAACCGTTCCTTGAAAGCAAAAGGAGGATGACATTCCATTTTCATGCATCAAAAGACAAAGTACCAGACAGCAGAGCTCCTCCCTCCCTCTCTCTCTCTGCAACCATGATCTCCTCTAGCAAGATCAAGTCCGTTGATTTTTACAGGTAAGATCTCTCATCGCCCACTCGTTTGCTTCCTTCGCTTTCATCTGCCATTAGAAAATCCCACCTTCTCCATTTGTTCGGTGGGGTTTACAAACCATCGGGAAGGTTTTAATGGGTGGGCGTCCACTCTCAACTATATCCTATGGTGTGGCCAACACAAATCATGTATTGCCCTATACTTTTGGGCCCATGTCTTGCCTTCTGAGAGCGCGTCTGATGAACGGGGTGGATGTCCAACACACATCATGATGGACCCACAGAGCTCGACCTCATATGTACATATATACATGAATTTTGATTCTGTTATTACGTTTATTAGATTTCATGCATTGACATCTTAAAAGTTTAGATTAACTGTTTGATAATATTTTGTAGATTAATTGATAAGAATTCTGATTTCTAAAATTGAGGCCAGTGTAGGATTTGCAACCCGCCGTCCATGCGTGTGCCAATGTGCCACGTGCGTGTGAGATCTGGGATGTTGGTCTGGTGGGCACTGCTGAATATCTGCTGTTGCCCTGAAAATCGGCCTGGTTTTGAAGTCAGGTGTGCCGCGTGTGTACGTATGTGGACGGTGAGTCGGCTCTTATAGGATTTTTTTTTTTTTTTTTTTTTCCCACGTTCAGACCGTTGGATGACCGGGATTGGCCTGATTTCTGGCCACATGGGGAATAAACCGTGGGGCCCACAAGGCGAATGTACTGGATCTTGCGCGTTGGAACGTTCGGGGCTTATTGTTGGGAAAACCGGCAGCGGAAGCGGAAGCCGAAACGCACGGAGCAATGCGAGATCAAACGATAAACAATATGAAATCAAGCCACACATAAGCATTCACCACAAGAGAATTTGATTTTACGTGGAAAAACCCCTCGACGGGTAAAAAACCACGTCACAAAGCGATCCACTATGAATAACAGAAGATTATAGAGATTGACAGCCCACAGGTAAGGAATAAACAGAGAAAACCCCTAGTTCTCTCCCACACACACCTCTCTCCTCTTCCTAACACGATTAGGAAACCTTAGATACCTTAAGACCCCATCTAAGTCGGGATTGCAACTCCTTAAATAGGCAAAACACCCGAAATAGAAACATCTTGCGCAGTAATGCGAGCTGCGCAAGAAATCCGCGTGCACATCCGACCGGTGGCACCTTGCACAGAATAGTCCAGGGAAAAAAACATCTGTCCCTGCCTCATTGCTGACCGGTCGCCTGACCGGTCGAGGCCCCCTGCAGACCGGTCGGCCGACCGGTCTGGGGCAACACAGATTCTCTTAAGGGGGCCTCCACGTGCATCTGGGTTACACAGCTAGACCGGTCGCCCGATTTTGTGCATTTCTCATTTTGATTAGGAGGAGAAAGAGCTAGCTAGTATGTGTATTTGCCATAGTTTACTAAATTGTGGCAACCTGTCCCCGTAGTTCTAAGCTTGAGTTGGCTCGAAATACTCAGTGAGATTTGGAGCTGAGTCACTAAGGAACTCACTCTTGAGTGTGATTCCATCCTGACTAAATAGGACACTTCGAGTCATCGATGTTACTAAGAAAGCAAAAGTTTGTGACGATCACATCATGCATTTCTTCATTTCAGCTGGTTCATTTATTTTAACTTAACATCACTGTTTTTAATACATGTTTTTTTTTATATTTAATTATCAAATAACAAGTCAAGTCAAATAAAGACTAGTTTGAGTCTTCGAGTCGAATCAAACTGGCTGGACATCGAGTCAGTCGAGCTTTTGCATTTTTGAATTATGAATTATCCATGTAGACATGGCATGTATTCATGCCGATCCAAGTCCCAGACTGTGCAAATCGTTCCTCCTTTGAGGACACCTGAACTTGTCCATTGGCACATGACACTTGCATGTGATGTGATAAGGATGTTGGTGACTGGTCAATACCAATCATCTGATTGCCTGATTTTTGTCTGATTGTACTATCGTACGCCTGATCAAACTACAGTAAGAAATTTGATAATCTTTTTTTTTTTTTTTTTAATATTTTTAATATTATTTTTTATTTTTATGGGTTAGTTCACACACCCCATTGTCAGTACACCCACCCACCCCTGTTAGCCACATCACAATGTTTGATAATCTGATTCCAAATGAGCGATTAACAAAAACTTGAGTGAAAAATGAGCAATGGTCCGGATTCATTGGGCAAAAATCGGATGATTGGGATTGACCAATCACCATGAATTTATTTTGGCATTACCTGTAGACATGATGGCCCACCAGATCACCAGCCCTGGTTAATCCATACATGTTTTCCATGTTTATGGTGGGAAAGGAGCCCTTTACAAAACTCCTATAAAACATTTATTTGAAAGGCGAACTCCTATGAAACATGCACTGTAGCATATCTCAGAAAAGTAAATTTTCTGAAATTGCATCTGTAAGATTGTCATTTTTTGGATCTGCGTTCACATAACATAATTGCGTTTGTGGAGGCATTTTTTATTGTATGGAATGGTCTTGCCATCTTGGATTCATGTCATTATGTTGTTTGGTGTAAAATAGTGAAGTAGAGAATGAAAGGTAAGTGTTCCTCTTCTGAGGTACAAGCTGAGGGAATATACAATTTCTTGGTAGGAAGTAGCGATATTTTTATTTTGGGCCAGTACTTTGTGAAAAGGGCTCACTTTTCACTGATCCAGACCGTTAATCAAACAAGCCAACGTCAGATGGTTGATGCTTCAAAATACTTCCTCATCAAACGATGAAACTGTCCGATTATTGCTTTGCAATTGGATGTTTAGAAACAAATATATATGGTTATTTGTATGCGATGGTAAAAAGCCCATTGTTTGGACACATGCCAGTCTTTGATAGAAGAGGCTCTTGATCCATTCCTGTCCTCAAGGCGCACTTGATGGATGGTCTAAATCATTGGAAGGTGGGCTCCTCCTTTATTGAATGCTGCCCTGAAAATATGCCATTAATCAAAATAAACCAAAATAAAAATGGCTGCAGAGAATGGCATGCTTGAAAAAATTAAGAAGACATATTTTCTCCACGGATTAGATCACCTGCTGAATAAGGTAGTTGTGTTGCTCTTTTGCAACTCACTGTTGTTTGATGTAATGGGTTGTTGGTTTGGTTGGACTGACTTTGTTAGGGACAATGAATAATCAATGCATGGCCTAAGTAACCCATCTTGAAACCTATTCAATGGATCCTCACAATGACACCACGCCTAAGTAAAATCCTTTTGAATCATAGTTTACTATGTATGTTTCGACTTACAGACCAGCATATTCACAGGTTTACTACCATTAACATATCAGCATGTGTACGTTCTACTCTTTTCAAACAATGCAATGAACGATAGTTTGGTGATGATCCTCAGATGGCTGTTCACAATTAATTTTTATGTGGACTTCAGGTAAACATTGGTTGCCAAACATCAGAATTCATTTATATTACCTTGGAGATCTTGCAAAGCCCAAAAGTGCCAACACATGAGTAAATTTTCCAAATATCTGATCTAGAAATTGGGATTCATCTCAATTGGTTTTAAGAATATGTAGTCCTCAATATATGGATCTTTACAAGTACTGTACTAGAATAACATTAATAATTGCTTATTATGGCCACTAGCCACTTAAACTATGTTGACAGATGGAGATGAACATGTTCTTCTTATGAAAAAGCAGTTATTGCTTGCATTTGGATGCACAAGTGCATTGAATTATGAGCATCTGCTTTTTAATCAAGAGGAAATGGTGAAAAACTAATTATGCTTCCTAGCATAGATAATAAGTAACCCTCAAATTGCAGTTAGATTTCTTTCAAGTCGATCTTGAAAGTCACATAATTGCAATTTGAAGCCTAGTCTCTCGATATTAATTCTAGGAAAGTAGTTTCAATTTGGTTATTTCAACTTTATTTGATTATAAGTGTGATTCATTCTGATAGTGCATCCAATGCACCCTTAGTAAGTTTCTTGGTTGACATATGTAATCCAATGTATTTCACTGGTTACTGGGTGGATTTATATCTTTCATCTGTATATATATTTTCTCAATGACAGGAAAATTCCTAGAGATTTGACAGAGGCATCAATATCAGGTGCAGGGATATCCATTATAGCAGCAATCGCCATGATGTTTTTATTCGGAATGGTATGTTTTACTTTCACCTCTTCTTCTTGAGGAATTAAGGGTTTTTATAATTTGATACATGCTTCATTCTTCTTGGTTCAGGCTTCAATCTAATGCTTTATTGATCACTTTGGTTGTTTATCCTCACAAGTTAGTTACCTGTTGGTAGGGGTGTAAACAGGGTGGGCTTGTGTTGGTTTGGGACTGGATTTTTGAATATTCAGGGCCCACTTGTCAGGCCGGGCCTATTCAAAATTTTTATTTGCTCACCAGAGTTTTTAGGGGACGGCCCATTTACACCCTTAACGTTAAGAATCCTACTATGGCTACTCGTTGAGGTAGGATTCTGGATTGTACTCTCCTTCATGCAGGCTAATGGGGCTTGTATATGTGAGATCAGAGAATATAGGTCAGTCACATGCATGCCATGCCGAAAATCAGATTTGTCTGATCATGGGATGAGATGATTTTGAATGTGGACTGTTGTTCAATCATTTATGAGCTTCCAATTTTTCTCTCATTGCACACCTAGTGGGCAGCTGGTTGCAAATTTTTTTTGCCAATCCACCATTTGAAAGCCAACGCCAAATTTCTGGGAGAATGGCTAAGATGATGATGATGATGATAGCACCCTGATCTAATGACGGTACGAGCTTGATTTTCATGCCACAGCATGTACATGGGCCCCCACATTCTGGACAGCTCAGATCTCACACATGAGTAGAATATCCAATTCCCAAGAGTAGCCATCACATTTCTCTTAAATACATGTGCTCATCAGGTGATTCACTGAATTTTTTTTGATCAGTTTGTTTTATCATTGATTTGCATTCAATATAATTCGATTTTCTCGTGTCCAGTGAAATCGATTTTTGCTAGATGCTTTTTATGTCTTTACTGTCTGACTTCATCATCATCATTTCCTTGTGCCAATAAAAAAATCATCATAGCCTTGTCCCAGCTATTTGAGATTGGATTTACGAGGCCTTTTTTTGCTAATCATCAACATTTGATATGGAAAATGTCAAGATTTCTCAGCAATATTTCATCCAAAGGCTTCCTACCTGACTTCAGCACTCCTTTACCCAGGATGGGGATGGGGCTGGCGCATCTTTACCGGGCAGAGTTCAATCAATCGACCAAAATAGAAATACATTTTGGAAATTCTTAACTACATCTTTCCTTATTTTCTTAAGGGGCTGTTTGTTTTCTTATTTACCTATGTCAATCCCTGAAAATAGGTAATAACTAATTACTAGTGTAATTCCCACACCATTTTCAATGCAGACAGTGACAATTTACTTTTTGAACACAAAATGAAGAGGGGTGCAAATTTCATGTCGGGCCCACTGTGATGTATGTGGTCTATCCATGCCGTTCGTCTGTTTTGCCAGATAATTTTAGGGCAGGAGCCCAAAATCGACGCAGATCCAAAGCTCAAGTGGACCAGTAAACAGGAAATAGTGGGAATTGAAGGCCTACCATTAAAAACTTCTTGAGGCCCTCTGAAGTTTTGGATCAAGCTGATATTTGTGTAATCCTCTTATTCATGTTTGTGTGGCCTTATGAACGGATTAGATGACAAATAAGCAATCTTGTGGGCCTTAGGAAGAAAAAACTTTTTCAACGGTGGACGTTTTACGACCACTGTTTCCTGTGGTGTGAGCCACTTGAACTTTGGATCAACCTAATTTTTGGACTCACGCCTTAAAATGTTCCGGTAAAACCAATGGACAGTGTGGATATGTCATATACATCACGGCGGAGCCCATAAATTTAAGTCATTCCCTTTTGGACTGCTTTTCGAGGTGGAAATACTCATTAGCTTTCAAACAATGGTAAAATGTAATAATGTTATATTTACAGGTATTTACCTGGGAAATGAAAAATCAAACACCCCCTAAGCGGTTTTGTACAATTATCTAAAACCATTTAAACAACATGACATTTTTGTTAATAATTTCATCCCTTCTTCCCACCCGTTTTTGTGCTTAAACACATGTATTTAGAAAATCAGTATCTACTCCTACCCTGATTAACAGTCTCGCATATTCTTGTACGGTACGTAATGGAAATTTTCCTTTTTATTGGTAATAAGATGCTATAACTTCGGTATTGCCATAGTAGAACAAATGGTTGCCGCCCATTCTTTATTTTCTATGATTTATGGAAGGAGATTGTGCTTTTTTGGTTTTTCAGGAGCTGAGTGATTATTTGTCGGTCAGCACGGACACAGCCGTTGTTGTTGACAAGAGTGCAGATGGGGAATTCCTACGCATTGATTTTAATATTAGGTAGTTCTACCATTTCCTGTGAACTGCAGTCTTTGAGGTTTCATTTTTCTTTTGTGTCGTCCTTGATGCGGGTTTGTTTTTCCTTTCTTGTAATACATGAAGCTTAAAATTTACCGTGGAAATGTAGGTTCTCATGTCCATTCAGTTGCATTTTAGTAAATGATATCATCCATACAAGACCTTTATGGTTGCATTTTTGGCGATGGATCCAGACCACCTTGGATGAACCATGACCCAGCAATTGCACTGATTGGAAGTTTGTAATTCTTTGGTCCATCACCAAGTTATTGAAGGTCAATAAAAGTTTAGAACAAGGGTCCAGAAAACAAGTTCATGGTTGAATGGTTTGGAACAGGCAGTTGTTGCAAATTTTGATAATTGGCCCATCCATGAGTTTTGGCCTATCAATTTGTAAACTTCAATTGGTTGACAGATTCAACAATCTTTTATGGGTTGATAAATGGTAGCGGACACAAACTGGATAAATCGTCCTTTATCATGATTGTCTATGAAATTGGGTCCTGATTGAAATACATCACGCGCATGAGGCAGAATTGATTGAAACACAGATGTTCTCTCCTTCAACCTTTGGCTCTGAAACATTTCGGAATGTTCTCGTACATTGATCAAATAATCAAATACTAATTTATGGTCGGACCCACTGGATAGATCAATTTTCCCAAAACTAAGGCCGGTCAACTGTTAGGTAGGCTGGACATGTATGGAAACAATGGGCAATAAACCATCCCTTGTCTTCACACACAGGTGGCCCACCTTATGGACCAGCTGGATTGTTGTGGGAATGCATCTGCAGAGTGGGACCGCCTTATGCATGGCAGTGATATCCTGCACATGTGCCTGCTATGTGTAGAAGGGTGCATGTCGGGGTAGCCACCCTCTTTGTGGTAACGAGTCATTCTTTATTTTATTTCATCTTATTTTGATTTGTTTCCCTACCAAGACATATTTTCTTGAGAAAAGAGATGTCATGGAAAAACATGATAAGCTGAATCTCTTTATCTTGTTCCTCTTTCTTATTTCAACGACGCATTAACAGATTTCAAATGGTGAGTCACAGGATTTCTTGATTCTTTCTATCTGTATTTTTTTGTTTTAATTTTTTGAGTCCAGATTCAAGGTCATTCTCCACCTTTCTTCCTGTTAATAAAATAAATAGATGGATGCTGAATTCCCCACTTATTATGAATGCAGTATTTATAGATTATGGAAGGAATGCATATTTCTGAAGTAAAATATGAATATTTAACTTTTTGAAGGATGAAAATTTGTTAATAAAAATGGCAAAGCTGAAAAAATTACAAGAAAAAAAAACAGACAGTCATATGGCCCGACTCAAAAACCAGCTTTACAATGAGCCTCTACAATAGAAGCAGAAGCTGGCCATTCAATAACATTCGATCTTGCTCTAAGAAAGATCCCCCTTGAGCTGCCCTGTATATCCCGAAAGCACCTATTGTTTCTTTCTCCCCACGAAGCCCACAACCCAGCTAGAAGAGAATCTCCACCTCCCTCTACTTACAAAATCATGCCCACCGCCATGCCATTGCCTGAAAAAAAAAATCATCAATTGACCACAGCATGACCCATGACACACCAAAGAGCCCGAAGAAACTTTCCCACACCTCCCTCGAGAACAAACAATGTATAAAGAGATGATTCATCAACTCCTAGTCTTGCCAACACAAGGAACATACATTAATTATGATAAGGCCCCTCTTCCTCAAATTGCCAATCAATAACACTCTCTTCCACCCCACTAGCCATGCAAACACCGCCACCTTTGAAGGGGTACCGTAGACTAAAGGAAAAAGGTATAGACCTTATCGCTTACATTAGAGCTGCATGATATCATAGAATGGAGAGTTATCTTTCCCTACTTCACCTCTAACCAACACGCCAAGTCGCGACCCCCCCCCCCCCCCCCCCCCCCAAAGAGACACCCCCGACAACTGTTTTAATAGGGTCAACAATTCTTCGAATTCCTCCTCATGGAGATCCCTTTGACATAGAGGAGACCAAACCCTGCTGGACTCATGTGGCGAGAAACATTGCTTAACTGAGACGTCTAGATCCATGGCCACTTGAGCTAGCCTTGGATATTGTTCTTGCAATTTTCGCCCTCTGAGCCACACGTCCTTCCAAAATCTCACCCTTGAACCATCACCCACCCCAAAGCCCATCCTTCTTAATACCACATCCTTTAATCTTATAATGGACCTCCAAATGCTCGACCCTACATACGGAGGAACACATTTAGGCGACCATTCCTCTCACTCCACTCCATACTTTCTGACTATAACCTCCTTCCACAATCCTCCCTCCTCCGTCCCAAACCTCCAAATCCATTTCTCCAATAGAGCCTTGTTCATTACACCCAAGTAATGAATCCCCACCACCCCTTCCTCTTTTGATCTACAAACATCAGCCGACTTCATGAGATGAAATTTCTTCCTTGCCTCCCCACCTTGCCACAGAAAATCCCTTTAAGTATGTTGTGACTTCCAACTGCAAGTAAATTAAATGTCTTTCTTTCATTTAACAATGTAATGATGGCTATGCATTTCACAGAATCCTGAAGGTAACGAGATTATGTTGGGTTGTTTCCTTTTTCTTTGGTCATTTCTGAATGTTTGAGTATTCTCAACATACTCATGAGGAATTACCAGTTTGCTGACGCACAGGATCCTGTACTTGTGGGTTTGATGATTTGGTGATCTAAACAGTTGAGCTGGTGGCGCCAATGAGGATGGGGTATGGCGTATACCTTGAAACTCGAAAATCTTCCAGATTGGAGGAGCATTTGAAAAATAATCCAAAGATAAAACTTTTGGCATCTTCCAATTATGTAGATTTATGGGGCATCCAGCATCCCCCATTCATTGTGGGTCCCATTAGACCATTGATTTGCTTTGGCCAACCACATGGTCCACATGTACAGAATCGTCGGTATCGAAGAACTATACATCTGCTGATGTGCAGGGCATAATTCTTCTCTACTCTTTTATTTTTTTAATCTTTTTGTTTTAAATGTATACAAGTCTTACCAGCATCACTTGACTCTAATGTATATTGTACCTAGCTTTTTTAGTGCCTTCTTTAGAGTTATCTGTCAATTTCACATTCTGATTATTACTTCTCATTTTGTTATTACTTTTGGTAATTTGACTGCTTACCTCAATTTCCTTGCAGTTTTCCTGCACTCTCATGTGAATTTGCATCGGTTGATGTGAGTGATGTGTTAGGAACAGTAAGTTTCTGCCATTCAAAAATTTCCTTTTAGGTTTAATATTTCTGGTTGTTTTGCTAGTTTTGCTAGTTGGTAGCTGATCATTGGTTATAAAATATGTTTCTGCATTTAGAATTCAAGTTTTACAGGGCACACAAGCCAGCATGTCACATGTATGACACCTGAGCGGTCCACAAGCTGGACCCACCATGAAGATTACATGGGGCAAAAATCAGGCCAATCCACTCATCAGATGGCCCATATGTATGCATTGAAAAATATATGGCGTGGCCCACCTAATGAGTGGTCTGGCCTGAATTTTGGAGATATGCAATTTCATGTCCTGAATATTGAGAATGGGTAGCGTTGCCTCTTCCTGTATCCATTCCCCATATCTTAGGAAGAAGTTCATGTTATCACTTGAGCCGTTGAGATCCCCCCCCCCTATCTCGAACCAAAAAGAGAGATGTTCATGAATTCTCTGTATCTCCTCTAAATCATCTCCCGTGATAATGAGGTCATCCATGTACAATAGAATGATCGAGAATTTTTCATTAGTCTCCTTCACAAACAGACTAGAATCAGCTGCACATACACTGTAGCCACAGGACTCTAGAAATTCTGCAATCTTTCCATACCATGCTCTTGGAGCCAGTTTCAGGCTATACAAGGCCTTTTTCAACTTGCACACATACCTGAGATGAGGATTTCAAGTCTTATTGTTTGGAATTTTCATTAATCTATCAACAATTTTGTCCAAAAAATTGAAAAATATTGGTGTTGGTTTCCGCCGACCCCAATTAGCTTAGTTAAGGCTTAAATGATGATCGATGTTGGTATCCATCATTTTCTGCTGTAGCACTCGTTCTAAGCCTCGTTTAATCTCCCTCTTTGGAAATGTTTACTATAGTCTTTACCACATTGTGGATGACAAGAGCCAGCTTAGCAAAATGTTGATACAACTTAGCTTTCTACAAACACACACCTAAAGGTCATGGTTCTTAAATGCAGATCTAACGAATATATTCAATGTCTACATGAGTCTCCATCCACGGCATTCTGTTTTTTAAGTTGTAAATGCACCTATTGGAAATTTAGGCCTTGATTTCTTACAAGTATCAAGAGAAAGGCATGTGTATAGATAATTCTGTGAAAATTGAACAATTTCTAATTCATACAAAGTGGAGGATCAAAATCTCTGGATTCCATTGATATAAATTCATAACAAGTATTTAGTATTGGAATATCAGGGGAACCATCCTGGTGTCATACATTCGTGTAAAATTTCAATTGAAACAAACAACAACTAATGACAGCAATTGTGGATTAAACATCTGATTTTTTAGGACCATTCTACTCTCTTTTAATCATCTCTTGCTGCAGGATTCCGATTAGACACAAACTTCTGATAAATTTCGGTTGCATAAACTTCTGTATAGACTAAATCAAGTTGCGAAGCTCGATCGCTTGCTTGAACTCGAAATGGGACTGGTGGGATCTACTGTTCATGAACAGGATTTTCCAATTGGTCTTGTGGTCCCTACATGTCAATTGAACCACTAAGTAGGTCAACCAATTGGATTCATGGGCGCCACTTTCCAATTGGACCACTAATTGGACCATTCAGTTAGATCTGTGGTTCCCACACACCGATCATACAGTCCTAAGGGTAGAAGTAATGGATTGACTTCATATGCAGTGTACCCTTGGCCCTACGTGTACACACCCATGTGACATATGGCGTGGATGCATCACACTATCCCTCTTTCCTTCTATTGTTTCTCTACCTTTTTGTTTTCCTATTATTCCCCAAGTTTTGGTTTCAATACTAAATAGCTACTGCTATTGATGAGTTGCTAGAGTTCTTGTATTATACTGAGATTGCTGAAAATCAGAAACTCTGATTATCAGGCATGTTCTATGTTCGTCACTTTGTTTGTACTCCTAAATCATATTTTGGACTTCCATTTTAGATTCCTTTTGCCGCAGAAATCCTCACAACTCCTTTTTTCTTTTCTTTTCTTTTCTCTTTGGTGAAGTGGACAATCCTTCCTGAATTTTATCAATATAACGAGAAAGAATACAGTAAAGAGGGGGACTTAACCTAACCCCTCAGAACAAAAGCAACTCAACTAAAAATTAATCAGTTATCGGATATTTGGAATTCCAGATTTGTCTGAAATTCGAGCTATTTAATGTTAGAAGGCACATCTTACCAGTTAAAATATACTTGGCTCCATTCTGAGTCACATGCATATTTTGCCAAAGTATCAATCGCAGCATTTGGTTTCTTAGATATATGAGATATATCAGCTCCCATTTGTCAAACAAAATTTTGGATTTCTGATTTCATATACCATGCATCCAGGCCAAATAAATCTGATTGAGGCTCATGTCTACCACCATTTTAGAATCACTCTCCCCATTGACATTTGAAGGATTATACTATTTGCATAACCACAGGTCCAAAATTGCTTTGAATTCGGCAATGATAGTAGAGGAATTCCTGTAAAAATGAGCAAATGCAAAGAGGAGATCATGCTTGACATTTCTGATGATGCCAACATCTCTGCCAGTCCCTGGATTACCTTCAGTTGCCCTATCAACATCAAGCTTGAGAAATCCATTTAAAGGACGTAATCGTCTTGTAAAAATAAATCTTCTTGCCTCCTTGGCTTAAGTGGCTTGATCTGCACATTAAGATTCTTGATTTATAGCTTATTTAGAAAACTGCATTCTTCTTTATACTCTCTCTGATTTTACAAAACTTTCAACCATCAAATAACTTTTTTAGTAATGAAAAAAAAGTTTGACATTTTATGCCTTCATATCTACCTTGGTTTCATTTGTTCCGCACTTCCCAAGCAATGAAACCAGGCACTAGACCAATTATCTAGGATAACCAATTTTTATAAGATGCCCTGCTGAACTGCATAGTAGATCTTTGATGAAATGATTGATCAACAAAAAGAGGAATTTCCAAGATATTGCAGAAGCATCCCCCAACCCCTGCAGCTAGTACACAATTATTAAGAATGTGATAATTAGTGTCTTCTACAGCCTGATTAGGACAACATTCACAGCTGGAGACGAGGGACACCCAACTTTTCTGAATGAGCAATTAATAGGGATTTTCTCGTACAAGGCTTTCCAGAAGAAATGAAACTTTAAGAGCAAAATCCTTATTCCAAATCCATTGATAATTAGCCCAAGCTGGATGCCTAGCCCTTGGAAATTTCAGGCTTTGTTGAAAAGTTTCCTTGAGGAGTTAAGTGTCCGAATCAGTTTATACTGGTTATTGATGGCTTGCTGTTTGACTGAGCAATTTTGTGAACCAGATTCTGAGGCTAATGTAGGTTAAGTAAACCAACATTCCAAGACCCATCAAGCCTCCAAGCATGGTGTGCCGTAAAGGCCATCATGTAAAGGTTATGGTGGCAACCATTACACGTTACGGGGTTGTAACGGCCATTACGGAAAAATGACCTGTAACGGCTGTGACAACCCCCGTGATGGCCTGTTACACCTCCCGTAAAGGCCGTAACAGTCCATTATGGGGCCAATACAGGTTTTTCGGGTTTTTTTTTTCTCAATAAAAAAAAGAGACTGTAACGGCCATTACAGCCCAAATAGCAAAGCTAAGGGTGGTGGCCGTTATGGCCAGCGTTACTGTTATGGAATACCTTGCCTCCAAGTATCTTTAACTAGGAAGTTTTCATTCCCATCTAAAAAGTTATTTAAGAAATAAAATCCTTAAGAGGCTGATTTCCCTACCATGTATCCTTAAGGGGAATGATTGGACCTTGACCCATCAACCATTTAGAAGCTGCCAAGAAATCTTTTTTTAACTCAACCATCCTACCCCAAGATCAAGAGCAAGACCTCGGTTGACCACCGTTGATAAATGAGAGTTAACCACATATTTGCCTTTCACATAGTGTGACCACTTTGCATTAATTGAAACCATCCTCCATAACATCTTCATTCTAAAAGCCTTCTCAACATTGTAAATACTCGTGGTATATAAACCTCCTTCCTGCACTCGTAAACTTATTCTAACCCAATGATGCTTGAGACCATTCTGTTCTTCATCCCAAAGGAACTTGGCGAAGATCTTTTCAGCCCAAGATAAAAAGTTGATGGGGAGACATTATTGAAAAAAAATAAATTGAAATGATGCCCAATACACGTTTAATGAGAATAGGCTTTTCTCCTGCCAGCAGAAGCTTCCTTTTCGAGCTAGGAAAATAGACTCTTTTTAGTCTTCCCACATATATAGGCACACCCAGGTAAGTAAGAGGAAATTGCTTCATATGGAATCCTGATTGAGACTCAAGAGTTAATTTTTACTACAGCAGCTTTCTCATATACCATGACCAGCTTTTCGTCTTACTAATAAGACGACTAGAGGCACTCAATGTAGACTGCCTATCATATAGACAACATGCACTATCTTTATCCACGTCTGCAGCAACTTATAAATATTAATGAGAGCATATAGTTCCTCCTCTCATAGAAGACCTCAGATATATCAGAAATCCTGTAGGTCGCCTGCAAGAGAACCGCACATGATAGATTTAGTCTTGCCACATGCTGATAATCCATCTTACCAATGTTTGTGGATTGCTGGTCAACCCTCGAATCTATCACTGCCCTCCCCTTATTGTAAGTGATGATGGTTATTTTCTTTAGGGAGCTTGGGTTTCACCCCACACTCCATTGCTCAGGGTTATATTTTCTTTAGGGAGCTAGGGTTTGAACTATGGGTCATATTTTCTTTAGGGAGCTGGGGTTTGAACTATGGGTCATATTTTGTGTAAGAGATTAAGAACTTTCTTTTTCAAAATAACCAATTCTATATTGAAGTGCTTCAATGGTATTTGATGTTAGTAGTACTTAACTACTTAGATGTACTATATTTTTCTCAATTGAAGTAACACCACCTTTTATTGGACAGATAAATGGTGCAAATGGGAGCCCCATTTTGGTAACCTATGGGAGAGTTTGGATGCTGTTTTTTGGATGTGATTTAAGGAAATAATCGTGGGAATGATTTTCCTAGAAAGCTGTATTGATGTTTTTGTTTTCTTTACTAAACATGCTGTTTGGATGATACTAATTTGATTCCTAATTTCCTATAAACGATTTTCTGTTTCGACGTTATTAAATGCAGATTATGTGTTGTTTGTATTGGAAAAGGCCCATCATTGGTCTGGACCATCCATTTCTGGCTTCCACCTTTGGTTGGCTGGGCATCTCAAAATTCATCAGATGGTCAAAACCATTTGATCAACAAGCTAGAAAATGGATGGTCTGGATTGACTATAATGTAGAAGTTCTTATCATTGATTTTGGCCATCTATCATGTATTCATGTGGCCACTTGGCTTCACCTTTGATTCCCCATGTCTCTTAATGATTCCTTGGATAAGATGATTCTGGTCATCTGATCAATGGCATAAAAATTGGAAGTCTTGATTAATCTTATTTATTGTCGAAGGTCTGATCATTGATCTGGAATGCTGAACGAGTCATCTCATTTTGATTTCCCATCCCTCTCAAAATCCACTTTGTGCAGATGATCCATAAAAGTGGGATGGTTTCAATTGATTATAGCAGAAGTTCATTGATTTGGAACATCCATCATGCTTTTCCTACCTTTGGTTCCTCATCCCTCTCGAAAATCACTTTCATTGGATGGTCTAGGAAAATGGATGATCCATAATGATTTATTGGAAATGGTTTGAGCATGGATCTAGGTCACCCTTCTTGAGGAGGCATAGTGCCTAGTTTCTGGAGGAGGCCCGCTTGTAGGTGAAGGGGAGGGGAAAACTACAGGGTGCTAGTGCACTCCAGCCTTTACTTAGTAGCCCACCTTAAATTTCCTGTGCCTCTCATGAATTACTTTAAGTGAACAATCCTAACCATTTAACCAGTGGCTGGGAAAATGGGTGGTCCACGGACCACATAGATGCTCTCAAGAATCATTTTGATCAGACATTCCTATCTATTTGTTAATGCCGAGGAAAATGCATGTGTTGATTGATCATATTATGAAATATCTGATCATGAACATTGATTGTCCATCATGTGTGGGCCACCTTATGCATCTCTAAAATACTTTCTTTAGACGATCCAAACCACTTAGAAATACCTAGGAAATTGGATGATCTAGAGTGATTATATTGGAAAAAGGTTTGATCATTAATCTTGGCGTCCATCTTTGGGGCCCACCTCAAGAATCTCTGATTGGATCATCCTAACCATCTGATCTGGAAGGGAAGGCTTTGGTAGGGATGGACTAGGAGAGAAGTGATAAAAAATAATTTTGTGAGTGAAGAGAGATTTGAGCTAATTTACTTTAAAATGATTTTTGGATGCAAAACAGATTCTCAGCAACTAAGTTTTGTTATTAGTCAAGTATTGACGTCCAAAACAGAGAACTAAAGTAATTTTTGTGTCCCTCCCCCCCCCCCCCCCCCCAAAAAAAAAAATCATTTGGAGTGATATTGAATTGGCATCTGATGCACCCATCTAATGTAAACACACTGTGACAACCGATGATCTATTATTAACTCGGACCAATCAGATGCTTTGGACAATCTGATTGAGAGACATGGGGTTACCTTACATATAACATGAGGCCTGCGATACGAGTCATATGGATTAAGAAGACTCCCACATGTTCAATTTGTTGGGTTGAATGGAAGCTTACTCAAGAATTCTCTATTTGCTTCTAACTCAAGTCACAATGGTCTAGGTATACATTGTTTGTCATTCTTGCCATCAGAATTGCATCTCTCTTCCAAATCGCTTTTTTCTGATTATGTGAATGTAACCTAAATCCAAATTCTTTGGTTTGCAGAACAGGCTGAATATAACAAAAACAATCCGCAAATTTTCAATAGATCCAAATTTAAACCCGACTGGTGAGTTTCATGCGGGGCCAATTCCGAGACTTATTAATCATGGAGATGTTGCTGAGCAGGAATATGTTGAAGGCGCTGTTCCACTAACTGCTAATACTTTTGATAAATACGTGCAACAGTAAGTCAGAAAGTCAGCGTTCGAAACTTTCGATTATTTTCTTTGAATGTGTTCTCTTTCACTGGACTGCATTTCATTGGTGATAGCATGGGTCATATTATATGGTTGTTGTAGTTTTACAGTTTTATATTTGTGACGTGCGAGTATATGTATCCTATATGGCCAAGGATTTTGTACAGCTATGCATCACGTTTCCATCTGAAGATTACTGCCAATTTACTGTATTCCAAATCCAATACGACCAACATTTAACTCTGGTGGCATGCTGCTCACGTGAAACAATTACTATATTACTCTATTGTCTAAACTATGTATATTAACTTAGGGTTCATTTGGTAACACCACCAGAAGCTACTTTTGACAGCTTCTCTTATAAAATGGAAGCTATTCTGAGTGTCAAATAGCTTCTATTTTGAAAGAGAAGGTACTAACAGCATCCTTATTGTCTAAATAGCTTGGGCCTAGGCTAAGCTAGGCTAGACCCAGCTTTCTGGCCTCTAAGAAGAGTCAACCAAAGGTCTCAGAGTGTAGAATGGCTTCTATTTTGAAAGAGAAGCTGCTACCAAATGCACCCTTATTATCTAAATAGCTCAGGCTAGACTAGGGTAGGTTAAAAAAATGATATTGGCCATATCATATCATATTACTATTAATGACTATGCATGTGGGCGGTTGATTGTATGATCCACAAGGATGAATTAACGAGCGGCCGTGATGCGGACATCAAGCCCTTTAGGGATTATCAAGCGTAGGAGGCGAGTGGCACCTATATCTTTATGGCTCGATGATGACGGGCCTTGATCGTTCATAACGACTTGAGGAGCATTGAAGACTTTACACATGTAGTCCGAGACATTTGAGAAGACCTCACCTTTGGAAGACATGTGTAAGTTGTTTGGAGGAGATGATCGGACTGTTGGATCGCGATGATGATGTGATCAGACCGTTGGTTCGTCGTGGCCCACTTTCATCACACCATCATCGGAGCCCATCGGTCATCTTAGATTTGAGTTTATTTTATGTATTTTAACTTATTTGAGTTTTGGGTTAGCGTGCATATGTTTTTTTCATGCAAATGTCTTTTTTCTTGAAATTTTGTTAGCAGGGGTATTTTGGTAATTATGCTAATTCTGAATTTTATAAGGGTTTTGCCCTAAACCTTTTTCATTAGCTGTTGATTAATGAAAAGCAAGCCTTTTGGTTGCCTCCTTCCTCTCTCTCTCTCTCTCTCTCTCTCATGAAACTTCGTCTTCTTCCCTAATCCTCTTCTTCTCTTTGCTTTTTATGCCCTTGTAATATTCATCTAAGGTAAACTTCTTCTTCCTTCTCTCTCTATTTTTATTATCTCTCAATCCCCGAATCCTAAATCTGAGAATTAATCCAAAACCCTAATTCCTCAGATTTTCAAATCCCTAATCCGAGAAATCCTTTGATCCCTCGGATTAGTGATTTCACATTGGATATTTGGATTATAACCATGTAAGATCGAGAGGTTCCATCCCTCGCCGGATCCAACCTATGCATTATTTGAATTTCTTACTTCTTGGTTGTGATGATGGCCCGCTCCATTGCATGTCTCTTTGTGGTTTTTTTAGTTTATGATGGTTGATGTTGAATTTTTAGATTATTATCGTCTTTTATTTCCGCTGGATTATATGTGTTCATGAGCATGCATCATAATTAGGGCATCCTGCATCAAATTTGGTATCAGAGAATAATAGGCTTTGCATGGTTATGTTTAGATCGAGTTATCAAATTAAGGTTTTGATTTTTAGGTCTGTTTTAGGAAATTTTCAGATTTAGAAAGTTTCCAATTTTAGAAACTTTCCAATTTTAGAATAATTTGGAAAATTTCCAGATTTGAATTGTCTTCTGTTTTAATTCGGTAATTGTCAGTCCACTCATGTCATTCACATTGTGAGTCATCCAATCCATAGAGTCGAGTTTAGGAAGAACCTAGGAAAAGTCCTCTGTTGTGTGCTCATTCATTTTGGTCATAGTTTTGGATTATGCATCATTACCATGAATCAGGATCAGATTCTGGAGGCTTTGGCCGCCATATCCCGATGTGTAGACAACATTGAAATCATTATAGAAAATCCTTCCAGAATATCAACGACAAATTAGAGGCATTCAATTAGATTAGCCCTAATTATGAAAAAGATGATCAACATTATGCCTTGGTGAACGGCAAGTTGGATGGGTCCAAAAATGATGTTTATGAAGTGGAAGAGTACGTGCCTAACGTCAGTAGTGAGGAAATGGAAGAAATTGAAGCATCACTCATCATCTTTGATGATGCAGAAGTGTGTGCTAGTGATGAAAAGGTCGAAGAGTTTGAGATCGCACCACTTCCAGATGTACATGTGTGACTTAAGTGATGTAGATTCACAATCTAAGTCTCTTACCATAATGCACACGAATGAATTTGAAGAGGAGACTAGTGAGGATATGATGGTAGACACTCACATGACTTGTAATATCCCATCAGATGATTTATGGGATAAATTTTCACCCAAATGGAACAATCAGCACACGATCGATCTTGTCCCTGGGTCGGTCCTGTCAAGCTTTCCTCCTATACCAGGTGAATCCCGCAGAAAATATAGAAATGCAGTGTCAATTTGATAAACTTCTCGGGAAAGAATTCAATAAGGAAAGTTTGAGTTGGAGTTTTGTTTTGTGTGCCAAGCTTGCTCTTTTCACTTTAAAAAATAATGGCATATGGTACATATGTAGGCATATCCTGGCCATCCACAAAGCTTCAGTCAAGTATCACGCCACCTTGTGACGTATTCACTTCATGTTGGATATGATGGTCAGAGCCCTTATCCCGCATCTTGATGATATTTTGGACATAATGGCTGATGCCAAGATCTGCTCAAGACTTGGTATCAATAGTGTGTGTTTTCAAGTGTTGGGATACCTGAACATCATCCTTATTTGTAACACTTATAATGAGAAATTATGTGTCACCCTATGAGAAGTGTCCTTTTGTTTCAGTTTTCCAAGTTCTAGATCATAGGATTGTTTATTTCGAATCCGTTGCTTTTTCAGAGCGTCCTTTAGTTTCACCCATGTCTGTCACCCAAGGGTTTTCAGAGTCAGCCGATGCATTTGCACGACACATTCATGAATTGCATACATATATTAGACAACGGATAAATAAGAGCAATGATAGTTATAAACGTTCAGTTGACTTGCATCATAAGTTACAAGAAATTCAGGAAGGAGATTATGTAATGGTGAAGATAAGGCCAGAGCGATTTCCTCAGGGTACTGCTAAGAAATTACAAGCTTGTAGTGCTGGACCATTCAAAATATTGGAAAGAATTGGGTCCAACGCATATAGGATAGACCTTCCACCTGAAATGGGCATTAATTCAACGTTTAATGTGGAAGATCTAGTCCTTTCCCCTAATCCTGCCATTGATCTTTCTTCTCTTTCATGGCCACACTCTGAGTTTGCTTCACAACCCACTCCACCCCTTCCCCACCTATTATTCGAAAGGAAGAAATTAAAGGGATCGTGGATGAAGAGATAGTTTCCACGAGTGATGGAGGTTTCCAGAGATATATTGTAAAATGGAAGAACAAGCCACCGCTCGATTCTACATGGTTGATAGAAGTGGAATTGCAAAGACTTGGTCCAAATTTGTTGGAGATGCACGAAAGCTTTATCTCGCAGGAGTCGAGCTCTTCTCAGACGAGGAGAATGATGCAGGACATCAAGCCCTTTGGGGTTTATCAGCGTAGGAGGCGAGTGACACCTATATCTTTATGGCTTGATGATAACGGTCCTGAATCGTTCGTGACGACTTGAGGAACATTGAAGACCTTACACATGTAGTCCGAGATAAGGCTGAAAGTCGGGCGGGTTGGGTCGGGTTGGTGCTCAACCCTAACCCAACCCAAGGTTCCTTTACCACAACCCTAACCCAACCCAACCTAACCTCGGGTTGGGAATTCTCAACCCAAGCCCAACCCAAGCGGGCTCGGTCGGGTTGATCGGGTTAGTTGGGTTATATTTTCGTTATTATGTTAGTTTATTATGTTTCAATACACATCTTATTTTTTGTACCTATGGCTTTATTAATTATATATATAGTTATTTATTGTAAAGAACTTCATTTTTTCTAAACAAATAAGTTAAAATACATGATAATTATTCTTTTAACATTCAAGTATTTTAAATTCAAACATATCAAATTTCAAACATTATAAGTTTACTTGTATATAGATCGGGTTCGGGTCTAATGCACGGGTCGGTTGGGTTGAACACACCCGACTTTCAGCCCTAGTCCGAGACATTTGAGAAGACCCCACCTTGGGAAGACATGTGTAAGTTGCTTGGAGGAGATGATCGGACCGTTAGATCGCGATGATGATGTGATCGGACCATTGGTTCGTCGTGGCCCACTTTCATCACACCATCATCGGAGCCCATCGGACATCTTAGATTTGAGTTTATTTTATGCATTTTTACTTATTTGAGTTTTGGGTTAGCGTGCGCACGTTTTTTCATGCAAATGTCTTTTTTTTTTGAAATTTTGTTAGTAGGGATATTTTGGTAATTATGCTAATTCTGAATTTTATAAGGGTGTTGCCCTAAACCTTTTTCATTGGTTGTTGATTAATTAAAAACAAGTCTTTTGGTTGCCTCCTTCCTCTCTCTCTCTCTCTCATGGAACTTCATCTTCTTCCCTAATCCTCTTCTTCTCTTTGCTTATTATGCCCTTCTAATATTCATCTAAGGTAAACTTCCCTTAATCTGAGAATTGATCCAAAACTCTAATTCCTCAGATTTTCAAATCCCTAACCCGGGAAATCCTTTGATCCCTCGGACTAGTGATTTCACACTGGATATTTGGGTTATGACCATGCAAGATCGGGAGGTTCCATCCCTCGCCGGATCCAACCTAAGCATTATTTGAATTTCTTACTTTGTGGTTGTGATGATGGCCCGCTCCATTGCATGTCTCTTTGTGGTTTTCTTAGTTTATGATGGTTGATGTTGAATTTTTAGATTATTATTGTCTTTTATTTCCGCTGGATTATATGTGTTCATGAGCATGCATCATAATTAGGGCATCCTGCATCAGGCCGTATAATGGTATTATCCACCTAGTCTTGAGTTTTGTTTGTGCCTCTCTTTAGTTGATTAGGTTTACGTAATATACACATATCAGGGGTCGTAGTCATGGTGGCGAAGGCAATCAAAGAGGTGATGAAGGTAATCAAGGTGGTCGTAGACTCGCAGTAATGTAGGTGGAGCTCGTGGACCCAAGAAGTATACTCATTGTGGACTTAAAAATCACAATAGTTAGAAATATTGTGACATCCATGGGATGCTAGCTTTTGCAAATCAGTCATCTTATTCTGAAGAGAGCAGTGGATCTCATTTTGATGGTTCTAGTCGTACAACTTAGCAACCAAGTACATCTAGTGATATAGTAACGGTTACCAAAGATGAATATTTGAAGTTATTGAAGAATTAACCTATCTCTCTCCTAATTCTATAGCTACATTCGTGAACTCAAGTATGACCGGTTTAGGGTCCAAGTCCATTGCACCATGGGTCATTGAATTTGGGGTCTCTAACCACATGACATGTGAATCCAGTGCCTTTTCCTCTATTGATATATTTTTGTTGAGTTCATTGGTCACTTTGGTAGAAAGTGATGTAGGACAATGGCCTAATCTAAACATATTCATGTGAAACGTGTAAAATTCAGCGGAATCATGTAGCAAATCAAGTAGACATCCACCTTTCATCATCATAAATCAGAAAATCACAAGAGAAACATGTAATAGATGGGCCATCATCACAAATCACGCAATACTAGGTTCAAATCATGTGTGGATTGGATCTGGTGAGGGATGGGACCTCCCAATCTTGCATGGTTATCACCCAACAACCAAGAGGATTCACTAGTCCAAGAACTCAAGAAATTTTTGGATTAGGGAATCTCAAAATCTGAGAAAAGGGTTTCGGATTGTAATTTTAGATTTTGGGGTTGTGGAGAACATGAGAAATAGGTTTAGAAGAAAGAGAGAAGATAGGGAATTACCTTAGAAGAAGAAAGTTTGGAAGAAGGAAGAAGAAAGAAGAGAATTGAAAAGGAAGAGAGAGATCCACCAAGAGAGGAGAAGGAGCCACCAAAGGGTTTTTTTTTTTTTTTTTTTTTTCTTTCAATAATCAATAGCATAATGAGAACTAAGGTTAGGGCAACACTCTTATAAAATTCAGAATTAACATAATTACCAAAATACTCCTACTAATAAAATTAAAAAAAAGACATTCGCACGAAAAAACGTGCACACACTGACCCAAAACTCAAATAAGTAAAAGTGCATAAAATAAAATCAAATCTAAGATGCCCTGATGGCCTCCGATGATGGCACGATGAAAGTGGGCCACGACGAACCAACGGTCTGATCACATCATCATCGCGATCCAACAGTCCGATCATCTACTCCAAGCAACTTACACGTCTTCCTAAGGTGGGGTCTTCTCAAATGTCTTGGATTACATGTGTAAGGTCTTCGATGCTCCTCAAGTCGTCACGAACGATCCAGGCACGTCATCGAGTCAAAGAGATGCAAGGCATCGCTCGCCTCCTACATTGATAAACCCTAAAGGGCCTGATGTCCTTATCAGAAAGTACTTAGTCTAAAGTATGTGGAATGCGTACTATTTATCCAAGTTCCTTTCTTTCATATCATCTATTCTCTTTTTACCTAAATTTCCCATTAACCTTATGTCTATTAGTAAACTCAAAAAATCGCTTAATCGTCGACGACCTTCTATCCTTCACATTGTGTTTTCCACTATCTAAAAGATTGGTAGAGGACATGAACATGGTGGTCTTTACTATCTTGATTGTGAAGTAATTGTCTTCTTACCAGTGGCATTGTCGTCTCGATCACCCGTCTTCGAAGATTCTCAAAGTGTTTTTCTGTCAGCTTTAGAATGCGAAGTGTGTGAGTTAAGTAAGCGTTATGAGTTAGTTTTTCACTACATGTGGAAAAGAGTAGTCTAGTTCCGTTTTCTTTGGTTCATGCAAATGTTTGGGGACATATTAGAGTCTTTATTGTGTCAGGGTATAAGTATTTTGTTCTTGATCAAGAAGTCGTGCTGTTGTAGGGAGGCAACGCAGTTAGCAGTGCTGGTGATTGAGTTTATGTTGCCTATTGATATTCTTAAGTGCCTCATGATCAGAGAACAACACGAACTCTCAATGTATCAAGTAATGTCGCCATTGTTGTAGAGCTTAGACAAGGGTGTAAAACTTGATGATGTACGTTGAATAGTTGAGCTGTGACCTACTCAATTTCTCGGAGACGAATGCTATTGGTCACCCTCTTGCTTAGGATGGCCCCAACACCAACACAGGAGACATCACAACTAATCTTGAGGACGTTGTTGTGCATGGCTAGAATTGGAGCCTCCAAGATCTTCGTCTTGATGAGCCAAAAACTAGCCCCCCCCTACGTCGGTCCAAAGAAATGGTCTGGTTTTCATGCACTCGGTAATGGGTGCAACAATAGAGCTAAAATCCTAAATGAACTGACGGTAGAAGGTAGCTATCCCATGGAAAATATGGACTTCATTTAAATTGCATGGAGTGGGCCAACTAACAATTGCATGCACCTTGCTTCAGTCAAGCTTCACATTCTTTGCTGAAACAACACAACCAAGGATGATGACATTGTCTGTCATGTAGGTATACTTCTTCGCATTAGCATAGAGTCCTTTCCTTCCTTAGTGGCGCAGCGTAGACAGGGTGAGATCGATCACCGTCTCTCTCACAAGATACCTATCCATGGAGCTACTGGGACTCCTCACCAGTCTTCCTCGAATCTACGAGGGGATATCTTGAATCCATGAGACCTATTTTCGAATCCATGAAGAAATAAAGACTAAAAGACCAAAATTTTCATTAATCAAAGAAGAGATGTGTTCAACAACGAATTAAAACAATTATTTATAGATAAAACTAACCCTAAAAACCCTAGAATCGTAATTGAGAAGAATCCTAAACAAATCGGGAAAGAAATGTGAAAATCCGCGCAAATGTGCTCAACTGTTCGCGCATGGTTGGGCGACTGATGAAAAGTGGTCGAGCGTCCGACACCTTCCTAAAACAATCCAGAGAGTAAATTTGAAATCTAGATGAATTTCAGGCACCTGATGAAGGGTGGTCGGGCGCCCTTCGATGAACCAAAATTGTCCAGGGAGTTTCTGGTCCTTCTGGCGGAATTTCGGGCTCCCGATGAAGTGTGGTCGGGCTCCCGACGAATCCGACGGCCCAGAGGCGTAGGGAAAGGATCGGGAATTCGAGTTCTGCTGAAATTTTCTAACTCCTCCAAATTCTTGGTCCAGTTTGGCCGGTCAACCAGGGTGTTCGGCCGGCCAAAATATGATGTCGACCATCAATTTTCTTTTTCTTCCGGTCTATCTCCGTTAGGAACATGCTCGATCTGCACCCTTGATCATGGGGTTCTCTCCCTACATCAGTCCCCTCCACTTCAAATAAACTCGTCATCGAGTTTTGCTTCGGGCTTGGGACTCAAACAGCCTTGAACTTCGGGAGTTGATGCCTTCTATTCTTTCTCGGCTTCTGCTCCTCCTTGTACAAGAAATAAGGTTCACCAATTGAATTGCTCTCCCCTTGTTCACCCTTTTTTACACCGTCCTGCAACGCCTTCCAACCTTCCACTGTAAAAATCATCAAAGCATCATTCTCAAATTCGGTAGGAATTTCCTGAGCATCCACCATGATTCCATCGAGTGCAATGGTTGGCGGTGTAGAGTTTCTAAGAGTAGGACTTTTAGAACTTGGAGCATCCTTTGCATCAATGCTTTCAGATTCATGGTGTGTTTCCCCAAAATCTCAGCCGCAATAATCAAATCAACGGTTTCTTCATCAACTAGTGGCAACACCAAATCCGCAGAAGGGACTGGGTGACTACCTGCTCAATTTCCTCGATAGCGTCTTCCTAACCAGGCGATGGAAGCGTCTCAACAAAAGACAGCTTCACATCCTCTAACATGAAATATGTCTGTTCTTCTTGAGGCCCATCATCTGCAGGCCCTGCTTCAGGTATCCGATCTGAACTTGCTTTACAACCATCCAGAGCCAGCTCTTCATCCACAGATTCTATGGTGAATTCCCGTGCAATTATGGAAGATTGCTCCTCCACTTTAAAAGTTTTGGGTAAAATTTTCGTTTCCGCAGGTACGACATGTGCGTTGTTAATGGGGCTGGGGATCTGTTGTAATCCCATCTCAAAATAATAAGGTTCCTGCTGCAAGTCGTGGGGCTGTTGGGGTATGTAACACCCCGGTTTTCGTTACTCGGGCGTTGAGCCCGTGTTCTGAAGACCCGGGTGTAAACATACAAAGATAGCCCACTTTACAGTGTATTTTTTTTTTTTAAATGTTGCAGCAGAATAAAGCCAAGTCATGAATATCCAACATAAGTCCAACTGTACAAGTGGCGCCCATAAGGCTAATACAAACCAAATGTCTCAAAATTTACATTAATTGAAAGATTACAAAGCAGATGAAACTAAACTAAACTCGAGTTGAATGGTCCAACCAGCTCCCATCTAGTGTAACTTGCACTACTTGATATGGTTCGACAGCGTTAAAACGCTATCATAGTGAGGTAAATACCCTCCAAGATTACCGGGCATGATAACAGTTAAGGTTAATTAAAGATAACAGATTACAATTTACACAAGTTCTAAACTTCTAGGAGATAATATTCAACATAACCAAATGTAAACTAAATGTAACATTAACTAATGGTAACAACTAAAAATAGTTAAGGAGACATTAAAGATAACAAATCATATAATGATAAATCTAAAATTCCAAATTGTATCCAATGCAATTAAATATAACATTTCTCATATACAACACAATAATTCACCCAATTCATTCAACACATATTAACATTGATCTTGTTTAAACGCATGGATGCATGCACATGTTCATCAGCTTGGGGATGCACATCCAGCTGGCGAATTTCAAACCGATAGTAATATGGCTCGTCACCAATGTTACCCTGCAATGCAATGTACGTCAAATCGACAGTAATGTGGCTCGTCACCAACATTACCTGCAAATGCCATGTATGCATGATTAGCCAGCCTTTATCAGTCTGATTTACAAAACAAACAACCGAATACTCATGGTCACTATGGGGGGTACGCGCACCTAGCATAGGCTGACGGCTCAGGCATAGTGACCCATATCACCGTCCTTGGCCCATGAGGCATAAACGACAAAAATTCTACAACCTACTAATGTAAGTGAATTGAGATACAATGGAGTCGTAAAACCCTAGCACTAGTGGCCTACTACGATTCATCAATAAGACTCACCACCTTCACATTTACAAATAATATCATAAAGTCCTCATGAGGACAATGCAAATAGGGTTCAACCCATAAAAGCCACTTGGCACCAAGGTCCTTTCAAGGACACAACAAAAAGAGTGATATCCCCAACAAAAGCTACATGGGCTCCAAGTCCCACAAGGACACCACAAAATAAATCCAACTCCACATCTACAATGACGATCAACCACTCATCAAGTCCAGCCTTCCAAACATGTCATTTATCAATTCAAACTCAAAATTTTAAGTGGTCGCTAAGCCACATATAAAGTCCAATCATCAATTATCATCCAAAAAGAGATAGCTACTCTATTCAATTTTGTATTAACATAATAAATTTTCAATTAAAATTAACTAAAGCATGTTATGTCTACACATGTACGATTATAACAATTTACACCAAATTACCTAAACATATGAAGTGATATTCAATTATGGATCCTCAAATGCAATACATAAGGGTAAAAACCTCACTTGAAGTCGAATCGCCTAGACATCCACTATTTTGATCAAGACATAACTCAATTGAGGTGGTTCCTAAGGAAGAAAATCCGGAAAAATGGATTTCTACCATTAATTTAATCTCAAACTAAATCCGAACTCTAATTGATCTTTCTATAATCTGGAATACAAGAGGTGAACATCAAGTCTTCTTGGCATCACAACTCAATGAATACAACAATACTAACTTAGTCATAACTAATTATGCTAACTCAGATTAGAAATCAATTAAGGATCCAATAACTCCAGCTTTACATGAACTTTGATTAGGTTACTGGATAGATCCAGCTATACTTCTAGTGAGTTTTAGCCTCTTAATTGATCCCCATGACTGAGATGGACCTAGTCTAGAACTAAGTTGACTCAGTAAAGAAGCAAACAACAAACACATCATAAACAAGTTTAAATTCCAACAAAGAACTCTATCTTACCTTGGTGAACTAAAGACTCACAACCTAAGGCATGAAGGAAATTTCAAACTTGAATTGATGATAATTGACAACACTGAACCAAACTAACCTTAGATTTGAGCTAAGCTCAACTGGGTCGACTCCGTGAAGTTGATTAGACTCGGTTTTCTCATCAAACTCAAAATGAAAGATGAATCTTACCTCAAAAGACGTTGAACAGGGATTCCCCCAATGATGTGGACAGAAAGACTGAAAGAGATCTAGACAGAGGTCACCTTCTTGGAGAGAAACGAGCGAGTCGACTCAGTAGCAAATCATGGCTCGGAAATGGCAGCATCAACATGAGTCCATCGACGTTGGTCTACACTAAGACTATGATGATCGACTCCCAGAGAACAAACACCATTGATGAACGAACCAGATCTAGAGATCAGCAACACAACAAGATCCATGGCAGTGGATAGCTCACTGAGGAAGAAGACACGGCTAATAATAGCGGATCTTCAATCACCACAACTTCCTTCGAACTGAGGTTAGGGAGTCGCTCATACGGATGCTAGGGACCTCAGAGAGAAAGGAATTTGAAGCTCGATTTCTAAAATCTCAGTGATTCAAAGGTGGAAGAGAAATCGGAGGTTTTCTCTAACTCGGACGAGGAGGAAGGAGAGACATTCTCGAATCTGATTTCTAGGGTTTTCCTTGAGCAAAGAGGAGTAGAACTGGGTGGTTGAGATGAGTTTGGATGGTCTGGATCTATCTTGGGCTAGGTTTTCCATTTCTAGAAGCTAAAAAGAGAAAGAAATGGAAAATACTTCCATATTGATAGAGAATAGCCGATCTGCGTGAGGAGGAATCAAGGGCTGAGAATTGTCCACAGCGGCCTCCTAGTTCTAGTATGAATGGTCCAGATAGTTGGAACCGAAAGCACGCAGATTATTACCCTAAACAACCACACAAATTCTGTTTCGGGGAAAAAAATAGGTTTTCAACCAACTTTGGCTCAAAATCAATGCACGTCTGGCGATCCCCGCTCGAGTAGTTTGCTATGATTAGATGGAGTATTCCCTGCTCAACAGAACGCACAGTTTAGATTGTCTGAAGATGGCCCACAACGATTGCGATGGTAATTTTGAGGGCGTTGGAAATACAGAACAAAGTTCAACAGTTCAACTTCGACTCCAACCAGCGTGCACCATAAGGCCTAACCTTGAATAAAAACCCTTAGGGTTTGGTTAGCTCAACCGCCCCAACCAGATGGACGGTCTGGATCATTTGATTTGATGACCAAGGATGGCCCACATTCACCAAAAATCGGACATTGTTCGTTCATTTCTTTGGGCGGAACAATGTAAGAGAGAAAAAAAACTCTTTTTTTTAGTTAGGAATCGGGTCAGCACCTGCTGACCCAATTCATTGGCTTGGTGCATGGTGTGTGCCGCACCTGTTGATGCACATGCCCCCCAAAAGTGGGGTCCACCATGATGTATAGTGGGATCCATTCTGACCATTAGCCTTCTTATTCCTCATTGAGGGTATTGGACCACCGGTGAGCAGATTCCATCAACCAAGTGGGCCATACACAAAGATTTGACCCTAAAACGTGGTGTTATACCTACACCAACGGTCGGATTGATTCCAAATTAATTTTCAATGGTTGACAAGGCCTAGGGACTAGTATAGCCCATACTATTAGAAGTAATACCAACTATTGCTAATTATTTTCCTTTATTGATTAAAAAATTAATGATAATATTAGTATTATTACTATTATTATCATTCCTATTATCATTATTATTGTTATTATTATTTTATTTTGAAAAGAATGGAAGGATTTCTTCTTCAATCAACACTATTCACAAAGATGGATCCACTCCATAACTATTCACTTAGTTTTTGAGTGATTTAATCCATTTGATGAACTATGTTAACGTCAGATTTTGTAACAGGATCCTCCGGACGTTCACCCGATCTCCAACAAAGATTTCCTCCGCCGGACCTGTAAGAAGACAGAGAGCAACTAAGGGTGGCTGGTGTCCAGCCGTTAGCCCTCCGATGCTTAAGTCAGGCAAAGCAAGAAGAATAATAACCAGGCGAAACCAGGCTAGAGATTGAATATGGTGTACCTGTCTCTTAATGGAGTCATCCCTTTATATAGATCTGAAGTGATCCAATCTGTTACGTAAGATATCGAGATCCCGCTGATTTCGTGGGATAAGATTCTTATCCTTAGATAGAGGAGTGATTTAATCCAACAACTCATCCGTCAGTTACGTTCCTTAAGAGTAATCCCTTGAGATACGGAACCATTGAAGAAGATAAGCCGGAATCGGCCTATACGGGCTGCTGGAACTATTATACGAAGACTGTCCAAACTAAAAGCAAAGACTCATGACTGCACAGATATCGGGAGCTGCTCGTGTCAGGAATACTCGCTTTCAGAAGGAATGCGACCCCTCCTGACGACCACGAGCCGAGCTGCTCGCATCCAGGAGATGCGACCCCTCCTGACGACCACGAGCCGAGCTGCTCGCATCCAGGAGATGCGACCCCTCCTGACGACCATGAGCCGAGCTGCTCGCATCCAGGAGATGCGACCCCTCCACAACTAATTTTGCCTATAACAGATGCCCCCCAAAACCCTTGGTATTGGGGAGAGCTATGCCAAGGGTTTTATCTATATGTGGAGCTGGCGGGTAGAAGAAAATCACGCATGATTCACTTAACGTGCTTCCGCATTTATGATGGCCAGCTTTTTCGCAGCTTTTCCAGCCGCTAGAAATGAGGCGTCGGGTGCCACGTGCCTCCGTAATTAATGCTAGCGCCCGTTCGTCTGGTGTGCCTGATGAGAAACTGCCGCGTGTCCAGCAAATCAAACGGAATGATTGCGTATAAATACCGGACTTAGAAAAAATTCCTTCATTTTCGAATTTTCTGCTGCGGAGCTCTTTGCTTTCTTCTTCCTTTGCTTCTGGTGCGAAAAACCTCTTCACAGAGGTAGTCCTTCTCCAACTTTCTCCCTTCATTTCAGCTCCCTTCATCTTTCTTTCTTGCTTTTCTATTTGTAATGGCGGGATCCTCCGATGAAGAGATTGTTCCGTTGGGAGATCACACCCCTGATTCTTCCGAATCCAACAATGCCAGAGTACCGGCGGGGAGATATTCCGCCTCCGGCTATTCTTCCATTTTGACGGAGGAAAGACTCTCTAGCCTTAGAGAGACATATCGGGTCCCAGACTCTGTTTCGTTCAGATTACCTGGGAGAGGGGAGACAGCCGATGCACCGCCACCAGGGTGTGTGGCTTTTTACGAGTATTTTTTCAAAGTGGGCGTACGTCTTCCCCTCCACCCTTTCATACGAAATTTCCTCCGTCTCTACAAGATTGCCCCGGGCCAACTAATAGTAAACGACTGGCGGGTACTTCTGAGTGCTTTCGTCCTTTGGAAGCAAGCGGGTAACGAGGAGTTAACCGCTGAGGAGTTTTTAAGGTTATTCCAGCTGAAGAAGGCGCCAGCTAGCGAGGGTTGGTACTACCTATGCTTCTGGCACCGGAATAACTTTATCTTGGGGAACCCTTCTTCCAACTGCCCGGGATGGAGAAAAAAGTGGTTCTTCGTTTCTGGCAACTGGGAGTCCGAATTGGGCTCCGACCCCAAAGGCCATAACGTTAATCGCCATTTTGGCGAAGGTGGGTTAAGTGTTCGTTTATTTGTCCGAAAGAAATAATGCTTTTGCTCTATTGACGATTTCATTGTGCCTTCTTTTTTGTTCGTAGGAATCCCGACTGGTGTGAAGCCGAACCTACGAGGAGGACTCAACGAGAAATTAGTTAGAGTCTACAAGCTTCCCGCGACCACACGCCATGTCAACGTCGCACTAGAGCCTCGTCATCTCTGTGCAGCGGGTCTCATCTACCGAGAAGAGATGACGAATGTTGGAGACAAGAGAGGTGCATTGGGGGTACTTCCTCGTCTGAAGGGCGCAGCCTCGAAGAGGCAAAAGAAAACCGCGGGGGGTCCTTCTAATGCGCCTGCTCCCGCAGAGGGGTCATCTCGCGGCCCTCAACCACGTGGGGCGGCTTCAGGAGGGATCGCTACGACTTCTTGTACGACCACGACCCCTCCGGTCAACGCGACCCCTCTATCCACCGCGCCCCCTCCGGCTAACCTGCCTCGTCAGCCAATTATCGAAGTAGCCGACAACTCGCCGAAAGGCGATCGAAGAGGAGGGGGACTCCCTCAAGGGGGAGCTACGTGTGAACCGGCTATTGCTCGCGAATCGCTGACCCCCTCTCTAGGTACTGCGGGTGCTCGCGAGGTGAGCTCGAAGGAGATGGTGGTGGCCCAACCTTCTGGGTCGGGAACTTTTGTCATCCCACCGCACTTGCATCCCATATGCGAGTTCATGTTTGACAAAAAAACTCCCAACTCCTTCGGAGCTCTCCCCGAACCGAGCCCAGAAACCCTTTCATCAGATATCGGGGTGAGATTGCTGCAGGTAACCATCCTTACATTGTCTTACTTTTTCATATATATATGTATATATATTTATTGATATGGCGGGCTACTCTAATTTCCCTTCTTTCTCACATTTTTTATAGAGCCTGGATCTCACGCCTCGAGTCAGACGTGACATCGAAGCAGCCCGCCGCAGCGTGGAAGATGCGGAGAAGAAGAAGAAGACGATGGAAGCAGAGGTCCAAGGGCGGGACCGCTTGGTGAAGGCTCTGGAAGTTCAGATCGCCAAGCTGGATGAAGAGAAGAAGATTCTCCTCGTCAAAATCCAATCCTTGACTGAGCGCTTTCAGTTAGTGGACCTCCAACTCGCAAAGCTTCAAGAGCTTCATACTAAGAACGAGAAGGAGAAGGAAATCTTCCGCCAGGACAAGATCCAGCTTGAAGGGCAGTTCAAGGACGCTCGGACCAAGCTTGAGGAGGCCCACAGCGGCTTAAAGAGCTAAAGGATGACTCCATCCACTGGGAAGAGGAGCGGGTGGCTCTCGTTCAGATGGTATCTGACGAGGGTCCTCGCGCCGTCCAGGAGTTTCGTACTTCTCCACTTTATGATGAAGAGCGATATGAAGCGTATATCGCTGGTCGCGATTTCGCGGTCAGAGTTATGCAGCAGATCGCTCCGACTTTTAATGTTGAGGAGTTCGATAGGATGGCTTTCGAGGTCGCAGCTAGAGAACGAGCTGCTGCCGAGAATGAAGTCACCGGGGCTACAGATGTTGTTCCTGCTCCTGAAGCTGGTCCCGAGGCCGAGAGCCGCGAGCCTGCGCAAGATGGGGATGATCAACCTTGACCTCGGCATCCTCTTATGTCATGTATTATATATATATATATATATATATATATATATATATATATATATATGCTTTTGAGAAGAAATTTGTAACTGTCTTGACCTTTTGGTCATCATTTTAATGAACATCTATTTCTTCAGTGTTGCGTATTCTCCTTATCTTTCATTCTTGCTTTGTGTTGATCACATGTTGACTCATCAGGGGATGCGACTCCTTAATTCGAGCACGAGCTGTGCTGCTCGCAGTTAGGGTGAATGACTAGGACCCTTTAATTCGAGCATGAGCTGTGCTGCTCGTATTTAGGAGGTGCGACCCTTTATACGAGCACGAGCCAAGCTGCTCGCATTTAGGAGGTGCGACCCCTTTCATCGAGCGCGAGCATCTAACTCATGAAAAAGTGAATTAGACTCAATCCGGGGGTCGTGTGACCGTGTCCGCGTTGAGATAGACTGATCTATCGATTGAGATTTTGATTCCACCAAGGGCAGAAGATTGGTCAAGAGAGCATGTATGCTCTCTTCGGGGCTATTTTTAATCCATAGAATGGAGAAGCAACCAACTAGTAATAGTTTCAATCCTACCAAGGGTAGGCAATTGGCCAAGAGGATGTGTATATTCTCTTCGGAGCTATTCGAGTCCAAATAAATGGGATAGTGGCCAAAAGGTGGTTTTAGCCCTACCAAAGGTAGGAAATTGGTCAAGAGATGGTATGCACTCTCTTCGGGGCTATTCAGGTCCAAGTAAATGGAGTAGCGACCAAAAGATATCTCCAACTTTATTCATAAAATGCCGTTATGAACTACATCGAATCTAGGGGAAGTATTGTAGCAAATGCTCCACGTGCCAAGGGCGACGCACGGGTTTGCCCTGCATGTCTTCAAGATAATAGGTACCGGGTCGCACAATCTTAATAACCCGATAAGGGCCTTCCCAATTTGGATCCAGCGAACGAGCAGGAACTCCGAGTTTTTGCCTTAGGACCAAATCTCCGAGCTGGAAGGACCTAGGCCGAACCTTAGCATTTCGATAGCGGGCAATACGTTGTTGATATGCGGCTGCTCGTAATTGGGAGGCATTTCTTTGTTCTTCCAAGAGATCGAGGTGAAGTCGGAGGTTTTCCTGATTACCCGCGGGGTCATACTGCTCGATCCGATACGAGGGGACTTGAATTTCCACCGGTACTACCGCGTCGACACCAAATGTTAAGGAGAAAGGGGTTTCACCCGTTGATGTACGGGTTGTAGTCCTATATGCCCATAATACCTCTGGTAGAAGTTCTGGCCATTCACCTTTACATTCACCGAGCTTGGTTTTCAAATGATGCTTGATGATTTTATTCACTGCCTCGACTTGCCCATTTGCCTGAGGATGATATGGAGAGGTGCGGAGGTTACGTATCTTCCACTTTTCACAAAATTCGTCAAAGGCCGCGTTGTCGAATTGCGTCCCATTGTCGGTAATTATAGTGTGGGGGAGTCCATAATGGCATATGATATTCCTCCATATGAACTTCGTAATTTGTTTCTCCGTGATTTTGGCCAACGGTTCCGCCTCGACCCATTTGGTGAAGTAATCGACCCCCACTATCGCGAATCTATTTTGTCCTTTTCCAGTAGGCAGGGGCCCGATGATATCGACCCCCCATTGCGCGAAAGGCCAAGGACTATCTACTGGAGTCATTCGCTCGGAAGGTACATGAGGTATAGGAGAATATAACTGGCACTTGTCACATTTTCTAGAGAATGCAATTGCATCTGCTTTCATAGTTGGCCAATAATATCCTTGCCTCATCGCCTTATATGCTAGGGATTGCCCCCTGGGGTGATTACCACATGCCCCCTGGTGTATCTCATCTAGAACACGAAGTGCTTCTTCTGGATGAAGACACCTTAAATAAGGCAAGGAGAAGCTTTTGCGTAACAATATTCCGTCTTGCAAGGTATACCTGGCAGCTCGAAGCCGAATTTGTCTTGCAGCTTTCTTGTCGTCTGGTAGGTATCCGTCTCTGAGATAAAGGATGATAGGGTCCATCCAGCATGGAGATGATTGTATCGATATTACTTGCTCAAGAGTTGCTTGGTCGATACTCAGGTTCTGACGATGTTCGATGGGGATTGAAAGTGATAACTCGGATTCTGGTGCAGAGGCGAGCTTTGCCAGGGAATCGGCAAGTTGATTCTTCTCGCGAGGGATATGAATTATTTCATAAGTCTTTAGTTTTGCGAGCAGGATGAGGACACGAGACTTGTATAAGGCCATCCTTTCTTCTTTGGCCTCGAATTCACCGAGAACTTGGTTGACAATGAGCTGGGAGTTGCTATGAATCAGCAGATTCTGAATTGAAAGGACAATTGCTAGTTCGAGGCCAACTATCAGGGCCTCATATTCCGCTTCATTATTTGAGATGCGAGAATCGAAACGTAGAGCATATTGAAAATGCGACCCATCGGGAGCCACTAAAATTAGGCCCGCTCCGCTACCTGTGGCCCGCGACGACCCGTCCACAAAAAGTGACCAAGAAGGCTAGTCGTAGTTCGCGGCATTATCTTCGGAAGAGTATGTGAACTCGGCGATGAAGTCAGCCACGACCTGGCCCTTAACTGCAGTCCTGGGGTAGAATGAGATATCGTGCTCGCTGATCTCGACCGCCCATTTAGTTAAGCGTCCGGAAGTCTCAGGTTTTTGAAGGACTTGCCGTAGCGGGTGATTTGTTGGTACTAGACTAGCGTGGGCTTGAAAGTATGGTCGCAGTTTTCGAGCTGTCGTGACTAAGGCCAGGGCCAGCTTTTCCATATCAGAATACCGAGTTTCTGCATCAACCATTGCTCGACTGATATAATAAACGGGCCTTTGCACCCCGGAATCTTCTCTTCTTAAAGCGGCGCTAACGGCCGTAGAGGACACAGATAAATAAAGAATGAGTTGCTCATGTGCTACAGGTTTAGATAAAATGGGGGGTGCGCTCATGTATTGCTTCAGTTGTTGAAAGGCTTCTTCGCACTGTGGTGTCCATTTCCAATCAGACTTGGCCGTTGCACGAAGGAGTTTGAAGAATGGTAAGCATTTGTCAGACGCTCGCGAGATGAACCTGTTCAACGATGCGATGCGACCAGCCAAACGTTGGACATCCTTAAGAGTGGTCGGGGATTTCATCTCCATCAATGCTTTAATTTTTTCGGGATTTGCCTCAATTCCTCGCTGACCGACCATGAATCCGAGGAACTTTCCAGCAGATACCCCGAATGCACATTTTTCTGGATTCAACTTCATCTGATATTTCCTCATCAGATCGAATGCTTCTTGAAGATCAGGAAGATGATCATCTTCCACGATGCTTTTCACGAGCATGTCATCGACGTAAACTTTCATATTTCTGCCGATTTGGGCAGCGAATATTTTGTTGACGAGGCGCTGATAGGTGGCCCCTACATTTTTAAGACCAAACGGCATTACCTGGTAGCAATATAATCCCCGATCTGTGATGAAGGCGGTATGTTGACTATCAGGTGGATGCATCATGATCTGGTTGTAACCAGAATAAGCATCCATAAAACTGAGCAGAGCGTGTCCAGCTGTTGAATCGACCAACTGATCGATTCGCGGTGTTGGGAAGCTATCTTTGGGACATGCTTTGTTCAAATCTGAGTAGTCGACGCATATTCTCCATTTGCCATTAGCTTTCCGGACGAGAACTACATTCGCGACCCACTCTGGGTAGTCAACTTCTTTTATGAAATTGACCGTAAGTAGCTTCTCGACTTCAGCTTTGATCGCCATTTGCCTTTCTGCAGTGAAGGCACGTCGACGCTGGTGTATAGGTTTATACTTCGGGTCGATATTGAGACGATGTGCGATAACATTGGGGTCGATGCCTGGCATATCTTTATGAGACCAAGCGAATACGTCCTGGTATTTGATGTGGAAACGGACCAAATCTTCACGATAGACACCAGTTAAAGAGGATCCAATGTACACGACCTTGGACGAGTCGTCTTTGGTTAAGTGAATCACCACCGTCTCTTCCCCAGGAGTTCTTGATTGAAGGGCGTTTTCTCTCGGATCTAACGAGGTGTTTGTTGAAAAGTTGGGCGAATCTTGTGCTATCACCATAATAGGTGTCGCTTGAGTTTTCTTTCGATCTTGTAGGGCTATCTCGTAGCAAGACCGGGCTTCTTTTTTATTTCCTCGCACAACCCGAACACCATTTGGGGTAGGGAACTTGACGCATAAATAGGATGGGTGTAAGGCTGCCCCAACCTTATTTAGCGATGGCCGCCCCAAAATGGCGTTATATGCTGATTTTCGATCCACCACAAGGAAGTTTACGAAGATGGTAGTCTTCGCTGGACTTTCTCCAAAAGTAACTGGGAGATCAATGCTTCCTTCAGGTGTTACCACCTCACCTCCAAAACCGACAAGAGGAGTCGAAACTGGTTTTAGTAGGCTTCTGGCGAGTGCCATTTTGTTGAAAGCCTCCAGATATAGAATATCCGCTGAGCTACCTGTATCCACCATAATTCGATGAGTCAGATAATTCGATACCTTTAATGCGACTACGATGGAGTCTTCGTGAGGGAAGTGAATTCCTGCCGCATCCTCGAGGGAGAAGGAAATTGGGAGATGGCTGGCCTTTGACGCGCTGGATGCCTATTCCAGCCAATAAATATGTTGGGGTTCTTTAGACGCCTTCCGAGAGTATGCTTTCCTTGAAGCTTGTGAGTCGCCCCCGCAAGCTGGTCCTCCGACGATGGTGCGGATTTCTCCAGTTGGCTCAACGTCCTCTTGGGCAGTATGATGATGAGGCGGTTCCTTTTGGCGTGGTGAGACTTTCGCCCTTTCTGGTGATCGATTTTTACGAGCGACATAATCCTGGAGATGGCCTTTTCAAATAAGGGCTTCAATGTGATCTCGTAGAGAGATGCAATCCTGGGTTCTATGCCCGTGATCTTTGTGGAAGTAATAGAACTTACTCTTGTCTCTCTTTTCGGGATCGGATTTGATCTTTGCAGGCCACTTTACATATGGCTTGTGTTTAATCTCCATTAAAACCTTTTCATGAGACTGATTAAGAGGAGTGTAGTTATGATATTTACCAGAATAAGGCTTCTTGGGGGAATGGTCACGCTGATCACGACGATATTTTTTATCTGCAGTAGAGGTTCCCTCTGGCTTGCGTTTCTTACCCTGTACTCCATGACGTGTCAATGCGACTTCTTCTGCATTGATATATTTCTGAGCTTTGGCTTGGAATTCTGCCATAGTTTTCGGTGGGCTTTTATCTAAGGCGAACCTGAATTTCTCGCTCGTTATTCCTGCTATGAGGGCTGTGAGACCTTTTTCTTCAGTATAACCTTCAGTTTGAACGGCTTCTGCAGTGAACCGTACTGTGAACTCCTTTATTGTCTCGCCATGCTGCTGTTTCAGATTCATTAGATGGGAGGCTGGCTTCTTAATGCGAATGCTTCCCATGAATTGAGAAAGGAATATCTCCGATAACTGTGAAAAGGAGCTGATGGAATGAGGCTTTAGTCCCCGGAACCACGTACGGGCTGCTTCCTTCAATGTTAGGGAAAATGCCCTATACATGATTTCTGAGCCATGTCCTTCCAACTCTATAAGAGACCTATATGTTTCCAGGTGTTCAAGAGGATCACCGATACCTGTATACGGGGTGATAACAGGCGTTCGATACTTTCTAGGTAACGGTGCTCCCATAACCTCGCTGGTAGAGGGGGACTCGGATTGATGTATTGCCGCCATGACGGCAGATGGTCGATTTGCCTGATATTGCTGTTCCATGACGTCAAAACGATCATGGATTCTTTTGAGATCTCCTTCCCAGGGTAAGGTATAGCCTGATGTTTCGGCGGTGGAGCCCTGAGGTTGAGGTTGTCGAGACGAACTAGAATGTATAGAATGTGGAGACGGCGCAGGGTGATGGTTGCCGAGTGGTGTTCGGTTTGATGGAGGATGGTGTGGTTGAACCCGTGGTTCGTCCACAGAATGTCTGGAAGCCACCGGAATGGGTTGCGGTGGTAACTCTTCGGCGGGTTGTTTATGCGGTTCAGGGAAATGCTGGTCAAGCCGATTCGACAGGGCCTGAACTCCAGCATTTAGAGTTAGAAGAGTATTCCCGAGGAAACGCAGGACATCGTCTTGATTTCCAGAAGCCTCCAATAATGGGTTTGCTGATGGCATATTTGGGGCTCCCTGAAGAATATTCGCCGAGGTGGTGGAAGGACAGGTACGGATTCCGTCTCATCGGGCGGAGGTGGTGCCTGCCTCGATGTGGAAGGATGAACACCCTTTTTAGGAGGCATCGAAGAAGGATTTTGATCAGTGGTTAGAACGATTGATTTTGACGATCAAGTCGTTCCCACAGACGGCGCCAAACTGTTAACGTCAGATTTTGTAACAGGATCCTCCGGACGTTCACCCTATCTCCAACAAAGGTTTCCTCCGCCGGACCTGTAAGAAGACAGAGAGCAACTAAGGATGGCTGGTGTCCAGCCGTTAGCCCTTCGATGCTTAAGTCAGGCAAAGCAAGAAGAATAATAACCAGGCGAAACCAGGCTAGAGATTGAATATGGTGTACCTGTCTCTTAATGGAGTCATCCCTTTATATAGATCTGAAGTGATCCAATCTGTTACGTAAGATATCGAGATCCTGCTGATTTCGTGGGATAAGATTCTTATCCTTAGATAGATGAGTGCTTTAATCCAACAACTCATCCGTCAGTTACGTTCCTTAAGAGTAATCCCTTGAGATACGGAACCATTGAAGAAGATAAGCCGGAATCGGCCTATACGGGCTGCTGGAACTATTATACGAAGACTGTCCAAACCAAAAGCAAAGACTCATGACTGCACAGATATCGGGAGCTGCTCGTGTCAGGAATACTCGCTTTCAGAAGGAATGCGACCCCTCCTGACGACCACGAGCCGAGCTGCTCGCATCCAGGAGATGCGACCCCTCCTGACGACCACGAGCCGAGCTGCTCGCATCCAGGAGATGCGACCCCTCCACAACTAATTTTGCCTATAACAACCTATACTAGATAAATTATTGTGCCTATTTATAAATTTCGGCATTTCAATTATTAAATAATAGGTAATCTGGATTATCATCGTTACAAAAAATTTAATAAAATTTTCATTGTTAATTGCCTAATTTTCAACTTATTAGTAACACCCAAGTACTTCAAGTACGGGGTGTTACAGGGTAATACCTGATCATAAACAAGTCATGTGTATCGAAATCATTCCAGTAGCAGCCGTTTCACCCGTGGCCACGAATGTATCAGTGCTTTCATCTGTCGCATTCGTTGATTTTGGATTTGCTCCCACCAAGCCAAAGGGCCCCCTTTAATTTTAATGCTACGTATTGAGCTTTCTTCTCCTCGGGCTTTTGTGTAAGTTCGAAGAAGCGTTCAACTTCACCTAACTAGTCGTCGACATGACCCAGGCCATTGAAGCTAGGAAGATCGACCTCTGTGTATACTCGACTCGTCTGATCTACTAGTTCTCTGCCATAAACAATCATGTTTTTGTGATCTTCTGTTAGGATCGCACTGCGAACAACACAATTGCGTTGCCCAACCATTAATGGAGTCTAAATATCTCCCCGAATGTGGGGTGTTATTACGATCTCTACTTTGCAGTCGAATCTAGCTTACAGCCCTTGCATAGCTTGACGATTCTTCCGCGGGAGTGGCTCCAGCGTCGCCCTGAAAGTCGCTGCTTTGAGAGGATGGATCCTTGGATCACCGTCCACAAGATTTTTGCTGTAGCCGTCGTTAGAAGCCATCTTCCTGAGGGTTATCCTCTCTCTGATACCAACTTGGCGTAGCATAGACGGGGTGAGATCGATCATCGTCTCTCTCACAAGATACCTACTACGAATCCATGGAGAAACTGGGACTCCTCAACCAGTCTTCCTCAAAATCACGAGGGGATATCTCAAATCCATGAGACCTGTCTTCGAATCCAAGAAAAGATAAAGACTAAAAGTCTGAAATTTTCATTAATCAAAGAAGAGATGTGTTTAACAACGAATTAAAACAATTATTTATAGATAAAACTAACCCTAAAAACCATAGAATCGTAATTTAGAAGAATCCTAAACAAATCAGGAAAGAAATCTGAAAATTCGCGCAAATCTGCGCAACTGTTTGCGCATGGTCGGGTGCCCGATGAAGAGTGGTCGGGCATCTGACACCTTTCTAAAACAAAATGGTCGGGTGTCTGAACACCTCAACAAAATAGGGTTGCTGAGAGAAAGAACCGTCACCTTCTTGATGTTACTTGTGCCCTCTTACTTGGGATGAATCTTCCTAAACGACATTGGGATGATGCCTTGCTTACCGTTGTATTTTTGATTAATCGAGTTCCATCCTAAGTATTATTTCACAGGTCCTCATTTGAAATTTTGCATCCACATGATAAACCGTTTCCCTTACCGCCTAAGGTATTTAGATGCACATGTTTTGTCCAACTTCTTGATGGTAGCAATGATAAGTTGAGTCCACGGGTCATTAAGTGCGTGTTCTTAGGGTATTTTCGATCACAAAAAGGGTACGGGTGTTGCGACCCTTTGACTAGTAAGAAATATATATCGGCCGATGTGACATTCTTTGAAGATGTTCCGTACTTCTCTAATGAAGGAAAATCCATGCATAACCCTCTTACTAGTCAAGGGGAGCCTCAGTCTGACCCTATACCTCTTCCTGTCACTTTTTTTTATGACAACCCTACTCCATCTGTCTCTAAGCCTATCCTTGTGTATCATCAACGGGCTAAATTCTCTACTGATCAGCCATCCATCATTTCATCTACTTCAATTGGTGGTCCAGGTACAAGTTCTTTATCTCTCGATGATCTTCCCCATTACGCAAACCTCACAGGTCGTGCACAAAGCATCCCATTAGCAACTTTATTTCTTATAACTATCTTTCACCTTCCTTCCAGTCTTTTGCAGTTTCTATATCCTCCTCGGTTACCCCACATACTTTGAAAGAAGCTATGAGTAGCCCTAACTGGACTAAGTCTATGATGGAAGCGTTGGAAAAGAATAATACTTGGGAGCTCATTCCCTTACCTCTAGGAAAACAAATAGTTGGAGCTCGTTGCAAAGGGCTACACTCAAACGTATGGAGTATATTACTTTGAGACGTTCTCTCCGGTGGCCAAGCTTAACTCTGTACGTGTAGTTATCCCCTTGGCAGTGAACTTGTCTTGGCCCTTATTTCAATTAGATGTAAAGAATGCATTCTTGCATGGTGATCTTGCCGAGGAAGTCTATATGGACTAGCCCCCCCGGGTTCTTTACATGTGACACTTCGCCTCTTGTATGCCAACTCAAGAAGTCCATTTACGGCCTTAAGCAATCCCCACGTGCCCGGTTCGACAAATTCAATCATGCTCTTCTAGACTTTGGATTTGTTCACAGTCAAGCCGATCACTCACTATTTATTTGTCGTTGCGCCACTGGGATCATGATGTTGATTGTCTATGTAGATGACATCGTGCTGTCTAGTGATGATGCTGCAGGATTAGAGGTAGTTAAATCTTTCCTTAAGGCTCGATTCGAGATCAAAGATCTTGGGGTCCTTCGCTACTTTCTGGGTATTCAAGTTACACGATCTAAATCTGGCGTTGTGCTCTCCTAAAGGAAATATGCCCTTGATCTTCTCTCTGAAATTGGAATGCTCGGGTGTAGACTTGTTGCCACTCCTATGGATGCGACTCACAAGCTTAGTCTTGATGATGGTGAACCTCTTCCTAATATAGGGATGCATCGGTGATTAGTTGGTTGACTTATCTATCTCACCATCACTCGGTCGGATTTTTCTTATGCTGTGAGTGTAGTGAGTCAATTCATGCAAGCCCCTCGTACCACACATCTCACAGCTGTGTATCGTATCCTTCAGTATCTCAAATCTTCTCCAGGCAAAGGTTTACGGTTTCAACGGCATGATCACCTTTATCTATCAGGTTACTCTAATGTAGATTGAGCTGGCAGTGTCTATGATCGCAAGTCTTCATCCGGATACTATACATTTTTTTGAGGCAATCTTGTCACCTGGAAGAGCAAGAAACAGTCCGTTGTGGCAGGATCCTTTGCCGAGGCTGAGAATTGGGCAATGGCCCATGCTACATGTGAACTTATTTGGCTTTGATCTCTCCTACATGAATTTGGCTATAATCCTTCAAGTCCCATTTCCTTACACTGCGACAATCAAGCTACCATTCACATTGCTAGCAATCCCGTGTTCCATGAACGTACGAAGCACATTGAGATTCATTGTTACTTCATTCGGGAGAAAGTGGCTAATAAGGAAATCGCGACTCCTTTTGTTCGTACTGGAGACCAGCTGGCCAATGTTCTTACCAAGTCTCTAAGTCAGAATGCTCTTCTTCATATCACTAGCAAGTTGGGCATGATCGATATCTATGCTCCAACTTGAGGGGGAGTATAGGAAGAATAGTGTGTACATATGTTCTTTTTTGTGTGTGTGTTTATGGTATTGTATACTCCTATGGAGTATTTTATGTTTCGTTAGCTTTATAATAAAAAGGTGTGGGGGTCTGTTCCCTCAACACACGGAAGCTTCTCTTCTATTCTATCCTTTCTCACGCCTCTTTCTTCCCTACTCTCCAACTCGTTTTTCTTCTTCTTCTTCATTTCTCTTTCCAAATCCTCAAAACCAACTGCATATTCCAGCGACAGGTCTCAAATGGCCAGGACATATATTTGAGGCCAGGACATATAGGTCAGTTGCTGTCCTGAATGGGCCTTTGGTGACCGGTCTCGCGGTTTTGGCGACCGGTCACATGGTTTCTGCGACCGGTCTCCAATAGGTCGCCAGACAGATGAACTTTGCCTTTTTTCTTTGTTTCTTTACAACAGTTCATGAACCTGTCAGGCCTTCCTTTGGTTGGTCTTTTGAGACACGTAAGGCCATTCTAAGATGACTAAAAGTATACCTATCTAGACAAGTCATCTAGAGGTTTGTTTTTCGTTTAGGTTCAAAGGTATTGGCTCACCGAGGCATCTCTGATTTACCTATTTCTTCTACCTTGATGCAGTTGTCCTCTTGTGTCTTCGGTCTTCATCTTCTTTGGGCTCAACCAACACCTGGACACTAGGACCTATATAATTAACAAATAAGGTGCACTAGTATGCCACAGAAAAGTGCACTAACATCTTCTAGACAGAAGAAATCACCTAAGAGATAACCCGATCACCACTCCTTAACTCTAGAATTAGATCATTTGGATCTTCTTATAGCTCTCCAGAAAGGCACTCTTTCATGCACTTCCAATCCCATGTATCCTACAAAGACTTATCTCCTTGATATCGCTCTTATCTATCAGCCATTTCTTCTATTTTCATTTCAAGTAAACTTGTAAATGCTTTGGCTGATCCTCATTGGAAAGCAACAATGGTTGAGAAAATGATTGCCTTTGACAACACACATGGGTTTTGGTTCCTCTTCCTCCTGGAAAACATGCTATAGGCTGCAAATAGGTTTTCACTCTCAAATACAAAATTAATGGTTCAATGATAGATACAAGGCTCATCTTGTACCCAAGGGTTTCACATACCAATACGGGGTGGACTATCAAGAAACCTTTGCTTTAGGTGAAAAGTTAAATTCTTTCTGCATACTTCTATCCGTTGTAGCTCATCATGTTTGGCTGCTTTACCAACTTGATGTAAAAAATGCATTTATTCATGGTGATCTACATGAGGAAGTCTACAAGAAGCTCCCTCCTAGATTCCTGCCTTAGGTGGAGACTGGTAAAGTATGCAAACTGCAAAAGGCACTTTGCGGGCTCAAACAGTCCATCTGCGCCTGGTTCGAGAAACTTGGCCAAACGATCTTCAAGATGGGCTTCCAATGGTGTTCTGTTGACTTTGTATTTGTCAAATGTACTGATGAGAACACGACAATTCTCGTGGTATATGTTGATGATATTATTCTTTTAAGGACAAGCATTCTGGAAATTGAACGAGTTAAGAAATTTCTGGAATTTGCCTTTGAAATGAAAGACATTGGACATCTCAAATATTTTCTTGGGGTTGAAGTTTCTCTCTTCAAAGGAGGCATCTTTTTATCCCAACAAAAGTATGTCCCACACCTTTCTGATGCAGGGTTACTTTGTGCTCATCCTATTGATTCTCCCATTGGAGGAAATCACAAGCTACATGATAGACAGTCTAAAGTAATTGATAATCTTGGCATGTACCGATGTCTTCTTTGTCACTCAATTCATCTTAGCATCACGCGCCCTGATATCACTCATGTAGTCATGCTTGTCAATCAATTTATGCAAAACCCATGTCATCATCACCTCGAAGCGGTATATCGAATTCTTCGCTATCTAAAAGCTGCTCTGGGTCTGGGAGTCCTTTATTCTAATCATGGACACTTGAATATAAGTGGTTTCTGTGATGCCGACTGGGCAGGTTCTACGTTTAATCATCAATTCACAACAGGGTATTGTTGGTTCGCCGGTGGCAATTTTTTTACCTGGAAGAGCAAAAAGCAAACTGTTGTGGCACGATCTTTTGTTGAAGCTGAATATAAGCAATGGCTCATGCAACATATGAATTAATTTGGGTCAAATTGATTCTGCATGATATGGGCTTCATGATGCTATCCTTCGTTCCCTGCTACATTGTGATAATCAAGCAGTCATATTAAATTCACTGCTTCCAATCCCCTTTTTCATGAACACACTAAACACATTAAATTCAAATGCCATTTTATTCTAGAAAATCTAGCGGCCCAGATGTGTCGCACTCCTCATTTCTCAGTTCTGAAGATCAAGATGTGGAATTGTGGATATCTTCACCAAGTTAGCTTCTTCCACTCACGTGTCATTATCAGCAAGCCTGATTTGTATCACATCTACCAGCTTGAGGGGGAGTGTTAGAGTATATTCTTCTATGAATAGTAAGAGTGCGGATATTGATGTATGTGGTCCTAAAAGCACAATATTTTATTATGGTTAGGCGGTTAGGATTTGTCTCCTTTATCTTTTGTACCTGTTTTTGGTTATTTTTTGTAACTATTTTGGATATAAATAATAGCGTTTGGGTGGAGAACAAAATCAACTTCTCTCCCCCATTCTCCTCATTGAGATGACTTCTTCTTTGCTACTACAGTCATCAGCCCTTAGATTTTCACAAAGGCATGGGGTCCAAACCACCCCACTACCTTTTCTACTAAAACATTGAGAGATGAAAGCTTGCTGGCTAATGAAATGCTATAGAGTCCAGTGAACGCACAGGAGATTGGTAAATTTCCACACCAGGGATCTTCCCATATTCTAAATCTTGACTCGTTTTCAACATCAAAGGCAACTCCCTTAAGGAAATCAGCAAAGACATCAACAGTTGTGTAGCTATTTGTGTGGGTGAACAACACAACCTCCTGAATTCCATACTTGTAACAACTTCTCATGATTTTTTGTCTCTTCAAATGATAGTCAGAAATATAATTCAGGTCATGTATTTTCAATGAACTATGTATTAAGGTAACAAAGATGTATAGAAACTATTTGTGTAGGAAAAATATCACATTTTTGAATGAATTGCATATTAAGAAAGCGAAGACCTGCAGTAGCTATTTGTGAAGAAAAAAGTCAAAGTTTTTGAATGAATTGCATATTAGTAAGGCGACGATCATGGAAATTTTAAAGGAAAAAATCATGTTTTTGAAATGAACTATGTCTTAAGAAAGTGAAGACTGATGGAAACTATTTCTAAAGAAAACCATAATTGACCATTCTAGCTATTTTTTCATTATCACCAGTTGAACAAAGCGGTTGAAATGCAAAGGCTTAGTGGCCAATGATGTTGTAGAAAGGAACAGATTTACATCTAATATTCAATGCCCCTTTAGTGCTAAGATACCCAAACATGTTATGACATACTCTTAGCATGTGTTTTAGCTTATAACCGATCCTTGTTGCATTCCACGTGTGATTAACTCTAGTTTTCATACATTTTTATGAAGAAAAAGGTGAAAGGAGCATTGTGAAAAGCCTTTATATAAAAAGTCTTTAGATTTTTGATTATTTCAGCAAATTTAGTGTGCTAGAAATCCAAAAACCAATGGGTGATATGTTTCATGAAACAACCATAAAATGCAATATGACTAGTAAATTGTAAATGGGATACGTGTACTAACAGGTAATATCCAAGCCCGGGAATTTGGGAAACTGGGAATTTTGTCTCCCTTCCTTGTATGCGTTACATTAATTTCTATGTTTCAAATACTAGCTTTGGTATTCTTAATTATATAATCTGACTATGCTTCTCAATCATTTTATTTCCTTTTATGTGGTGTAGTGATATGTTTCTTTAGCAAATTTAGATTGCTAAGCCTTAACATGAAATGATTATTTTATATTTTGGAACTCAAAATTTGCAGCTCAACAAGTAATCTATTATGCTAAATGTTTTTGAATCCTGAATTACTCCTTGAATCAAGAAGGGTAATGAATAATCAGTTGCTTAATAAAGATTTAGATGATCCATTTCGAAGAAAAAATGATAAAATGTTTTATTTCTTCCCATTAACGTTGCAATAAGTTTTTCTTTTGTAGGTTTCCAATTCTGGTTGTAAACTTTTATGCTCCTTGGTGTCAATGGAGTAACCGCTTGGTAATATTTCCACCTTCTTTTCACTGTATTATGTAGGATTTGTGAAATATTTGTTTTAAGTTGCTTGTAATGTCTAGTATCAATGCCTGCTTAAATGATTATAAGTGGGAGATTTTCTTTTATGCAACTATGTATTCACCCAAATGTTTTGTTCTTTTACAACTCTAATTTAAAGTTTACTTTCTTGACGTAGATAGGTTGAACATGCTCATTCTCAAGTCACTATTAAGCATCACATACCTTTACCTTTCTTTAGATGCTTGTTGGATGAGCTGGTAGAGATAGTGTCTTGTATGTGAGTGATCCAGGGTTCAATCCCTGTTAGTGTTACCTTTAGCGACTTTGGAAATGATACTGTAACAGACTAGAACATTTAGCACGGGAGGAATTATATGAACCTAGGTCCCAGGATATGCATTGTATCCTTTTGCCCTGAATTTTTACCAATGGGGCTCAGGTTCTTGATCTGATGTGTGCCACTATGGACCAATTATGTTGAAAAATCTCCCTGATGGGGCAATCCTAACTTTCTATATGTGGGCTGCAAATGTATGGTTAAGGTATCTATGATCTTTTAATTTGGGAGATTTTTAGGGAATTATGGTGGGTCCATCAGGTTAAAAGTTTGGATCATCAAACCATGGGGTCACATGTACAGACTCAAAGGATGTACTATTCCTTAGTACTTCGAGGCATTGTTCAAATTGTCTCCGATATTATCGAAATATCCCCGATATTATCTCTATCTCTAGCTCAATGATAACGATAACACTGGTAGCGATACCGATAACACCAGGAGTATCAGAAATCCTAGGTATCGGCGATGTATCGCTAATGTATTGATATCTCCAATATATCACCAATATTTTCGACTGTGTCAATTCCAGGTATTGCTTGTATTGCCAATGTATCGATATCTCCAATGTAACGCCAATATTTCCGATTGTGTAAATTCCAGATGTCGCTTGTATCGCTAGTGTATTGGCGATATTATCGTAATATCGCCAATGTATCGATATTGCCAAAATTTTGTTTATTAAAAAAATTCCATTTCAATTTTTTTGTATGGACGGGCGCATGGTTGTATGCAGTGATCAAATCGTCAACGATATTATCAATAATACAACATGGGCATTATCGAGACCACATTCTTTCATCTCCTTTTCAGTTGTCGATGATTTCTCAACGAAATATCTGCACTGTCGATATTCTGAAATACTGATGGATGTTTGGATGGAAGGTGGGATGGTTGGATGGATAAATGGGATTGATGGGATGGTTGGACTGATTTCTTATAGCAACACATGCTTTTATGCCCCTCATTAACTGAAAACTTATTATATATGCATTGTTATTTCAATTTTTTTATATTCTTAAATATGGAAATGTGTATTTTAGCATCTCTTGAAGTTTTATTGAAAATTTCCACCATTTTCCCATGTTTCTCCAATGTTTCCTCACATTTCCGGTTATCAGTGATTTTATCGGTGACATCGATATTGTTTTTGTATCCCCGGCTAGCGAAACTTGTAGTGATACCGATACTTCAAACACTGCTTGGAGGGAAGTTTATTCCTCATTTGAAGTAAGAGTTACAATATAAAAAAACTAAAGAGACAATGTCTAATATATTGTTTTCGTCATATATATCGCACCTGTTGGATATAGAAACATGTGTCAATATTGTCAATAATATCCCTGATACCGGAAATCATTATCTGGGGGAAACAATAGGAAAATGGTGGAAATTTTCAGTGTGGCTTCAGGAGATGTTAAAGGACACACGACAACACCCTTGGGAATCAAAAGATTCCAAAGAGAAAGCTATGCATGTTACTTTCCATTTTTTAGGGATAAAAACGAGGCGTTGTTGGCCATAACCCATAAGTGATGCAATTATATCGAAAATGGGTTCATACCATTAAAATGCCATGCAATAGAAGTACTAGAACACAAACAATACAAGCAGTAACTACAGAGAAGAAAAAGTATAAATTGTACTTAGACCACATGATGTTATAAGGTGGCTTGAAGTGATCCTATGTGGAGCGGCTAGAATATTGCTGCTCCACACATTAAAAGTATCGTGATTAACTCATGAGCTGATGATACCAGGCTGTGTATTGTCTGTCAAATCTATATTACTCATCCTAACCAGACTGCAACACTATGCCTATTGGTGGATATTGAGTGTGTGTTGTCACTGTCATTGATGCTTCCACCAGCATTAGGCACAGGCTGTGGCTAGATACCTCCCTACAAATATCCATATCATGGATATCCATAGCTATAACCATGTTTATATGAAAAGCCATACTCCTGACCATAGCCATAGGTGGATGACTTTGAACGAGTGTCATAACTGTTGGAATGATTCATCTCATAGTCATAGTTTGCATGTGCATAAGGTGGGATGGAAGTGGAGTTCCCCTGCATAATACTAACATCCATTTACACAACTCTCTGTGCAACAAACTCCTCGTCGCATCATGGTTGTTTCTTATCACTCGAGAAGCACTGTCCTACATGAAACTATGAGGCAAGAACCATGTTCTCGCTACTGGGTGGCATGGTGAAGGTGCTCCTTTGCAATGAATTGGCTAATAGACCTCTGACCGGGACTCCCTCTACGAGCTCATTGCCACATCCTTCATCCCTGTTGTTGCTGCCATCACCTCCATCATCTCAACTGTCACCTCTGTGGGATGGGTACAAAGTCTGATGGTTTCTCTGGACAAGTCGCTCAAGCTTAGGCCACATGACCCCTCATGTGAGCTTGATGCCTCATGGCTTTCATCCTTGTCGATGTCAATGTGCATAGTCACTACCTTTCTAGTTAATGTTTGGATCAGGGTGGCAATTTTGTTATCCAAGTCAGCAGACTTAACCCACTCGTAAAGTAGGTCCTCCCTGCTCTTATCACTAATGAATGCATTACCAATAGCCATCAGGTCCAAGGGTTCATGTTCTAATTTCTCCCATTGTCTTTCTAACTACAACTTCTTCCTTAGTCACAGCTTTATGTTATAGTGTCAGAGCAGAAGCTTCTAGAGCTTTTTGTACTTCAGTCTGTTCCTCTTATTCATGTGGATGAGTGACAACTTGCTCCAGTTTTGCTTGCATGGAGAATGTGAAATAGTTTGGGCCAGTACACGGATCACAGACAGCCACAGAGTAGGACAGTTGCTCCCATATATTGACCACCAGTTAACAGCCAATTTATCATGTATATTTGTTTGTTCAATTATGTGACATAGGTGCTTAGTATTAATAGTAAGATTGGTTGTACCACTGATACATAAAACATTAGAAAGAGGTACTATATAGTATATAATGTTCGAGTTGAGAGATTGATGAGTATGTTTGGGTTTCAGTTTGCACAAGTGTGCCCACTTTGATCCAAAGTTGGGTAGTGCGCAAGAACTATACTGCTTGCCGAAGGCATGGGAGCCCCCATATGAAAGTGACAGGATGCCCCATGTTTTGTGTTGGCCCCCAATTTCGGCAAACATTAGGAAGCCATAGGAAATGTGAACTATGTTTATTGCAGCTCCTAAATTACTCCTCTTAATAGAACTCCATTATACTCTCATAATATGATAATGGGGGAATCGAAGATGGAACTGAATCAACTAAGGTATATAAGAATACATATCATTCTTGAAATACTACCTAGGATGCTCTAATTTTTTATTCTTCAATTGCAAAGAATAGGAAAATAAATATAATATTTGATAGATATGTGGACTCAGGCCATAAAAATCCCGAGTCTCACCAAAGGGGTTCATAGAAGAGTCACACTCCTATAGCTAGAATCCTATCCAGTATTTGAAGAGGAGGAATTTCCATTCCTTCGTAGCCTCCTTCACAAGTTCTCAATGTACGGCTTTGTATAGCCATTACAAAGTTAAATTAAGAAGAAACTCCTACTTAAAGAAGCCAATACTTAAATCCAATTGGCTCACACATAAAAATGCCCTAAACTCTCTTGAATGAGAGTTGCCTGCAACCCCCACCGGTAGGAGGTTCCTAGAGTCGGAAGCTATGTGGGGTCCACCGAGATGTCTGAGAAATCCACCCCATCCATCAGTTTCTTCAGCTCAAGTTAGTGCATGATCTAAAAAATGAGCCAAATCCAAAACTCAAGTGGACCACACTACAGGAAATAGTGGGGATAGAATGCCCACAGTCAAAACCTTTATTGGGACACAGAAGTTTTGGATCAGATTAATATTTGTGTTTTCAGTTCATCTGAGTTAGAATGACCATATGAATGGTTTGAATGGCATATAAACATCATGGTGGCCCCGGGATGGTTTCAATGGTGGGCATTTCTATCCACTATTTCTTGTAGTGTGGTCCGCTTAAGTTTTGGATTTGGCTCATTTTTGGGATAAAGACCTAACATGGGCTGGAGAAACTGATGGATGGGGTTGATTTCTCATGGAGATCTCAATGGGCCCCATGTACCTTCCAACTATAGGAACTTCCTCTAGAGAGTTAGAATAAATGTGTGTTAATGTGCCAAGTGGCTTTTTTATTGTAAATGCATGTGCATCTTTCTTCTTCTCTTGCAATGTACCATAGTTTTTATTCTAATAAAGCTTTGTGTGTGAGGGCATGTGATGCAGGGACATGTGATGACCTAACTCTAGATGCGTGTATGTTCAGGTGGAAGATATTCAAATAATAAAATTAAGCAACTAACTGTTTTCAATCAGAGGGATTAACAAATCTCAACACAGAGATGAGATCCATCCGTCCGGATCATGCCCCTTAGTATAAGAATCACGTAAAACCGTAAAACAGGGAGGATCTAAGGATATGAGGATATCTCAGATATAGCATAGACCAGTCCACAGTCAAGTTTGGATCCGGTTCTTATGGCTAGTCATCCTTTTTTTCCGTTCGTACCAAAAGGGGAAGATTCAGAAAAAGGACGAAGGAGATAGGGAAACAATGGGTTGAAAGAAAGCACGGATTATGAAAACGGAAGATTCTTACCTTTCCTGCATCTTGAAGAACTAGAAACGAGGAAAATAAAAAACCGGGGTGGAATCCTCAACACCCGAGGGCCAATCCTCAACCCTAATCTCTTGAATAAAGAGGAAGAAAAACATCCGAATTTTCTATTCATTCAATAATAAAATCGAAATAGGGTTTCTCATAGTATATATAGGCTACGAAAAGACAAAGTGCACTAAAGTGCCTAAAAATAAGAAAAAGAACAGAAAAGTGCCTAAGACTAAACCACAATCATAAAATAACACTTGACTCGTCCATAGGGTCCAAAAACATAACTAAAATAGAAAACTAAGAAAATTGGGAACGGGCCACGAAAGTGGGCCCGGGTCAATCCAACGGTTGATGGCCCAATCGCCATCCAATCTTAGATCCATGGTCGAAACGCTCCAAATCAGCAGCCCGCACACATATCTGACGAAATGAGTCTCCATATATGTATGTACGTGTGTGGGGTCTTCGTGGTCCATCAATGTAGCGGCTCGAGGGGCCTGGTGTCCATCCACATCAGCTCATCTGCTCCGACACTCGATCTGCGACGTCACCTCCTCTGGTACACTCTAAAGGGTGCACCACTAATGTCTGCATCAGCATGTGGCCCCAACACAACATTTTCCAAACTCTCTTCTTTTCTCTTCTTCTCTCTCTCTCTCTCTCTCTCTCTCACTCTTCTCCTCTTTTCTCCACACCATAATCATCAAATCATCTTCTACTTGGTATCAGAGTGCAGGATCCTGTGTTCGAATCTCGGAAGTAGCAAATATGCCACCAGTAATATATTCTCCCATGGGGGGGGGCGTTTATAGTGTGAGTTGTGACCCCTTGACTCGTAAGAAATATATCTCTGTTGATAACCTTCTTTGAGGATGTTCCTTTTTTCTCGGCTCACGGTAGATCCCTTTGTGATGTTCTTGCGATTCAGAGGGAGATTAATGCTTCACCTCTCCCTCTTGTCTCAAGTGATCATGGAGAAACTCCCCCCCCCCCCCCCCCCCCCCCTCGTTCTTGATTTTGTTGATGCTTTCAATGTTGTGATAAAACTTTACGTGCTTAACCATCCACTCTTCCACTCACTTTGGATGTTTGCTTAGGTGATTCTCCTACCTCAAGTCAGGATCTACCCATTGCCTTGTGCAAAGGGACACGTTCTTGTATTAAGCACCCCATTAGCAATTCGTCTCATATGATCATCTTTCACCATCCTTTCAGTTGTTTGCAACTTCCATTTCATCACAGGCTATTCCTCGGTCTCTCTCACATGCTCTGCAAAATCTTGACTGGACGAGGGCGATGATGGAATAAATGTCTGCTCTTGAAAAGAATCATACTTGCGAGCTAGTTCCGCTCCCTCCAGGGCACAGACCTGTTGGTTGTTGATGGGTCTACATGATCGAATATCTTCTAGATGGCTCCATTGATCGCTATAAAACCCGTCTTGTTGCTAGGGGATAAACGTAGACTCAGGGTGTGGATTACTTCGAGACATTCTCTTCGGTGGCTAAGCTTAATTTTATTCGTGTGATGATCTCCTTGGCCGTTAATTTATCCTGGCCATTGTTCCAGCTTGATGTCAAAAATGCATTTCTTTATGGGGATCTTCAAGAGGAGCATGAACCTCCTGGTTTTGTTGCTTCCCATAATCCTATGCTTGTATGTCGGTTGAAGAAGGCTCTGTATGGACTTAAACAGTCCTTGCGTGCTTGGTTTGACAAATTTAGTCAGTCTCTAATTGAGTTTGGCTTCTTGAAGAACTTGGCTATTCCCCTTCTAGCCCTATTCCTCTTCATTGCGACAACCAGACGACCATAGCTATTTCGCTTAATCCTGTTTTTCATGAACGAACCAAGCATATTGAGGTTGATTGTCACTTTATTCGGGAGAAAGTAGCTTATAAGGAAAACATCACTCCTTTTGTTTAGTTTGGCGATCAACTTGCAGATGTCCTTACGAAGTCTTTAAGTCGAGATGTTCTTCATCGTGTTCGTGGCAAGTTGGGCATGATCAACATCTATGTTCCAACTTGAGTGGGAGTCTAGAGAGTTAGTATAAATGTGTGTGTTAATGTGCTAAGTGAGTGACTCTTTTATTGTAAATGCATGTGCACCTTTCTTCTTCTCCTGCCATGTACCATAATTTTTATTCTAATAAAGCTTTGTGTGTGAGGGCATGTGGCCCTAACACAACATTTCCCAAACTCTCTTCTTCTCTTCTTCTCTCTCACTCCTCTTTTCTCCACACCATAATCATCAAATCATCTTCTACTCTTCCTAGGGCGGGTAGCAGGCAACTTGGGCCCAACTCTCGCAAAGATGCTCTAAAAAAGAGATATACTAAACGAAACCGGATAAAGTGTTTTAATCTCATGACTTCTCTTTATATACCATCTGTATGCGTGTGTACTCCCAAGTGTTTGTTGTATATAACACATTTGGTGGTACAGAACTTCCCAACCTTAAAACCTTTTGTATATAAAGACATGGTATCTGATTGGAATTGCGGACCACATTTCAATCAATGGGTGACCTTTTAGCCCTGTGATTTCTCTATGCGCCCCAAAGGTGAATCTAACAGTTTATCTTGTCTAGGCCATTCATTAGGACCTTTGATAGGGTCTTGATCTTTCATCATCTTAATCTGCACGACCTAATTATAGATCTCCAATTTAGATGGTTGGATAGTCTAATCATTAATATGTACTGTTGGCTATGGAAAGTATGTAATCAGGACCCTTGGATGGGCCTGATCTTCAATCAACAGCAATGGGACAACTTGAGGTCTCCCGCTGTATGGTCCTGCGTCACATCCACTAATTGTTTTTGTTAACTGGACTTTTGTGCTTTGTGACATGACATCATGTTGGTTTTTATGCTTTTCATTAAATACAAGTACCCTTTGTTCAACAATTACTGTCACTCATTCCTTGACTGTGCTTATTTTTTTTGAATGATATTCAAATACATGCAAATTTATGAGCATCTTAACTGTCTGCTAGCCAAAATTATTACTTTCATTTGTTTGCTGATATTATCATAAATGCTCTGAAATATTGGTGCCTCTGTGTGTTTTTGGCAGACTAATTGTTGTTTATAATCATTATCTAAGAAATAATTCTTTAAAATCTTAGTCTGCAGTCGATTTTGAGTTAGTTTGTTCTATAAACAGCCTCACTAGTTATTTCTTCCAGAAACCATCGTGGGAGAAGGCAGCTAAAATAATAAGAGAGAGGTACTCCAGGATCTGTATTTTCTTGTCTATACACATGAACGTTTTTGAAACAATAAGCTTAGAGTTGTACTACCTCCCCACACACCCACTGGTAAAGAGACACCTCTCTGTATGCACGTATATCGGTGGAAACACATACCAATTTGGCAGGTGTGGAACATCTGAACATCCATTAGGCAGGCCCCACCATGCAGATTCCCTAGCCAAAAATATGGTTATTTAATTCATTGGGTGGCGCGCATGTATGAAAACAATGGACAGTTCAAAAGTTGCAAATAGTTCACATTCAATATATGAACTACCGCACGAATAGACTGGCTTGGCTCTTCGGCGAGGTAATCTACATTGTGATGCCTGCCTTATGCATGGCTCAGATATTTGACATGCAACTACCAGATTGGCAAGGGTTATCACATCTAAGGGTGTGTGTGTGTGGGGTCAGCAGAACTCATAAAACTTTGTATTTGCTTGATTATGAATTGATTTCCTTTGGTTTAGTCTGTGGAAATTATTTTCAAGAATGCCACTGGACTCACTTCTTCAGATATGACCCTGAAATGGATGGACGAATCCTCTTGGCCAAGATTGATTGCACTGATCAAGGAGTTTTGTGTCGGAGGTACTATGCATTTTTTTTTTTGACTGTGAAGTTGATCTTTTATCAAACTCATACTGAATTGAATTCATATAAGGACAGTTGTTCATAAAAAGGGATCTGGACATTTCTTTTGTTTTCTTTCCATGCATTTTTTTTTGGTAAAAGAGGTTCTATTAGACATGAACGGTACAAGGAGATACAAAAGCCATATCATCTATATTTATAAATGATAAAAGGATGGAATAGACCCAATCCATTCAGTGTATCAAGGAGGCTGTCACTGACCGAACATTTGCAGGAGCTAAATCATGGAATTAACCAAATTTGGCTCTACTTATGGGTATAGAGAGGTGAGTATATTGTACAAGAGTGAAGAGAATTCTAGGGAACAGTTGGGGAACAGTTGAAGCATGTACTGTAGAGATCTTTGGAGCTCTCAAGTGTGTTTTGTAGTAAGAGCTATTTAGATTCATCTAGTGAAGTTCTAGAGTATTCTTGGCCATCAGGTGATAGCATATGGCACCATCTTAGCCATTCATGTAAAGTAACTATAAGAATCCTAGCCCTATATAAGGAAGGGTGATGCAAGACACATGATTTAATGCTAGCATGCAACGTGGAGATTATGAAAGAGTCTATAAAGTAATTCAATTAACAAAAGATGTTAACCCATCATGTAATTAAGAGTAAACAATAGGAAATAAAATCTGATTTAACCTAAATCATATGCCCTTATGCTAAGAAATCACATGAATCAATTAAAACAAGGCCCGATGGAAGGATAGAACTTCCAATTTAGTATAGGCACATTTCATACTCAAGGGGCTGACTCATAGGCTCTAGGATTAGGGTTTCAAGGAGAAAATTTGAAATTTGGGAAATTAAGGTTCATGATAATTGGGAATTTTGGAATTAGGGTTTTTGGAAATTGGGGATCTAGGGTTTAGGGTAGGGTTAGGGATGGGGAATTAATGGGTTTTGATGGGGGAAGCAAGGGAAATCAAGTGAATAAGTGGTTGTCTGTACGGTCAGCCTAGGGGCTCGCATGTGTGGCTGTACAGTCACACGTGTGGTCGTTGGCTAGGGTTTTGGGGTCCTCAATGGTTGGGTTTAGTTGGGGTTGAAGTTGGATGATGAAAAATTGAAGAAAAACATGATTTGAATGGTTTTGGATGGGAAGGGCAGAAGAAAGATGAAGTTTTTTTTTAGAAAATACCTCTTTTTGGATAGAAAGGAAGAAAGACGGAAGATGATAGATGGAAGCCTCACACCTCCATTGAATGGGAATGGAATCACACCATACTCAAGCTCCAAATCACATGGAGTATTCTTCAAATCACATGATGAAGAGAAAAAAAACACAGTTTTTGTTTTTTCAAAATAAGGGCATTAAGCCTCCACACCCTCCCTTTTCTTTTATAATCTCAAGTGCAGAAATTTACATCAAAGCGCTCTCAGGAAAGATTTCTAAATTTTTTTCCTAAACTAGAAAAATATAATGTAAAGCTCATAAAAAAGTTTCAAACGGTAAATAAACTAAATCCTAACAAAAATTAAGATATCTAAGTCTTAAAGTGTCCACAATCGTGGCAGGCCACGATCAAAAGTGGTCAAACGGCTCGATATGCGCAATCCAACGGTTCGATCGACGCGTGCACTCGATCCAACGGTCCGAACTCCTCAAGAATGCAGCCCGCATGCATCTTCCTAGTGTAGGGTCTTCGAAGATGCATCAAATGCATGTGGGGTCTTCAAAACGGTCCACTTGGCCCACTCGGGCCCACATAGTGGTCATCCATCCAGAGGGAAAATGGTGATGTTCTCCTCCTCCTTTGGTAAACTCTTCAAGATGCTATGTGTTCGCTCGCCTCAAGTGCAAGGCTGCGATGTAGTAATAATTCTCGGTAAGACCGAGGTCGATCCACAGGGATTGTTGTAACAATTCTAAATTACGTAACTAGGATGAACTAAATTCGGATTTATATCGAAGGATGGAATTTAATAATATAAAAACTATCTACTTTAGACTTAAATCAGGGAAATAGGCACTAGAGCTCCAATGATCCACTAATACTCATTCATAATGCCAATTCAAACCATTCAAGCCAATCACTTAATTGGAATCGGAGTTCTATTCCTATCCAATTGGAATATCGAGCAATCAAATCATCATAATGCATCTAAAATAGATGAATTATCCACTGATATGGTTCTCTCATAAACAACTAAGGCATTGGGTGTATTTAATCACACAACCCAATCCTTCACAAAACAAGCAAGATCACATTCATGATTCTTCCTCAAGCCTTGTCACTAGACTTGATTTAGAAGCATAAATTGAACTTCTATTGAACCAAAATCAATACATAAACAACTATCTCAGATCCAATCAAAAGATAAGAACTTCTAGTTTAGTTCTAAATAAGCACTTAGAAAACTTAGTTTGTAAGATCCCCTAGCATCCAACATATCATGATGGATTTATGATCTCTACAACCTAAATCCTATCAATCAACACCCCATTAAGCAATCTCAGTAATCAAAACATCCCATGTAAGAGAAATCACAAGAGATAGAAGATTAACTAAAAATACTAACTTTATTTCAAACTAAAGCTAGAAGTTTTCTTCATTAAACCAAAAAGTACTTGAAATAACTCGAATTAGACATCACAAATAATTAAAAGCTTCACCTCTTAGCCCTAGCTAAGAGGTTTAGCCAACTATTATCATATTGAACTGAATCTCAAAAGAAACTACTAAGAAAGCATAAAAAACCGTAAAAACCCTAGTCGAAGGAGTTGCGAACTCTCAACAACGCTCCTCTCCACCTCCCATGAACTTCGCAGCCTTCTATGATCCTTTAGGAACGATGTAGATGTGTTCTTTTGTAACAAAAATCCGCCACCGACTTGGAATCTTCCATAAATTAGTCTCCTTATGCAGTCTGGACACTGGTCGATCAATCGATTTTTCGGGCCAACTGTAAAAACTGAATCTGGACATCTGTGAGCCTGGGTGATCAATCGCATGTGACTAGCGATCAATCACAATTGGTCTGACGATCAATCGCTCAGGGCTGGCGATCAATCGCAACTCCCCGTTTTAGTCTAGCAAGGTCCAGCAACAAATCAACAAAATTCTGCTGTGAGCGATCAATTGCTTAGGGCTATCGATCAATCGCAGGCTGGGCGATCAATTGACGGATCAATCTCTGGATCAATCTTCAGAAACCGTAACTTTCTGGATTTTACTTTTATGGCCCTGCAGTTTTGCACTTTGATTTTTCAGGACAATTCAGGACTTTTAACATGATTTCTTCAAAGTTTTTCTTCTCTTCTTTGGCTCATCAAAGCTTGGTCTTTTAATCATCAAGTTGGTGAAATCCCTCTCTCATTCGTACATCCACAAAACATGCATTAGATAAGTCTTTTAACAAGAAAATCATGCATAGGATGCAATGTAATGGGTTGAAATATGTATAAATTAGGAGCTCAACACTATGATGTCCTCATCAACTTTCCCCATCTGAGAAAGATTAGCCTCTGGCGAAATAAAACTTCGATAACGCTTAAGAATGTTGGGGTTGAGTCGTTGAAGCTTTGTCTCTGTGATCCATGTACTGTTTGACTTTGGCTTGTCCTTTCACTTGACGGAATACTCTTGCTAACCTACATGTCATGTGGAAACCACTCGCTCATCCTAGATATCCTCTATCTTTTCTCTCTTGGTAGATGTGGATGGTAAAAAAGGTAGATGTTGGGAAGAATAGTCAGGTATAAGCCAAGGGTCATAGGATAGGTCAGGGGCATCATCATCAAAGTTCATGTGAGAGTTAGGGGAAGGTCCATGAAACGGTATAAGATCCTCCACATTAAATGTGGAACTGATACCCATGTTAGGTGGAAGATCTATTAACTAAGCATTTGGACCCAGTCTCTTCAAGATTTTATACAATCCAGTGCTACGAGCTTGTATTTTTTTTATGGTTCCCTATGGAATCCTTTCTAGACGTATTCTAATCATGACTTCATCACCCACAACAAACCCTTGAAACCTACGGTGTGAGTCATCAATCATTTTGTATGTTTCATTACTCATATCGATTCTTTTTCTAATCCCTACACGCAAGTCATGCACATGTTGTGTAGATGCAGGTGCAAATTCTGAAGGCTTATGGAACACTGACATGGGTATGGCAATCTATAGGGATCCTAGGCTCATTTGCTTGTCTTTCCAGATACACTTCCTCCCCAGGACTCATTTGATCATGACGAAGGTTTAGTAGAGTCAACGCGTGAATGTCCCCACATGGGTGTAAGCTCATCTGGTATCTCCTCTGGAATAACAATACTAGACTCCAGTACCGGACTCACCTCAGGTGGTAATTCTACACTACCCTCGGGTGTAACCTCAGGTGGCATCTCTATAGTAACCCTAGGCGTGATCTCACTTGCCATGTGAGCATACACCGCCAAATCAGTTTCTCTCCATTTCAGACTCTTTGGGATTAACTATAGTAAGAGACTCAAGCTGGAATTTCCTCACATCTTTAGGATCATGTTTCTTGACGTCCTCTTTCTTTTTCGGGGTGCTTTTGGGTGGGAGAGGCTTCAAGATAATCCTCTTGCCTTCATACATAAACAAACGCGTATTCGAGCGATCGAACAGTGTTGTGTTCCTTTCATATAACCAAGGCTTGCCCAAACTGATGTGGCCTATATCCATAGGCAAAACATCACACCACAACATATCTGTATAGGAACCAAACTGGATGGGAATGGGACAACACTGAGAAACCGGAATTGAAGACGCATCAACCCATGAGACTCGACTAGATAGGGTTGAGGGTGAGGAATGACTAGCATACTTAAGCGGTACTCGGTGCTATCAGAGACCACATTGGAGCAATTGCCGCTATCAATAATCACCTTGCAATTTTTGGCACCACACTTGGCATGAGTGTGGAAAATTGAATTCCTATGCCAATCATCTTCTACAATCTGGTTTAAGGCACGACTAACAACTGCAAGTGGCACGATCTCAACTCCTTCAACTTGTTCCCCGGCTTGAGATTGGATATTTCCCCAATTTTGAGGTTCGCTTAGGGAGGCTTCAAGTTGATTGACACGCACATTGGTTGAAGTCAATTGAGTAGCAGTGTCCTATTGTTCGCTTCAATGGCTGTCAGACGGTTGTTAATAGCGTTAAGAGCCTCAACAATCTACTTTAGATTCATGGTGGGATGTAGGCCAAAACTGTTGGAATATTAAAATCATAGGGTCCTTTTTGTAATAAGTCTCTTTGGACTTATTTGTAATTAGGTCATTTTTTGAAGTTGTATGATGTAATAAGTGAGGGAATCCCTACATATATAATAAAATAATACCATGGAGAGGTCAAACGTTTTGACTCTCTCTTTCCCTCTCACGTCTTCTCTCTTTTTTCATCTTCTTTGTTTCTTTATGGTATTAAAACCTTGATCGATCCAAACCAAGCTTTATCCATAACAACCTTCCTATTCTCATAAAAAATAGCAGACTCAAGCAAAAGAGGAGGATCCGAAGCCTCTCTTAAAGGAGACATGTGCTGACGTTAGCATCCATATGGCTGACGTTAACAACCCATTGTTTGTACAGCTTGGTTTGCTTCGGGATCATCCTTACCTGGTGCGGAATCACGTGAGGATATTTATGGTGATTTTTCTAGAAGTTTTCGAAGAGTATTTATATTTTTAATGATTTTTCTGGTATTTTCCGAAAGTATCTCCAAATCGACCCATTTTTCAGATTCAGTTCAAATCTGGAGTCCTTAATCTGCAAAAAATGTTGCATAGGGGTCATTTTTTGTTATCCTACACAGAGGAGTTGTTTTTGTGGAGATCCGACATAAAAAATTGGAGTTTTTGGATCAATGGGGGTCGGTTGCACCCTTTTCGGGCCCTTTGACGCACAACATATACACCAGATTTTTGGTGTATGTTCCTGCACCTTCTAAGTTTGGTTGTTGGTGCCGCGTGGTGACTTAATTGGTATTTCTTCATTTTTTCTTCTCTTGCCTAGAATTCATGGATTTTAAGCCACCAAGACATGACCTTGATGGTCCAATCTTGATTACTTCTACAAAATTTAACAGAAGTAACTTCCTTATTTGGTCTCGGGCTATTCGGATGTATATTGTCGGCTAGGAGAAGCTTGGATACCTCACTGGCACCACAGAACGGCCTTCATCCTCGACGGATGCATGAGATTCTTCCAATGCCATTGTTATGAGCTGGTTACTCAACTCAATGGAACCTAGTATTGCTTCTGGATATTTCTTCTATGAGACTGTTGTTGATTTACGGAAATCACTCAATGACACTTATGGAATAGTCTTCAATAAACCTCACATCTTTAAGCTAAACACAGAGCTGTATTTTCTCACACAGGAGAGTCTTTCTATTACTGAGTATTTTGGGGCCTTGAATAGCCGCTAGGAGGAACTTAGTCACTTGCAGCCCCTCAGTGAACTTCTAGACGCTTGCAGTGTTGAGATCGTGAAATCTCGGGAGGATGAAGCCAAGACCTATAAATTCTTAGTTGGATTGAATAATGAGTATGAGGCACTAAGGACTCAGTTGGTTGCCACAACCCCTTTTCCTACGCTCCAGGACAACATGTTCTGTTGTCCATTCAGAGGAAGCTCGTAGGTGAGTTATGTCAGCTCTAGCCTTGACACAGGAGAGGTCTGCCTTTACTTCCACTACTGTTCTACCTGGTGACAGGAGTAGTGGTTCATATTCTCGAGGTGGGTTCTTATTTAGCGGACGTGGTAAAGGCTTATGGCGTTTTTTTCTGCACCCGCAATTGTTCAGGACATTCTCGATAATGATGTTTCAAGCTTCATGGCTGCCCTACTGCCCACATCGTAGCTTCTGATGATACTGGACACACTTCTGATACTTGTGGTATTACTTCTTTGGATTCCTCTCATGCGGAGATTGTTACTATGACTAGGACAGATGTGATGGAGCCTCAACATCTTAAATCTCTTCAGTCTTTAGTCAGCCACAGCTATAGTCATCTCCTCATACCCATCTGCTTCTTCCTTTGCTGCTACGACAGGTACTGCACTTCATGCCTCCTTCACTCCTACCACTTGGATTATAGATTCGGGGGCATCGGATCATATGACTGGTATGCATAGTTGCCTTCTTCCTTCCACTTCTTCTTGTTGTCGTTCAGTTCGTCTTGCTGGTGGAACTTCTACCCCAGTTGAATTTATTGGCTCAACTTCAGTTTCTCCTTCTCTTACCTTGTCCAATGTTTTACACATTCCTAAGTTCAATGCAAAGTTGATATCGGTTAGTTATCTTACTAGAATATTAAATTGCAGTGTGACTTTCTTTCCATCTTATTGTGTTTTTTAGGACTTGAGTATGAAGAGGATTATTGGTGTGGGGTATGAGCGTGGTCTCTACTTCTTGCGACAGGATGTACTTGCTGCTGCTGGTGCTCCAGCATTGTCTCATTCCTTTGCTTCTTGGTCATGCAGTTTTGAGTCTAATAAAGAGTCTACTGCCATTTGGCATGCAAGACTGGGTCATGCTTCTATTAGAACTTTCCATTCTCTTGTTCCTCAATTTAATAAAATTAGTGATGCTTACTCTAAATGTGAAACGTGTCAGTTGAGTAAACATGTAAGAAATTCATATCCTATTGTTGAACATCGATTTGACAAAATGTTTGCATTGGTTCATTTTGATATCTGGGGACCTAGTCCTCTTAAATCTCTAGATGGATTTTCTTATTTTGTTATATTTATTAATGATTTCTCTCGTATGACTTGGGTATATTTGATGCGTTGCCGTGATGACTTGCTTAACTTGTTTCGATCATTTCATTAAATGATTCAGACCTAATATGATTGCACCATTCAGACTCTTCATTCTGATAATGGTGGAGAGTACACCTCAAATACCTTTAAATCATATCTCCAAGAGTATGACATTCATTATCAAATTTCTTGTGCCTGCACTCCACAACAAAATGGGGTGGTAGAGCGCAAAAATCACCATATCCTTGAGGTTGCTCGCTCTCTTCTGATAGGAATGAAGGTTCCTAAATCATACTGATCTGCAGCCTTGTTGACATCATGCTATCTGATTAATTGAATGCCTACTCGAGTTCTCAAAGGAGATATCCCAATACGTGCATTGAAACCTACTAGTCCTTTGTTTGTTGTCCCTCCAAAAGTGTTTGGCTGCATATTTTTGTGCATTTACTAGGTCCCTCTAGGGACAAGTTGTCTAATCAGTTTGTTAACTGCATTTTCATTGGCTACTCTCTTCAGTATAAGGGTTATAGGTGTTATGATCCATCTACTAGGAAATATTTTGTGTTTATGGATGTAACCTTCTTTGAAGATCACCCATTCTACTCTCCATCATCTGAATATACTGATGTTGTTGAGACACAACATTTTCTGCCTCTGCCAACAGTTGATACCTCTCCTTCAGCACCTTCCACGACACCTAAGTGGCTCCTCACCTATGTTTGCCGCAAGTTGAGACCTTCACACGGACCGTCCATACCAATAGCTCCTCTTCTAGTCTCAGGTATCTCCTCTCATCCTATCTCTGTTGCTAGTCCTTCATCCCCTGTTGCTTCTCGCACTCATAGTCATCATCCCATATTGCACTTTATTTCTAATTTTGTTTCTTATGAGTCTCTTTCACCCTCTTATCGTGTGTTCTTAGCCACTATTTCCTCCACCGCTATTCCTAAGTCAGTGCTTGAGGCTATTGCGGTACATGCTTGAAGCAAGAAGCAGAAATGACTGCTCTTCATAAGAATGACACCTACGATCTTGTTACCTTACCCCTGGGTAAAATTATAGTTGGGTGCAAGTGGGTGTTCTCCTATAAAGTATCGGGATGATGGATCTATTGAGTGCTACAAAGCTCGTCTGGTGGCGAAAGATTGCACACAACATTTTGGGGTTGACTACAATGAGACATTCTCACTTGTTGCAGAGTTGAATTTGGTCCACTTCATTATTTCCTTGGCCGCAAATCTTGATTAGCCTCTCTTTCAACTGGATGTTAAAAATGCATTCCTCCTATGACAATCTAAAAGAATAAGTCTATATGGATCTTCCACCTAGTTTTCAGCTTAAAGGGGAGTCTAGGAAGCGTGTATGCTGAAAAAGGCTCTTTATGGTCTTAATCAATTTCTCAGATCTTGGTTTGCTAGATTTAGTGCTGTCATTCTCTCCTTTGGCTTCAGGACGATGTTAGGCATATCATAACATCTTCATTCATACCAAACAAGAAGGCAAAACTATTTTACTTGTATATGCGGATGACGTTGTTTTGATTGGGGATGACTTGGAGTTTATTGGTCAAGTTAAGCACAAGTTGAGTAAGAAATTTGAGATTAAAGATTTGAGGGCCCTGCGGTATTTTCTAGGGATTGAAGTCTGGCAAATTTGGTGTTCGCCCAGTGTCATCTCCTATGGATAAGAAGCACTCATTGCATGCATTTGAAGGTGAGAGTTTGACAGAATCTGACATGTATCAGAGGTTAGTTAGGAAATTAATCTATTTGACGATTACAAGACCAGACATTGCCCAAGCTATATGTATTGTCAGTCGTTTTATGCACTCACCAAAAGTGTCTCATTTGGATGTTGTACATCGCATATTGAGAAAGTCATGTCCAGGACGTGATATTCTTTGTAAGAATCATGGACATGTTAATGTTGCTGGATATTTTGATGTTGACTAAGCAGGATGTTCAACAGACAGAAAATCAATCTCTGGCTATTGCACATTTGTTAGCGGCAACTTGGTCACATGGAGAAGTAAGAAATAGTTTGTTGTATCAGTAGAGGAGATAAGATTTAAGGGGAAAGAAGAGATGGAGGAGAGAGAGAGAGAGAGAGAGAGAGAGAGAGGTTTGGAGCAAAACGTGGTTAGGTCACCCCAAGTTACCACACCACAACAACTCTATTATAATAGAACTAAAGTTACAATAAAGTACTCCGTAGGAGTACCAAATGCTAAACATGCACAAACAAGGAAAGACAAAATAATAACATACACCACATCACCCCTAAAATTTCTATATCCCCCCTCAAATTGGAGCATAGATATTAATCATGCCCAACTTGGTTGTGATATGGAGAAGAGCATCCCTGCTAAGAGATTTGGTAAGAGCACGAACAAAAGGAGTAGAAATTTCCTTCACAGTAACTTTCTCCCGAATGAAATGACTGTCAATCTCAATGTGTTTTGTGCGCTCATGGAACACTGGATTGCTAGCAATATGAATAGCAGCCTGGTTGTCACAATGCAAAGGAATAGGAGTTGAAGGAGGATAACCAAGTTCCTGTAAGAGGGTCCCAAGCCAAATAAGTTCACATGTCACATGGGCCATCGCCCGATACTCGGCCTTGGCAAAAGATCTTGCCACGACAGATTGTTTCTTGCTCTTCCAAGTGACAAGGTTGCCACCAATAAAGGTACTATACCCAGACGTAGAACGTCGATCATGTGAACTTCTAGCACAGTCAGCATTAGAATAACCAGACAGATGAAGATGTCCATGTGGCTGAAATAGTAAACCTTTGCCTAGGGAGGACTTGAGATATCGGAGGATACAATATACTGTAGTCAGATGTGTGGTCCGAGGACAATGCATGAATTGACTTACAACGCCCACATCATATGAGAGATCGGGCCGAGTAATAGTGAGATAGATGAATCTACTAACCTAGCCGTCGATACATCCCAAGATTAGAGAGGAGCGCACCATCATCATGACTAATTTTGGAAGTAGGATCCATAGGCGTGGTAGTGGGCTTACATCCTAGCATCCCAGTTTCTGAGAGAAGATCAAGGGCATATTTCCTTTGTGAGAGCACAATCCCAGATTTAGACCTGAGCAACTTCGACTTCCAAAAAATACCAAAGAGTGTGCCCAGGTCTTTGATCTCAAATCGAGTCTCGAGAAAGGATTTAAGTTGCACCATCCTCTCAGTATCATGGCCAGATAACATGATATCATCTACATAAACAATTAGCACCATGATCCCAGTAGGGCCGACGACAAATGAAGAGGGAGTGATCAGCTTGACTGCGAATAAATCCAAAATCCAGGAGAGCACGACTGAATTTATCGAACCAAGCACGAGAGGATTGCTTGAGGCCATAAATAGACTTCTTTAGGCGACATACAAGGCGTGTGTTAAAAGCCACAGAGAAGCCTGGGGGTTGATCCATATAAACCTCTTCAGCAAGATCACCATGTAAGAAGGTATTCTTCACATCAAGTTGAACTAGGGGCCAAGATAAATTGATCGCCAAGGAGATAACCACACGAACGGAGTTAAGCTTGGTGACAGGAGAGAATTTCTCAAAATAGTCTATGCTATATGTCTGAGTATAATCCTTTGCAACTAGCCGGGCCTTATACCGATCAATGGAACCATCGGGAAGGTACTTGATGGTATAGACCCACCGACAATCAACCGTCTGTTTTCCTTCAGGTAAGGGAACTAACTCCCAAGTCTTGTTCCTTTCCAACGCTTGCATTTCGTCCATCATAGCCTTAGTCCAGTCAGGACTACTCAACGCTTTGTTCAAGTGACGTGGGATAATAGTGGAGGATATGGAAGCTACAAAAGACTGAAATGAAGGTGAAAGATGGTGATATGAAACAAAATTGCTAATGAGATGCTTAGTGTATGAGCGGGCAGGCTTGTGCAAAACAATAGGAAGATCATCATCAAGAGGTCAAGAATGCATACCTGAACCACCAGCAGAGGCAGATGAGATGAGGGGCGGCTGAACAGTGGAGGACTTACTTCGTCGATGATACACAAGGGTAGGTTTTAAGACAGATGGAGTGGTAGCATCATCAAGACATGAGACAGGAAGGGGTATGGAGGTAGATTGCTCATGCTCCCTCTGACTTAGAAAATGACCATGTAAAGATCTCCCTTCATTAGAGAAGTTTGGAATGTCTTCAAAGAACGTTACATCGGTGGATACATATCTCTTACCGGTCCAAGGATCATAACATTTGTACCCCTTTTGTGATCTTGAGTAAGCTATGAAGACTGCACTTCGTGGCCCGTGCACTCAACTTGTCATTAGTTCCATCGAGAATTTGAACAAAGCATGTACATCCAAAAACTTTAGGGGGTAAAGGAAAGGGTTAATCGTGTGGAATGCAAGATTCAAATGAAGACTAGTGAGGCAATATTCGAGATGGAATTTTATTAATTAGAAATACAGTAGTAAGCAAAGCATCATCCCAAAAATGTTTAGGCAGACTCATAAGTCATACCAGGTAAGAGGGCACGAGTGACTTCGAGAAGATGACAGTTCTTTCGCTCAGCCACACCATTCTGTTGAGGAGTCCAAGGACATGAAGTGCGAGACAAAATACCGTGGTACTACAAAAAAGACAAAAAGGCATGCAACAAGTACTCGCCCCAACTTTGATAGGACATTGAAATTGGGTAACCACCTCATTATAAAAGATTTTAAACATATCAAACACTTCATGTTTAGACTTCAAAAGATACACCCATGTCATTCAAGTACAATCATCAATAAAGGTGACAGAATACTTATATCCAAAAAGAAAGATAACAGGTGTAAGACCCCAAACATCAGAGTGGACAAGCTCAAAGGTTTAGGTTTTCTGTTAGATGAACTAAGAGGGAAGACAGTCCAGTCATGTTTAGAGAACTCACAGGTCTCACAGCATGAAGGTTTAGATATAGAAATTGAAGGAAATAAGAGCTTTAACCTAGACAAAGATGGGTGTCCTAGGCGACAATGGCACTTAGACACGGACTCCCTATCTAGGGATAAAGCACTAGTTCCTATGACAGGAGCATCATCTAGGAAGTAAAGGCTGTCACTGTTCATGGCCCCCACCAATCATCTGCTTCGTCTGGAGGTCCTGAAACACAATGAGAGGGAAAGAATGTTACTGAGCAATTTAAGGATTTCGTAAGAGAATTAACAGATAGTAGATTGAGGGGAAAACTAGGAACATGTAAGAACCGATGACAATCGCAAGGAGGAAGAAAGCTTAATGGTACCGGTCCCAAATACTGGGATTCGGTTTCCATCCGCAACAGTGACAAAACGCGTTTGAGTAGTTGGAATGTAAGAATTAAATGGGTGAGACTTACCAGTCATGTGAGAAGTGGCTCCAGAGTCAATGACCCAGGACGAAGGAAAAGAGGACACATGGAGAGCAGTACCTGATTGGGCTACAACGGCTACAGGAACTTCAGGGTTATCACGAACATGGAATTGCATAAAGGCATCATAGATCTCTCGTGAGACAAGAACGGTATCACCTGAAGGAGACTTCCCTTGAGGTTCTCCAAGAGTAGGCTGCAAGGCTGAATCAGTATCAGAAGGTGCATTACTAGCCAAAGATGCAATTGCCCAGGATGGACGACCCATAAGTCTCTAGCACCGATCAACAAAATGGTTTGTCCCCCCACAATGTGTGCAGTTGCGAGATGTATCACGGCCGTGTTCGCGTCCACCTCGACCACGATAGCCACCACGATCGATAGCACAACCCTAGCCTTGATTACTGTAACCAACATCACGGCCACGCCTGGGAACTCTAGGTGCAGGGTTGGAGGAAGGCCGGTCACCAACTGTGTATGCAGAGTTATCAGGTGATACTAAGGTTGACGTGGTGGAGGTAGCAACACGCTGAACCATAGCATAAATTGCAGTCAACGGAGGAAGATGATCAATTATAACAATCTGTTCACGAACGTCTTTAAATTCAAAGTTGAGGCTGGAAAGGAACTGCATGCATCGTGTTTCTTCCCATTGTTTGCGAATAAGCTCATAATCTTTCTTGCTTTCGGACGGAAGAGGATGATAGAGATCTAACTCATCCCGCATACCTCGAAGGGTAGAAAAGTACTCCTTTAGAGATCGGGAATCCTATTGGAACCTTGCCAATATCTGAAATCAACTTAAAGACCCTTGGCAAATTCCTCACCTTTGAATATATATCATGTAGAGTATCCCATATTTTTTTTTGCAGACGATAAAAATATAACTAAATTACTGACTGACGGATCCATACTGTTAAGTAACCAAGCCATGAATTGGTAGTTTTCCTTAGTCCACATTTTGTAATTTCCATCTGTAGGGTTTGAAGCATCATCCAATCTGTAGGTGAGTCTATCTCTTCCTCCCAAAAATAATTCACAGACTAAGCCTATTGCAAATAATTATTACTAGCCAACTTGACAGTAGTAATCAACAAGGGGTGAGAATCCAAAGATCCCGCACCCGATCCGGATGGTATTTTGTAATCCATATGGTCCACAGACACTAATCTGGAGCAAAAAGGCAGTAATGGAGGTCACAAGCCAACACAAGGCAGATTGCCACACAACTGAAGGTCCAAATAATGGTCCACTGGGTTCAGAAGGGAAGGAAAACCTTGCACGAACACAACACATCGCCTTAAAGTGAAAATGGGAATATAACAGGTATACACTAGACCTACAATGTATGTCCAGGGGCTCTAGGGGGCCAAAAATGGTGGAGCCGCATCTCTAAACATGCCGGAAAACACCAAAAAACCTCCCCAAGTTAAAAAAACTTCCATGGATATCTTAATAAGGTAAAAACAACCAGCCCCAAGGAGAAATCCCCAAAAAGCTCTTACCGATTTGGGAGAAATCGCGAGAAATCGAAGAATCAGGGATTTTCCGCCGAACTTGAAAAATGGCCCAAACCCATCTTAGATCAACCTCAAAAATCCTGTAAAAATCATCATAAATCTTCTAAAATCAAGCTTCTTCAGATCATAGTCTCCCCGATGTAAAATTGTTTGTACCATACGTACACTTGTTGACGTCAGCCGTACGGTTGCTGCCGTCAACAGATCCTTGCAGCTTCATTCAACATGAGGTCCTAGAGCTTTGATACCAAGTAGAGGAGATAAGATTTAAGGGGAAAGAAGAGATGGAGGTGAAGAGAGATGGAGGAGAGAGAGAGAGAGAGAGAGAGAGAGAGAGAGAGGTTTGGAGCAAAACATGGTTAGGTCACCCAAAGCTACCACACCACAACAACTCTATTATAATAGAACTAAAGTTACAATATAGTACTCTGCAGGAGTACCAAATGCTAAACATGCACAAACAAGGAAAGACAAAATAATAACATACACCACATCACCCCTGAATTTTCTATAGTATCTCGATCTAGTGCAGGAGGCAACGTATAGGGCTATGGCTCAGAGGGCATGCGAACTCTTATGGCTGAGGTCAATTATGGTGGAGCCGTGTTTTTTTTTTATCACCTCAACTATTCCTCTCTACTGCGATAACCAGACAGCTATTCACATCGCATCTGACTTCGTCTTTCATGAGAGGACTAAACACATCGAGGTGGATATATATTTTATTCAAGAGAAGATATCTTCTGGGCTATTAACTACTCCATTTGTCGGATCAACAGATCAACTGGTGGACATATTCACAAAAGTGCTTGGTTCTCCCATGCTGCAGGAAATTTCTAGCAAGTTGGGTATGACGGGCATTCATACACCAACTTGAGGGGAAGTGTTGGAATATTAAAATCATAGGGTCCTTTATGTAATAAAGTCAATCTTGACTTATTTGTACATAGGTCATTTGTTGAGGTTGTATGATGTAATAAGTGAGGGAATCCCTACATATATAATAAAATAATCCCAAGGAGAGGTCATACGTTTTGACTCTCTCTCTCTAAAAACTTTCTCCTTCCCTCTCATGTCTTCTCTCTTTCTTCATCTTCTATGTTTCTTTACACGTCCAGAACTGAGTGGGCATACACAAGGTAACTCTTAGGGGAGAAACCTAGATCCTAGGATGATGTTATGACAAAGAAAATTACTAACCTAGACGCTGAATTGGACACACTAAAGATACTATCCCGAAAAATCAGCAAGCCGATAATCAGAAAATACTACTCTGAAAATTCAGTAGGACGACAACATGAGATTACCATGCTGAAAATTCAGCAATAGTATAATCTGAAAACAATAACTGAAAATTTAGCAATGGGACACTCCAAACTAGAAAAATCAGCAATATGATCCCAGACTGTATATGCAATGGATGTGTGAACAACCCTAAATGTAAGTTCCAACCTAGATGCGACTCTAACCTAGGTGCAACACAAATAACCTATGCTAAACCTATGACTCTGATACCACATTTGATGCAGGACATGATTTAATGCTAGCATGCAACGTGGTGATTATGAAAGAATCCATAACTTAATTCAATTAACAAAAGATATTAACCCACCATGTAATTAAGAGTAAATAATAGGAAGTAAAATCTGATTTAACCTAAATCACATGCCCGCGTGCTAAGAAATTGCATAAATCAATTAAAACTAGGCCTCGATGGAAGGATCAAACTTCAATTTAGCATAGGCATATTTCATTCAAGGGGATGACTTGTAGGTTCTAGGATTAGGGTTAGAAAGGGGGAAATCTGAAATTTGGGAAATTAAGGTTCATGGGAATCGGGGATTTTAGAATTAGGGTTTTAGAAATTGGGAAAAATAGAAAATTGGGGATCTAGGGTTTAGGGTAGGGTTAAGGATGAGGAATCAAGGGGTTTTGATGGGGGAAGCAAGGGAAAATCAAGGGATTGAGGGTTGTTCGTATGGTCATCCTAGGGGCTCACATGTGTGGTTGTATGGTCACACGTGTGGGTCGTTGGCTAGGGTTTTGAGGTCCTCAATGTTTAGGTTCGGTTGGAGTTGAAGTTGGATGATGAAAAATTGAAGAAAAATATGATTTGGATAGTTTTGTATGGGAAGGAAAGAAGAAAGATGAAGTTTTTGAGAAAATACCTCTTTTTGGACAGAAATGAAGAAAAAAGGAAGATAAATGGAAGCCTCGTACCTCCATTGAATGGGAATGAAATGACACCACACTCAAGCTCCGAATCACATGGAGTATTCTTTAAATCACATGAAGAAGAGAAAAAAACACAAATTTTTTTTTCTTCAAAATAAAGGCATTAGGGCTCCACACGCCCCCTCTTTTATAGTTTTAAGTGCTGAAATTTACAAAAAGGCACTCTCAGGAAATATATTTTTTTAAAAAATCCTTAAACTAAAAGCCCATAATATAAAGCTCATAAAAAAGGCTTAAGCTGTAAATAAACTAAATCATAATAAAAACTAAGACATCTAAGCCCTAAAGAGTCCATGATCGAGGCAGGTTACAATGAAAAGTGGTCAAACGGCCCGATACGCGCAATTCAATGGTCTGATCAAGAATGCAGCCCACATGCATCTTCCTAGCATAGGGTTTTCACAGATACATTAAATGCATGTGGGGTCTTCAAAACGGTCCACTTGGCCCAGTTGGGCCTATGTATAGCGATTAAGAAGGAAACTGGTGATGATCTCCTCCTCTGGTAAACTCTCAATGTTGCTTTCATGTCCTTATGAAAGGGTCCTCATTTGTAATGTTTTCAGTATCAATCTCGGTATCGACACATGTATTGCACCCTTGGGATACGGGAACATATCGGTTATCGCATGTAAAGCATCGCATGTATCGTGTAATGTATTGCTATTTTTGGGAAACATTGTAAAATTGGTTGAAACTTTCAATGAAACTTCAGGGGATGTTTAAAAGAGACATCATTATACGTTTACAACTCAAGAGATCACAAAAGAATAAGCACACATAATAAGTTTCCTTTGTATAGGGTCCTAAGCTATGCGCCTGTCCAACATAATTAATACAACTATGTTAAAAGTCAGTTCACATAATTTATAAATCATAGAAGACATAAAAACACAACCAATTAATTGTTTCTAAAATTGCACATGTGGTGTACAACTAATTGAAATTAAATTGCCCAAATTGTCTTATAATATAAAATTAGGTTTCTTTCCTCATATGACCATGAGATGGTGGGCATTTATTGGACAGTTTTAATCATGAAAATATCCGATGGACCTTTTTCAACAAACAAGCGTTCATGAATCAAGGTTCAAGATTAAAACAATCTTATTTTGGGACCATGACTTAACAACAATGGGTTCACAATTTGATTGGTTTAGTTTGAGTTAATACACGTGTACAATTTTTTAGTGCATGCATTATGTATATCAATTGTTAAACGTTGTAGAGTATCATACAACTCCACTTCGCTAGATTTTGTTAACAGAAGTTGGCGAGCAAAGGGGTTGGTGGCTTAGGTGGGTGCCACTATGATGTTTTTTACTCTACGACCACTAGGTGTGTCACTCCACATTAAGCCCAAGGCAAAAAAATCAGCCCTAACCATGATTCAAGTGGCCACACGATTGGAAATAGTGTAAAGGGCACCGTTCACCCTCCAAATTATTTTCCTTGGTGTGGTCCTCCTGAATCACTGATGGGCTTGATTTTTGTGTCCCTTGCCTAAATTTTAGTATGGAATCTAATGGTTGGCTTGGATTTCATATGACCATGTCAATGGCCCTGTAAAAGTTAGGGGTGCACGTCTCTCTTCAAACTATTTCCTTTGGTGTGGGTTGCCTGAATCATAGGTCGGCCTCTTTTTTTGGCCCTGGGCCTAACGTTGGATCACACATCTAATGGTCAGAGTGGTTGTCACATACACATCAAGGTGGTCCCCATAAAAATTTAAGGATGTCCTGTAAGATAATTTTTTTATTATATTTGTGAAATCTCTGAACAGTTGGGAGAGGGAAGCCCACCCTTGATTTTTGCTGGGGCTCACTGTGATGTGATATGTCAAATCTACTCCGACCATTAGATGGCCTGGCGCAAAAAAATCAAGCTGACCTACAATTCAGGTGGGTCACACCAAAGGAAACAATTTGGAGAGAGATGTCCACCCTTGATTTTTATAGGGCCCACCATGATGATTGTATGAAATCCACTCCAACCATTAGATGTCACAACAAAATTTAGGCATATGGCCCAAAAATCAGGCCCACCTATGATTCAAGTGGATCACACGATTTGAAACAGTGTAGGGGAAATAGTTTGGAGGGTGATTATTGCCTTGAACACTGTTTCCAATTATGCGGTCCACCTGAATCACGGATGTGGCTGATTTTTGGGCTCTTGGTCTAAAATGGGGTGACACACCTAGTGGTTGGGATGGATTTCACATAAACATCATAGTGGGGCCCACTGAGCCTTCGGAGTATTAAATAAGCCCCCTTTTAAATATGATGGAAGAAAGACACATTGCGGGTTTTTAATTTTGAAAAGATTAGGTGTAGGAGAGAGAGAGAGAGAAGAAGAAGTGGAAGAATTGGTATGGTGCTTTTTTATTTCATTCTCTTCTCATTTTTTGTTTTGATTTTTTTTCAATGTTTACAATTTCGGCCCACCCACTCTTCAATCTCGATTTCTGTACCAAAACCTCTTTTTTCTCTCCAAAAAAATCGAGAAGGGTTGGTTAATTTCTGGTTAGGAAGGGATTAGAAGTAAAAGATTTTAGAGAATTGGTTTTTTCTTCTTCTGATTTTTCTTAATTTTTCTGAAAGGGGCCTGTGCTATTTGGGTATCGATGATATGTATTGCATGTATTATCGATACTTGGCATTTTATAACAGCAATAAATTGAAAATATCGCTATGTGTCAATATTTCCATGATACACTGCGATATTTGCTAATATTTCGACCGATACTTAAAAGTTTGGTAAATTCTCGGCTATCTCGTGTCACTGACCATCGATATTGATTCTGTCGATACTATTGATACTTGTAACAATGCTCATTTATAAGCAACCTCAAAAACCTGGGAAATTGTAGCCTCTTTAATTCTCTAGTGCAAGTGTGCAACACAAGTTCTCTTACCTTAATGTCTCTATTGTGTGTTCTTTCTTCTCTTTCAAGTAAAATGGCTACACTTGGGTGGTAGGCTGAATCACTCACAAAGGATGTGTGTGAGAGTGCCACATGGTCTACAATTGGGGAAGCACTTAGGCCATGACAAAGTAGTCTAGAAACATGTGGTGTTGTGGAAGGGGTTCTAATGCTTGTGGGTTAAGAGGAGCACAATGGTGTGAGAGGTGACTAACAACAATAAAGTGTGTGGCAATGATGCTCCTGGCCCTAGCCGCCCAAGAGGAAGAAGTCTCGTGTTGTGATGGTTGTAATAGAGGCACTTATAACATGGGTTGTGTTGGCCGTGGTAGATGGCAAGAGTGGTTTGAAGTGATTGGCAACAATGTAGAAGGCTTGAATGTGCTCGAGGAACTTAAGGGAGAGATGCTAGGTGCCTTGAACAAATTGTCTAATACTCAATCTTGGGAGATGGATGCTTTCTATGTTGAATGCTAAAGACCCCCATTTTGTTGTAGGAACTAGTTGATAAGATGAGGAACGAATGGACTTTATGGAAAAGGGCCATGGCCGACGAAGTGTGGCCACAAGTGAAAAATGAAGATCCTAACATCCAACTCCAAGTCAAACAAATTGAGGGACTCTAGGAAGTCAGATTTGTCCTATGGATACTGGGGCAATACTTCGAGGCCGCCTCATTGGAGAACAAAAAGATGAAGGTCTGGATTGTTGCAATATGCCTCACTATTGAAGGAATCTATGGCGGCACAGATATCGTGTGGACATGGAGTAAGATACGTGCACCATGGACACTTGAGAAGACTTCAAAAAGGAGAACAAGATGCAATTTTGTTCCAAGAATTTTGAGTACTTTTTGCACAAAATTTTGAGTACTTTTTGCATAGAAATCTCAAATAGTTGAAGCATACCATTTCGTTTGCGAGTACGTTGAGGAGTTCTCGACACTTGTACTAGAGTTTACTAACATGCCTGACAAAGAATTCCTCTTCAACTCCATTACTAAGTTACAATATTGGGCCCAACGGGAATTGCAATGATGGGGCATACAGGATGTCACTGTGGATTTCCAACAGTAAAAAGAGAAGGAGTTTTGAGAGAGAGAAGAAGAGTGATTAGGTCTGAACCCTAATTCTCCAAGTTTTATTTAATAGGGCTTATTTGCCTTTTTACAACTTGCTACCTTAGAATAGAAAAAATAACATAAAGACCCCCAATAGAACTCTTACAAAAAGGCCCTTATGTTTCAACACTCCCCCTCAAGTTGGTGCATGAATATCTATCATGCCCAACTTGCCAGAAATCTCACGAAGAGTAGTGGAATTTAGAGCCTTTGTAAATATATCTGTCAACTGATCTGAAGAGCAAACGAAGGGTGTGGAAAGTTCTCCTGAAGCAATCTTCTCTCGAACGAAATGGATATCAACCTCAATATGTTTAGTCCTCTCATGAAAGACTGAGTTTGAAGCGATATGAATGGCTGCTTGGTTGTCACAATAGAGAGGAATGGTTGAGTCAGAGAATAAACCCAACTCTTTCATAATGGACTTTAACCATAGCAGCTCTCATGCCCCATGAGCAATAGCTCTATACTCTGCCTCTGCACTTGACCTGGAGACCATAGATTGTTTCTTGCTTCTCCACATCACTAGGTTTCCTCCGACAAAAGTACAATAACCAGACGTATATTTTTTATCTGTAGAGCAACCTGCCTAATCTGCATCTGAGAAACCTACATATATTCACATGCCCATGATTCTTGTACAAAATTCCTCAACCTGGACATGTCTTTAGGTATCTTTAGGATATGATGAACCGCCTCCAAGTGAGGCTTCCTGGGAGAATGCATGTATCGGCTTACAATGCTCACTGCTTGAGTAATATCTGGCGTTGTGATTGTTAAATAAATCAATTTCCCAGCTAGTCTCTAATACATGCTAGTGTCTTCAAGCTTGTCACTTATGTCTGTATGCAGTGAGTATTTCTGCTCCACGGGGGAAGGCGCTGGTCGTGAACCCAACTTTCCTGTCTCCTTGAGAAGATCAAGGGTATATTTTCTCTAAAAGATGAAGATGCCCTTTGATGAGCGGGCTACCTCAATTTCCAGAAAATATCGCAGACAACCCATGTCCTTCATTTCAAACTCCTTGCTTAGTTGATGTCATAACACAGAAAATTTGATATAGGATGCAAAACGGGATGATGACTACGAGTGTGAGTTGCAACAGGAGAGGAAGAAGTACCTGAGGTAGAGTCGGATCCATTGCCACGGATTGAACTTGAGTTGGTCTTACCCGCTGACGAATATAGGTAATGAGTTTCTTAGGTTCACTAGTAGCCTGGCGGAGTGACCAATGCAGGTAATGGAAGAGTGGGTGAGGAAGAACCAAGTTCGACATCAGCACTGTAGAAAGCACGATTCTCAAGAAAGGTGACATCCATGGAAACATAAAGCTTCCTGCATGTGGGATCATAGCACCTACACTCCTTATGTTGCACAGAGTATCCAATGAATATATATTTGATTGCTCTGTCAGTCAAGTTTATCCTTGGAAGGATTAGAGTTATGGACAAAACGAACACACCCAAACACACGAGGGATAATATGGAATAATGATGAGGATGGAACAAGGATATGCATTGGGATTTTTCCTCGAAGGACACGGGTAGGAAATCGATTAATCAAGAAACAGGCTGTCCGAACTGCGGCAGACTAATATGACTTGGGAACATCTATCCCTAGTAATAGAGAACGTGTAACTTCCAATAAATGGCGATTCTTTCGCTCAGAAGCCCCATTTTGTTGAGGAGTATACACGCAAGAAAGTTGATGAATAATGCCATTATCCTGGAGATAGTTTATAAAGGACTTAGATGAATATTCCCCTCCATTGTTAGACCGTAAGGTCTGAATGGAACAACCATATTGATTTGTCATCAGCTTGTGAAATGTTTAAAACAATGAGGATAATTCATTTCGTCGACGCATAAGATATACCCATGTTACTCGTGAGAAATTATCAATGAAAGTAACAAAGTATTTGAACCCATTAAACGAGGCTATGGGACTGGGTCCCCATATGTCTAAATGGACAAGTTCAAATGCTTTGGTACTTCTATGTTCTGCCATAGGGAATGAATTACGAACGTGTTTGCTCAATTGACACACTTCACAACCAGTAATATCATCACTTTTATTTGAATTTGAAATAATCAAGTTCAAGACATGACTTGGAACATGACCCAATCGAGCATGCCACAAGCTTAACAGACTCATTATTTGAAGCAGTAATTTGAGCAATAGTATCAACAGAAAGACGAGCCATTACTATTATTAGTGAATGCTGTTAATAACTCCCCTTGTTGTAGAAAGTAAAAACCATTTCGTTCAAATCCCGTACCAATAATCCTCCTCGTACTCAAGTCCTGAAACATATAAGATTTGGGAGAAAAAGTTATACTGTAGTTCAGAGCACAGTTGAGACTACTGACAGAAATTAAATTCGCATGAAATTTAGGAATATACAGGACATTTGGAAGAGTGAGAGAGGAGGATACACGAACAAAACTAATAAATTGTACAGGAGTGGTGCTCCCATTAGCAAGACGAACAAACCGAGAGCAGGATGTAACAGTAGAAGGTGTAAGGAAGTGACGCATGCTAGTCATATGGTCAAAAGCTCCAGAATCGATGATCCAAGTGGATGGGGCTGAGGAAGCATGCAAGGCAGTACCTGTGGTTGCATCGAAGGAAGTAGATGAGGGCTGTAGGCCAGAGGAAGGCGTAGTGGATGTAGAAGGCTGCAACGATCTCAGAAGTTCCATAACTTTTGCTCTGGTCATCAATGTAGACTCAGAAGGAGAAGTATCAGGGATTTTGACATTATCCATAGGTTGTTCCTCAACATCTATCGTGGTACATGTGCTGAGGGATAGCCATGTATTTTGAAGCATCATTCAACTAAATGCCTTGAGAGGTTGCAGTATGTATAGAAGTAACGCGAACCTCCACGTCCACGTCCTCAACCACAAACTAAGGAGCTTCCATGTGAATCAAAACGGCCACCCCTTTCATTAGGTGAAGCAGTGGAAGATGTAAAAGCCGCTCGCTCTTGTGCAGGAGATGATAAAGTAATAGGTATGGTCATCACTTGACGACGAGCCTCCTCGGTATGAACAATGGAGTAAACTGTCTCAAGCGATGGAAATGAGATCGTAGCAACCAGCTGAGTACGAAGGGACTCGTAGTCTGCATTTAGTCCAACGAGAAACTTGTAAGTTTTGGCTTTGTCTTCACGTTTGCGCACTATTTCAGCATTGCTACTATCCGGTAGTTCACTTAATGGCCTGCAAGTAACTTAACTCTTCTCATCTGCTCTGTAAGGCCCCAAAGTACTCAGTGATGGACATATTATTTTGAGCTAGTGAGTAAAGTTCTGTTGTCAACTGAAAAATGCGAGGTTCATTTGAGGTTGTTCCATATGATTTTTGGAGTGCAGTCTATAAAGTTGCGGCACTTTCATAAAAGAAATAAGCAGATGCAATATGTTGTTCCATAAAATTTAATAACCAGCCCATAACAATAGCGTTTACAGACTCCCATACATCAACTTTTGTGGGATCTGTAGGTTTCTTGTTGGCACCTGTGAGATATTCAAAATTTTCCTTTCCAACAACATACATTCGGACTGCTCGGGACCACAACAGAAATTTTTTTCCATTGAATTTGGTAGAAGTAATGGAGAGTGGGCCCTCAGAAGATTTTGAGTCCATAGTTGCAACAATCTCTCGGGAAAGAAAAAAAAACTCAATACCAGGTGGCCAAAGAGGCTTCAATCACCCTGAATGGCTTCAACGCACACAGAAACACATCTGGATATCCATGAAAAACAGTTCCGACATCAGATCTTTACTCCGACGGACGTGGGGAGCATCAGATCTTGCTTCCGGTGACCTTACCGGCTTCAGGCATGGAGTCTGATAGCCTTGGGGGGGTCGGATCTTGCTTTCGGCGACCCTACTAGCATCAGGCGTGGAGGCCGACGACCCTGAGGGGCGTCGGATTTGGTTTCCGACACCCCTGCCGGCGTCGGATCTTGGGTCCAGTGATCCTGACAGCGTCGGATCATAGATCCGACACCTTCATGAGGTGTGGTGGCCTCCTATATGGTGCGGTTGTGAGACAGAAGCTTCGGTGGGGTTCCTAGGTGGTGCGGTTGGAAGAGGAAGCACCTCCGGTGGAGTCCACGAGATCTAGGGAAGCAGGGATCTCCTTGTCTCTGATACCATGTGGATTTCCAACAATAGAAAGAGGTGTTTTGAGAGAGAGAACAAGAGTGATTAGGTCTGAACCCTAATCCTCCAAGTTTTATTTAATAGGGCTTATTTGTCTTTTTACAACTTACTACCTTAGAATAGGAAAAATAACATAAAGACCCCCAATAGAACTCTTACACAAAGGCCCTTATATTTCAACAGTTACGACGGCCATGACGGTAGCAGTTGATAGCGTTCATGAGGGGTGACTCTTCTAAGATAAGATCCTCTAAGGATAGTTATTATAGCATGGTGGGGGAGAATGGGGAGACTTCACCGACCATGTGGGATTTAACAAGTCGTTTGGAGAGAGATGGCAAGCATAACAGTAAGGACAAAAAAGCATGTCCAAAACACATAGATTAAATACTTCAATTATGATGGGCCTCATCTGTTTAGGGAGTGCTCAAAGAGGACATGCCCTAGTGGCTCTTGCAATGAAGATTGATGAAAAAGAGGACAGAGGCAACGATGAGTTACAAGTTGGGTCAATGCAACTCCTTAATGCTATGGATGAAATGTAGGAAAATATATGTAATTGTGTGTATGTTATCCATGTACTTCTGTGAAGCACTATATGTAAGTTTCTCACAAGTTAATATATGTGCGTGCATGCGTACGCATGTGTGTGTTTGTATTTTGGGCTAACACAACACTTCTCTCATTTCCCTCAACTTCTCTCTCTCTCTCTCTCTCTCTCTCTCTCTCTCTCTCTCCATTTCACTTCTTTCTCTTCTTTCTCCTTCCATACTTTCTACTTCGTATCTAAGTAGATGTTTGGTCCCTTCTTTTAGTCTACGATTATGGGGCCCACTACTGGCATCATTCGATTGCATGAATGACTTCAGCAGGGTACTGTTAAGTAGTCCTTTGAAGCAGAAAAGCATGGGATCTGGAAGAGAATGATTTTAGAAGAATATTAGTATTTTTTTTTTTTTTGATAAGTTTTTGATGGTATTTCAACAAGGATAAGAGAAAGTTGGAAAAAATTCAGATTTTGGGCCTCTATTTGAACAGAATATTCAACATACGATGAAAGCTCAATCTACAAACAAGCAGCATTGAAGATCATGTATCCCACTATGTTGTGCTTGAGGGAGAGTTGTGACCCAGCTGATCATTCATGTGTTCCAAGCTGGGCATGGTTGATATCTATGATCCAGCTTGAGGGGGAAGTGATGTAAAATATATGTAATTATGTGTTTGTCTTATCCATGTACTCCTGTGGAGTACTATATTTAAGTTCATCTCAAGTTTTTTTATATTTATGTTAGTATTTTGGGCTAAAACACAACAACTCTATTGTTGCCCAAAACTACCCCCCCATCTCACTACTTTCTACTTGCCAAGCTTAAGAGCTAAGAGAAAAGTTATGCTTCATTTGCGATTGTGGTCAATGGGCAAAGGCTGCCCATAAAAGAGGGACTTAAATTCCATCCAAGTTAGTACAGGAAGATGAGGAGCTGAGGATGTGGGTGATCAAATTGCTAAATGCATTGAAGAGTCATAATGGAGGCCAAGTCACTTAGAAAAGAGTTGATGTACATGGACATATATATCAACATGAAGACCATGCAAGATATGGGGAAGCACTCGGGCATGTGAGGAGGCCAAAATACTAGGTCTATTGTTGGTGGACTTTAAGTAGAATTTTGGTAGAAGCTAAACCTATTCAAGGTGTGTCCAAGGGTGTAGAGTTACATGTTGGTGGGTAGGTCAACAAGATGAGCTTCTCTGTTATTCCACTTCATGACGTTTAGGTTATTTAGCGTGGACTTCCTAAGCAAGACAAAAAAAAATTTCAATGCCTTGGGTTGGTGTGCATCATGGATATGCATTGTCCTTGTTGTGTGTAAGGGGACGACCATGATTGGGATGTTCAAGGCCTTGCAGCTGATCAAAGTTGATAAGGAGAATGAGACCATGCATGTTGACGTGGAAGACAAGGGGAGCATGATCTACATACATTCCTCTATGGGAAAAAGTCCAATGGTATTGGCTCATGAAGGTAGGACACCAAATTATGGTAGTTCAATGACCTGGCATGGAAGAACATTAGCAAGAGTTTAATGAGGGCATCAACGTAATACGGTGAAATTGCGGTTTGCACCGCTATTGAGATAAGCTTGAAGGTATGCTTATGTCTAGAGGGGGGTGAATAGGACTTAATAACTTCTTTGCCAATTAAAAATTAATTGCATTCACAATCCTAATCTACCAATTAAGCACATGCAAAGCTAGTGAATCAATCTCAAAGATCTCTCTAGATTATCTACTATACTAAGAATGGTATTTGATCAAACAGTTGATATGCATGTAAGTTCACAATGATGCAACTAAGATGATAGTAGAGAATGTCATGCATGCATTTCATCAAACATGTAGAGTGCATTTCATCATGATCATAGGCAATAAACAGAATTAGTGAACGACACAAGTATTCAACACATTGCATAAGATGTATAGTGGTTCGACGATGAGTCTACTCCACTCTCGGTTCAAGTACTCAACTCCTTTGAGCACACCGGCATTCACTATCTGAGGTTTTAAATGAGGTTCACCTCTCAACCTTTACAACCTATACAAGCTCTATTCCTACACAAGGACTCCTCAAATCCTACACAAGGACACACACGTCCTACTCAAGGACAACTCCGAGATTGGGTCACAATCTCTCGACTCCAATCTCAACAAGAAGGGGGAAGTGAAGGACTCTATAAGCTTAAACACTTACAAGAGATGAGCCCCGATTCAGCGCCTTGAGTAGCTTCCGCTTCCACAAATGTTTCAGCTCCTCTCCAAGTTCCCACGATCAGCTACCAATGCATATGATGTTCCTAAACTAATGCCGGGTAGGTGGGAGAAGATATTGGTGTTCCATTTGCCTATTACACTGTAATGGTTAATGTAGGAACCACCAATCTGATCATTTAATGGCTATAAATGTCTTCAAGTTGAAGCTTTAATGATTGGGATAGCCAATGCTCATTGAAGTGCCATGAATCACTTGGTTTGAATGGTGAACTTAAAACAATGATGAGCAAATGAGGTTAGGGAATGCTCTTAAATGCCTCTCTTAATGCTCTCAATGGGTGTGCAAAAGATGTCATTAAAGAACTCAAGATATGCCTTTATAGAGGTTAAGAATTGGGCTCGAACAGATAAAAGAACGGCTAGTTATCGACCTGCCTGGGACCCCTGCGACCAGTTGGCTGACTGGTCGATAGTTCAGATTCCTGGCCGTAATGCTTGCTGGACATATTTGTGTCCATGACTGACCGGTCGGTTGACTGGTCGGAGTAGGCCATCGACCGGTCAACAGACTGGTCTGAAATTCAGACCTGATAGAATATAGCCGCTGGATAGATTTTGAACATGTCTGACCGGTCGGAGGTGGTCATCGACTGGTTAGCAGACATGTCAATAATTTGATTTTTCCTTTAGAAAGCTGCTATCCAAATGGGTATTCATAGCCGACCGGTTGCTCGACCGGTCGGCAAGCTTGGTACTCAGCCTGTTTTAGGCTGAATTTTAGCATACCTATTTGATGACCAAACTAAGTGGTTTTCCTATGATTTTCCACAGTTTGGCACCTACCTAATGAAGGTCCAAGTCTGATCAACTTGATCTTAAATCCGTGGATTAAATGGCTCAAATTAAGTATGATTAGAATGCCATTAAATAGGGTGTTTTGGGATCCTATGGGCTGTCTACATGCAACTTACCTTTTGAGCTCGTTTTGGCTTGAACTTGAGTGCGAAAAGCTGCTTCGTTCTTCAAGTCTTGAGTCTTCAATCTTTGTCAGGGCTCATAAGACTTGACGGACTTATACGCCACGAAATTGACAATATGATGCACGAATTAGTGCACTAACAATAGGTGGGGGTGATTATCACAAATTAGACCTTTGCAAGATGCAAAATTAGGAATTTAACCAAAATTTGCCTAATTGGAACATATGAAGAGGCTTCTGCATCATGGAAGAGTGTAGAGAATTCTAGATAATGGTAGAAGCATGTGAATAGTGTAGTTTTCCAAAAGTTTCTAGAGCTCTCTTATTGTTCTTGTAGTAAGGGCCATAAGGAATCATCAAGATAAGTTTTAAATTATTCTCAGTTGGTGGTTAATTGCTCCATCCATCCTTGGTATTTATGTAAAGTAGCTACAAGGTTCGTGGTCCTATATAAGGAGGGGTCCTCATTTGTTACCAATCTTAAAAACCACAGAAGTTGTAAGCTCTTGAGTTCTCCAATACAAGTTCCCTTGACTACAAGTCTCTTTGTGTTCCCCGCTTCCAAGTTGCTTGGCTAAACTTGGGTGGTAGGTTGACTCACTAAGGGGGTGTGTACTAGTGCTGCATAATCTACACATGGGGAATCACTTAGGCCATGATAGGCATAAGTTTTGCCAAAACATCCACTGAACCATTTGCTTGCAGGGCTCCTAGCTTGTGTGAAAGTTCTTCATGCTTTAAGTTTACATTAAAGGAGTTGAGCATTCTAAAGGGTGGTGCAAGTCTCCAGCTCTTGAATTCCTAATTTAGAAAAAAAATTAGTAGTGATGAGTGAGTCACCTTTAGTAACCAAATGGTAATACTGAGTTTAAGAGCTATTTTTAAAGCCATTATGAGGGATCAACATTGGCAAAGTTGATACAACATTCAACAAGCCCTATGTTGTGGGAAAGAAATTGAAACCACATTCACAACCACCACCACCACCATTTAAGCCTTATACCAATTAATTGGGGTCGGCTACACGAATCTTGTTCCAACATTCCACTCTATCAAGGGCCAGACCTTTAGTTAGACCATAGGTCATTAGGTCTTTTCTGACTACCTCCATCGATGTCCTTTTGGTTTTCCACTTGCCCTTTTATAGCTATAAAAAGAAGAAGAAAAAAAGGTAAGAAAATGAAAATGAAACCACATTTTCAGCCTAATTCTTCTGCCTGTCCCACCAGTTCTATTGTGTTGGATAATAGATTGGCAAAAATCGATTTTAAAGAACCTAGGATGCATGTGTGGTGGTGGTGGGAGGGGGGATTTGATCCATAGGTTATATTTGTATCTTAGATAGCAAGGAAAGGTGAGCCACTCATGTACAGGAGCTGTGCCAATAACTGGTTCGCACATTCCCTTGAGATAAAATAGAACGATATTAATTAGAGAGAGGCAAATACATGGTATGATGGTTGATGGCTATAGGGATTTGCATTGAATAGTTCTTTTCTAGCCAGGGGTTCCATAGGTAGAAGGGGAAAATAATTTCCATATAATTCTGTATTAACCTTGTGGTTAAAACTCGGCTGCCACCATGCCAATTAAGGAAAAATTCATGTGTTGAGGTTGAGAAAAGAGTGAATTAATTAAATTTTTGCATTGATTGTTGTCCATATGGTTTTAGAGATCGGAACAATTGATAAAAAGGTGTTGAGTTGTTTCCATTTTCATAGAATGAGCCAGGAAAATAGTATGAGAAATGAACAATATTGTGTCTTGAAAGGCAGCTAGCGGTAACGTTGTGAAGTATGAAGAGCTGAAAAAATTAATTTCAAGGGGACATGGAATTGCCAAATGGCGGTCTAGGGAAAGTGATTCGAGGAAGTGGAGAGAGATTTGTAGGCGGACTTAGTTGTGAAGGTGGCAAAGGATGTGGGTTTTCAGATGAACTGATCTATTTGCAGAACAGAGGGAATGGGTGTTTGAATGACTGTGGACAATATTGATAGGCCGCCGGCCCGCCAGTTACGTATCAAGTCAATCTTCCACGAGTTTGAAGGATGGTGGATAAGGGAGGAAACCATGGAAAGATCTTTGTTTGCGTGCATTTTAAGGGTTCTCGCTATTAATAAGTGTTGTATTTTAAAAGGTTTTTAAAAACATTTGTTTCAATTTTTTCTCTTCAAAGAGGTTTCCCTCCACATGTTTGGTTTTGGAGTTTTGTGCATTTTCTTTGTCCCACATTGGAAAGAAACAAGGAAAAAAGTAAGTATAAAAGTAGAGGCTTTACACATGGGCTAGGCCCCCAAGGGGCAAGTGAATTTTGTGGTTTGTGGGGGGCTATGCAGTTTGACCCACCCTATGCCAAAAACCACACATGGGCGCGCTTGCCGGCCGGCCGAGCCAAGTTGCACCATCGCCGTCGCCTGTGCCAGGTCGGGCCGGGCTCAGGCTCGGGTCCGGGTCCTGGTCTGTGTCCGGGTCTCTTGTGAGTATACTTGCGCACCTTCCTTTTGCTCCAGCGGACACTGAAAGTGTACTCGCACCAACGGTCTTTTGTTTTAAACATCTAGAGACGTATCTGTTTGGGCGGTCGCATCAGTTGGGTTTAAACCCAACGGACCTAACCCAATTCAAAACGGTGCATTAAGCACCTAATCAAGTCTATAAATAGGACTTGATTAATCCATTTTTAATCATCCGAAAATCTTCTCCTTTCGCAATCTCTGGCAAGGTTCCATAACGTAACGTGGCCTACGGCACCACGTTTCGTTTCGGGCCGTAATCGGCCGTTGGACCCCGTATTACGGCCCTTTTTATTTTCTGAAAAGACTACGGCCTTAGGACTAGGGGCGCGTACGTGCCGTTACGGGCGAACGGTCCGTAACGGCCGTACGCCTATTTGTTCGTAACGGCCGTTTCTAACGGCACCACCGCCTTGTATCGCCGATGGCCACGTTTGGGATCCTTGATCTTGGATTGTTTTTTACTGGTTTCTCTGACCACTGATATGCATTCGTTTGGTATATCTAGCTGTTAACGAGTGCCAGCGAGACTAGGGTATAGTCGTTGTATCCTGAGGGACGTTCCTGTTGCATTTGGAAAGCAGTCCAAGGAGGGCAGATTTGGTTTCAAGCCTAGTGATTTGTCACGCCTCGACTCAGTTCTTTAAAATCACATAAGTTCTTTATTTCTTATTTAAATTATCATTTTATTTTAATTATGTCAGTTGTTTTCAACACCCATATTCCAACAATCTTGAAACCAAATTGAAAACAACAGACATATTCTGTTTTTGCTTTGCTTGTGATTTCTGTTTCAAACCCAACTTGAAATAAATTCACTTCTTCCTGTGCTGTCTGTTCCAACAACTTGTAACAGAATTCTTTTATTTTATATAAATTTCGAGATAGCACATATGGCCACCATTACAGTCAATCTTACGACTGAACTGTCCAAGGTTGAACCTTTTTTCTGGACAGAATTACAAACGGTGGAAACAGAAAATTTCTTTTGCTTTAGAAACATTAAAAGTTTTTTACATCTTGTCTGATACATTTATGGTTGGCCCAGCCAACCAAACTAAAGTTTAAGATGCCAACAATTATAAACACCACATATTGAATACCCTGTCAAACGAATTGTACAATATTTATGTTTTATTTGATTCTGCAAAAGAGTATGTTTTTGAAGACGCTGGATCTAAAAAACACTGCAATATCGAACTTCCTTTACTTTAATATGACAAATGAAAAACCTATCACAAATCAAATTCATGATTATCTGATACATGAATTAACAACTGAAGGAATTAAATTAGACGAGGTATTTCTATCTGGAGCATTAATTAAGAAATTACCTCATTCCTAGAAAGAATTCAAAAATAAAATGGAACACAAGAAGAATGACGTCTCTTTGAAAAATACAATTGTACACATACGTATAGAGGAGGCAAATAGGATCAGAGATCAAATTGGTGATGCCAATGAGTTTGTCTCAAAGGCTAACCTAGTCGAATCAGGTCAGGAAAAGAAGGATAAAAGTAAGGTACAATGTTACAACTGTAAGAAGATTGGACATTATTCTAATGAGTGTTAGCTGAAAAATAAGTCAAACAAATAGTTCAAAAAGAAAGTCAATTGTCACTTTTGTGGAAAACCAAGACATTATGCAAACGTATGTAGGCGGAAGAAAAAGAGTAAAAAGCCACAAGTTAATCTTACTGAAACAGAAGCTGATACAGTCGTTGCGGTTTTAACTGAAGTCTTCCTTGTACACAACCTGGAATGGATATTAGATACCGAGACAACTCGGCATGTATGTAAGGACCGAAGCATGTTTACTTCTTATCAAGAAATAAGGGATGATGAACAAGTTTTCATGAGAATGCTCGGACTTCTCCAGTTACTGGAAAAGGAAAGATAGTTCTGAAGCTTACGTCGGGAAAGACGTTGATGTTGAACAATGTCCTACATGTGCCTGATATGCAAAGAAACTTGGTATCTGGTTTGCTCCTGAACAAGGCTGGTATTAAACTTGTATTTGATTCTGACAAGCTTGTAATGACTAGGAATGGTGCCTTCATTGGGAAGGGTTATTGTAATGATGGTCTTTATATTGTAAACGTTGATAATAATAAGATATCATCCAGTTCTGCTTATATTGTTGAGTCTACTTCCTTATGGCATAGTAGATTATGTCATGTTAATGTAGCATTTATAAAAAGAATGAATAGATTAGGTTTATTACTTAAAATATCAGAAGAAGACATAGGAAAATGTGAGATTTGTGTAGAATCAAAATTTCATAAGAAACCTTTCAAATTTGTAGTTAGGAATTCTGAATTATTAGAGTTGATTCATAGTGACCTACATGATTTTAAAAATCACATATCTAGAGGTGGTAAACGATATCATATAACTTTTGTAGATGATTGTTTTAAATATACTATAGTTTACATTCTTAGAAATAAATATGATGCATTTAAAGCCTTTATCAAATATAAGACTGAAGTTGAAAACTAACTAAGTAGGAAAATTAAAAAGCTCAGATCAGATAGAGGTGGAGAATATGTGTCAACACAATTCAAGGATTTTTGTGAAAAGTATGGCATAATTCACGAAACCACTGCACCGTATACACTAGAACAAAACGGAATAGCAGAACGTAAGAATAGAACTTTAAAAGATATGATGAACACTATGCTAAATAGTTCAGGTTTGCCTCTCAACATGTGGGGGGAAGCTATCCTATCAGCCTATTATGTCCAAAATAGAATACCTCACAAGGAGTCAGGAAAGACACCATATGAACAATGAAAATGTCATACTCCTAGTTACAAAGATCTAAAAGTATGGGGGTGTCTTGCAAAGGTAGGATTACCTGAGAACAAGAAAACCAAGATAGGTCCTAAATAATCAAACTGTATATTCATAGGTTATGCTCAACATAGTGCTGCATATAGATTCCTGGTTCTAAAATCAAAGAATAATGTTCTAGATCCAAACACTATTATAGAAACCTAGGGATGCGGAGTCTTTTGAACTTGTTTTTCCTTTAAAATTACGTTTGGAAAAAACAAAAGATGATAGCGCATCGGATATGGCTTTAATTAGTAGAACTATAGGACACTACTAATAAATTAGAAGAAGAACCTAACACTTCTAATGAAGTAGATCCAGAACCAAGAAGAAGTAAAAGAGCTAGAAGAGAAACTAATTTGGGAGATGGATTTTTCACATTCCTATTAGAAGATGACCCTGTAATATATTCAGAAGCTATAAACTCTTCAGATGCTATCTTTTGGAAGGAAGCTATAAAAGATGAATTACATTCAATATTATCTAATAACACATGGGAACTAGTAGATCTTCTTCTTGGAAACAAACTCATAAGTTGTAAATGGGTATTTAAAAAGAAACTTAGACATGATGGAACTATAGATAACTTCATAGCCAGGTTAGTAGCAAAGAATTTTAGATAGAAGGAAGGATATGATTATTTTGACACTTATTCACCTGTAACCAGAATTACAACAATTAGAGTATTAATAGCTATAACATCTATTTATAAGTTAGTGGTTTACCAAATGGATGTTAAAACAGCATTTCTAAACGGTGAATTAGAAGAAGAAATCTATATGAAACAACTTGAGGGATATAATATCATAGGACAAGAGAATAAAATGTGTAAACTTGTTAAGTCCTTGTATAATTTAAAACAAGCTTCTAAACAATGGAATGAAAAGTTTGGTAATGTTTTAAAATCAAGTGGCTATATTGTAAATGATGTAGATAGATGTGTATACAGTAAATTTACTGATAATGAAGGTGTCATTATATGTCTATATGTAGATGATATGCTCATCTTTGGAACCAACGTAAAACTTGTGAATAATACTAAACAACTCCTGTCTTTTAATTTTGATATGAAAGATTTAGGAGAAGCAAGTATGATCTTAGGTATTCAGGTAATCAGAAAAGATGATAATATTACATTATCTCAATCACATTATGTTGAAAAAATATTGAAGAAGTTTGAACACTTGGATTGCTTACCTGCCAATACACCATATGATCATTCTGTGCAACTCAAGAAGAATACAGAAAGTAGTGTATCATAATATGCTTATTCTCAAGTAATTGGTAGTTTAACGTATCTGTTGAACTGTATAAGACCAGTTATTGCTTTCGTTGTAAATAGACTGAGTAAATATATGCATAACCCTAGTTATGATCACTGGATTGCTCTAAATAGAATATTAAGATATTTAAAAGGTATTGCTAAATATGGTATATGTTATACAGATTATTCGCAAGTATTGGAAAGTTATATTGATGCCAAGTGGATAACTGACTCTAATGAAACTAAATCCACAAGTGGATATGTATTCACAATTGGTGAAGGAGCAGTATCTTGGAAATCTACAAAACAAACGTGCATTGCTAGATCGACAATGGAGTCGGAATTCATTGCACTGGAAAATGCAAGTTCAGAAGCTGAATAGCTAAGAAATCTCTTGGCAGATATACCTAATTGGCCAAAGCCTGTGTCAACTGTATCTATTCATTGTGATCACTGGATTGCTCTAAATAGGAATATTAAGATATTTAAAAGGTATTGCTAAATATGGTATATGTTATACAGATTATTCACAAGTATTGGAAAGTTATATTGATGCCAAGTGGATAACTGACTCTAATGAAACTAAATCCACAAGTGGATATGTATGCACAATTGGTGGAGGAGCAGTATCTTGGAAATCTACAAAATAAATGTGCATTGCTAGATCGACAATGGAGTCGGAATTCATTGCACTGGAAAAGGCAAGTTCAGAAGCTGAATAGCTAAGAAATCTCTTGGCAGATATACCTAATTGGCCAAAGCTTGTGTCAACTGTATCTAGTCATTGTGATTGCCAGACAGCTATAGTTAGGTAGTAAGATCTAGAATGGCAAAAGTAGACATATCAGACTTCGACACAATATTGTTAGACACCTACTGATTGATGGTGTTATTACTATTGATTTCGTACGATCGGAAAAGAATCTGGCAAATCCTCTGACCAAAGGACTATCCAAAGGGTTAGTCATAGAAACATCGAAATGAATGGGGTTGAGCCTAACATTATGAGCAACCAGTGTCAGCAACCTAACCTATACAAGTGGAGATCCTATACGATAGGTTCAATGGGTAAACAACAAGACATTAGGAGACTGGGAAGCACTGTAGTGAGTTACCTCTTCCTGAGATGTACACAGTGCAAACAGCAATGTTTGTGAGGATGAATTTGAACTCTTAATGAATCCATAACCAAGATTGATGGTATATCCATTTGCTATGTACACTTGATGGAATTCACCTATATGAGTGCGGAATTTGAGGCCGCTTCCTATGAGATATTAGGCTATTCTCTAGAGCACTCATGAAAATCCAGGTAAAGGTGCATGGCCGAAACGCACCAAACCGCAGAACCATCAGTATCGAAATAGTTGTGTGAGTGGCTTGTATGGCCGTTTACGCTAAAGGGTTAGGTTAAAGACCGACAGTCACCTAATTCCTATAAACCTGTCTTGCTTACTCTAAACGTTGATTAAAGTCTGATAGACATCAACACTATTACACAACTGTTTTACTCTAAATTCGAAATGTTTTGAAATTTGAAACATGTGGGGGATTGTTATATTTTAAAAGGTTTTAAAAATGTTTGTTTCAAATTTTCTCTTCAAAGAGGTTTCCCTCCACATGTTTGGTTTTGGAGTTTTGTGCATTTTTTTCGTCCTACATTGGAAAGAAACAAGGAAAAAAGTAAATATAAAAGTAGAGGCTTTACACATGGGCTAGGCCCTCAAGGGGTAAGTGAATTTTGTGGTTTGTGGGGGGCTATGCACTTTGACCCGCCCTATGCTAAAAACCACACGCGCGTGGGCGAGCCGGCCAGTCGAGCCGAGCCGAGCCGCGCTGTCGCTAGTGCCGGGCTCGAGTCCGGGTCTCTTGTGAGTATACTTGCGTACCTTGCTTTTGCTCCAATGGACACTGAAAGTGTACTCGAACCAACGGTCTTTTGTTTTAAACGTCCAGAGACGTATCTGTTCGGGCGGTCGCATCAGTTGGGTTTAAACCCAACGGACCTAACCCAATTCAAAACGGTGCATTAAGCACCTAATCAAGTCTATAAATAAGACTTGATTAATCCGTTTTTAATCATCCAAAAATCTTCTTCTCTCTCAAGTTTGCTAAATCTCTGGACTTGTTTTTCTGCTTCTATTTTCTCTGACTCACTGAGTCACTGCGCTTCGAGTTTGCAGTATACTTGCTGGTTCGAGCCCTGTACGGCGAGTGCACAGTCGGGACTAGGGTGATAGTCGTTGTATCCTGGAGGCCAACTGTCCGTGACTCCTGTTGCATTTGGAAAGCAGTCCAAGGAGGGCAGATTTGGTTTCAAGCCCAGTGATTCGTCATGCCTCGACTCGGTTCTTCAAAATCACATAAGTTCTTTTATTTCTTATTTTAATTATCATTTTATTTTAATTTTGTTAGTTGTTTTCAACACCCATATTCCAACAGTAAGGAGTTGCCAATTAGCTTCCATAAGTAGGGCGGTATTAGTTTCTCAAAGATGACTAAGATTCCTGGCTTACCAGCAGAAAGTGGGAGGCAGTGTGAGGACCAATTAAAGCATGCTTCTATGGAACCGACTATGAACTGTTTCATAGGAAGTCCCTCTCAATCTTAATCTTTTAAATGATAGAAGTCACTATAGAGAGAGATGATACACATCATCATCATTGCAGCCTTATACCAACTAATTGGGGCCAGCTATGTGAATTCTATTAGCGCCATTCCAACATCTTCCACAGTCCAGATCCTCAGTTAAAGCCATAGGTCCTGAAGTCAAAATTGGGGAGACGATGAACATACATTTTAAAAAATTCAAAATTTAAAATGCCGATACATCCTCGACATATTTGGATGGTGCTTAGTTGCATGAAGCTTGTACCTAGGTGCCACTCCTATTTTGGTTCGCTCTTCAGACTTGCTTCCACTCTTGCTTTCTAGTTGTTCATTTTTAAAATAGACACTTCATTGCTCCCATAAGGGGCCGTTTGGATGGGAGTAAATGGAGGGAATTGGGAGTAAATGAAGGTAAATGGTATTTGAGGTGTGTTTGGATGGAAGTAAATGCATGCAAATGAAATGAAATGGAAGTAAATGGGCATGTAAATGAATTCCTCCTCTCTACGAGAGAGGATTTGGAAGCAAATGGGTTGAATGCCTTTTTGACCTCCCTTGGAGAGTCGCATGAGTAAACAAAGGTGGCCCTACACACATGTCTGCCATACACATGGCATGCTAGTGATACTCCAAACAATTCAAATGCCGGCTACATCACTAGAATCACACCAATAAAATGATCCAAACCGTCCAAAGGTTGGCCATTTAAATGGATGGTTACAATGCGTTGGCAAGTTGCTTGTTTGTGATCCTTACGATTGTGGCCCACTTGAGGCTCAAGATTTTCTGATTTTTGTCTAAAGTATATATTTCAATGGGCTTATTACAATCAATCTGTTAAATATCACATATGTACACTACTTTGAGATATAAAGCTGATTTGGGATATCACATATGTTAGTGTGAATATATTGAAAAATTCCAATGCATTCTAATTCCTCCCATTTACTCTCCATCCAAACAGAATATTTGGATTTCAATTGCATTTCATTTATTCCCATCCAAACACAACTAAGTGAGCCATTTACTCCCAATTCATTTACTTCCAATTCCATTTCCCATTTACCTCCATTTACAAGCTCCCAAATGAGATTTGTTGCTGCTTCGCTTCACACCTTGTGCAACTATTAATTGGTGAGAAATAATGAGTGTACAACTCTTGTTGAGCCCGGTGTGCACTGAAGTCATGCCCTCTGTAAATTCTGGAGACATGGACCGTGTTAGAGAAGTTTTAAGAGCTTCCTTTTATTTAACCTGTTTAGTGATGTTTTAGTTGACCTTAGTTTCAACTCATTATCAAGTCTATAATATGCAGGCGTGTGTGACAGACATCTATACTGTTCAAAAGGTGGGCATCATTCGGCATGTTCTGTGGCTGGAAATCAGATTTAGTCTAGTCATCAGATCGCCACAAGTGTACATTCAATGTGGAGCGCATGTCAAAATTTTGTTATAGTCAATGTTTACATATGTGTGGGCCACATACGTACTTTCAATGTAGACCTGATAAATAAATGCAGTACATACACGACAGGGCTCACCAGATTAATGGCCCAAACTCGTACACATGCCATGTTGGCACATTAAGAGAGTGGAATTTAAGTGGCTAATCTTACATGAAACCATCACATTTCTCCAAGTGATTTAGTCGTCAATTGATAATAAGTTAACTACACTGTCATTTTACAAACTAGCATGCAGCTTACAAGTTATAACCTGCAAACATGAAGTCATCCAGTTTATTGTTACAGTAAATGTAAGAACTATGAACTATTGTTTTATTTTATGATATTGAAAACGCACTACTAGTAACTTCCTAATTTTTAACATATTATTTAACCCCAGGTGTTTAGCATCATCCTTCAGAGACTAAAATTTTCTATTTCTCAATCAACACCACTTTCCTGTAACCCCTTTTGTTTGCACCACAAGGGTGTGAAGCCACCGCCCATCATGTGTGTATTCCGAACACTCTCTGCAGCTGCATCACCTGAAGTTAACTGGTAAACTCACATGCATCTCTACAAACATGCAACTGGTATGTGCAAGGGAGATACAACCCGTGTATCAGGTGAGCCTTACCATGTAGATTATCTGACTCAAAAGTCGGTTCATTTCATTTGTGGCTCACCTGATGAGTGGGTCTACCCTGAGTTTTTAGTTTGTTGAGCTACTGTAGGTCCTGCTGACACATCTTGGGGTTCAGCACACATGCATGCCATGTCAGCATGCATGACTGCATGTAGAGGTGCTCATGGGCTCTAACAACTCTATATTTCTGAAGGTCACAAGGAACACCAAAGAACACTCTTCAACATCATCTATTGTGGCTTAAGGACAGGTGCACAATCAATATTTTTTAAAGTAGCATAGCACCACAACAGTTTTAACCTGTTTGTGGACGTCTTCTTTCCTAAGTCCCTCATCTTGGATCCTTTGAGAAACTGCAACACTTGAGTTAGATACTCTGATGTTGGTCAAGATAAGGGATTCTACGTTCTCCCAGAATTGAACTCCAAATCTATTGAGGTTTCAAATTCTATACTGATTGTTTCTTGAGAATTTATAATGACTGGTACTAATTGGGTTACAACCCCAACTTGTTTTATCGTTTGCGAGGATTTTACAATGGTTATATGCATGGCCTGTAACTCATCCTTGTCATACCCATATCCTTAGAATTTGGATTTTGAAGATACATTCATATCCAATCCTTGCTGAACTCGATACCTGTATGGCTGTACCCATGCTAAGGTAACATGGGTCCCTCATCCAATCCATTCAAGCTGTAAGTTATTCGGTGTTATTCCCTAACCATCCCTAGAAGGATGGAAGATATAAAATAAAATTGTTAAAACATGGGTAATGAATTATCAGAGATGATCGGGAATTAATGAAAGATGATTGGTGAGTAGATGGACAATAAAAAGTAGCTCGAGATGGGATTTTTTTTTTTTTCTTTTTAGGGTGGTTGGACAGCATATTGATTGTAATAGTTTCACTCCTTGGTACATCGCAAACATGTAGAAGAATCAAACGATTATCATATATGCCTCACATTGGATGGGCCATGTTCCAAAATTCATACCAATCAGAAACTTCTAACCCATGGATTAGGTGATCTTTTAGGAAAACAAATGAGCAATAAAATGAACTTTGATTTTTTTTTTTTTTTTGTGTAGTAATCTATTTTCTTTCCCCAGAAGTCCTCCAACGCAATGGTTTGGCTTGACAAAATCGGCATGATTCTTGGGGTGTGGCCCATTCAAGCTAGATCCTATCTGATGATGATGATAGGTGCGGATCTGTCACGTGTGGCAATCACACTTGCTTGCCCATCTGCGGAAGCAAGTCACTCAACAGAAAGTGATGAACACCAAAGCCTAGCCTATTAAGTATATCCTTACGCCCTGTTTGATTGTCACTTTCAAATAATTTAGCCTCATTGTAGTTAACTGTAATTATGTATTGGAGATTATGGTAAGAATTAAAAATAGTCTTGATAATCCATAATTTATATAAACTATGGTCCCCAATACAGAATTACTGTTAAACTACAATGAGATGAACTCATTTTCAATTGGCAACCTAAAAGGGCCTTAATGAACATGTAAATCCTTTCCTCTGCATATGCATGGAGATTGGAAGAGTGAATATTCATTATGTATCATTAGATTTTTTTATTTTATTTTATATTTTTTTATACTAGTTTCCATTCTCTGCAATTCATTACTTAACTGATAAATAAGTTCAGGTCATTTATTTCTCTCCCTTTTTTTTTTTTTTCCACATTTGGAAGTTAGATATGAATTATATTAATAAACATGTTTTGTGCAGGCATCATGTCCAAGGATATCCATCTATTCGCATTTTTCGTAAAGGAAGTGACATAAGGTAAACATCAGTAGTGTTTCAGTTTTGGTAGTCTTCTATGAATTGGTATTTTTCTTCATCTTCTTCAATTTGCTTTAAATAAAATTAAGTTATATACTTGTACCCACTTTGTTTGATAAATACACCTTTTCTTTTCTACTTTTGGTATTGCAGTAGTAAGACTTCCTAACACTGTATTATCAGAAGTAGAAAGAGAGGGTGTATCTATCAATGTGGGTTGGTTTAACTTAGTCTCCAATGGATAAACTTGCTGGTTTGATTTCAGTAAGTTATTGTGACAATTGCTCTTGATATAGGGATGAGCATGGACACCATGACCATGAATCTTATTATGGGGAGCGAGACACAGATAGTCTGGTTGCGGTATGCATACTTCTAGTTTTGATTGAGTTGGTGGTATTCTATTTCCTGTTTAAATGTGTCATTTTCAAACTGGTCATTGATGAACATGGTTGTTGCATGGTGTTATTGAAATTCAGAAGTAGTGATGATGTTAGTGGTTGAGGCACTATAGACTTTTGGTTCTGAGAATTTTGTAAGTAGGGCCCATGGCTCAATGATCCAAACCATCCATATGATTATCAAAACTTCCAAGATGGGAAAATGCCAGACCTTCAATTTGTGGCCAGAAAATGGACGGTTGAGAAGGATTTAATAGCAAGAGTGCACTTCCAACCAAAAAGGCTAAATATTTGAAGGTCAGGATCTTCCTATATGGGAGATTTTTATGGTGCATGGACCATCCACAGTGGGATCCATTGTGCCAACAGTTCGGATAACTGAACAGTGGGTCCCACTTATACAAACTGAAAACTAGAGTTTACCGTGAAAAGTTTCGCTTGCGCATTGTGTAGTGTCTCCTAGTGATTAATCAGAAGGACCTTGCTAAGTGGTTGATTTCAATTTTCCACTGTAGACAATGGAAACTCTGGTTGCACCTGTCCCATTGGAGTTGCGTCATGAGCTTGAGAACAAATCTAATGAGGACACTGCAAAACGTCCTGCACCATTGACAGATGGATGCAGAATAGAAGGTTTTGTGCGCGTTAAGAAGGTAAAATATATTTTATTCTGCATTTTTTTTTTTTGGCTCTTTCTCCTTCACAGTTTTGTACGGACAAGTTCAAAGGAACCTTGTTCTATATCATTCTTAAATTTAAAGAAGTATTATATGCATTCATTTCCAATTCACTCATGTTTTTACTTTTTCCTTTTTTCTTTTATAATTGGTTGATAACCACTTCTCTACTTTTATTTTTTCCATGGAGGACTAAGAAATTGATATAGCTAGGCATCTTTTAGATGAGGTTGCTAATCCCGTACGCATCTACTTTTTCCTCTTTTCTTTTATAATTGGTTGATAACCACTTCTCTACTTCTATTTTTTCCATGGAGGACTAAGAAATTGATGTAGCTAGGCATCTTTTTGATGAGGTTGCTTATCCTGTACACATCTACATCCCACCGAATTTGCCAACCAATTCTATTTAATATCTACATCCATTTTATTGATTCCAATCAATATGCAATAGGTGAACTTCAACTCTTCCAATTCCTAGTTTTCCATTCTGCATGTTTCATTAACTTGCATTTTAGGAATCCATTTTCTCAATGACTTCTACAGTCCCTTTCCAGCTCTGGTGTGCCAGAACTTGTCAATCTTTTGATTCATTAAATGATATTATACATGTGAGATGAAGGCCGCTGTAGAATGTAAGTTGGCCCATCACTAATTTTTGTGGTTTCTGAGTAGTAATTATCATCATCATCTAAGCCTTATCCCAATTCCCAATTAGTTGGGGTTGGCTACATGAATTCTGCTCTACTGTTCCACTCTATCAAGGGCCATATCTTCAGTTGGATCATAGGTCAGTCTTTTCTTATTACCTCCATCCACGTCCTTTTGGGCCTTCCTCTTGCCCATTTGGAGCCTTCGACTTGTACCAACTCACTCCTACTAGGCAAGGTTCTTGGTCTCCATTGCACATGACCAAACCATCCAAGTCTACTTTCCCTTGTCTTACTACCTATTGGTGCTACTACTAAGTTCCCTCAAATGCATTCATTTTTATTTCTATCCTTTCTCGTTTTTCCACTCATCCATCTCAGTATCCTTATTTCAGCTACACATCCTATGAACATGTTTCTTAACCGACCAACATTTTGTCCCATAAAGCATGGCTGGTCTTATGGCTATCCTATAAAATCTCCCTTTCAGTTTGAGTTGTACACGACGAACGCATCAAACTCCAGAGGCACATCACCATTTCTTAGAACTTGCTTGAATTATGTAGGCATCATCCTTCTCAATCTCTCCATTCTCATGAATTATTGACCCAAGGTATCAAAAGTGGTGATTTTAGGAAACTTCTTAGTCAACAATCTTAACTAATTCCTCGTTTTCACTCCTATTGTTTCTAAGGGCCTATTTGTTTTTCCAATTACAACAGTAATACGCTGCAAATTTGTAATGATTACTTATCCCTGTAATTCCCTATTGATGTCAGTGTAATTTGACTGTAATTATGGCTGAGCTTAGGGTGTTTGTTTTCTCCATGAATCACAAAAAATAAGGTAGTTTTACAATAGAAAATTGTAATGATTACAATTTCCTTTCCTTTGATTGGATTTGACTGCATTTGAATATGGATTCTTGTGCCATAATTCTTGTGTTAACAAAAACCTTCCAAAGAAAATGATGGCTCATTTATTGTGATTACATAGGAAATTGGAGAAACAAACAGGCCCTAAACTTGCACTCCATATACTCTGTTTTAGTCTGATTAATTTCAAATTCTTTAGATTCTAAAGCATCCCTCTATAAATTTAGCATTGTATTTACGCCCTCCCCCATCTTATTAATTAAAAATATGTCATCTACTAACACCATATGCCATGGGATCTCTTCTTACAAATGCCTCATTAACTCGTCCATAACCAATGTGAAATGATACGGGCTCAATGCCGACCCCTGGTGCAAGCCTACAGTAATTGGGAACTCACTTTCTCTCCACTAGTGGTCCTCACATTTGTTACTGCTCCCTCATGCATATCCTTAATCATGTCAATATATCTTCTTGAAACTCCTTTCCCAGCACCCACCAGATTAACTCTCTAAGGCCTCTTATGCTTTCTAGAAGTCAATAAAGACCATGTGGAGATCCTCCTCTCCCTACATTTCTCCATCACTTGTCTAAGTAGGAAAATAGCTTTAGTGGTGGACCAACTAGGCATGAAACTAAATTGATTTTCTGATACATTTGTCTCATCCCTTAATCTTTGCTTAATAACTCTCTCCCAAGTCCCAAAGTTTCATTGTATGGTTCATAGGTTCAATTTCATTGTATGGTTCATAGGTTCAATCCTACAATAATTAGTACAGCTCTATATTTCTCCTTTATTCTTATAAATAAGTACCACAATACTTTTCATTCATTTGTTTGGCATTTCTTCGATCTTACAATCTGGACATCTTGTTGAATACTTTGTCAACCAAAATAACCCAGTATTTCCCATAAACTTCCAAACCTTTGTTGGTATATACTATTTGGTCCAGGGGCCTTTCTTGTTTTCATCTTTCTAAAAGCTTCCTTCACTTCAAATATCCTAATCCTACGGAAGTATCTATGCTCTCCAATGTCATTTGAGTTTATGGTTCCTTCTATCCTATGCTCCTCAAAGTGGTGTCATTAAGAAGTTTTGAAAATAGCTTCTCCACCTTTCATTGATCTCATTGTCCTTTTAATAGTACCCTTTGGTTATCGCTCTTAATGGATCTAACAAGATCTAGCTCCCTATCCTTCATCTCTTTCATTTTGCAAGTTTGAAGACATCTTTATATCTTCTATTGTCCTCAATCTCTTGTAAAGATTCTCATAAGCCTCAAGTTTGAAGAGTATTGCTCGCTTGTTTTTCCCAAAAAAAAAAAAAAAAAGAAGAAGAAGAAGTTTAGCCTCACTCACTACTTTCTTAACAATCACTTTGACAATTTTATATTGTTTGAAACTTTTATCATTTTTTTGTTTATTTCTAGGCTTTGAAACATGAATGTTTCTTGAGAATAACTTTATATACATCTTCATTCAACCACCATGTTTCTTTATACGATTGGCCTTTTCCTCTAGATACTTGTAAAAATCTTTTGCCGATTTCATAATGCACAGCATTTACTTATTTATTGAGATTCCATTTTTCTTCTTCCATTAATTTATATATGAATACATTGTTCTCTCCTTTTAAATTCTGCCACCTAGTTTCTAGACACTAATTTCATTTCCTTTCTTTCATCTCTTGGCCTGTTTGGATTCCGAATTACATCAGTAATGTACTGTAAAAGCATCATCATTAGGATTTTACCATGATTGGTTAAACATGTAATTCGATAGTCAAATGCAGATCTAACAGGAGATGGGTATTGTAATTCATAATGATTACAATTTTACATTGCGTTGCAGTGGAAATTTCCCATCCAAACACGCACATCAGTGTATTTTTTTCTTTGATTTGACATTGAATGTAAGAGTATCATATGATTTTATCGTGATAAACCAAACACGGGAATCGTCACTCAAATTACCTATTTTTAGGAGATGGCATTGTAATTTGTAGTTATTGCACTTTTATAGTACATTACTAATGTAATTCACAATCTAAACTGGCCCTTAATGTAAACATCCTTAACCATTAACCTATGTTGCATGGTCAGGCTCTCTTGTTATAACCTTACATTCCTTACATGTCGATTGCTCTATTTTCTATGTAAAAAGTAATCTATTTGGCTTGTACACTTTTGAAAGTTATTACATGTTCAACTCTCTCTTTAAAGTATGTGTTTGCTAGAGCTAGATTATATGCCACAGAGAAATCAAGGATGGATCGTCCATCTCATTTCTTCTTCTAAAACTATATTCTCCATGTACCTCATATTCTCTACTTTCATTTTCTACATAACCATTTAATTCTCCTTCTATAAATATTCTCTCCATTTGGAATTCCTTGCATTAATGCTTCTATATCCTCCTAGGATTGTCTCCTGATTCTATCTTCTAATTCTATTTGCGGTGTGTATGCACTAATAACATTGATTATCTCCTCTCCTAATACAAGTTTTATTAATTTAATTCTATCATTTACTCTCCTACCATCTAAAACTTCATCCTTTAAATCTTTATTTACCACTATCCCTACCACATTTCTATTGTTGTCCTTTCCTATATGCCAATGTTTATATTGATTGATTTCTCTAGTTTGACCCCTTTCCACTTGTCTCCTAAATGCAATGTATGTTAACTCTCCTTTATTTCATCATATCTACTAACTCCATACTTGTTAATATTCCATGTGGCAAGATGAATCCTATTCTCCTAGGCTAGCTTATTTACCCGAGCATGCCCAAAACGGTGATGGAATCCTTAACTTCTCATAGCAACCGGGCATTGTTGTAGCACTAGTTTATGGGGGATGCTCTAGTCAACCCAATCTATTTTTCACTATACCTGGGTAGCAATGCAATGCTTCGCTTATAGGGAACACCCTAGCATGAGTTTGGAATGTCTTATTGTTTGAATTCGAGATGAAAGTTATGGCATAATTGTTAGTAATTGCGGAAGTGTGGGCCACCAGGATCTGACGGTCTACACGATGAGAACCTTCGCAAAGCCGAGGATGTATGGTGGATCCAGCGATCCGCCTATTTGCTACAGAAGCAAGTGGGTCTGTTCACCCCTCTGATTCTACGGTTAAGATGGTCCCCGGATCAGATCTATGGCTCAGATCTAATGGATGGACCAGATAAACTCTATATGCCTTTCCCTCTCTTTTCTCTCCGTATATCACTTATACGTTTCCTCTTCCTTGTGTATTTGATAACGGAAGGAGTCCTCTTATAAATAGAGGAAAAAAGGAGATAAGGGATGAGATGAGATAAGGTTGGTTTAACCTTATCTTATCCCATCTCATCTTCTTCCGAGGTTTAAATTTCTAATTAGAAATTCAAACTCTCGGGAGAAGAAGGATGCGGGAACATCCTTATGGGCCCCACCCACAAGTGGTTGTCCACAAGTGGGCCCCATGGGTCCACAATCAACATCTCCCACTCAATCACATTGTGGGGTAGGCACATCATGAGAGTTCATCTAGCTCATCACATAATAATCAAAACCAAAGAATCACAATCAAAAGAATCAGAAGCGTGGGACCAGCTGGAACACCTTTTTCTTCTCACAGGTGTTTGAGTACTAAGAGACCACCTATCTAGCACTCAATAACCCAAGCTTTGCATTGCCTGTCCTAGTCCGCATGACTACACCGGATAGAGTTAACTCCCAATCTGGAGTACTCGGCCAACATACGCACTTATCCAACTTATCGAGTTTATTCTGAAAAACTTCGTTTTCTACAAACACCAATTTGAATTCTTTTTAAGGTAATATATATACATATATATTTTGAAAGAGAATATCGTTTGTAAAAGTCTAAGAAAACTCGATACTGCCGGCGGATAAGTCTTCAAGTGCGTATTTATAGTTCTAGAAACTTGGTGTAGCTGTCACGGGATCTTCCCCACGCAGGTGTGTAATTTGGAATTGATCAAGCCGCTTTCCTAGCATAACCGAGTCTGGCCAATCAAGGGCCTTTCGTCATCGTATACTAAAGTAGCGACACTCAATCTCATCCTCCTGTACACAAGAGGAGGGTAGCTGAGGACACAAAGAGTCACCTACGGGACTGGCTACTCGCACGTTGCAATGATTAGATCGAATCAAAGCAATCTGTAGGTAATAGGTCCAAGCACGTGGCTACAATCCACGCCGTAAAGTAGACAATACTAGGTATTTGTCGGGTCTACAGTACGCAAGTCATCTCACATGAGGTATGACTCATCTCATAACCTCACGACTTGGCTGTTATTCAGGCCATAACATTATTCGCATTATGAGTATGGTGCGACTATGTTATTCAACTTTGTCAGTCTCATCTTCAATCTTATAGGACTGAAGGCGGATACAACTCATTCGCATCCTCATCCTTTATTATTATCAATAAAGGGTGGTTCATACCTCAGTGTATAAACATCACCCCAAGTGTACCTCTCTTGTACATTTAGGGTTGGTCAACCCGTGCGAGTGGGTAACCGGCCTGCCGATAATAGTTGAAATCCTACTTGATCTCAAAGAAAATGCTGATGATCTACATACCTAGTTTAACAAGTGCTCAATACTGAATAAAATGGAATTTATTATTCATGAAAGATCAACGATACATGATACAAGCATATCAATCAAGCTTTCCTCAATCCCATCTGCCTGACGTGAACCTGAAATAGATCTCTAGCTATAGGTTTCGTCATGGGATCAGCCATCATTTCCTTGGTAGGAATGTAGCTGAGGATAACCTTCTTATCTTTCACTTGATCACGAACGTAATGATACTTTATCTCAATGTGCTTCGATTTCTGGTGGTGTTTGGGATCCTTTGCCAAGTCAATGGCCGAGGTGTTGTCTATCCTCAACGATATAGGCTCATGTAAGCCTGGAATAACACCCAATCCTTGTAGGAATCTGCGAACCCATACACACTCTTGAACTGCAGCACAACATGCAATGTATTCGGCCTTCATAGATGAAAGTGCCGTGGATGTCTGTTTCTTGCTCGACCAAGAGATAGCTCCCCCTCCGAGCAAGAAGACATATCCTGAAGTAGACTTTCCCTCGTCGGCGTCATTACCCCAGGCGGCATCTGAATATCCTTTGAGCACGAGACTCGCGCCTTCATAACACAGCATCAAGTCCTTAGTTCCTCTAAGATAGCGGAATATTCGTTTCACGGCTTGCCAATGAGACTGTCCCGGGTTACTCTGGTAACGGCTGACTATGCCAACTGCATAGCTTATATCTGGTCTAGTGCAAAGCATAGCATACATTAAGCTGCCTACTGCGCTCGCATAAGGTACTGAGGACATTGCCGATTTCTCAGCTTCTGTCTGGGGACACGATTTCCTGTCTAACTTGGTAGCTTTATCCATAGGGGTTTCAACAGCTTTTGAATTTTCCATCCTAAACCGCTCTAAGATCTTCTGTATATAAGTGGCTTGTGACAAGCCTAAGAATCTCCTAGAACGGTTCCTGATGATTTTAACCCCTAGAATAAAGTTGGCTTCACCAAGATCTTTCATCTCAAAGTTCGAGAAAAGCCAATCTTTAGACATCATCAACAGTTGCATGTCATTACCAGCTAATAGGATATCGTCTACATATAGAGATAGTATCAGAAAAGATCTTCCAGACCGTTTCACGTATACACAATGATCTTCTTCACTCATTGTGAATCCAAAAGTGGTGATGGCTAAGTGGAACCTCATGTACCACTGCCTTGAAGATTGCTTCAACCCATAAATAGATCGTAATAACTTGCAGACTTTCTTTGGATACTTTTTGTCCACATAACCTATGGGTTGTTGCATGTAAATATCTTCATCCAAATCACCATTTAAGAAAGCAGTCTTTACATCCATCTGATATAACTCTAAGTCTAAACTTGCGACAATGGACAAGATCATGCGGATTGAGGAAAATTTTGCAACAGGTGAAAAAGTTTCCTCATAATCAACACCTTCTTTTTGTGTAAAACCTTTTGCAACTAATCTTGCTTTGTACTTGTCCACTGTACCATCTGCCTTTCTTTTGATCTTAAGTACCCACTTGTTACCAATTGCCTTGCGATTGGAAGGCAGATCTACAAGTTCCCAGACTTTGTTCTTCTCCATGGAGGCAATCTCCTCGTCCATGGCAGTTACCCAATCAGCCGAATTCGGAGATAATAACGCATCCTGATAAGAATCAGGTTCATCATCGTCAACCGCAACACAAGAGAAAGATTGACCATCGATATCGAAATATCTTCTGGGAATCAAACCTCTTTCACTTCGACGTAACTCAGGAGCCTGCTGAGATGTACTCCCGCTGTCCTGATGAACTATAGGAGTATCTCCATTTGCAGAAGCAGAACTCCCACTCTCCTGAGATACATCGGGAATTTCAAAAAGTTCGGTGGAAACCTTTTGTTTCTTTCGGCTGGGGTATCTGTCTTCGACGAAGGTTACGTCCTGAGATTCAATCTCAGTCCATCCTCCACGATCCTCATAAACTAGAACGTATCCCTTTGAGTGCATTGGGTACCTGATGAATACACACTCAATAGTTTTACTATCAAGTTTACTTCTATGCTGAGTAGGCAATAAAACATATGCTAAAGATCCCCAAGGACGTAGGTCGGCTAGAGAAGGAATCCTCCCAGTCCACATCTCATATGGGGTCTTAGGAACGGATTTAGTTGGGACTCTATTTAGGACGTAGACGGCTGTAAGAAGCGCGTCTCCCCAGAATGTAGTAGAGAGATTGGCATGTGCCATCATCGATCTGACCATGTCCAATAGTGTCCTGTTCCTTCTCTCTGCAACTCCATTTTGCTGTGGAGTATATGCCATAGTGTATTGCCTGATGATGCCAACGTTTGCACAGTATGATTTAAACGTTTCAGATGTATACTCACCACCTCTATCAGATCTAAGAATTTTAATCCTTTTCTCAAGCTGATTTTCAACTTCAGCTTTGAATTTGAGAAAGCAATCAAAAGCCTCGGATTTATGTGAGATGAGATACACATATCCATAGCGCGAGTAATCGTCAATAAATGTGACGAAGTATTGGCATCTATTTCTAGCATGTACATTTAAGGGTCCACAGATATCCGTATGGATTATCTCTAGTAAACCCTTTGACCTAGTCGCTTTAGAGAATGGTTTCTTAGAAGTCTTCCCGGACACACAATGTTCACAAAATGGCAAATCAACCTTGGATAATGAACCTAACAGACCAGATCTAGTTAATCTTGTCATACGGTCCTTTCCAATGTGACCTAACCTCGCGTGCCATTTTAAAGATTCAGATACTACATGTTCATTCGATGTAGCAGACAAAGCAAGAGGCGCATTATCATGTTCTACATCTAGAATAAATAAATCTGAAATTAAATTACCCCATGCAAAGATGAGGTTATTTAGTCTTAAAGAAACTCTTGTCCCGGAAAAACGAATGTCAAAACCATTAACTAACAATCTAGAAACAGAAATTAAATTCCGGCGCATGCCCGGTGCATAAAGAGTATCATGGAGGGTTATTGTGTGCCCTACGCGCGAACGGAGATGATAAACACCAATCCCTAGCACGTCTTCAGCAGCGTTATTCCCCATGTACACCCTGTAGCTCCCTGTAGCTATAGGTCGAAATTCCTCGAGTCCTCGACGATCTCGTGTCACGTGCTTTGTTGCGCCTGAATCCAAAATCCACTCGTTAGATAGGATATCAACGGAAAGGATCTCAGAACAAACGCCTACAAACAAAGTATCTTGTGACTGAGGAATTACCGTCTTTTTCTGGGCACACTGACGGGCATAATGGCCGGGATTTCCGCAGACGAAACAGGTGATGTTTGTCTTTTTAGGTTTCCTCTTTCCTTTCCCCTTCTTGGGATTTGGATGAGGCGTTGCGGTCTTCTGTTCCTGATTGTTCTTCTTCGCCTTCTTGCGAGCTTTGAACTTTCTCTTGTTAGCTTTCCGCTTGTGGGTTTCTGCTGCAAAAGCCTTGGCCGAACCTGGCTGAATAGCATTCATTTCAACCTCTCGTACCAGATGGCCACAAAAGTCTCTGAACGTTGTGAGAGAATCAGTATGGTTCAGAATCGTTTTGATTTGGGCCCATGATTCGGGTAAGGAACGGTGCATAGCTATAATCTTTTGATTTTCAGTTAATTTGCACCCTACATTCCTCAGGGCACCTATCATCTGCTCCATCTTACGGATATGATCCTTGATGGGGCAACCTACAGGCATCCTGTATTCTTGGAACTCTAATTCCATAGCCCGAACTTTTGCATCTGACTTCTGCTTATAGGCATTAGCCAGTGCATCCCAGATCCCCTTAGCGGTTTCATGCACTTCATACGTGGGTATGAGTTCTTTGTGCATTGTGCTAATCAAAACATTACGGGCGGAGCGATTTTGTTTACGCCATTTGTTATAGCGATTCATCGCGGCCCTATGTTCACCTAGATTTCCATTTTCAGCCAATATGGGTTCCTCTTGAACCCCATCCAGAGTGTGTGAAATGTCATCTTCATCTAGAAGGCTTCGCACTGCGCGGGACCAGTCTTCGTAGTTGTTGCCGTCGAAATGTTGTCCTTTTAGTTGATCGGCGATCAATGCTTTAGAGGCCATCTCTACATCGCATCACGTATCACTACTTAGCTATGATCTAAAGTATTGGCACTAATCATTAGAATTTCTACTGGTTATTCAAACTCTTAAGTTTATAAAAGTATACAATCCATCTTATAAGGGATCTGAAGGCCTACATACCTGTATGGGTGGTGCAGATCAATCAAGTTCTCTAAATAAAATGAAATTGATGCTTTTACGACTATCTATTTGTATAACCTACAACCCACCATTATGGGTGTATGCATCATTTAGGGAAGGAATGAAACTCCCACTTAGGTTATGCACAACCTTAGGATAACAGATCTATATTCTAATGAAATGATGACTTAAGTAAAAAAAAAATTAAAGTCAAATTGAATAAATCATTAGATTAAAGAAAACAATCATGTCCATTGAACGAATAAGATAAGTTCTATGATTAAAGGACAATATAATCACCCCATGGATCGTGTCCATTCATGATGGATCTGATCATTACTATTAATGTTCACCATTGATGATGGATCCTCTCATCAATGTTGATCATCATAGTTGATGATGGTTCCGTTCATTTGTGGACCCGTGATCAATAGTGATCGTATGGATATATACATGATCTTCATTCATTTGCATACACATATTTAATAATGCATGCACATATACATTAAGTAATCAAAAGATATTTTGAGACAGAAAAAATTCATAATTTTAATTCATATGCTTTCATTTTAATACATACATCGATCATCAGATTAATTTTAGATCTAGATCGTTAAACACAAAAACGGACCATACCATCAGTTAGATCTTGCCGAAAAACCCCAAGTCGCTTTTCTTTACTTGGTCTAAATCAGTCTATAAATGGCTGATTAATGGCCCTTATACAAGATACACTTAATCTTGATATTAAGTGATTTGGGCTTCTTAGTTCGGTCAATCTCTATTTGTACTTAATATATGATGGTCATTATAGGCTATCCATCTACATATGGATGTCCAATGATGGTCATTTCTGTTTTATTGGTCCTCACTAATATTAATTAGCCTTTTCTTTTATAGGGGACAGGCCCACAATTAGGCCCAACTCAAAAAAAAATAGGCCCACCAGCCCAACCATCAGGCCATGGCCCAAAAGGATAGGCCCATATCCAATTTCAATTTTCAATTTTCAAACCAGGCCCAAAAAGGTCCATTGGTAAGCCAGGCCTATCACCCCTTGGCAAGCCTGGATTATCTCAGAAAAGGCCCATCTCCAATACTCAAGCCAGGCCCAAAATCCTCATCTCTAATTTTTTAAGCCAGGCCCAAAAGGCTCATCTCTAATCTTTTAAGCCAGGCCCACAAGGTCCATCTCTTATTTTCAAGCCAGGCCCACAAGGCCCATCTCTTATTTTCAAGCCAGGCCCACAAGGCCCACCTCCCTCTTCTTCTTCATTGTTAGGGTTTGAAGAAGTCTTTGGATGAGAGAGAGAAGAGGCAAAGGGGTTTCCACTGCTGCCGGCGACGGGCCGCTGCTACTGGCGACAGCGGCGGCGTGAACTGCCGCTGCTGCTTATTGCAGTGGTGGGCCAGGGTCGACGTTGCTGCGGCGAAGGCAGCGGCGGCTCGCGCTGCTGCTGCTGCCGACGGCGGAGCGGCGGGGAGGCTGGGAAAATGGGAGAGAGATCGAGAGATTGAAAGAGAGAGAGGGATGTTGCTGCTGCTGCAAGCAGCGGCCATGGGCGAGAGAGAGACAGAGGAAAACGGGAGAGAGAGAGAGAGAGAGAGAGAAAGAGAGAGACGAGTATGGGCGGCCGCTGCTGCTTCCGGCGGTGGCAGCGGCGATGGCTGCCGCTGCTGCTTCCGGCGGCGGCAATGGCTGCTGCCATGGATGTTGCAGACGGCAACTGTGGATGCCGGCGGCCGGTCATGCTGTGGCTGCGGCGGCTTTTGTTGGTCCATTCATCAGATCTGGATCTTGTTCATCCATCAGATCTGGACTTGGTCTTTCAGATCTGGTCCTGGTCCATCCAGATCATGGCTGCCTTAGATCATGCATTGGGTTTTATCTTAGTGGGTCCCATCTTACAGATGGATGGATGGTAGCGCACGTTTGACGCAGCAATCTCATATTGGCTTGTTAGAGATCAAAGCCATCCGTCCGTCAGGTGGGTCCCCATTTTGAATGGTTGAGTTTAGATCCTATAAGCCGATCATTGGGGCCTTCAACCTTGTGATTGAAACCATTGAGGTGATGGGCTCCTTCATGGCTATTTGGTGGCCATTTGATTTTGGGGTTTTGGATCTTGAACCATTCACTTGTATGGTTGATTTGGACCCACATGTATCGTATTAATGGACGGTTTGTATAAAGAACTACTAATGATCCATATTCAATATATAGACCTTTAAAAAAAAATGCTGTATCTTTCTTGTGACAGTGGCCCTGACCCATAAGAATCTGGTCTTAATCGTAAAATTCTAATTCCTTTAAATTAATTAATTAAAAATCTTAATTTTATTAATCTCCATACCTCAGAGATAAATAAAATGAAATTTGACAGAAAGGAATATTAATAAGATGATGATCGTATGTATTTATTAAAATGAAATAAAACATTAATTTATAATTCTCAGATTAGGGCCACTTACCTCGATTGTGATTATATCCTCTTTAAATCGGAGATCCGCCGTTCAATTGCTCTGATACCACTGTTAGTAATTGCGGAAGTGTGGGCCACCAGGATCTGACGGTCTACACGATGAGAACCTTCGCAAAGCCGAGGATGTATGGTGGATCCAGCGATCCGCCTATTTGCTACAGAAGCAAGTGGGTCTGTTCACCCCTCTGATTCTACGGTTAAGATGGTCCCCAGATCAGATCTATGGCTCAGATCTAATGGATGGACCAGATAAACTCTATATGCCTTTCCCTCTCTTTTCTCTCCGTATATCACTTATACGTTTCCTCTTCCTTGTGTATTTGATAACGGAAGGAGTCCTCTTATAAATAGAGGAAAAAAGGAGATAAGGGATGAGATGAGATAAGGTTGGTTTAACCTTATCTTATCCCATCTCATCTTCTTCCGAGGTTTAAATTTCTAATTAGAAATTCAAACTCTCGGGAGAAGGAGGATGCGGGAACATCCTTATGGGCCCCACCCACAAGTGGTTGTCCACAGGTGGGCCCCATGGGTCCACAATCAACAATAATCAACTGATGCAACTCTCCTTTATCCAGGTTGGGGACTGGCAACGAAAGCAAAAAACTCCCACAAATGCTATGTAATAGATCATTACATAAGTTGATTACGATCAGGTGCTATCTAATAGTCTATAACATAGGTTGATTACAATCAATGAATTGAAGGACAAGAAAAAGAAAAGACAAGAAAATGGAAATTCATGGGGTTTAAATTTTTTTTTTTTTGTAACTTTGAAGATGGGTATTTTTCCATTTTTAAGACCTCCAATAAAACTTCTAACCTTTACTGTTTAGGGACTTCTTCTTCTTCTTCTTTAAATCTTTAATGGGCTTGATCCAATACAAAGCTTTGTACTCGTAATGTAAGACATGTTTAAGTGTGTCTAAGAGCATGCAAGTGCATCTAAGTACATTTTATAAGTTTGTCTAGGTTCATCTAAGTTCAATGTCATTAGATGCACTTATTCACACTTTTGGACCACATTTAAGATGCACTTAGGCTCATTTAGATGTACTTAGATGCACGTACACTATGTTTAACATAGAAAGCTGATTCGGTGTGAGTTTGGATCGTAAGTAGTTTTGCTTCAGCTACTTATGCATCAAGTATCTGATCTCAGTTTCTACCTTTTGCAGTGCATGAGTATGTTTAGTAAACAGCTACTTAATCCTGGAAAGAATCCATAAATTACTTTTGCAACATCACTTTTGATGTGGATCATCCATCATTTGGACCCGGACCCACCTTTGATGTGGGGCCATCCATCATTTGGGGTCCACCTTTAATATCCACCATCCATCATGTGGATCCAACCTTTGATGTGGACCATTCATTATGTTGGGCCTAACTTGGCCCTATCTTCAATGTGAATTGTCCATTGTGTGGAACCTACCTTCAATGGGGGCTACCCATCATGCGGGACCCACCTTAGATGTGGGTTGTCCATCATGCAAGGCCCACCTTTAATGTGGTCGTCCATCATGTAGGGCCCGCCTTAGATGTGAGCCATTCATCATTAGGGGCCAACATTTGTGATGTGGATCGTCCATCGTGTGGGACCACCTTGATGAGTGTCATCCTTCACATGGGGGCCACCATCGATGTTCCTTGTCCATCACGTGCGGCTTGCCTTTAATGTCCATTGCCCATCATGTGGAGCCCACTTTTGATGTGTACTATCCATCCTGTGGGCCCCACCTTTGATGTGGACCGTCTAGCACATGGGGCCCACATTGATGTTGGTTGTCCATCATATGGAGCCTACCTTCGATACCCCCCCCCCCCCAAAACAAAACAAAGTAAAAAACAAGAATTTTTTGCTTAAGGCCACAAGTCATTTTAAGGTGTTTAACCGCTCTTAAATGATATCTTACTAAACTTTGTCACATAAGCTACTTTATTGCTGTTGCACGTTAAATAAGCTACCAAGCGTTCCTAAACACACCCTTAGGAATTTAGGGTCCCTTTGTTGATTCTTATCTCTAACAAGAGCTAGAAAATTAGGACATTTTATTCTAGCTCTTGTTTTACAATAAGCTCATTTGGTAAAATTAATATTTTCAGAACTGAAAAAAGTTCTTATTTGAAGTTACACATTTGATAAAACATTCAAATAAGAGCTTTTTTATGTGCAATTGCTATCAATTTTATTTTATTATTAATTGCAAGTTGCAACAACTCCATTATGATCAACATGGATTGTTTGTTTTTTCTGGCTATGGATTGGATAACTAAAATCATACAAGCATGAGGAATGGGCAACCAAAGGTGGGAACTACCTTTGATGTGGGTTTTCCATCATCTGTGGCCCACCTTTGATGTTCACCATCCATTGGCCCACCTTTGATGTGGACCATTTGTCATGTGGGCGTACCTTTGATGTGGGCCATCCATCATGTGGGGCCCACTCCGTCCATCATGTGGGGCATACCTTTGATGTGGACCATCCATCATGTTGGGCCTTCTTGGATATGGGTCGTCCGTCATGCAAGACCTTGGGTGTGGATCGTTCATTAGGTGGGCCACTTGATATGGACCATCCATCATGCAGGGCCACACTTTGATGTAGGCCATCTATCATGTGGGTCCCACCTTTGATGTGAACTATCCATTATGTGGGCCCACCTTGATGTAGATCATCTATCATGTGGGGCCCAACCTTCAATATGGATTGTTCATCATGTGGGCCCACCTTCGATGTCAACCATCCATCATGTGGGTCCCACCTTTAATGTGGACCATCTATCGTGTGTGGCCCACCTTCAATATGGGTCGTTCATCATGTGGGCCCAACTTCGATTTCAACCATACATCATGTGGGTCACACCTTTGATGTGGACCATCTATTGTTTGTGGCCCACCTTCAATATCGGTCATTCATCATGTGGGACCACCTTCGATATCAAGCGTCCATCATGTGGGCCCACTGTCAATGTCTACCATCTATCATGTGGGTCCCACCTTTGATGTGGACCATTTGTGGTGTGTCCCCATCTTCATTATGGGCTTTGGATCATGTGGGCCCACCTTCAATGTGGTGGGAGGAGAGATTGTAAAGAGAAGAGAAGAGAAGAGAAGAGAAGAGGGCAATATGGGAATTTATTAAAAAGATTAGGGACAAACTCGTCCCAAAAAAAGCCCTAAAACGTCTCGCTTTTGCAAAAAAAGCTCTTAGAAAAAAAGTAAACTTTCCATATCTAAAGAATTAAGGGTCCGTATGGTATCTCTTATCTAATCCAATAAAAGCTAGAGAATTAATAGATATAAATTTAGACCATTGCCAAAGAATCTATTTTTCAAGAAAGACTTATTTCTTTAAAAATAAGGGAATGAGCTTTTATTTGTAGAGATGCCAAACATCCCGTTAGTTGCTATTTATGTTAATTTAGGGTGGCTCATTAAATTGGGTTAGGAAATTCAAGTTGAGTTTGAATTGAAGATTTGAGTAGCTTTCTGAGAGTTCCAGTTTTGATACAATTTCTGTATTTCCTTTCTAAAACCTCTGACTTTTATTTTATTTATTTTTTAATTTTACTTTTTCTGGGATTTTAGTGTGTATTGGGTAGATAGTTGCTATAAGATAGGGTTCTGTTAACTAAAGACACATTTTAGAAATGGTAATTTGCCAGGCAGCTGCATATAAGCACGGGTTCCTCCTTGCACCACACATGGCAAACATGTTTGATGACAGAGGCTATTGTTCTGGTGGTCCACCATGTCTCGAGAAACAAGGGGTTGGAATGTGGTGGCCATCTGATCATTGGCCTTCAGAAGTAACAACTAGAGCAGCGACCCACATTTAACCATCAAAACTCATAAGAACTGGATAGTCAGATTGTCCAATCACTGAGAGTTTTAGCCACTGAATAGGTGATCCGAGCCATGCAAAATATAGCCTCTATCACAAAGATCAACTTGCAGAAAGAAATCAGGCCAAGAGACTCGAAGCTGACAAGTGGCTGGTCTGATTCAAATCATCCATTGTTTTCATACAGGGTCATCTGCCTGAACTTTGCATCAGGCAATCTTAATAATAGGCTACTTTATGCACAAGTCAGATCACCTAGACGTGAAACATCAGCATGTGTGCCGAGGTGGATTTTTACTTAACGTCTAGCGGGGTGTATTCCTCTACAACTTTTTGCATGAGAAAGTTTAAACTAAAGCCAATATAGAGCTATTAACATCCTGTGAGGATCATGTCAAATCCTTTTAGTACTTGTCGTGCAGGTTCCCTGGCAACCTTATCGTTTCAGCTGATTCAAGAGAACACTCCTTTGATGCTTCTCTAATTAATGTGTCGCATGTCATCTCCCATCTCTCATTCGGTAGAAAGCTCTCTCCAAGGATGCTTTCTGAAGTGAAGCGCCTAACACCTTATCTTGGTGAAAATGTCAATCGATTGACGGGCCGGTCTTACAGTAATTCACCATGATGATGCAAATGATAATGTTACTGTAAGTTTTAGAACTGTGTAATATCTTTTTTGGTTGTTATTTTCTCCATCAGTACTACTCTCCATCAGTACTACAGTAAACTGTGCAGGTCCATGGGGATATCATTTTTGTAGCACCTAATATGCATTTATCTGTAATGATTACTTGCACATGAGATGTGATGTGCCCAATCATTGTTAGGTGCTATTTTAAAAAAGTTAAATAATTGAAGCACCTGTTTTACATTGAGAGATCGATGTGCATCGGGACCACAGCCAAAAAGAGACTGGCACGCTTATGTGAGTTCATAGCCATTTGTCACCATCCCAAAATAAGGGAGATCCTGCTCATTTGGTGGGCCAGATGTCAACCTTGAATGTGGGGCATTGGCCATTTTCTCTAATTGTGTACTCATGATGCCCACTAGAGCAATGGTGTGGCCCTCCTGATGAATGGCAAGGATCTTGAAGCCACATTTGCATGTATGCCTGTGTGTGGGTCTCAAGTCCAAGCTGTTGAACCAGAATTATAGCCACCCAGAAAATAACTTCTATTCTATCATGTGTGTGTGTGTGTGGGGGGGGGGGGTGTGGTCTCAAGTCCATCCGGTTGGACCATAATTATAGTCCACCCAACAAATAACTTCTATTCTATCATGTTCATGCGACATCCAACCCTTCCAGTAGGTTGTACCGACCATGAGGATCAACTTGCATAAAAATCAGCCGCATCCACTCATCGTGTGGACTAACTTGTATTTTTTTAATTTATCAATGGTTAGAAATTGTTTTCTATGGTATGATCCACCTGATGAATGGATAGGCCTGATTTTTGCACAAAATGCTCCTCATTGTTGGCACAACCTACTAGAAGTGTTGGATGTCGCAAATACGTGATCATGACTTCACTAATGGAAAATGAGTCCTTGCGATGTTTGCAGTCGCCAAAACATATCTTGAGGAAAAAAAACATGCATATACTTTGTAACTTTCTGTTGTTTTTGTTTCCAGATCGAGCACTACCTTCAAGTAGTAAAGACTGAGATCGTATCGTCAAGAATTCCTGCAGAATTCAAATTGCTAGAGTATGAGTATACGGCCCATAGTAGTTTGATACATAGCATGCACGTTCCTGTAGCGAAATTCCACTTTGAGCTTTCCCCCATGCAGGTTTTTGGTCTGACCTCTTGCAATAGCTGAGTAGGAGTTAAATGTCACATGTTTAAGTAACACTAGTTGCACATGAATTCCCATGGGTAAACATGGAAGACATCTATAAGATCCGGACAGTTTTGGAAGGCCCCACCTTTTGTGGGCCAAGGCCAAAAGAAAGGCTTATTGGAATAAAGCCCAAAAATGAGTAGTGGTGCCAATCAGGATCATGGTTTTCACAAGTCTGATATGACTCGTCTTAGTCAACTTGGATTTGGTAGTACCTGATCCAGTTTGATACTCAAGACAACCCCCAAGTTGGTCGAGTCAGGCCAATTCAGTCTGACTCAAAGTTATGATTTTCCCACTCACCTGTTTTCTCTTTTTGGTCATTGATCACGTATGGTGAGGCTCTCTATATGTGGTCCAGATCTTGTAAAGATCTTCCACGTGTCATGTCCACATGGGAACGCATCCCAAATTAGCATTTTCATATCCTTATCCTCTATTATTTTATTATTTCTTTTCGTATCAGGTGCTAATAAGGGAAACTCAGAAGTCCTTTTCACATTTCATCACGAGCGTCTGTGCTATCATTGGGGGTGTTTTCACGGTTTGCATTTGAATCTCTAGTTCTCCCAGGCCTGTTTGGATAGAATGCAAGTTGGGGGAATGCAATAAGTTTATATTGATAAGACATTTGCACCTGTTTGGGAAGCAACAAATGCTGTAGCAAAGTGTTTGCATTTGCCTTTTTCCTCCTTGACAGGAAAATATGACTTTTTTTTCTTTTCTTTTCTTTTTTTCAAATCAAATGGAGGGAAAAGAGTTTGCCTCTGATGTGATGTTTTAAATGGCAAATTTGGTGGGGAATTTTTTTCCCCTTTTGTGAGATTGCAATCCAAACAATTGCAAATGTGAAGGAAAAGCATTTTCCAAGACTTTTCTTTAGCAAAACAAACAGATGCAAAGTGTTTGCTTCCCCTATTGCTGTTGTCAGTTTTCCTTCTGCTTATGTCGCATTTATGCCTTTCCCTTGCATTCCCTAGATTACCTTCAATCCAACCAGGCCCTTATATGGTTCATGGATGTGCCATTTTTTTTTTTTTTGCTGAAAATTCATGTTTGTGGATTTCAGGTTGCTGGGATAATGGATGCAATACTGTACAACACAATTCGGATGGTGAAAAAAGTTGAGTTAGGGAAGCATTTTTGACTTAGAAGCAAGAATTTTTGGTAATAAAAAACTGCTCAATCTTTTTTCTTCTTCTTTTTTTCCTCCTCCTGCCCTCATGTTTAGGGTAATGTTGTCCCTGCAATTAAGTTCCATTCTTTGTAGCTAAATGGACAAAGCACTATGTAACTGTAAACAGCAACAGTTGCATTTATAGAAAATTATTTTTTTTCAAGTTCCTAAGTTCAATAAAAAAAAGGGTTCCAAAGTTCAGTCACTCGTGTTTTTGGTTTGATTGGTAGTGTTATTACCAAAAGTCCATCTATATAGAATTTGATACCTCTCTGTTGTTCATGCATGGATGTGTCTCCATGTGCATGCTTGCTCGCCTGCTCGGTGGATTTTTATCAGCCACGATGTATGAACTGCTGGGCACATTTTGTCCAGGGGATGTAACATGTTGGCAGCTGTAGGAGAGTAGAGTGGTATTATTTTATTTTTAGTGTTTGTGTGTGTATTTTGGTGCTCCTCAAGATACCATTTGCTTATGTAATTAGGGTTGGGTTAATAATACTTTTAAGTGGGCGTGTGGGAGAATCATTCTCTACACAATAGTTTTCTCCAAAAAGCCTGATTCTCTTCTTGTTTCTTCGCCCACGTGAATGCTTTCATGGTATCAGAGCATTATTTATCTCTGATCTTCACCTTCTTCTTTCCCTTTGCCTTTCTTCTTCCTTTCTTCTCTTTTCCCTCTCAAACTTAGCTCTTCCTCTCTCTTCTGTAACTAGAACAACTCATGTTTTTTAATTGCACCTTGTTGACATGTTTTCATGTCCATGTGACTGATGGCTCATGTAAGCATACTTCTATTGTGCTTAGTTATTATTATCTTTGATTTTGGGATACCTTTTTTACATCTATCTAATCGATTTTTTTAAAGGTTTATTATCATCATCATCATTTACTTTTGGAACTTTTTACACATAATTACAACATACTAATAAAATATAAGATTCTAGTATTTTGAGTATTTGTACGAACCTGTCAAGGGAACTGGCTTCTAGAAGCCACATGTCCAGTCCCCGCATCTATGTTCAATGCAATATGCATCCCTATCCAAGTTACAATGCTTGCAAGTAAAAGTTGATCTCTGGCATTCATAAAAGAGAACAAACAAGGGGAAAAAAAAAGATGTTGGAGTAGGCGAGTAGCACACACAAAAAAACCGATTTATTTCATTAATACATCTTCAAAAGCCAATCAGCCCAACCAATACATGTGATTATTAAGCTTATTTTCCAAGTATCACAAACAAATATCATTGACCAAGCTATCCTTAAAAGGACTAGTTGATTCACTCAAGTTGAAAATGAAAGAATTAAAAGAAGAAGAAGAAGAAGAAGAAGAAGAATAACAAGAAAACCCAACTTCTCTCATGAAACCTTATAAATTTCCATAGCCCTCCACATCTAGTTGTTACACTTAAAGCCACAAACCCTACTCCAAAGACACGCTCGTCTTACAAAACAAATAGAAGAGGTGACCCAAGAAGTGCTGCAAAACAACCCATGAGACTGATAACCTTTGAAGTAGCTCCGTTTCGAGATGGGGGAGGTGGAGGTGGAGGAGAAGGAGCCTCTTCTCCAACAGGAGCCGTTGATGGGGTGGTCTCAGGAGATCCTGCAGCCGAAGGAGATGGAGGAGAAGCAGCATTCGTCTGATTTGAGTTCGAGGATCTCATGCTTCTATCTGCCATGACTACAACCCACAGCTTCTCATTCTTAAGGCAGTTATCTCGAACTCCACTAATGAAGTAGTATGGACCTGATTGATTGAACTTCAAGATAGTGTTCCCGTCGCCGAATTTTTCCTTGGGTGATTCTACGTTGCAATTTTGAAAATCATCCTTGTTTACTATAAGCACCGAGTCTAGGCCGGGTTGGTAGACAAACACTGCATCCATGCATATATAGAGTGTTGTTATCAGTCGAACATGCATGAATCAAACACCAACATCTGATATTTAGTAGATCATTCATCGTTTGTCCAGATCATGTACCATCAGCTTGATGGGGTACACTTGAGACAGTGGTAGACTGAGTGAAGATAACCTCGTCTCAACGCTGAGGTCAAGGTATCGAATCCCAATGTGGGGGGTGGCTAACATTGAAGGGTGACTAACATGTGGGTGTGTGTACTAACAGTGGGATGTGTGAACTAACCACCCCCCACACACCAAAAAAAAAAAAAAGAAGGAATGGAGTTGCCCATGTATTCTTCTTTGTGAAAAGGATAAATCTTTGTAATGGCAGTGTTGATGTTTTCTTCATTTTCTTTTGATAATTTTTTTTCTTAATATTGTAAAAAAAGAAAAGAAATTCATTTTAGGAATGGATGGTAATGATCGATCATACACAATATGATTGTGCATGATCACTGGTTTATATAATAAAGATGCAATGACCACCCAATGCATGTTACTGATGCAGTCATTGCAAAATAGATGTAATCATAGCTAAAATGTGAAATCTGGAAAGAAAAAAAAAATTTATTGGCCGACATCTAGTTAATAGTAAACCTCAATGTCGGAAGAGAATGATATTTACACCTGGTTTTCGATAACTGCACCCTCAAGACACTTTGTAATGATATGATACACTCTATCCTAAGAGAAAGGGGGTTTACTATCCAAAAACAGGGGTTGGGATGTAAATATTAGCTCCCTATCAGGAAAATATGGTGACATTGCAGCCACAGTGACAAATTTCATTCTTAGCAATCTCTCATCATGCAAATTTCTCTAGAGATTTTCTGATTTTGACATTTTTCTCAGGATATTATTGGGAAATCTTGCTGAAAATAAAATATTTAAAAGTAGCTATCATAAATTAATAAATATTTAAAAGAATTAAATATTTTGGTATAAGTGAATTATATTAACGCTTAAATAAATTTTACATTGAACTCATGAAAATTTTGGGATTAAATCATGATAAATTCACAACAGCCTAGATTTTGAAAATCTCATGATAGTATCACGATAATATCATCTGATGATATCTTGTGAAAATATCGTGAGATTTCAAAAATCTCAGAGATTTTGTAGCAAGGGTTGCAATTGCCACTCAGACAACTTACATAGGGAATCTCCTATCTGAAGCCTTTGCATTTGAGCCCATTGATTAAGTGCCTTGGCATCCGTCGGCACCGTCCACCCACTTGCACCTCCAACCTTGAACTGAGCTGCACCAGCTCTTTGCACCAGAATCAAAATAACAAAGAGACCCAAGGCAGGAAATGCCTTATAATGAGGATTTGATCTTAATGTCTTGCTAGCCATTAATTAAAAAGAAGAAAAGAGAGGGAAAAAACAATGTGTCTTGCTAGAAATGCAAGATTTAGAGAAGTTGAAGGGATGGCATGAGGTTTCCCTTCTGATGGCCTTTTGTAGGCTTCCATCATGAAAGAACTTTACAAGCTGTGGCAGTGAAGATTTTGCCTTTTTCTGTTATTCTTCTCCTTTGGATATCTTAGCTTCTAGTGCAAGGCATATGGGCACTTTATGTTTGAGAGAGATTGAGTTGTTTTTGGGTTATTTGGCATCTATACTTGTCTTGAAATGATAAAGCATATTCATATCTTGTGTTTTCGGTCAGGATTAAAGGCTGTTAGTCTTTTACTAAAAGATGAACTAGTGAAGAGATGGTTTTTCCTGTTTCAACTTTCATGTAAAGCTAGTTTCAGAACTCGGGTTGATTTGAATCAGCATTTTAGAATTGCTTTGAGGTAAAGATACCTGTTTGTTCCTTTCTTCAATGTCAGGTTATGATAGAATCTGAAATGTCTGTTTTGAAGGCCCGCCCGTATCAATTTTTACTTTTACTTTTTAATTTAGTATTGCATCTGAGTAAACTGAAATTCCACGGCACATGGGTTCGTAAGGTTTGTGTGAGTGCTGTTTGGATGTACCCTTTTCGATTGGACGTACATCGGTATTACAATGTTTGGGAGAGGGACCCTTTTTTGACTTGCATAAAAAGAGCACGTATATCATATAACTAATTGTTTGAAAAGTTTCTGTTTTGAATGATCATTTTTGTCTTAGCCTTCTCCCACTAATTTGGCATTGGCTGCTTAAGGGTAGATTGGCAGAAGTTCCTACGGTCAGCCGGCGGCCACCAACCTTCAGCTGTCTTCTTTGATTCAGGTTGGAGTGGTCTGTTCCAAGTCAGATTAGAAGAGCTTAGTTTTGTTATTTAGGGCCTGTTTGGATTCCATCAAATAAGTTACTTTTTTCTACTTAAAGCAGTAGATAAGTAAGTTTGGTTTATGATCACTTGTAAGTTTTTTTATATTTAAAGTTACTTAATCACTTCAGTTTAATAAGTAGAAATCAGGATAAGCTACTTGAGGCATAAGTAGCTCCCTTATTCTCATGAAGGATACAGCAATTTCAATTGTGGCGTGGAGACTCTGTCCATGCATCTAGGATGTCTGGGACATCACTTATAAGAAGGAATAAAAAAAGAAAAAAACCAAAGAAAAAGGAAAGGAAAAAGAGGAGACATTTAGATGAGGCTGGATTCATTGTAAAGCTTTGTAGGTTAAGCTTATAGCTTACAATCTGACTTGTAGGCCCAACAAGGATGTGTGCATGATGACATCCTATCCGTCCACATTTGCACTCTAGGGTTTTACTTGGCACCCAAAAAGAATTAGGCCAATCCAAAGCTCAAATTGGCCACACTGCAGGGAACAGTTGGGATGACGATGCCTACCATTAAAAGCCTTCCAAATTGTGTGGGGTTCACCACGTTTTGTATACGCCATCCAATCCATTCAGGAGTTGCGCCCCATGGAGATGAATGTGAAACCCCAAAAGCTCTCCATTCCAAAACTTGGCTGGCCCACACCACAAGAGTTATAAGGTTTGAGGTGTGATTTCACATTGTATGGCTCTCCTGAGTTTTGGATTGTCTGATTTTTGAGGGCCAAGGAGAACATGAGGGGAACACATGATGAACGGATGGGATGTAATGCAAAAATCACAGCCGACCCTAGACATACCACTCCACACTCAAATGTAGTCCTTGGATGTCATTTGTGAACAAAGTGGTACACCTATAATCAAGAAAGACCAGTGGATAGGATGAGACCTTACTCTGAGGCCTTCTATGAATGGCTGTGATCATCTTATCATCATGACACTGGGGCCATGTTAATCCATGTCTCACCTTCCTATCAGATTTGAACAGAGGTGGGCCAATTTGGGCCTCACATATTAATTTTCAATATTTAAATAGGGAAAGACTTCCTACTGGTGGTTGCAACTCTGTCATTCATCTGGGCCCCACCAAAAATTCCATTGGGCTCAGCTTGAAATGAGAAACTTGGTCTGCACAACCAGGTCCGTTGGCCTGAGTCTGTGGTTAGATGCAAGCCAATAAATATTCTTAGCTTTGACAGGTTTCCCAATGAATGGACTTGGACCTGTATTCCAGGCCCATGAATGGAGCTTTTCTGCACCCACTGAACGGTAATGTAGGATACACATCCACTCCGTCCACAAGGTGGGCCCCTTCAAGTTCATCCGTATTCTGAAAATCAGGCTGACCCAGAGAGCAAGTGGGTTTTCACCATAGAGGAATGTTGGTATGGGAAAAGCACCGTTAATGCTTACGCGATTGGGCACGGGGCCACTGTGACATATCCTTGAGATTTTGGAATTCTCGCAACGATATTGTGAAAAATAGTAAAAAAACTTAAGTAATTCAGGTTATAAAATATATTATAGAATTTAAGTATGTGAGAATTATATAATACACTTGAAATAAATATTTATGTTTTCAGAAAGATTGTCCCAGTAATATTATGAGAAAAACCTCAAAATTTGAAATTCTCCAAGAAATTTCTGGACCAAGAAATTGCCAAGTGTTGCCTAGTTTGTTGGCTCTTGAGGACACTTTTGGCCACTTGAAATGTGCGCGGGCATGCTAGAATTGATTGTGCGGTTTGATTCCAATCGAACAACTTTGGGATATATGTCAAACTCGACTGTATATGACTGAGACCTGAGAAGATTAGCCACCTATTCAACCACTTGCAAGGTGTTGTTTAAAATGATCAGGCGAGGGTAGGGTTTGCCTCTCTATAGATGGGTTGCACCTTGCCTTTCGTAAGAAAGGACTTTTCAGAAACAGTAGTAAATCGAAAAGAAATACTTACAGTCGTTCGCAAGGATCAACGGCAAAGCACCATTTCGAAAAGATAACTGCTTGTATTCAGATAACTTAATCCAGCGTATGAGCGTAAACTTGGTTTACAGCTAAAGATTACAATTACTCATAGATTAATGATTATGCTAAGGAATATAAATGATAATTAATAAGATAAGTTTGTTTGATTTGGTTTGGTTGGTATGAGACCATTTGCTCTGTTGCTATTTATAGATTTTCAGGAGGCAAAGAACCATCTAGATGCACCAATCATTCAGCTGTTATGATAACTTTTCATATTACCTTGATCTCTTGAACTCTTCCTCTCCCTTGATGTTGGTCCTTGATGTTGGTCTGGTAATCGTTTGCAAACTTTGCTTAGTCGCTATACCTTTAGATGATGTGTTTCAATCAACCAACGCCATTTGTCGCCCCAAAGAATACTCTCCAGGTATTTAGTGGATCGCATGCGTGTTGTATACTTATCCTGCAATGTTATATGTCTTCTTCTGGTTGGCTTTTCTAGGAACGGTCAAAATAGGGTACAACATTGCCCCCACATCGCCTCGCCTTTAGTCGAAAAGGTGAGAGCGACATTGGGTTGTGCTTCTATGCAATAAATGAGACCGCCTTACTTTCCACATGTCAACTTCCTATTAACTCTACTCGACTGAGACGAAAATTGAATGACGATTTTTTTCTTTCTCTGGCGGTTGTCGTCACAACACATAGAAACTTTCTTTAAATAGCCGAGTTGTACAAGGAGTCATCATTGTCCCATCATTAATGCCCATATTTCTGGATCAATATATATATATATATATATATATATATATATATATATATATATATATATATATATGTTTTTGAAATTGATATGATCTTTTACAATCTTTTCTTCCTATACTTCTTCTTTCCCTTTGGTCGAAAAGCCTCTGTCACTACCATGGCTGCTTCCTTCTCCGCTTCCCCAACTTATTATCAAGAAGATTTCATGAGAGAGCTTGACTCCCTTTTATCTAATGTCATTAATGACATCATTTTCATTATTCCCATTGAACCAAATAGATCATATATCTCGCTCTTGGCCCAGCTTTCCACCCTGAAGCTGATCTCAATCAACTCCAATCAGTAGATCCATTCTTTCTTGGTTGTTCAAGTGAAAAGCTAATCCTTCAGTCCAATTCCCTTCTTGATCTTGTCGATGCCTTCAGAGTCTCAAGATCTTGGTCGACATCCATTAACAGATGGTTGGAATGGTTCGACCATGTTTCCAAACAACATACATGGTGGCAAGCTAGCATCTACGAATGTATTTATCTTTCCCTGCATGAGTATACAACAAACACCTCCCTTCTTACTGCAACTTCGATCTTCTAGAGCTGATCGACCAACTCCTACTTTGAATGCGATCCCATGAGGCCCAAGCTCATGGATATTTTTGCTTGCACTCATCTTCTCCCTTTTGGGGACTCCGTTTATCCTAGTTTCGCCCAGAAAGAGGAGCATTTTTTTGATCTTCCGGATAGGACATACGATCTTATTCCATTTTCTTATCCACTCAACGCAAGCCTCATAAGATTGTTGATGACTAGTAGCATGCAATGTTTATGTTGATGTGGATCTGTTGTTACCTATTCTGTGTGAGCATTGTGCAGATAATCTAAGAATATGTACATTTGGTCAAGGCATTAGTGCAATGATGACAATTAGCTCTTGCTCTATTTGTGCTCGGCCATGTGTATCGCAACATGTCTTATGCAACAACCAAGGGTGTTCACCATAGCGAAGGGTCAAGGTCAATCTTTTGTTGTGGTTGAGACAACTTTTAAAGGTTGATTGAGGCCATGTTGATTCCAAAGTTAAGTGGGAATGGATCGGTGTCGATCAACGTTGTCTTTTTTTTTTTTTTTTTTATATATATAGAGAATCTGAGTAATTCCTTGTCAATGTTGTCATGGATGATATTCCTGAAAACCATGTTATTGTTCGTAAAACGAGAACAGGTTCCATGCCACTTACAATATTCCTTCTTCTTTATTTCTTCATTTATAGGAATTTTGTGATATACGAGGATTCTGAAGAATTTTTCAGCTAAGATTATGTAAAAAATTTCATCAGCCCGAGTAATATTGAACGGGTATACTTTAGGAGCTTTTTGTGTGGTCGTTATAGTTGGTTCTGCAATGATCAAAGCCGAACACACAAATGACTTTTTTTGCCATTACTTCGGCAACAATGATATCATAGTTAGGATCATAGTAATATGTTCATGCTGATGAATTCTTTTGTGTTTCTCCTTCTCGAAGAAGGGCTTCATAATTTGATAGTTTTCTTATCAAATCATATAAATTTGCAAACTCAGTTCCGATAAATTTCTCACAGAGTTTGTATTCTAGGCCATCCTGGGTGAGTTATACAAGCTCAGCCTTAGTCGTGACTACTTTGCATCGGTTCTTCACTCTTTTGAACCAGGAAATATAACTTTTGTACGATTCTCATGGAAATTGCTGGAAACGTGCCAAATCGACCATAGAGATTTTTCTATCCTTATAGAAGAATTGTGCGTGGACTTTCTCTTCCATTTCTTGCTATGTTTGGATGGAATTTGATGGAAAATTCGAATACCAAGTAAAAGTTAATGAAGTTAAGTAGTGGCCAAACAATTGCAACTTATGAGTTATGATAGTCGTTGTTAGTCAGTTCACTACATTGCATGATAAATCGACCTATATGTTCTATAATTGACTGACCAATATTCCCTATAAATAGTGCGAAGTCTGGTTGATAATTCTTGGGTAGTGAATATTGTTGGTTGATCCATTCAAGATAAAGCTTATGGTAAATCGGTATGGTAATGTGGTAAAAAACTTGGCCTGCCACTTCTTGGACCAATAGCATGATTTAGTCATAATCCAGATGGTGTAGTTCTGCCACTGGTAGTGATTTAGGACCTATCTGGTTTTGTACAGTGGATTCCTAGGAATAGGTTGGAATGGTTGCCTCCGAGGCATTCCCTAATTTCTACCTTGAAGCACGAAATTCCTGGCTTCCCGTTTTGGTCGTCAAAATTCAATAGGTATAAGAGCATTCTGTATTTCCTGAACTAGAGCCAGATGAGCGTTACGCTGTGGAGGAGATACTGGCGGCATTGGCGCCAAATTTCCCACGGAATTGACCTCAATATTTGGTTGAGGTGTTGTTGGTGTTCTTTCAACGATGCTAGCCATCAACCAGTTTATCCTTTCAGTCTGGTTGTCCATCTATCTATTGAAATTTTCAGTCTGAACTCGAGATTGTTCAACTTGAGCATTTGACTACTCGGCTTGAGCTCTCTCTTATTTCGCAATATGCTAGATTCCTATTTGCATATCATGTAGCCCAACCGATATCACCTCGATGGGGTTGTTCTGAGATGTGGATACCCTGTCCCAGTTCGAAGGATTGGACGTTGGGTCTAATACAACATTCGGGAATTCAGGCACCGACTACACTTATATTTTCTCAGATGGAGGAACTATGGTTGGTGTTGTAAGCTCATTAGTCCCAGAAGTTTGTGTAACTTGTGAATTATGTTTGGTTACTTAAACAATTTTGTATTGGTATGTATGCCTACATGCCAAAAAAAGTAATCCTGTAGCTCGACTAGTGTACATTAATATTTATGGCAGCCAAATAAGTTTTTAGTTCCACCAGATGTGTAAAAAATGTTACCTCGTTTGTTAGCTGTTGAGGACATTTTTTGCCACGTGTCATGTGCAAGGGCATGCCAGAACTGATTGTGTGGCTCGATTCCAACCAAACAACTTTCACCCCAAGCGTTGAGATAGGAACATACGTCAAACTCGACTATAATGATTGAGACCTGAGAATATCGGCCACATATTCATCCACTCGCAAGATGTTTAAAATGATCAGGTGAGTGTAGGGTTCATCCTCCATAGATGGTTGCGTCCCGCCTTCCGCAGGAAAGAACTTTTCAAAAATAGTAGTAGATAAAAAAGAAATACATTGTCGTTCGTTCACAAGGATCAATTTCAAAGCACCATTATGAAAGGATAATTGTTTGTATTAAGATTAAACGTCCAGTGTATGAGCATACACTTGTATTATAACTAAGATTACAACTACTCCTAAATTAACGATTATGTTAAGGAGTATAAAGGATAATTGATAAGATAAGTTTGTTTGATTTTGGTTTGGTTGGTGTGAGACTTTTGCTCTCGATTTTCTCTGCTATTTATAGAATTTCTGGAGGCAACCCCCCTTTGTCAGCCATTCTGGAGGCAAGCCCCCTTGGTCAGCCGTTATGATGACTTTTCATATTACCCTAATCTCTTGGACTCTTCCCCCTCCTTGACGCTGGTTTAGTAATCATTTGCAAACTTTGCTCAGACGCTATACCTTTAAATGATGTGTTTAAACCAACCAACATCGGTTGTTGCCTCCAAAGAATATGCTTCACATATATTAGTGGATTGCGCGCATGTTGTATACTTATACTGCAATGCCATGTATCTTCTTCTGATTGGCTACTCCAGGAACAATCAAAATAGGGTACAACACTAAGAGGAGATTTTTGTCACTTTGCATGGTGGCATTGTGTTTAGGGCTGTTAAAGGGTGCTCGGATCAACGATTCTAATGGACCGGATCCAAATCTAACAAGCTCGTCCCACCGTGAAAATGGAAAAACTCCACTTTCGTGGGGGCGTATCTAATGGTTGAGTTGACCTGATTTTTGGGACATCCCATTCTTACGGTGAGAGAACCTTATTGGATTTATGCCATTTCACTAAATTTGCACTCCATAAGGCACGTTAATTGGCAACATAGATTTGAAATCCTGTTGAATCAGGTGGACATTATTTCGTGCAGAACTGAGTGGATTTGAAATCATAGATTTTAAAACATATTAACCGTTTTTTTTTTTGGGGGGGCATTTACAAATACCCTATTATTCAGGTGGGTATTTGCAAAAACCGCTTTCCCCGTACTTTTGATGTATTGATCGTCTATTCTAAAATTTCAGCTGCTGGTGATGGGAACACGTTTGAGAAAAATAGAGATCAGGAAAAAAAAAAAAAAAAAGTCTGTCTGAATTCAATGTACACGTCTAGCCAACCCCTTATGTTTATGCCAGGCTAGGTTCCAAGTGGCCCACTCATGATGAGTGGTCCAGCTCTGGCACATGTGTACCACATGGGCTAGTTTTCAGTGAATTGCTTACTTACGATCAAGTTGAGCCCAGCCTGAGCTATATTACAACTCAGATGGGCCCAGCCGAACCCAAGCTGAAATCCTCTACACTCGACTCTGACCCGACGCAACCCAGCCCAACTCAACTCAGCCAACTCGACCCAACCTGAACCGACTCCACCCAACTGAACTCAACCAACCCGACCTAACCCGAGACCATTCCAACTCAACTCAACCAACCCGACCTAACCCGAGACCATTCGTTTGTCACTATCACTGTCAACATATTTCTAGCCACATTGTAGTAAGGATTAGACTGTTTTATTGGAGTAGTTCTCTATATTAGTTTGACAAAACCAAATTCAGTATGGGTTAACTTGCAACCATCTGATCTTGGTTGGAGTGTTTTACTCGTGAGGCCCACCACCTGATCTCCATTAATTCAATGATACTTGAAAATTATCCAAGTCGAAAGATAACATTGGTGATTTAGCTTTGTGCAAGAACACAAGGATTTATTATTATTATTATTATTTTTTAAATCGACAATTGGCGTAAACTGCAATCTCTACAATTTTGTTTGGTTTCACCAAATTTCATAAAAAAAAATTGTACCAAATTAGATTGATTAATCATGAAATATCATGATATTGTTGTCCACCTGATGAAAGTTTCATAAAAAAATTGTACCAAATTAGATTGATAAATCAATTTTGGGCCAAAGAAGTTTGCACAGTGGATCCTGAACATGTGTGCCATTGGAATGTACTATGAGTTGCAGATGGGCATGATTCTGGCAAAAGGCTGTTTAAATAAGTCCAGCCCAAGCAGTTGAAAATCCAGTGATAGGACCTTTACCTAACTAAAACTCCCTTGCATGCTTACGAGGCTCAAATTATAAGCTCATGGGGGCTTTTAAAAATTTGTGGGGCCCACCAGGACCTCTATGTGACATCCACTCCGTCCATCAGTTACACCAGGTTGCATTTGAGAATTAGTGTAAAAATTAGGCATATCCAAAACTCATGTGGGCCACACCAACAGAAAAGGTAGGAACAGGAATGCTCACAATTGAAACCTTCTTGGGACCCACCATGATGTCAATATGCCATCCAACCAATTCATAATATGATCTCATCAGGATGGAGGTGAAATATATATATATATATATATATATATATATATATATATATATATATATATATATATATATATATATATATATATATATTTATCCCAAGATCAGATATCCTCGGATTGATTGATGGTGTGTAAACAGAGGATTAATGTAGAATCACCAAACCCCAACTAACAGACCAAACTAGAAGAAAATATACTCTATAGCCACAAAGCTACCCCTTACCAGTAAACTCCAGTATGTGTGGGGACTAAAGCACCATTGTCATCCTGAATATTCACATATTAATATCTGAGCATTTGATGATGATGCCTTTGCTAAGATCAATAGACGCTCACGGAGAAGACCCAATGGTCTGTCGACGGATTTAGACATCACCAATAGCTGCTTGTGAAGAAGATGCAATGATGCATAGTCAGATTTACACTCCAACGCAGAATCCTTCTTCACGTCACAGACATCTTTTGGAGGAGCTACTAAAACCAAAGAATCTAGTACAATAGCCTTCTCTAGAAAAAATTTCACCAACTGCATTTCATCCTTGAGCCCTGTAAAGGCATTCATTTTTATCACCTTCAGATGATAAAACACAATCTCAGGAGTGTCCTCTGCCAGCAGTCCCTCGAACTGGTAGTCACTTTGAGAGGGGTACCTCAACAGCCAGAAACTTCAAATTCGCATAGAAAGCAAAGAATGAATAAGTAAGCAGCTTTGAGAGAAGACAGTATTCAAAATGAGATTTGCTAAACTGAAAAGCACAGCCCGGCCATGCATTAGGTGCGCCCCATGATGCTTTGATGAAATCGAAGTCGTGAAGAGGTGATTGGTGTTGCAGGACTGCCAACCACTAAATGTCAGTTGGGTTTTTCCGCCATTGTTTTGCCCTTGACGACAACTAAGAATAAACAATGTACATTTGTGGCCCACCTAATGAATTGGTTGGCCTGATTTTTGCACCAGGTCAATGTATCAGTAAAGCCCATCTCATTTATGGCTAGGATGTCAGCTGTAACTCTTCAAAGAAATTAAATGGGAACTGAAATTACAGTGGGAGCATATGAAGACCTACTTGAATGAAAAGCTTCTCTAGACAAGGACATGGACAGTTTTTGAAGAAGCTATAGGTGCAGGCTAGATAGCTATGACCATACCATTCCATCAATAGCTGCAATTCTTGCAAATTGTGGAATGTAACAGGCAAACCTTCGGGTGTATATTCCTCTACTAAACATACATACTGTGCAGATCAAATGTAAGACTTTAGTAACATAAAAGTCACATTATTATTACACCATGCCTAACACACACCTCTGGACACCATACATCAGGCAGGTCCCACTGTGTAGCTGACCTGGCTAAAAATTTCAAGCCTCTCCACTCATTAGCATTGTTCTTTTTTTTTTTTCCTCTCCAACTGCTCCAATTTTTCATACATTTGAAGCCCAACTTACAGTCCAACGGACTAATTTTCAGCCAGGCCATCTACAAGGTGGGGCCCACCTGGTCTGGATCGATATCCTAAGAATGCTTGTAAAGGTTTCTGTGGCACAAATCAAAACTGTAAAGAATTTTATAGAAGAGTAGGAATGAACATATACCTCAAGCGAGCCACTCCACAATGTTAGAATCTTAACATGTTCAAGATGGCGCAAAAGAGTGATACAATCAAACCCAAGTTGGTGATCCTCCCTATATATAACTTCAACAAGGACATACTACCAAACTTGAAATGTTCACGAAATACATAGGAATAAAATTACCATAGAAACAGAATGATCGGAGGTTTGGAGCAAAAATCTCAATCACATCCGCATCCCAACAGTCAACCACTGTCAAGCTCTTAAGTGGCAGATCCAAAGCAGAAACCTTGATATGAGTCAGATCTTGACAATACCTCAAACTCAATTCCTCCAAAAGGGGGCAATTTGAAAGCATGCTTTCAAACAGGGCATCTGAACTGTAACATCGCTTAGGAGGAGCGTTTTCAGGTAGAGGCAACCTTTGAAATTCAAAGGGGGGCTGAAATCAACGCGACTCAAATTTAAATGAGTTATAGAATCACAACTAAAGAGGGAGTTAGGCAATCTACAAAGCTTACTTCCAACGACAGTTTCAAAGAAGTTTATATGAAGCTCCTTAACTCCTTTTGCTACTGCAAATTCGACCCATTTCTAGGCATCTGACAGATGTCGATCTTTTAGTTTGAAAACGAGCCGAAACATCTGGATCTCCTTGCCTTTGTGGAGTCGTAGATATCTGTTAACAGTAGTCACGAATTCTTCTGGAGTTTGGCCAGTCATGAATTCAGCACGCAAATCCAGATCAGTGGCATAAGCCCAGATGTGTTTCCACAAGTTTCTCCATCTTCTTGATAGAATGCTTGTTCTTATGATGAATTTCATTGGCATCAAGGAAATGATGGAATGAAGGATGTCATCAGGTAGTTCGCTGATTCTGTCATTGCTTTTCTCCATTGGTTTTCTTCTTCTGAAACTGATGCCTACTCAATCAACGGTTAGGATTCTCCAATTAGGTCCTCCTCCGTCCAATTGGAGGTGTGGGGTTTGAGGATCCAGTGCTGCGAAAATCCGCTTCATCAGATTGATTTGTAAAGGAAGAAGCTATCGAAAATGAATGCTTTCCAAAACCTGATTCAATCGCGCTGTGGAGATCAACGGCCATGCTGCAACCCTGAGTTCATGGATATTGGGTCGTAAGGAAGAAAGCAGAAGGGGAGGAGAGAAAAAGCCCTAAATCATTTGGGTAATGGTTCTGATGGAAAAAACATGAGAGAAACTTTTAATACTCTGGTCGAGCGTAATGGCTGATACGCAGGCAATATTGAGTAACGAGAAATGATGGGAGCGGATTAGGTGAGCCCTGTGACGTATGTGACTACATCCACGCCGTCCATCCGTATTGAAAGTTCATTTTGGGGCATGATCTAAAAAAATTAAGCAGTTACAAATTCCAGATGAGCCATAGTACAGGAAACGGTGGTGATCGACCATTAAAAAATTTTTGTGGGACATAAAAACGTTGGATCAAGATGATATTTATATGGTCTCTTCATCTAGGTGTTTGTTATCTTATCAACAGGTTGGATGGCAAATAAACATTCCGGTGGAATCCATTGAAGTTTTCAATGGTAGAGATTCAATCACGACTGTTTCTGTGGTGTGGGTGCACCTAAGATTTGAGTCAGCTTCATTTTTTGGATCATGCTCTAACATGAGCTTTAAAGATGGTTGGACGGTGTGGATTTAGGACACGTACATCACTGTGAGCCCCACAGTCAGGGATCTCACCTAATCCACTCCCAGAAATGATTGATATTGGTTGTACTCCCTGTGGGCCCACCATGGTGTTTATATGACATCTTAATCATCCAAGAAGGTCCTCACATCGCGAAAATCGACCCCTTCAAAAGTTATGGATCCAACTATCAAGTGGGGCACACAACATAAAATAATGAATAACTCCCCTAAAAAGCACAACGTTCACATGCGACCCATTTAATGGTTGGAATTGACCTGATTTTTGGGGTATACCATTTTCATGGTGGCACAACCTAGTTGGACTGGTTAGATGTCATACGGGCGACATGATGGCCCTATCTAATGGTTGGATTGACCTGATATATGGCTTATACCATTTTCATAGTGGCACAACCTAGCTGGACTGGTGAGTTGTCATACGGGCGCCATGATGACCATCTAATGGTTGGATTGGCCTGATTTTTGGCTTATCCCAATTTCACAGTGGCACAACCTAGCTGGACGGGTGAGATGGCATATATGTGCCATGATTGCCCTATGTAATGGTTGGATTGACCTGATTTTTGGCGTTTCCCATTTTTATAGTGGTACAACCTAGATGGACTGGTGAGATGTCATATAGGCACCATGATGGCTCTATCTAATGGCTGGATTGACCTTATTTTTGTAGTATACCATTTTCATAGTGGTACAACCTAGCTAGTTTGGTGAGATGTCATACAGGCGCTATAATGGCCCTATCTAATGGTTGGATTGACCATGATTTTTTGGTATCCCATTTTCATAGCAGGTATTACCAAGCTGACTGGTTAGATGTTATACAGATGCCCTAATAGCCTATTTAATGGTTGGATTGACTTGATTTCTAGGATATCCCATTTTCATAGGGGTACAACATAGCTGAACTGGTGAGATGTCATATAGGCGTCATGATGGCCCTATTTAATGGTTGGATTGACTTGATTTTTGGGTATACCATTTTCATAGTGGTACAACCTAGCTGGATGGGTGACATGTCATACAGGCGTGTTGAATTTTAGGGTATTCCATTTTCATAGTCATACAACTTAGATGTCATACAGGCGCCATGATGGCCCTACTCCCTATAATGCAGAATTGGATCTTAAAATAGATCTGATTAGCTAAATGAATCGAATTTGGATGTTAAAATAGGTTGACTGGTTAAATGGACTGGATATCCGAGTCACATGAACTATATCTGAGTTCGATCCAAGTCACATGAACATAACTGAGTTCGATCCGAATTCGATTAAGATGGTGTATATGTTATATTCATGCTGGCCATCCGTTTTAGAAATTATTTTAGGCCATGTCGACCATACCATAGTAAATAGTGGGATTTTCATCATTTTTCTACTAAATTAAGTATATTATATTATATATTTTATATCATATATTTTTTAGATTTGTAATGGGGGTGGATTCGGACCTAAATTCGATCTGAATATGATGGTTATGTGGAATATTGATCGAAAATGGATCTAACAATTTATAAATGGATCAGATATGAAATCACCTTTTGGATCCAAGTTGGATCCAAATCTGATCCAAATCCATCTACAGTGTGTACTTGGAGCCGGATCCAACTGGATCCTATCTAGATCCGACGCATTGACAGCCTAACTGAGAGCGGATTAGGTGAGACCCTGGCTTACCTAAGACGGTGTGGCCCTAACCGTGGGTTTGCCATGGGCCCACCTTGATGTATGTATTATGTATCCATGTTGTCCATCCACTTTTACACATAATTTAAGGCATCATACGAAAAATTAAACAGATCCAATTATCAGGTGAACCATACCATAAGAAACAGTGGTGATAGCCCGTCCTACCATTGAAAACTTCTTAAGGCTATCTTAATGTTTCTGAAGTATTTATTTACCATCCAATATCTGTGGATAGGGTTAAATAACACTTGATGAAGGTAAAAAACAAATACCGGCTTGATCCAAAACTCTCGTGGCCCATTAATGGTCAATCACCACTGTTTCTTATGCTCAGGTGTACCTGATAATTAGACCTGCTTAATTTTTAGTATAATACTCTAAATTATGTGTATAAATGGTTGGATCGGCATGGATACATAATACATACATCAAGGTGAGCCCCACAGTAAAAATACGTAAGGGCCTCATCGTCTTGGGTAGGCCGGGGTCTCACCTAATCTGCTCTCGTGCCAACTAGTTTGACATACAATTAGTTGGGTGTGAACATTTCTCTTCAATTTCTCTTAAATAATTAACTTGAAATCATACCATCTAAATTGTGAGCTGCGACTTAGATGGACCAAAACTTATGTAGTTTATTGATTTAATTATCTAATTTATGATTGATGGACATGTAATGGACGGTTGAAATGGAAACTATCCAACACACAGGTGTTCTCTGGTCCTTGCCTCCCCAACTTCTATAGTGGCTTCCTCCTTGCCCTCGATGGTTGGCTCCACAGACCGGGACTCGACCTTAGTGTCTTGTCCCCTGCTCGCCATTAGACTCCTTGGACAGTCTGCCCGCCCTGGAATCATCAGAGGACCCTGAAGACTCCTAGTGGTGATCATGATCAGACCTGGTGGCTACATCAGAATCATATGTGTCTGACATCGCATAAGAACTAAAAAAGTTGTAAAGGAAGGAAGGAAGGCAGGAGAGGCAACACGTTTTAAAAAATCTGGCACGACAACTCCAAAGATGGAAGGCAAATAACCTCGGAACCTGGACTACCCAAACGACCTGGAAGGGAGAGAGATCGGCACAGCTCGAACAAAACCGCAAAGTTCAAACTCTAAAATGAACAGAAGGTAGAAAATGACCGTGGGCGAAGGTATTTATTGGCGAGACCGTTGCCGCCGTAGAATGCCACATGGCATGACAGGATTGCAACGGGCAGAGGTGCAACATCTCGGCTATCTGCCCAATCCACGTGTCATCGCCGGGTTCGTCCATACCAGGCATGGCACTTCGTCCTCGGACTGAATTGTCCCCACATGTTGCTATGAGAGAGGCCGAGTAAACGCGCGACGGATCGCCTGATATGGCCGGCGCCATGCGTCAAGCGACGATTCATCGATGCGACAGCTGCACCGTACGCAATCTTGACGGCGCTTCAGAATTTGAACCGTCGCATCACTCCTCGGATCCGGCCGTTAATTCCTCGTTATCCGCCTTACCACTATCAGATACAGACAGGAATCGAGATCCCAATGTCCCATCATGGGACCAGCTTGTCTTGAAAGCATTACTCTTTGATTATGGCAAGCTTTGGCCTTCGGAGTGACGGGCAATTGTTAAGGGATATTTCGATCTAGCCCATATATGTGAAGAAACCCATTCCAAAGGCTAAAGTATAATGCTCATCTCCTCTGTTCGGGACAAGTCAAGCTGGGACGATAATTACCCCAACTGACTACTATTAAGCTTGACCTATGTAGAGAGCAAAGTGAGACCACAGCCCGATCATCAGCTAAGGTTGAGGACTGATGACTTGTCTATGACATTCTTTACAAGAGACATATGCTATCAAAGACCTCAGTGCACCCGAGCTATATCCCTAGTCGGACACAAACCCCAAATGAAGGAGATCGGATACCGAGTTCCCCAGATGAGATAGGTAGACCGCCCAAAGATGACACGAGATACCCATAGGAATCCAGATATTCTGAAATCTACCGTCATTTCTAGAAAGATCTCTCTGACACGATCAAGAGATCTAATCTTACTAAAACATGAACTCTACCAATATATCCTAATAGGACCTGAATCTCCAAAACTGCCTCCCCGGTGCTATAAATAGAACCGGAATCTACACCATCAAAGTAAAAAAATCCTGACCCCTTAAGCCCTAGCATTGCTGGTATGAGAGATTGACTTAGGCGTCGAAGAGTTCCCCGCCGTATAGCAACACCTCCCCCCTCCTTCTCTAATCTTCTCTTGTAGAACTGATGGACAGGGGCGAACAACTGAGATCACCACATGTGGACGGAGAAGAAGATGGGTTGATCACTGGGCCAACCTAGGCCACAATCTGTGTTGTCCAAATTCCAGTGACAACGATTTGCATTAACATCAGTAGTATTAATGTCTTCCCATCTTCTCATGTTAACCAAAACATTATTGGAGACCAATGCAAAAGAGAAAGTCAAAAAAATTCTACAATCAGAGAAACGAATTTGGTAACGCGACCCATGCATGTTGGCAACCATATTGTCGAAGTGGTTGAGGTGGTTCTCAAGTGGGCCCTTGCCAGTGAAGATGGCGAGGACAAGGATTCCAAACATGGAGAAACATAGCAAGTTGGTCGTTCTTGATCTCCTTCACCTTGAGCTCGGTGAATGTGACAGGATCATCCGCTAAGTTGAGTGGATCGAAGTAGGTCCCTGCCAGGTTAAAGGTCAATTCCATCTCCAATGCCTAGAAGGCCATTCATGCGGTAGCCCTCGACAAGGCCCGTTAGGATGACTTGGAAGGCCAGAATTGCCAGGATGCTCTATGCATGGACTAGGTCACATACGGTTGCCAACATAGTCGAGCTTGCCTTCTTTAAAGATCTAGCCCCAGCTTTAAACCATATGGCTCCTTAGAGTCTACCTTCAACCATTTCTTGAGGACTTCAAGGGTGATGCAGCCCAATGCAACCAACATTGGCCCACCTGCCATTTATCACCTGAGACAACTAATTGCCGCTATCACTATCATCATATATATATAATTCTAGTGATATAATCACAAACATTGTAATGAAAACTAATGTTATATTGAGTAGTTCTCTTCTCTAATTTGACAAAATCAAATTTGAATATGGGTCAAATCGCAAGTGTTTGATCTTGGTTGCAATGTTTTACTTGCATGGCCCACCACCTGATATCCATTAGATCAATGATACTTGAAAACTTTGTGAGTGCATGGAAAGATCACATTGGTGATTCAGTTTTGTGCAAGACAATAAAAGTAATTTTCGATATGTCATTAATAGCCAATAGGCTAGTGATTACAACCATTTAATGTAAGAGGAGCGTGGATTACCTCAAGAGCCTTGTTACTGGAAAATACTTCTAGGTTGGCGGATAATACGGCGGTGTCCCACTCATAGTTGCAGGGAATTCGCTTGTGAGGTACGATGTGGTGGGGTGAGAAGTGGCCCATGTACTTCATCCGATTTGGATTGGACCAATTAGGGTTGTAAATGGGTTAGCAGACCCAATGGGGTACCCAAACCCGACCCATATAGATATGACCCGTTTGTTAAATGGTACGGGTCTGGGTCCAAGAACAGACCCAATTGCTAAATGGGTCTGGGTCAGGTTTCCTTTATATTAGGCTTGACATGACTTGACCAGAACCCATTTAGTAAATGGGAGCGTTTGGCCTATGTTGTAACGGACCCATATCCATGCTTGGACCCGTTCGAATCCAATTTTAAACTTGGAAAATATGCTTATATACCAAATCCAGACCTAGACCCATTAGACCCAGCCCATTTATAAACGGGTCTTGGTGGATCTCCCTCTACCCGACCCATAGGTTGACTCAGACCTTCCCATTTAGTAAAATGGTTTGGGTCTAAAATTTGGACCCAGACCGATTTAGTAAATGGGCAGGTCTGGTTTTGGCTAAACCTATCCCAAACCCAACCATTTACATCCCTAGGACCAATGATCATTTCCCTGTAGATAATCAGCGATCATTTCCCTACAGATAATCAGCAATACAAAATCAAATATAATGACTCACAACCAATGGCATAAAAAAATTAGGCCGATCCAAGCTCAGGTAGGCCTCGTACCATAGGGAACAATTAGGATAGGGACTCTCACCATAAAGACCTTAACAGATCGTATGTGGCACCTCAGTGTTGAGACGACATTATCTTCACTCAGTCTACCATTGTCCCAAAGGTGTAGGTGTTGTCTATGCTTGTATTTGGTTGTACCAAACTTCATGTAAATTTGTACCAAATTAGTGATTAATCATGAAATATCATGATATTTGGTTCAAAGAAATGCACCCCAATACATCATTACTAATAATTAGAATGAGATAAATTCATTTTTAAATGGTACCCAATCATGCCCGGAGGTGATATTGAAATTGCTGAAATGAACATTGAAGGCACCACATTAAAGCATCTGAGACGGATATGATATGGCGTACGTAACATTGGCATAACTATTGGAAATTTATATATATTCACCACATGCATACACATATAGACCGTTATAAATACATTAGATGCATATTTGCGTACATACATGTATAATGTTACGAGTTTTCAACTGACCCTCACCAAGCTGAATTTAACATTCCCCATAGAGACAACATCCCTAGGAGGATTGGCATTTGCTCCCCTAGTTGATGGACATTGTTGTTGTCATCACTGCCATCCTCACCATCAATTCCTTGAGAACTGTGGATGAGATTGGATCTTTTATTTTTATCTTGGAGGTGTGTATCTAAGGTGGATCAAACGACATCTCACGCACCGGCACTCTCTTTGTGAGGGGTCCTTGGCAGCAGATGGAAGCTTCGAATTCGCATTAAAAACATAGAGAGGATAGATAAGCAGCTCCAGAGAAGATAGTATTAAAAATGGGATTTACTAAGCTAACAAGCACATCCTTGCCATGCATCAGGTGGGCCCCATGGTGTTTTGATAAACTCAAAGCCCTGAATAGGTGATCGGAGTTGCAAGACTGGTAATTGCTAGCGATGACCCTTACAAGGTAGTTTTTGGGTGGTATCCACAGGTTCCCACTTCCCACTGGCCCATTTTATAGCATAACAATCTGTAACCCATGACAATGAAGAAAGATTAAATCACCTCCTGAGTAACTGATGACTGCTACCATAGCATATTTGTAAATTATGACCGTTACAGGCATTCATGGCCATTATACCAACACCCCAGTGTGCAGATGACCAGGCACACATCTGAAAACAAAGGACAATGAACATTCGTGGCCCAACTGATGAACTGATTGGCCTGATTTTTGCACCAGGTCAATCTACAAGTAAAACCCATCTCATTTATGGCTAGGATGTCAGTTGAAACTCTTCAAAGAAATTAAATGGGAAATGAAATTACAGTCGGAGCATGAGTAGACCCACTTCAATGAAAAGCTTCTCCAGACAAGGACATGGACAGTTTCTGAAGAAGCTATAGGTGTTGGCCAGATAGCAACCAACCACCCAATCCATCAATAGCTGCAATTCTTGCAAATTGTGGAATGTAACAGGAAAATATTCAGGTGCTAATTTTTCTCGGCTAAAAATGCAGACTGTAAGGTATTTTTTCTTTATTTTTAACCGTGTAATGTTTCATACATTTGAAGCCCAACTGATAGTCGAACGGACTCAATATCCTGTGAATGTTTATAGAGGTTTCTGTGGAAACAAATCAAAACTATTAAGAATTTCATAGAAGAGTAGGATTGAGCCATTACACAATGTCAGAATCTTAACGTCTTCAAGAAGGCACAGAATTGAAATCGAATCATGGTCAGGTTCATAACCTTCCCTATTTATAGCATTAACAAGGACATCCACCAAGCTCGAAATGTTCTTCAAAGACATCAATAAGATTACCATAGTAACGGAATGATTGGAGGTTCGGAGGCAATAATCTCAATCTTGCAGGCACTCCAACAGTCGACCACTGTCAAGCTCTTAAGTGGGCGATCCAGAGCAGAAACCTTGACAAAATGCAGATCACAACACTCCCTTAAACTCAATTCCTCCAGAAGCAGGCAATTTGAAAGCATGTATTCAAGCAGGCCATCTGTAACTCTAACAAGGTTTAGCTGGAGTGTTTTGATGTAGGTGTAACCAAAGGCATTCAATGGTGGCAAGAAACTGCAGCGACACAATTTTAAATGGGTTAGAGAATCACAACTAAAGAGAGAGTTAGGCAATTTACAAGGCCTAATTTCCTCAATGGGTTCCAATGTCTCATCATATACAGTTTGACAGAAGTCGATATCAAGCTCCTTAATTCCTCCTGCTACTGCGAATTTGACCCATTTCTTAGCATCTGAGAGATATCGATAGCCTGGAATGAACAAGAGCTGAACGTCTCAATCTCCTTGGGTTTGTGGAGTTGTAGATATCGGTTGACAGTAGCCATGAATTCTGCGTGGGTTTGGCCAATAGCAAATTCCACACCAAAGTCCAGAGCAGAGGCATAAGCCTAGATGGGTTTCCACAAGTTTCTCCATCTCCTTGAGAGAATGCTTGTTCCTACTATGAATTTCATCGGCATCAAGGAAAGGATGTAATGAAGGATAGCATCTGGTAGTTGGCTGATTCTGTCATTAGTTTTCTCCATGGCTTTCTTGCTCTGAAACTGATGCCTACTTAATGCACAGGAAGGATTCTCCATTTAGTTCCTCTCACTTTCACCCAATATAGGAGATGCTCGCCAAAACCTGATTCAATCGTGCTGTGCAGATCAACAGCCCTGAGCTCATGGCCATGGGCTCACAAGGGGAGGAGGAGAGGCAAAAAGCCCTAAATCATAGGGCAGTGGACTGATGAAAAAGACATGAGAGAACATTTAATACTCTGGTGGAGCATGATGGTTGATGCTCGAGCACTATTAAATAATGAGAAATGCGCACAAACTAGTCTTACAGCCAACTAGTTGTCATGTAGTACCATCATGGTGTTTATATGAAATCTCACCTATCCAACAAGGTCGTCCCACCGTGAAAAACCCCAAAAATCAAGTGAATCCAACTATCAGGTGACCCCCCAAACGACACATTCATGTGGGATGCATTTAATAGTTGGATTGGCTGGTTTTTGGGCACCCATTTTCATGGTGGGGCAACCTTACTCGACGGGCAAGAAATCATACAAACACTATGGTGGGCCCCACATGCCAAATAGTTGGTAATGCAATATGTGCGTGAACTTCTCTTAAATAATTAACTTCAAATAATATGGGATAAATTGTGAACCACAATTTAGGTGGATCATAACTTATGAATTTTAATGATTTAATTACATATCTGATTGGTGGACATTTGATGGATGGTTGAAATGAAAACTATCCATTTGTTTACTTGCAACAAACAAGTACCCTGCTCATGATGGTTCAATCAATGTAATTTTTTTTATGGTGGTGAGCATATAGTTTAACTTGAGTAATCATATGCTGTGGCTACAAATTTTAAGTGCTTGACAAAACCTCACTCAGGTGGGTTAACACAGATGCTCGAATGAGTCATGTTTTTCCTAATTTTAATTTTATAATCACACAATTATAAATAAATACTACAATACTTAACTACTTAAAATGTCACAAGATTTCAATGTTTAATAGAGTGAGACCATGAGAGAGGAGCTGAAAAGTCTGTTTTGTACTGGTGTCCACCTAATGAATCAATCGGTATGAATATTTGGCCAAAGCGAGTGCTTAGCCTAGTGGATGGACCCCTGGGATCCTGCACATGTGTGACATTGGCATGTACTCTGGTGTGTAACCGGCATAATGCCGGCAAAAGGTTGTAAAATAAATGCAGCCTGAGCAGTTCAAAATCCTGTGATGGGACCTTTACATGACTAAAACTGCAAAGACATCCATCGAATGACCACCCATGAATGGACTACATCGCAAAAACTGCAAAGAACAGAGATCCTCAGACTGATTGGTGGTGTGCAAACAGAACTTACAAACAAAAAAAGTACAGGATCTAGACTTTAGAAACAAAGGAATTACAAGATAAAAAATACATGGTTTTGTACAAGAAGGTTTTCATTTCTGAGAAGGGGACCCATGGTTCAGTAATCCAGACCATCGTTCTGTTGTGTCCTGCTGCAAGTGGACCACATGCCAAAAATCTCTACAACAGGAGTATCCAGGACAATTTTTGAGACAGTTTGTCCAGTGTTATGTAACAGAACAATGGTCAACACTAGAAACCGTAGGCCCAAACTCTCCAAACTGAGAACCTTAGCCAACTCTATTGACTGGATGGCTACGATTATGCATTCAAATGCAAAGCATTCATGTAGAATCACCAAACCCCAACTTACAAACCAAACTCAAAGAAAATATGTTCCATGGCCACGAAGCTACCCCTTACAGTAAACTTCAGTATGCGTCGGGACTGAAGCACCATCGTCGTCTGAATACTCACATATTGAGATCCGAGCATCTGATGATGATGCCTTCGCCAAGATCAATATCTGCTTGCGAAGAATATCTAGTGGAGCGTCAACTGATTTAGACGCTGATGCAGAATCCTCCATGCCACCGACACATTTCTGAGGAGCTACCAAAACCAAAGACTCTAGTACAATAGCCTTCTCTAGGAAAAATTTCAGCAACTGCATTTCCTTCTCAAGCCCTCTAAAACCATTCATTTTTATTGTCTTCAGATGATCAAATGCAATCTCTGGAGGATCCTCTTCCGGCAATCTCTTGCTCCAGTGATCTCTTTGAGAGGGCTCCTTGGCAGCAGATGGAAGCTTTGAATTCGCACAAAAACAAAGGGCATAAATAAGCAGCTCTGGGAGAAGATAGTATTCAAAATGAAATTTGCTCAGTTGACAAGCACATCCTGGCCATGAATCAGGTGGGTGCCATGGTGATTTGATTAAATTGAAGCCCTGAAGAGGTGATTTGTGTTGTCATTAAGAAAGATTAAATCACCTCCCAAGTAACTCATGACCGCTACCATAGCGTATTTGTAACTAATTGACTGCTACAACTTAAAGGCATTCATGGCCATTATACGAACACCTAAGTCTGCAGATGACCATGCACACATGTACAAAAACAAAGGACAATGTGCATTTGTGGCCTACCTGATGAATTGATGGGCCTGATTTTTGCACCAGGTCTATCTAAAAGTAAAGCCCATCTCATTTAGGGCTAGGATGTCGGCTGAAATTATTTAAAGAAATTAAACGGGAACTGAAATTACAGTGCGTAAGTAGACCTACTTCAATGAAAAGCTTCTCTAGACAAGGACATGGACAGTTTGTGAAGAAGCTATAGGTGTTGGCCAGATAGCAACCAAGCGCCCAATCCATTAATAGCTGCAACTCTTGCAAATTGTGAAATGTAACAGGAAAATCTTCAGGTGTGCATTCCTCCGATATAAGTACATACTGTGCGCATCAAAATAAAGTAACATAAAGGTCATATTGCACGATACATCAGGTGGGCCCCACTGAGTAGATGACCTGGTCAGAAATTTCTGGCCCTCTCTGTGAACCATGCAATGTTTCATACATTTGAAGCCAACTTATAGTCAAACATACTGATTTTCAGCCAGGCCATCTCCAAGGTGGGGTCCACCCTACGAATGCTTGTAGAAGTTTCTTCGGGCACAAATCAAAACTGTTAAAAAAATTTATAGAAGAGAAGGAATGAACATATACCAGAAGTGAGCTATTACACAATGTCAGAATCTTAACATGTTCAAGATGGCGAAGAATTGGAATCCAATCATGGTCAGGTTCGTAACCCTCCCTGTCCAGACCATTAACAAGGACATCCACCAAGCTCGAAATGTTCTTGAAAGACATATCAATAAAATCACCATAGAAATGGAATGACCGGAGGTTAGGAGCAAAAATCTCAATCGCACAGGCACCCCAACAGTCGACCACTGTCAAGCTCTTAAGTGGCAGATCGGGAGCGGAAACCTTGACATGAGTCAGATCACAACACTTCCTTAAACTCAATTCCTCTAGAAGCGGGCAATTTGAAAGCACGCTTTTAAGCAGGGCATCAGTAACTCTAACAAGGCTGAGCTGGAGCGTTTTGAGGTAGGTGTAACCTTTGAAATTCGACGGTGGGCAGAAATTGCAGCGACTCAGACTTAAATGGGTTATAGAATCACAACTAAAGAGGGAGTTAGGTAATTTACAACTTCCCTCGACAGGTTCGAATGTCTCATCATATACAGTTTGGCAGAAGTCGATATCAAGCTCCTTAACTCTTCTTGCTAGTGCGAATTTGACCCATTTCTCCGCATCTGACAGATACCGATCACCTGGATTGAATAATAGCCGAAACATCTCGATCTCCTTGCCTTTGTGAAGTTGTAGATATTGGTTGACAGTAGCCACGAATTCTTTTGGGGTTTGGCCAGTCGCGAATTCGGCACCAAAGTCCAGAGCAGTGGCATAAGCCCAGATGTGTTTCCACATGTCTCTCCATCTCCTTGACAGAATGCTTGTTCTTACAATGAATTTCATCGGCATCATGGAAAGGATGTAATGAAGGACAGCATCGGGTAGTTGGCTGATTCTGTCATTGCTTTCTTCCATGGTTTCTTGCTCTGAAACTGATGCCTACTCACACAGGAAGGATTCTCCATTTAGTTCCTCTTACATTTCATCATTCTCAGAGGAATTGAATAAATCTTCAGCACAAGGATTTGCAAAATATACCCTGGGGTGTTAGTTCGTCAAGACTCAAATGATCCATGACACAGCGATCCAAACTGTTCATCTGATGCGCCCCACTGTCAATTTACCTCGGTGAAAAATCTCCCATATATGAAGATTCTAGCCAGCCAATATTTGAACCCTTCTAAAATTGAACGTTCTTCCACAAATTTTCTCAACCATCTACTTTAGGACCACCAATCTGGGGTTTGGCCCATTTAGGAGATTTTTAGGGGACGGTTTACAAAATGTGGGGCCCATTAGATCAACAGTATGGATCACCAAACACAGTCACACTCTTACAAACTAAGGACTCAAGGATACTGCGATTATCCTTCAATTAAGAATCATACATCTCCATTGTCTAGAAGGAGAATGCCTTTTTTTAAAGCTCTTCTCAAAGGAAAAATCAGTAGAAAGGTCATGAATTTTAACATGCAAGCTGCAATATTTAATAAAGAAAAGGAACACATGCAACAAAAGATTAAGAATAATCATTCATTACTAGAATATTTTGTCTAGAAGTGTTCTAATCCTCTTGTAAGAGTACTTAAGCTGGCACCTAAAACGGTGGGGCCCACCTGATGAGTGGCTTGGATCTCCCAAGTTGGCACCTATGGTGGCAAGTGCACTGCAACAAACTATAGTTTACCCAACCTATTATTCAGGATGAATTCTTCTTAACTCATTTCATTGTGAGTTCCCCTGCAGGCCTCAAGTGCAGTCCATAGATTTGAATATCGATATCGTATCATCCGACACGGCCATATCCTATTTGTATCGGCCTAGTATATGTGATACGAGGTCGAAATGGCTCACCTTAAAAAAAATAAAAACTAAAAAAGAGCCGTATCTGCACGTATCGACTGATTTGCGGCTGATGCGGGTCTATGTGCTGATAAACACCTAAATTTGATTTTTTTTTTTTTCCACTCGTTTTCTTCACTCTTTATTTCAACCATGGAGGAAGATTAGAAAGTTATGTTATACTAGATCTAGGCCTATTTTGGGGATTGAAACAAAAGATTTAAGTGGAATTTGAAGAATAGAAGCTAAATGGATCATTCTAGAAAATTCAGAAAAAAAAAAGTATAAAACCTATACTCCATCCACAACGGGCCCCACAAGTTGGATGGTTTGGATAGCTGTAAATGGAGGCCACATGCAAGGAGAGTGAGTCACCACCATTTTCAAAATGGTAGTGAGCTATCATGGGATTCTAGCCCTAATTACCTAACTCAAACGGATCCCTCTCTAACTGTCGAATTACTTCGATTGAAAAAGATCCCAGATCGATTTGCCCTAATTCGACTGTCTGGATTGAACTAGTTCGGTCCAATTGGAGGGGCTTGAAGGTTGTTTGATCTAGTGTTGTGAAAAGCCAATCAATCAGATTGATTTGAAGAGGAAGAAAAAGAAGAAGCTATAGAAATTGCTTGTAAATGCTCACCGAAACCTGATTCGATTGCATTGCGGATGATCAACGGCCGTGATGCAAACCTACGTTCATGGCCACAAAATCGTAAGGAGAGAGAAGAGGAGAGGGTAAAAATCCCTAAATTGTCGGGTACAGGTAATGAAAAAAAAAAAAAACATGAGAGCAAAACATGAGAGAACCTTCGTACTCGAGCGAGGCATGATGGTTGATATGGAGGCACTATCCAATAATGAGAAATGCTCACATACAATTAGTTGTATGGCCCACCATGGTGTCTCACCCATCCAACAACGTCGTCCCAACATGAAATTGGGCCACCTAAAAAAATCCAATGGAAAACTTCACATTGAGGTGGGGTGCATTTAATGGCTGGATTGATCTGATTTTTTAGGCATCCCATTTTCATGATGGGACAACCATACTGGACCTACAAGATGTCATACAAACAATGGGCCCCTACACTACATACAACTAAGTTATGTGTGAGCATTTCTCCTAATAACTAATTTTAAATCATACGGTCCAAATTGTGAGACAATTTAGATGGGTCATAACTTATGGATTATAATGGTTTAATTAATTACTTATCTGGTGATGGACATGTGATCGATGGTTGAAATAAAGACCATGTTGGGGAAAGATGCACAAACCTTCGGATATCACAATCCGCAACTAATGGAATTATGAAATATGAATGCGAAAACACAAACAAACAAGCACCAACCATGGGACCTCATCCAAACAAAATCCACTATGTAAGAACGCATTATACAGCGATCACGAGCTTCACTCGCTCGGATCCAATAAACTTCACCCCCAAGGGCGGATTACAATAAAAAAGAATAGATATAGAGATATCTCACCGATCCAAGGATTTTGAAGAGGCTATGAACGAAACCGGTGTCGTGGATGAACGTTACGAGCCCGAACTTTTCTCTCTTCAATCTTCCTCTCTTTCTCTCAAACCCTTCTTCTTTTTTTCTCTCTATAACGTGTAGGATCATGCATCATGCCCTAATCTCGAATAAACGTGCTTATATAACACTTAAAACTGGAATTAGAAACAAAATACGCAACTACGTAAAACAGTGCGCACGGCCGTCGGTCGATTGACCCGATGCTATTGGTCGGCCGACAATGGCCAAAATTGTCCAAAGACAAACTGTCGATCCCGAGGTAAAGGCCCCCAAATTGTCCAGTGAGCAAAACATAAATTCGGGTGAGTTTCGGCCGACCAACTGATTGAGCATGGTTGGTTGACAAATGATCCACAAACTGCACTTCTTTCTTCTCGTTTAGGGAAGAACACCTCATCAAATCTCCCCCTTCTGATTCGGGAGAAGGGCTTCACCGTCTTCTAGCCCGCCAGGCTTCTATAAGCCTCAAACCTGCCCTTGGACAACACCTCTCTCTCTTTCTCTCAAGCTCTTTTTCTTTTTTCTCTTTGGGATGTGTGGAATCATGCATCATGCCCTAATCTCACATAAATGTGCTTATAAAATACTTAGAATTGGAATTAGAAACAAAATACGTAACTATGTAAAACAGTGTGCGCGGCCATCGGTCAACCAACCCAATGTTGTCGGTTAGCCGACAATGGCCAAAACTGTCCAGAGATAAACTATCAATTCCGAGCTAATTTTGGTCAATCGACCCAATGCTGTTAGTCAGATGACAATGCCCCCAAACTGTCCAGCAAGCAAAACATAAATTCAGGTGAATTTCAGCCGACCGGCCGTGCATGGTCCGTCGACCGATGACCCCCAAACTGCACTTCTTACCTGAGGAGAAACACCCCATTAGACCAGTGCCCCCAAAACCAGAGCTTAGGATGGTTCAATCAATGTAATTTTTTTTTTTTTTTTTATGGCAGTGGCTGTTCAGTTACTCATGTTCATAGATTTTAAGTGCTTGACAGAACCTCACTCAAGTTATACAGTTACTCCAGTGAGTCATGTTTTTCAAATTCTAATTTTATAATCAGACAATTATACCCAAAATAATAAGAACATGTGCGGCTATTAGCCACGTGGGGCCACCGGGATCTCTGTGACATCCAATCTATCCATTAGTTACCCCAGGTTATATACGAGCTCAGCATAAAAATTGGGCAGATCCAAAAGTCAAGTGGGCCACACCAAAGGAAAAGGTGAGAACAAGAATGCTCACAATGGAAACCTTCCTGGGACCCACCATGATGTTTATATGCCATCCAACCCATTCATAATATGATCTCATGGGGATGAAGGTGAACAAAAAATATTTATCGAAGCAGTTGGTGAGCCCCACTCAATATATATACCAACACCACAAGGGTGCAAATGACTAGGCATACATGTATGAAAACATAGGACAATATACATTTGTGGCCCACCTGATGAATTGATTGGCCTGATTTTTGCACCAGATCAATCTATAAGTAAAGCTCATCTCATTTTTGGCTAGGATGTCAGCTGAAAATCTTCAAGTAAATTAAATGAGAAAGGAAATTACAGTGGGAGCATATGTAGACCTACTTGAATGAAATGCTTCTCTAGACAAGGACATGGACAGTTTTTAAAGAAGCTATAGATGCTGGGCAGAGAGCCACCCCCATACAAATCCATTAATAGCTGCAGTTCTTGCAAATTGTGGAATGTGACAAGCAATTCCCTGGGTCTATATTTCCCCGCTAAATCTACATACTGTGCAGATCAAAAGAAAGACTTTAGTAACATAAAAGTCAGATTATTAAAGAGTTGTGTTCTGCCTAACGCGCACCTCCCCACACCATACATCAGGTGGGTCCCAATGTGTAGATCACCTGGCAAAAAATTCCGGAGCAGTCCACTCATTAGCATTTTTCTTTTTGTTTTTTTCTTTATCTTTTTGTTTTGTTTTTTTTTTATTTTGAACAACGAAATGTTTCATACATTTGAAGCTCAACTGACAGTCAAACGGACTGATTTTCAGCTAGGACATCTGTTGGACGTTAACCATGTGGGGCCCACTTTTGAGCAATCACTTGCGGTAGGTTATCTTATTTCAAATAGGATAGAGATATCTTAATTTGAATTGAGATAGAATTTGTTTTGGAATAAGAGATACTATTTCCTTATTTTTCTATAGTAAAGAGATTTTTTCTCTGGTTTTGATGAGAGAAGAAAATGCAATCAATGAGGACTACAAGCTTGAAAAACATCGGGCATTGAAGGCGATCAGAACCCTTGGTCTTATTCTGAGTATCATCCTAATCATAGGATCAAGAGCGGTGAATAGTTTTTATCTACTCTAGTAGCAGATTGACGGACCGAAGATATTTGCACAGTTGATCTAAGCTCTGTGATTGGTTCCAATCGTTGTAGGCCGTCGGATCCTGAAGGCCCACCTTCCGATGTGACAACCTTCAGTGGTATCAGAGCATTATTATGGCAGACCTCCGATCGTGATTTAGTCCTTTGGTCTTTCTTTTTAATACTTTGGAATTTAAAATTCCTATATTCAACCTTGTGAATTCATTAGAGAGGTGGGTACCTTCACCAATCTCTGATTTTTTACAATCAAAGAAATTAATTAGATGTTTTGAGAACATTTTTTTTTTATGCCAGCACAAAATTTTGGTATTGCAGCTGGACACCTTGAAATAAAATCGTTGGTGTGATCTGTTCAACAGTCGGATCGAGCCAAAATTCAATATATTGATAGACCACTCGACATAGTGTCATATGGACGGCACGGATGTATCAAATACATCTAAATGGGGCCCACGACTGGACAGCAAGTGGGCTGTCCGTCCGCCCATCCAGCAGCCCAGAATGTTGGGTATCTTATTGAACGCCCTTTCTTAGATTCCATGGTGTGGTCCATCTATAGCTCCGTTTTCGATGAAATTTCATATGATGGTGGATCACCCACCAACTCTCTATATGGACGGTGTAGATATACCATATATATCTTGGTGGGACTTATTTTTGGACAATCTCCAGGCTATTCGTCTGTCCGTTCCCAGGAATGGACAGTGGTCTTCCAGCACATTGCTAGCAGCAGCTTGTACTACTATTATAATATGTCCATATCCAATTGAAGGATGAAAAATATTTTTTTTAACAAGATGTAGTCTGATTCAATCTAGATGGGCCCACTTTTCATGGACAAATCCTTAGCTTAACTGCTTTAATTGGAAAATCCTAACCGTCTAATTTTTTTTTTTTTTTGGGCTAGTTTTGTGGGCTTAACAAATGGACTGTTGGGCTCGGCCCACCAACTCAAGTCCGTTGTAGGGACCTGGCTTACTGTATATATGGGATAGCCTTCTGGACCCAGCCTACTAGTCCAGGCCCAACCCGTTTTTTAAAAGCTTTTTTTTTTTTTTTGCTTATTTTTTTCTTCTAAAAAACCAGATTTTGAAATTGTTTTGATCATTGCGGCTCACTAGAATTTCAGATTGAGCTGAAACTTGAACTGTTAGCAAACAACAGCGAGTCGCACAATCTGAACAGGTCAGATTTGGAAAATCTTTTCTGTAAATATGAGTTCTTACAGATCAGATTCGAAATATGTATAGTTGCTCATTTTTCAGAAATTGTTTCGATCATTATGGCCCACTGATAACTCCGATTGAGTTGAATTTTTACGTGTAGGCAAATAACAGCGTGCCACACAATCTAAACGATTTAGATCTTTGATAACCATTTAAAAATTATTCCATATTTATATTCAGATTAATATATCTTTAATGTGGATAATAAATTTTTTTTATTAATTCATTTTAACCTATGTTGAGATAGACAAATGTGAATTTACTTTCCATGTCATATCATTAGATTTATGGGTGTGGCATAACCTAAGTGGGGGATTTATCTCTCAACTCAAATATTACTAGGAACCATCATTATGTGATTAGAGGTTCTTTCATGTTATGCAGGTGGACGGTTGCAAAAGTAATCTGTCTATCCCAAATTAAGAACTTGATTGTTCTACAACGTCCAATCGAGTATGTGGACTTTCAGATCTTACTTGAGATGGTCAATTGCTCTTGCATCTTAACATTTATTGTAACATGTAGAAATATTGATGACCGATGCTATAAAAAGAAAACAACTAAGTAGTGATTTTTTTATAATCAAATTATGGAAGTGAAAGCGCTAATAGCTGATCAATTGAAGGGCCTGAAATTTGACGGCCACAATTACGAGGATTGGTCCAGATTAGTAAGGTCCCTCATTGATGAGGACGATGTTTCTCACACTTTGGATGTGATCATCTTAGATGAAGATGGGAGCATAGCAGAACATAGGGCTGCGATGAGGAGCTACAACAAGTGGCTCAAGCAAAATAGAATAGCTCGTAACGTTATTATTAACACCATGTACAAGGAATTGATTACCACTTATGAGGTGCATGAGACTGCCAAAGGCATTTGGGATGCATTGACTCAAGCGTACATGTAAAAGTCAGATGCACGCGTCCGAGCAATGGAACTAGAGTTCCAAGAGTATAGGATGCCGATCGGATGCCCCATAAGGGATCATATCCGAAAGATAGAGCAGATGATTGGTGACCTGAGGAATGTTGGTTGCAAGCTAACTGAAAATCAGAAAATAATAGCAATGCACCGTTCCTTGCCTGCGTCGTAGGCTCCAATTAAAAGGATTCGGAATCTGAATGATTCAATCATCACATTCAGAGATTTTTGTAGCTACCTAGTGCAAGACATGGAGTTGAACGCCATTCGATCAGGTGAGGCTAAGGCCTTTATGGCAGAAACTTGCAAGCGAAAGTTAATAAGAAACGGTCCAAAGGTCGCAAGAAGGCAAAAATTGATAATCCTGAACAGAAAACTGTGGTTCCTCCTTCCGATCTCAAGAAGGGGAAATGGAAGAAGAAAGAAAAGAAGACTAATCAAGTCTGTTTCGTTTGTGGAAAACCCGGTCACTATGTCCGTCAGTGCTTTGACAAAAAGACAGTAATTCTTTCGTTACCTAGTACTTTATTTGTACGCGTTTGTTCTGAAGTCCTTTCTATTAATGTTATATCTAACGAATGAATTTTGGATTCAGGCGCAATAAAGCACGTGGCGCGAGATCGTCAAGGACTTGTGGAATATCGGCCTGTGGCAGTGGGGAGCTACAAGGTGTACATGGGGAACAATGCCTGCTAAGAATGTGATAGGAGTCGGTGTCTATCGTCTCCGTACGTGCATTGGGCAGACTTTAGTCCTCCGTGACACTCTTTATGTACCGGGCATGTGCCGAAATTTGATTTCTGTTTTTAGACTATTAGTTGATGGTTTTGATATTAGATTTTTTTTTATTAAGGTTTTCTATCAGATTAAATAACATCATCTATGCATGAGGCAATATTATTTCGAATTTATTTATTTTAGATGTGGAATGTGATGAGGCTTTTGCTTTATCCGCTATATCGAATGAATGTGTAGTATTCGAATCTGTTAAATGACATGCGAGGTTAGGATACATTGGAAAGGACCACATGATCAGGTTGGCTCGTTTTAGCCTAATAGGTTCTTTATCCAAAGTGGACTTGCTATTATGTGAACATTGTGTATCCGGAAAAATTATTAAAAAACCATTCCCTAAGGCAAAAAGTTCGCAAGGTCTATTAGACATTATTCACACAGATATCTATGGACCCTTAAATGTGTGCGCTCGGAATGGATGCCGTTATTTCATCACATTCATTGATGATTACTCGCGTTATGGATGTGTGTATCTCATCTCATACAAATCTAAGGCCTTTGATTACTTTCTTAAGTTTAAGACTGAAGTTGAAACTCAACTAGAGAAAAATATTAAAGTTCTCAGATTTGATAGAGGTGGCGAGTATACTTCAGAAACGCTCAAATTGTATTATCAAAATGAAGGCATCATCCGACAGTATACTATGGTTTATACTCCACAACAAAATGGAGTTGTAGAGAGAAGGAACATGACACTGTTGGACATAGTAAGATCGATGATGGGTCACGCCAATCTCTCTACCACTTTCTAGAGAACCGCGTTGGTCATAGCTGTTTATATCCTTAACAAAGTCCCGTTTAAATCCATTCCCAAGACCCTATATGAGACGTGGACTGGGAGGAACTCCTTCTCTAACCGACATGCGCTCATGGAGATCTTTGGGCTATGTTCTGTTACCGGCACCTTACAGAGGTAAACTAGATAGTAAAACTGTTGAGTGTGTCTATATAAGGTATCCTACTCACCCAAAGGGTTATGTTTTAGTATATGAGGACCGTGGAGGAGGGACTAAGATTGAATCTCGGGAAGTGACCTGCATCGAAGACAGATACCCCAGTCGAAAGAGATAAAAGGTTCAGATTGAACTTTATGAGATACCGAAAATATATCAGGAGAGTGGGAACTTAGACTCTCACAATGGGGATGTTCCTATGGTCCATCAGGACAGTAGAAGTACATCTCAACAGGCTCCTGAGGTATGTCACAGTAAGAGAGGTAGGGTTCCCCGTAGATATTTCGATATTGAAGGGGAATGCTACTCATGTGTCGCAATCGACGATGATGAACTTGGTTCTTATCGGGAAGCATTATCATCTCCGAATTCGGCTGAATGGGTAACTGTCATGGATGAAGAGATCTCCTCCATGGACAAAAATAAAGTTTGAAACTTGTTGATCTGCCTTCTAGTCATAAAGCAATTGGAAATAAGTGGGTACTTAAAATTAAAAGAAAGACAGATGGTATAGTGGACAAGTATAAAGCACGTCTTGTTGCTAAAGTTTTACTAAAAAAGAAGGTGTAGATTATGATGAGACTTTTTCACCTATTGTAAAATTCTCCTCAATTCGCATGATCTTGTCCATTGTTGCGAGTTTGAACTTAGAGCTGTATTAGATGGATGTAAAGATCGCTTTTTTAAATGGTGATTTGGATAAGAAAATCTACATGCAACAGCCTGCGGGATATGTGGATAAACGACATCCTGAAAAAGTTTGTAAGTTGTTGAAATCCATATATGGACTGAAGCAATCCTCAAGATAGTGGTACATGAAGTTCCACTTGGTTATCACTAGTTTTGGATTTATAATGAGTTAAAATGACCATTGTGTACATATGAAATGGTCTGAAAGATCATTTCTGATACTGTCTTTATATGTAGACGACAAACTATTAGCTGGTAATGACTTGAATCTTTTAATCAAGACAAAGGATTGGCTCTTCTCGAACTTTGAGATGAAAGATCTTGGAGAAGCCAATTTTATCCTTGGGGTAAAGATCATCAGTGATCGTTCTAAAAAATTTTAAGCTTATCTCAAGCCACCTATATAGGGAGGATTCTGGAACGATTTAGGATGGAAAATTCAAGAGCAGTTGAAACTCCTATGGATAAAGGTACCAAGCTCGATATGACATCGTGTCCCCAAATTGAAGCTGAGAAATCAGCTATGTCCCCAGTTCCTTATGCAAGTGTGGTTGGTAATTTGATGTATGCTATATTATGCACTAGACCAGATATTTGCTATACTGTTAGTGTGGTTAGCCGCTACCAAAGTAATCTTGGACAATCCCATTGGCAAGCCATCAAGAGAATATTTCATTATTTGAGAGGAATAAAAAACATGATGTTGTGTTATGTAGGAGTGAGTCTCAAGCTTAGGGGATTGACTGATGCTGCCTAGGGAAATAATACCTGATGAGGAAAAGTTTACTTTAGGTTTTGTATTCTTACTTGGAGGTGGATCCATCTCCTGGTCAAGTAAGAAATAGTCATCTACTGCTCAACTCGTCTATGGAGGCCGAGTATATTGCATGTTGTGCTGCAGTTCAGGAGTATGTTTGGATCCACAAATTCTTACAAGGTTTGAGTGTTGTCCCAGGCATGCATGAGCCTGTATCATTGAGGATAGGCAACACTTCAAGCCATTGATTTGGCAAAAGATCCTAAACACCACCAGAAGTCAAAGCACATAGAGATCAAATATCACTACGTTCACGATCAAGTGAAAAATAAAAGGGTTGTTCTTAGCTATATTCTTACCAAGGAAATGTTGGCTGATCCCATGACGAAGCCTATATGTCGAGGCCTATATCAGGTTCATGTTAGAGCATGATTGATATTGATGTATTATGTACCTTTTATTTTTCATTAATAAAGGAACTCTTTTCTATTTGAGCATCATTAGAATTTAGGTAATTTATCATCAGCATTTCTTTGGAATCAAGTAGGATTTCACTATTTTAAATTGGCAAGTCGATCGTCCACTTGCACGGATTGACTAACCCTGAATGTACAAGGTACAGTCGGGGTGATGTTCATACATTGAGGTATGAACCACTCTTTTTTATAGAGAATGAGGGTACAAGTGAGTTGTATCCGCCTTTAGCCTTATGGGTTGAAGATGAGATTTTTTTTTAAGTCGAATAACATAATCGTTAGGTGTGCGATGAATGTTATGGCCTGATTTTAGCCAGATTGTGAGGTCATAAATGATGTTGTCTCATGAGATAACCTGCATATTATAGACCCGATTTATGCCTAGTATAGTCTACTTTACGATATGGGTGCAACCACATGCGGGGACTATTACCTATAGATTGCTTTGATTCGATCTGATCATGGCGACGTGCGAGTAGCCAGTCCCGTAGGTGACTCTTTGTGTTCTTAACTACCCTCCTCTTATATAAATGAAGATGAGATTAGGTGTTGTTACTTTAGTGTACGATGACGATAGGCCCTGTGATTGGTCTGACTCGGTTACGCTAGGAAAGCAGCTTGATCGATTCCGAAATGCATATCTGTGTGGGGAAGATCCCGTGACAACTACATCAAGTTCCTAGGACTATTAATATGCACTTGAAGACTTATCCCGCGGAACATAGAGTTTTGCCTTTTCTTAGATGTTCTTTTGCGAACATTTTTTTTATATATGTATTAATATTATACTACTTTTGAAAGAAAGAAAGATTTGTTTGTAGATTTTTTATGTCAACTCGATAAGTTGGATAAGTGCGTATGTTGGTCGAGTACTTTAGATCGGGAGTCAACTTTATCCGGTTTGGTCATGAGGACTAGGACAGGCAGTGTAGAGCTTTGGTTATTGAGTGCTAGTGAGATGATCGCTTAGTATTCAAGACACCCGTGAGAAGGCAATGATGTGCTAGCTGGTCCTACGCCTCTGATTCCTTTAGTTTACGATCTTTGGTTCTGATTATTTTTGACATGAGGTGGACACACTTATATTACCCATCTCACTAAATGCTTGAGTGAGAGATGTTGGACGTAGACCATGTGGGGCCCACTTGTGAGCAATCACTTGTGGGTGGGTTATCCTAATTCAAATGGGATAGAGATATCTTAATTTGAATTGGGATAGAATTGATTTTGTGATAAGAGATAATATCTCCTTATTTTTTTATATTAAAGAGATTTTTTCTCTGGTTTTGATGAGAGAAGAAAATGCAATCAATGAGTACTACAAGCCTGAAAAACATCGGCTGTTTTCGTGTGTACATCTCTATCATCGAAGGCGATCAGAGCCCTTGATCTTATTCTGGGTACCATACTAACCCTAGGATCAAGATGGGTAAATAGTTTCTATCTACTCTAGTAATAGATTGACGGATCGAAGGCGTTTGCACCATTGATCTAAGCTCTGTGATTGGTCCCAATCATTGTAGGCTGTTGGATCCTGAAGGCCCACCTTCCGCTGCGACAACCTTCAACATCTATAAGGTGGGGTCCACCTGATGTGGATCAATATCCTATAAACGCTTATAGAGGTTTCTGTAGCAAAAACGAAAATTGTTAAGCATTTCATAGAAGAGTAGGAATGAACACATACCTCAAGTGAGACATTACACAATGTCATAATCTTAAGTTGTTCAAGATGGCATAGAACAATAATCCAACCAAAACAGTCACCATTCCTATATACACCTGTTGACAAGGACATCCACCAAGCTCGAAATGTTATCGAAAGACGGTAATTGTTGGGCCGGTTCCACCTCAAAATGGCTAGTCATTATTGAGGGGCCTCTTCCCAATATATAGCCCAACAATCTCCCCTAACCTCTAGCGATGTGGGACAAACCTAACAATCCCCCCTCCATAGCAGATAGGGGCTCTCGAGCACTGCCCACCTGGGGCTGTCAGGCACTGGGTTCTCGGGCATTGCCCCCCCTCGCTTGTGGGCTCTAGGTGTGGGCGGATAGGGGCTCCCGAGCACTGCCCTCCCTGGGCTCTCGGACACTGCGCCACCCCCCCCCCCCCCCCCTCCCTCATAGGCTTGGGCATGGGCGCCACCACATACTGGCTTGGCCGGGCTAGCTCTGATATCACTTGTTGGGCCAGTTCCATCTCAAAATGGCCAGTCATTATTGAGGGCCTCTTCCCAATATATAGCCCAACGATCTCCCTAGCCTCTAGCCAATGCGGGACAAACCCAACAGTAATAAACTTACCAGTACCATAGAAATGGAATAACCGGAGGTTTGGAGAAAAAATCTCAATCTCTTCAGCATCCAAACAGTTTACCACTATCAAACTCTTAAGTGGAAGATCCATAGCGGAAACCTTGATACGGGTCATATCACGACAATGCCTTATGCTCAATTCCTCCGGAACGGGGCAATTTGAAAGCATGCTTTCAAGTAGGGCATTTTGTTCCGATCCCAAGGGTTTAAGAGCCTAACTTTACACATTCCATCAATCTTGGAGCTTTTGGCGGATTGGTTAGATTCCTAATAATTGGTATCAAAGCCAACACTACGTCTCGTGTTCGAGTCAGGGAAGGGGCGACCTATGGAAAGGGCAACCTCAACCAGAGTGAAAGCCGCCACTGTGTGGAAAGAGCTAACTTAGCAACCATAGTGAGTGCCGCCATAAAGTGGGTCACCGTGGACGTCGACTGCGGGGCATGGTGGAATGTTCGATCCCAAGGGTTTAAAAGCTGACAGATTACATGGAACAAACTGAGAATAGTGGCTTTTGGCACATTGGTTAGGTTCTTAACATTGTTCTTACGATGAATTTCATCGGCATTAAGAAAGGATGCAATCAAGGACAACATCTGGTAGTTAGCTAATTCTGTAATTGGTTTCTTCCATGACTTTCTTGCTCTGAAACTGATGCCTACCCAAATCAGAGGAAGGATTCTCCATTTGCTTCCTCGTACTTTCGCCCTAATTAGATGGTGTTGATTGACCTAGTTCGATCCAATTAGGTTGTGGAGATCAACGACCCTGATATAACCCTGAGTTGGTGGCCATGGGGTTGCAAGAAGGGAGAGGAGAAAAGCCCTAAAACTGTAGTGGGTGGGACCCCGACTGTGAGGCTCATGATAGTGATGCAAGTTCCTTAAATCCACACCATCCAACCATTTCGAAAGCTCATTTTTGGGCATGATTAAGAAAATGAAGCTGACTCAGATCTTAGGTGGATCAGACTACATGAAATAGTCGTGATTGAATCCCCACCATTGAGAACTTTATGGATTCCACCGAAATGTTTATTTTCCATCCAACCTGTTGATAAGGTAAAAAACACCTAGATGAAGAGACCAGACAAATATCATCTTGATCCAAAGCTTTTGTGGCCTACTTAGATCTAAAGTTTTTTTTGCCATCAAACTTGTTCATAGGCTCACATGGACATGGATGAAGGTGTAAGTGCTAAGCACAAAAAGTGAGTACTAAGCACAGTATAATTGTCATATTTCATAGACACTAGTTTAGTGCATGAGGTTGTGTGTACAAGCCTAGTTCTTTGAGAAAACAAGTCTCTGCCTCAACAAACACATCAAGATCAAGTCTATCGACTTTACAACAAAATGCGGCAAAGCTACGAAGATAAACCATGTATGTCAAGGTAATATTGACCATATGGATGACCTTAGGTTAGGTGATGTAACGCCCCGAATTTACCGTAATTATTTTAAAATTTTCTGAAATTTATTTCTATTTTTTTATATTAAATACCGGCTATTGATATTAAAATTCAAATAACGGGACATCCGTAGGAGATCATATAGAGTACCATTTATTAAAGTTGCTTAAAATGACCTCATTAACAATGTAGAAGAGTTAGATTTCGTTAAACTCGAATATTTGCAAAAATTACGAAAATGCCATTAGTTAAACTTAAGTTAAGATGCCATTTTTAAGTATTATAGTTTCTGACGATCAGTTTTACGCAAAATCCTGGATTTGAGCTTTTGGATACATACTAACCATACACATTAAATTTCAGCCCTTAAATCATAGTAGAAGTGGTCCAATTATCAAATCAGCCCTTAACCCTTGATTTTCATGTCCATCGAATGAGGAAAGTAGATGGTTAGTCGTAGTCGAATATTTCTCTTCATATAAGTGACTTGGATCAATAGTGTGATTTGATTGCCCCACATTGATAAGCCTCTTTATTATGTGCGAAGTTATCCCGTTCTAGAAATTAACGAGTTACCAACTCTTCTCAAATTTGAACCTTTCAATTTACCCACTTCTCACTATCAATCGCTTCTCAAATTTGGACCACCCATTATACTCATATGACTACGAGTTTACATAAAATTTGGACCCCGATCTACAATCCTACACCGTTGAACCACAAAGCCAGCCCCTTCCTTTTCCGCCAAAAATTGGAATTTCAGATCTAGGCATTCCTCACCATCAATCAACCACTAAACTTTGTACAATTTTTTGCCTATCATGACTACATATTTTTTCAAAATTTGGGCCCTGATCATCAAGCGTAGACCGTTAGTTGAGATATAGCCCATTTTAGCACCCGTTAGGCCATTTTTAAGGATCGGCCAATCTAGAATGTGGATCATTAAGAAATTTACGTATTCTAACTCTACTCTTCGAGCTTGATAAGATGAACGGATTAGAATTGATCAAAGATCATACGAATATTAAGATTTGAGAAACCCACCTCGAGAGGTTGTTACACAAGACCCCGCGTGCACATCCCTCTCCATATTTCTACTACGCACCTCCTAATTCCAACCCTACCTCTATATATAAGGCCTCTCTTAGCCAAAGGTGACCCCCACCCACGAATTTGAGAGAGGGAGAGAGGAGAGAGAGAGAGAGAGAGAGAGAGAGAGAGAGAGGGTAGTAAGAGAGAGAGGAGTACCATCTTGCTATTATTTCATCATCTTATATCTCTAATAAGTCGAAGATCATAAGGTGAGAACTCCTTTAAGATTTGATTAATAATTTCATGTTTTTTAGGTTGATAATTCTTATGTGTTTTTGTTTACATGTGTTTATTTATTCTCTCCTTAGTTAGCTATATATGAATGCTTTTAGATACTTTTTTCCATCTCATGGTGATGAGGATATTCATTGCACTTAGAGAACTAGTAAGGAATAGAATTATGTTTGTTGCACATATGAGATTTGTGTAACCATCTTTAAATGGACCACCTTTCTTTCTATACTGTATAAAGAATAGTTGTGATTGTCTAACGGAGATTCTTATATTGCTATATTCCTTTTATATATATGGATGGACCCTAATCTGTGGTGATGAATATCGGAACACCCGGTTAAGAGGTTGCCCTAACCTAAGACGATGCTTTTAGCTTGTCCGGTTAAGTGGCCACCCTGATCTGTGATGGTGGTATCAAGATCGTCCGATTAAGTGGTTGTTAAATCCATTTATTACTACTATTATTATTATATTTACTATTATTATTATTATTCCTAAAGTTGTTAAAGATCTCCATAAGACGATAGTTGAGTATGGTTGTTATGAAGCTTAGTAGTACGGGCCGCCATCCTGGGATGTGATGCGTCGGTTACGACTATTTTGATGAGTGATGAACCATAAGGAAGGATGTGGTGGTACCAAAGGTTGGTTAGACATTAAATGGCTTGGTGTAAATTGGTAATAATAATAAAGAATGGCTAATTCATGCATGCACGTGGTTCCATGTGGGTGTATGGAATTGAAAATAGGCTAGAGCGTCCTACTTCTCCCATACACTGTCACGTGTGGATTTGGGCTATGAGCGTCCCGTTTCTCACGTGGTCGGGCAAAATTATGGGCTTGCGTGTCCCAAAACCCCTGGCGGCATGTCTAAGGTTTCCTACGCTGGGTCATGCATTATCATGCATTGCATTAAGAAAGAGTAATGGATGTTTTGTTATGATTTTTATGCGATCATTATTTCTAACCTTAAAGTAGTTCTTCACTATGCCGCTTTTGACGGTGTTTTGTGGAAATAATTTAGAACATGTAGGTAACGATCCTCAGGAGCCCGAGCCTTAAGGCGACGATTATGATGGCTCGTGGGAGCAGATGATGGAAGACGAGACCGCATAGTCATTCATAGTTCTAGCATTTATTTAGTATTTGAAATTGTAATAAGTCCCAATGGGAGGACGTAGTTATGAACATGGTGTTTGATTGAATGATGGTTACATGGTTTGATGATTTACTTTAGTTAATGAAATAATATATAAGTTTGGTTTCACCGTCTTGCTCATGGTTTTCCAAATAGTATGAAATGTGCATGTTTGTGTGAAGATTATGTAAGGGGTATAACCCTCACACATTCCAAATAACCTTAGGAATTCGGCCGTCGTGATGTACATGGGAGCCGAAATCTTGGGGTGTTACAAGTTGGTATCAGAGCAAAATGGGACCTCTGGGCGAGAAACCTAAATCCATATCATAATTAACTCATCTTAGGGCTTAGGTCCCCAATGACTAGAGACAAATCATTTAGATTCAATCCTATTAATGGTATGTAATGTTATGAACTTAGAGACCCACACTTAGGTTCCTTGAAATTTACTAGGGTAGTCGTGGAACTTAGAAATCTCAACATTTTAGGATTTTTTGGAAAGAAATTTCCATTTTTTTTAAATATTTGGGGCTCTCATCTATTCCCCATATTTGAATCCTTGATTCATTGAATCTTGTGAATTTTCTTCATAAATAATTAGGAGTAACTATTTTATTTCTAATTATTTCAATTAGGGCAAATGTTTAGACCCATCTGTAATTCCGACATTAGAAAACGTATTTTTAGATCTCAGAAAATTTTATAAATTTTTTTGGAGATTCCTAACTCAATCCCTAGTATCCAAATTTCAGATCAATCCAATATGTAATTAAATCAGGAAAATTCTTGCAATAGCACATATGTTGTGTAAAAGTCTGCTGATTTGTTACGTTTTTCAGACTTGTGGGGGTCAGAACTATACTTTATCATGCAGATTTTTATTCTGAGAAAAATATAAGGTATTCCCCACCTAATCATCTATATATCCTCCAAATTTCAGAGGAAAAGGACTTCCAGTTTGAGAGAAAAAAATTCGAGAGAGCGATCAGATCCTGGGTATCGGATTCCCAACCTACGAGCTAGGTGAACCTCTAACTCTAACTTTCTGATTTGAATTCATTAGTTTTCACCTTAGAAGTGACCTCTAACGTATAGAACACTTATTTTCAGCTTGATGGCCCCTAAGAGGAAATCTTCAAGAAACGTTTCCACGGCCTCACCCCAGCCTGAGTCACCACCCATGGCTAACACTGCGAGTCCTATTACCAATCCACCAATGACTTCAGTGGGAGGAAACTCCAATGCTCTACAACCTTGGGAAGCCATGTTAGGCGCACTCGATCGTCTCACTGGTATCATTCAGCAACAACAGGCCCAACAACATGAGCAACAAACCCGACATCAGGCCACCCTCGAACAACTGATAACGATTTTGACCCCTGGCCAAACTCCGATTCCAACCTCTACTCAAACCGCACCTCCGCCTCTAGTGAGAACTCAAACAACTACACCAACACCCCAAAATCAACCTGAAACATTTCAAGTACCCCTAGCACCTAGACAGGCTCCTCCGCTGAATCAACCTCGGTTCATGCTTCTTGAAGAAACCATCCTGATTGAGAAATTCCTAAAGCTACATCCTGAGAAGTTCCATGGAAACGCTGACCCTACCAAGGGGGATTATTGGCTCAAGCAAGTGGCTAAGGCACTAGACACCCTGGCTTGCCCCATGCAACACCGAGTGACCCTAGCTACATACCTATTAGAGGGGGCGGCCTACGTTTGGTGGCAGGCAGCAAAAAGAAGAGTCCCAGAAGGATTCCAATGGACGTGGGACACTTTCCATGCCAAGTTCTGTGACAAGTTTTTCCCTGAAGCATATAGGAAAGAAAAGATGTCTGAATTCCTGAAACTAGAGCAAGGTAACCTCACCGTAGCCCAATATGAAGACAAATTCGCTGAGTTGTCAAGTTACCTACCCTCAGCAGTAGAAGACCTGGACTACAAGATCCACAAATTCCAGGAAGGCTTGAGACCTAGTATTCGGTCAAAGATTAGCATATTGAAGCTGCGTACTTATGAAGAGATCATAGATCGAGCAATGATCGCTGAGAAAGACACTGAACGCTATATCCAGCAACGAAATCAAACAAGACAAGTAGGCCAGAAAAGCAGAGCAGTACCAAACCCACCTTCCATTCCTGACAAGAGGCCAAGACTTGGACCAACCAATTAGCAACAGAACGGGACCCCTTCAACTGTCACTACTACGGAAAGCTAGGACACAAGGCTATCAATTGTTTCAAGAAGGCTGCAGATGAGAAGAATGCCTCCCAGCCTAAGGGGAGTCAACCACAACAGCAGAATCAAGCACCCAGACCACCTGCAGCAGCCCGTCCTCAAATGTAGAAGAGAGAAGCACCAAATCCAAACCCAAGGCAACAAGGACGTCTCTATGCTATGGCTCCACCAGATAATGTGGAAGAAGACCCCCGCGCCATCGAAGTCGGCGATGATCCAGTAGTTGTCTTATTTGATAGCGGTGCCTCCATTTCTTTTATTGCTGCATCAGTTGTAGCTCGATTAAACTTAAAGGTAGAACGCTTAGGTGAATCTGTGGTCATAGCAACACCTATCGGTCGAATTGTAGAACTAAGAAAGGAATGTCGAAGGTATCCTTTAACCCTTGGCAGAGTCAAATTCGAAGCAAATCTAGTTGTATTGAACATGAAGAATTTCGACGTGATCTTGGGAATGGACTGGCTCTCTAAGCATCGGGTGAACTTGGATTGCCATGCCAAGACCATATCATTGTCTCTCCCGAGCCACGACCTGGTAGTGTTCCAAGGTAAGAAGAGGAAGGAAGTAATCGAACGGTTGATATGCGTCGGAGAATCGGTTGAGCTATCTGTCGACCAAATCCCCATAGTAGCTGAATTCCCTGAAGTATTCCAAGATATTCTTAGTCTACCCCCGAAGCGTGAAGTAGATTTCGCCATTGATCTCGTGCCCGGTACAGCACCTATAGCATTGGCAGTGTACCGTATGGCTCCTGTAGAATTGCAAGAATTGAAGAAACAGTTAGAAGAACTCCTAGAGCAAGGATTTATTCACCCCAGCATATCTCCCTGGGCCGCGCCTGTCCTCTTTGTACGGAAAAAGGATGGTTCGCTTCGCCTGTGTATTGATTATAGAAAGCTGAACCAAGCCACTATTAAGAACAAGTATCCTCTTCCGCGCATAGATGATCTTTTCGACCAGTTAAGAGGAGCCCAGTTCTTTTCGAAGATTGATTTAAAGTCCGGGTACCATCAGTTAAGAGTGAGAGATGTAGATATTTTCAAAATGGCATTCAGAACGAGGTATGGACATTATGAGTTTGTTGTCATGCCCTTCGGACTGACAAATGCCCCAACAGTATTCATGGACCTGATGAACCGTGTATTCAAGCCCTACCTAGATAAATTCGTTATTGTTTTCATCGATGATATCCTCATATACTCGAAGAGTAAGGAAGAGCACGCCGAGCATCTAAGAATAGCTCTGCAGACACTGAAGGACAAACAATTATATGCTAAGTTAAAGAAATGTGATTTTTAGGAAGAAGAAGTGAAGTTCCTTGGTCATGTAGTCACTCGCAATGGGATAGCAGTCGACCAGTCCAAAGTTGAGGCGGTCCGCTAATGGATCCAACCTACCTCAGTCACCGAAGTGCGAAGTTTCCTAGGGCTCGTAGGATACTATCGTCGTTTCATCAAAGAATTCTCAAAGATCGCTCGCCCTTGACCGAGTTAACTAGGAAGAATACTCGCTTTGTCTAGAGCACGAAGGCAGAAGAAGCTTTTCAAAGACTGAAAGAATTGTTAACAACAGCCCCATTCTAGTATTGCCTAAGAAGGAGTAGAATTTGTAGTCCATACCGATGCCTCACGAGCAGGCCTGGGTTGTGTATTGATGCAGGCAGATAAAGTAATAGCTTACGTCTCTCACCAATTGAGACCACACGAGCAGAACTATCCCACACATGACCTAGAATTAGCAGCTGTGATCTTTGCCTTGAAGATTTGGAGACATTATTTGTATGGGGAGCAATTCAAGTTAAACACCGACCACAAGAGCCTGAAGTACTTGTTTTAGCAGAAAGATCTGAATATGCGTCAACGAAGGTGGATGGAGACACTTAAGGATTTTCAGATAGAGTTGTGCTACAAGCCTGGAAAAGCTAATGCAGTGGCTGATGCCCTTAGTAGGAAGAAGGTACATGAGACAACAATGTCTTGCATCCTCAAGAAGTGGGAAATGCTAAATTTTATAAAAGATTTTGATGTAAAATTAAACGTTGGGAGCCAAGTAGTGAAAGTGAATAATATTGTAGTAGAACCGACATTGATGCGTAAAATCATTGATGCTCAGAACCAAGACGACGAATTGCAGGAAATAATGACAAAATTTATGACCTGATGAAAGAAATATAGATTGGCGAATTGGATTAGATGGAGGCATACGTTTTCGCGACCGTCTATGTGTGCCAAATAAACTAAGTTTGAAGAAGGAAGTGATGGACGAAGCACATCGCTCGAAGTTAACGATTCACCCGGGGAGAACGAAGATGTATCAGGACATGAAGAGGCAGTACTGGTGGAACAACATGAAGCGAGAGATCGCAGAATACTGTATCTAAGTGCCTCACGTGTCAACAGGTAAAAGCCGAGCACAAAAAGCCAGAAGGATTGTTGAAACAACCGGAGATCCCTACGTGGAAGTGGGAGCACATTACTATGGACTTCATCACGGGTTTACCCAAGTCGAGAAAGAATCATGACGCCATTTGGGTGATAGTAGATCGCCTCACCAAATCAGCTCACTTTGTCGCGACCCGAGTGTCGGCGAAGGTATCAGAATTGGCGGAGTTGTATGTGAAAGAAGTTGTACGTTTACATGGGGTACTGGTATCAATTATATCAGATAGAGATTCACGCTATACGTCATCATTATGGTCAAAGATGCAACAAGCTATGGGAACGTCACTCAAGTATGGTACAAGCTTTCCACCCACAGACGGATGGTCAGACGGAACGTGTGAACTAGATTCTGGAAGATATGTTGCGAGCATGTGTGTTGGACTTTAAGGAAAGTTGGGAAGATTACCTACCTCTTGCAGAGTTTGCTTATAACAATAACTTTCAGGCAAGTATAGGTATGGCACCATTTGAAGCACTGTATGGTCGCCCTTGTCGCACTCCTCAATGTTGGGCCGAAGTAGGAGATCGAAGCTTGATTGGGCCGAAATTGTTCAAATTACCTTAGAAAAGATTGACATCATTCGAAAGCGCCTAAAAGTAGCTCAAAGCAGGCAAAAGAGTTATGCAGATAACCGACGACGGAATCTGGAGTTCCAAGAAGGGGATCATGTATTTTTAAAGATATCGCTTATAAAAGGAATGCTGAGGTTCGGACAGAAGGGAAAGTTAGCTCCGCATTTCATCGGACCATTTCAGATTCTCCAACGAGTTGGTGAAGTAGCCTATCGTCTGGCCTTGCCCCCGCAGCTAGCAAACGTCCATAATGTTTTTCACGTATCGATGTTGAGGAAGTACAACAGAGACGACGCTCACGTGATCGAATGGGAAAAGATCGAAGTACGTAGTGACGGGTCATACATCGAAGAACCACTGCGAATCGTGGACCGAAAAGAGTATGTACTGCGAAGGAAAGTCATTCCACTAGTAAAAGTTGTATGGTCGTTTCACGGAGAAGAGGAAGCAACCTGGGAGACTGAAGAAAAAATGAAGAAAGCTTATCCACACATTTTCGCCGTACATTCAGGTAACTTCGAGGACGAAGTTTAGTTTTAAGGTGGGGGGAGTTGTAACGCCCCGAATTTACCATAATTATTTTAAAATTTTCTGAAATTTATTTCTATTTTTTTATATTAAATACTGGCCATTGATATTAAAATTCAAATAACGGGACATCCATACGAGATCATATGGAGTACCCTTTATTAAAGTTGCTTAAAATGACCTCATTAACAATGTAGAAGAGTTAGATTTCGTTAAACTCGAATATTTGCAAAAATTATGAAAATGCCATTAGTTAAACTTAAGTTAAGATGCCATTTTTAAGTATTATAGTTTCTGACGATCACTTTTACGCAAAATCCTGGATTTGAGCTTTTGGATACATACTAACCATACACATCAAATTTCAGCCCTTAAATCATAGTAGAAGTGGTACAATTGTCAAATCAGCCCTTAACCCTTGATTTTCATGTCCATCAAATGAGGAAAGTAGATGGTTAGTCGTAGTTGAATATTTCTCTTCATATGAGTGACTTGGATCGTCTTTATCATGGACCAATAGTTTGATTTGATTGCCCCACATTGATAAGCCTCTTTCTTATGTGCGAAGTTATCCCGTTATAGAAATTAACGAGTTACCAACTCTTCTCAAATTTGAACCTTTCAATTTACTCACTTCTCACCATCAATCGCTTCTCAAATTTGGGCCACCCATTATACTCATATAACTACGAGTTTACACAAAATTTGGACCCCGATCTACAATCCTACACCGTTGAACCACAAAGCCAGCCCCTTCCTTTTCCGCCAAAAGTTGGAATTTCAGATCTAGGCATTCCTCACCATCAATCAACCACTAAACTTTGTACAATTGTTTGCCTATCAAGACTACATATTTTTCCAAAATTTGGGCCCTGATCATCAAGCGTAGACCGTTAGGCCATTTTTAAGGATCGGCCAATCTAGAATGTGGATCATTAAGAAATTTACGTATTCTGACTTTACTCTTCGAGCTTGATAAGATGAACGGATTGGAATTGATCAAAGATCATCCGAATATTAAGATTTGAGAAACTCACCTCGAGAGGTTGTTACACAAGACCCCGCATGCACATCCCTCTCCATATTTCTACTACGCACCTCCAAACCCTAATTCCAACCCTACCTCTATATATAGAGCCTCTCTTAGCCAAAGGTGACCCCCACCCACGAATTTGTGTGTGTGAGAGAGAGAGAGAGAGAGAGAGAGAGAAGGAGTGCCATCTTGCTATTATTTCATCATCTTATATATCTAATAAGTCGAAGATCATAAGGTGAGAACTCCTTTAAGATTTGATTAATAATTTCATGTTTTGTAGGTTGATAATTCTTATGTATTTTTGTTTACATGTGTTTATTTATTCTCTTCTTAGTTAGCTATATATGAATGCTTTTAGATACTTTTTTCCATCTCATGGTGATGGGATATTCATTGCACTTAGAGAACTAGTAAGGAATAGAATTATGTTTGTTGCACATATGAGATTTGTGTAACCATCTTTAAATGGACCACCTTTCTTTCTATACTGTATAAAGAATAGTTGTGATTGTCTAACGGAGATTCTTATATTGCTATATTCCTTTTATATATATGGATGGACCCTAATTTGTGGTGATGAATATCGGAACACCCGGTTAAGAGGTTGCCCTAACCTAAGACGATGCTTTTAGCTTGTCCGGTTAAGTGGCTACCCTGATCTGTGATGGTGGTATCAAGATCGCCCGATTAAGTGATTGTTAAATCCATTTATTACTACTACTATTATTATATTTATTATTATTATTATTATTCCTAAAGTTGTTAAATATCTCCATAAGACGATAGTTGAGTATGGTTGTTATGAAGCTTAGTAGTACGGGCCGCCATCCTGGGATGTGATGCGTCGGTTATGACTATTTTGATGAGTGATGAACCATAAGGAAGGATGTGGATGGTACCAAAGGTTGGTTAGACATTAAATGGCTTGGTGTAAATTGGTAATAATAATAAAGAATGGCTAATTCATGCATGCACGTGGCTCCATGTGGGTGTATGGAATTGAGAATAGGCTAGAGCGTCCTACTTCTCCCATACTACTGTCACGTGTGGATTTGGGCTATGAGCGTCCCGTTTCTCACGTGGTCGGGCAAAATTATGGGCTTGCGTGTCCCAAAACCCCTGGCGACATGTCTAAGGATTCCTACGCTGGGTCATGCATTATCATGCATTGCATTAAGAAAGAGTAATGGATGTTTTGTTATGATTTTTATGTGATTATTATTTCTAACCTTAAAGTAGTTCTTCACTATGCTGCTTTTGACGGTATTTTGTGGAAATAATTTAGAACATGTAGGTCATGATCCTCAGGAGCCCGAGCCTCAAGGAGACGATTATGATGGCTCGTGGGAGCAGATGGTGGAAGACGAGACCGCATAGTCATTCATAGTTCTAGCATTTATTTAGTATTTGAAATTATAGTAAGTCCCAATGGGAGGACGTAGTTATGAACATGGTGTTTGATTAAATGATGGTTACATGGTTTGATGATTTACTTTAGTTAATGAAATAATATATAAGTTTGGTTTCACCGTCTTGCTCATGGTTTTCCAAATAGTATGAAATGTGCATGTTTGTGTGAAGATTATGTAAGGGGTATAACCCTCACACATTTCAAATAACCTTGGAAATTCGGCCGTCGTGATGTACATGGGAGCCGAAATCTTAGAGTGTTACAGGTGATTTCATATGACTTTTTAGTTAGTCATTCTAATATTTTTAAAAGTCATATTTCAAGGAAATTCGGCTAGCCTAACTCTGTGTTTAGTCAGCCTAAGAATCTTCAGCCAAGTTTCCTGTAAGCTTAAATGACAATTTCTGGATATGTTCGGCTAGCCCAGCCCTATGTTCGGTCAGCCGAACAGGCTTCGGCCAGTCGAAGAAACTTCGGTCAAGTTTCCAGATGTGAAACTGATTTCTGAACTCAGATCTTAGGTCAGCCCGACCCTGTCTCGGGTTAATCGAAGCTTACTCGGGCTAGCCGAACCGACACTCGTATCAGCCGAAGTTTGAACAAAATCTTATCCCCTGAAATCTGGTAGCCGTTGGGATAAAACGGTTGATTCTTAGGTCAGTCGTAGGAAATCTTATGTCAGCCCGAAGACCTAACTTTTTGACTATAAATAGAGCTTTCTTCACTCTATTTTTCATTAATCAAAAGCACGAAAATTACTATCTTTCTAGTGATAAAGCTCTCCATCATAGTGTAGCTATTTGTTTAAAATTTTTATTTTATTTTATAGTTATCTCAGTTCTCTTTTCATTTAATTTGATTGTGTAGAGAGAAGATCATTCTCATACTAGAGATAAGAGAACTGAAATTGCAGTTTTAGGAAAACTTTTTTTAGAAATTTCTATATCCATCTTGTTCGAGCTATATTAGTTTATCTTCTACAACGATCGGAACGCTGCATTATTAAAGCTTCATCTCCTTCTACAAAAAGAATGGTAATACCTTTTTATTACTTTTGAGTTTTTGTTTGAGATAGCCCGTGAAAATCTTAAATCAGGTTGTTAGTGATTAGTCTGTGAAAATCACTTAAGGTATGATTATCCTGTGAAAATCATTTGAGGTTTAGTTGTAGTAAGCCTATGAAAATCACGATCTCTGTATCGGGTTTTAAAGGTGAACCTGTGAAATCCTTTATATAGTGGAAAGTAAAATTACAGGAGAAGTAATTTTGAGAGTGGAGTAGGTACAAGTTATTTTAGTACCGAACCACTATAACTCCTTGTGTCGTGGTGATTGCTTTATTATTTATCTTTTTATGTGCTTGATTATTTATGAATCCTTAGATCGTGACATAAGGTTGTTCTACTTAAATTTCTAAGTGATATAAGGTTGTCCTACTTAGTTTGCTAAGTGGAAGGTTGTACTACTTAATCTCTAAGTGGAAGGTTGTCCTATGATTTAATCCAAAGTTTTCATATTGATCTTTATTTGCTTTCAGATTAGTTAATTGCATATTCTTACTAGTTTTGTGATTGATTCTCTGATTTATTTTAAAATTACAAGAAGCAGAATTGAATTGAGTTGTCCTATTCACCCTCTTAGGACATTTATGGCTCCATCCCTTTTCAGAAGGGAAACCATAAATATCAACTTAGATCCAAAACTTCTATACCCCCAAGAAATTATCAACAGTAGGCACTTAATCTCCACTGTTTCATGTGATGTGGTCCACTTGACCCTTCGATCTGCCTCCTTCTTTGGATCATGCTCTAAAACTAACCGGATAAAACACCGACATCATTGTGGGCCCCATGGAGCCCTTGCCTGGACCGTCCATCTTTAGCTCTGTCCTGGTGTGGGTAGTACCCAATCCGCGCCTGGGTGGTTGATGTTGGCTGCATGCATGTCCCATACGTGGCGGTATGCTTATGCCCATGTGTGGCACACGTGTTGAGAGTGGGCACATTGGGACTTGGCTGAGAATCCAGAGCCAGCTATGTGGGTAAGACCCTGACCATAGAGCATTGTACACCCACGCCATTTATCTGTCTTAACATCTTATCAGCAGGTTGGATGGTCACTAAACATTACGGTGGATGTTAGGAAGTTTTTAATGGTGTGCGTTCTCTTGTGACATGGTCGACCTGAAAATTGTATTTTCTTCATTTTTTTAGACCATATTCTAAAATAATCTAAAAAACAGATGGATGGCATATATATGTAATGAATACATTGAGGTGGGCCCTACAGTCAGCGTATCAGCCTTCGCAGCAGAGTTGGGCAGGACCCTTTGAGGTGTCCAGATCGTCTGCCTGACTACAACAGGATTTTCCTGTTTGCCGACCACCTAGTCGGTCCAGCTCAGTATTGACATTGTCAGCACTACTGCATTTAATACTGTCAGTGTTAGGCTGGACCAATCGGACGTTGGCAAACAGAAAAATCCTATTGAAGATGAGCAGACGATCCAGATTCTTTTGGAGGACGTGTTTAGCGACACCAGCACCAACACTAGCTAGTATCAAAGCTCCATGCGTCCCACCATGATGTCTCTGTTTTATCCACTCCATCCAACCACTTTTTTCAGATCAGTGGATGGCATGGGACTAAGAATGAGGCAGATCCAAATCTCAGGTGAACCGCACCATTGGAAAACTGTTGATTGAATGTCCACCATTAAAAAGAATTTCATAGAAGAGTAGAAAATGAACATATACCTCAAAGTGAGCAATTACACAATGTCAGAATCTTAACATGTTCAAGATGGCACACATCTGTAATCCAAACAATGGATTTGCAAATAATCTTGAGCACAATGATTTGCAAAATCTACTCTGGGGTGTTAGTTCATCAAGTGTGATCCATGACACATCAATCCAAACCATTCATCTGATGCGGCCTTAAGTGTAAAAAAATCTAGCCTTCTAATATTTGACCATTTTAAAATTGAACGTTCTTCCTATTTTCTCAACAATCTACTTTTAGGCCAACAATATGGGGTTTGGCCCATTGAGGAGATTCTTTTGGGGCATGGTTTACAAACTGTGGGGGCCATCAAACAACAGTTTGGATCGCCAAACAGTCTCATTCTTACAAACTAAGGACTCAAGGATACTACCAATATCCTTCAGGTAAGGATCATACACCTCCATTGTCTAGATGTAGAATGCCGTTTTCTAAAGCATTTCTCAAAAGAAAAATAAGTCGACACGTGATGAATTTTAAGATGCAAGCTTGCAGTATTTAATAAATAAAAGGAACACATGCTGCAAAGGATTAAAGAATGATCTACCATTACTAGAATATTTTGTCTAGCTAGAAGTGTGTTCTAATCCTTTGGTAAGAGTACTTAAGCTGGCATCTAATACAGTGAGGTCCACCTGATGAGTTGTTTGGATCTTCCAAGTTGGCACTTTTGGTGGCAAGTACACTGCAGCAGATTATAGTTTTCCCAACCTATTATTCAGTATGATTTTTCTTAACTCATTTCACTGACTGAGTTTCGCTGCAGGCCTTAAGTGCACCGTAGTTTTGAATATCGATGTTGTATCGTCTGAGATGGCCTTAACAAAAAAAAAAAAAGAACAAAAAAAGAAAAAAAGAAAAAAAAAAAGATGCATTTGCTCACATCGACAGATTCGGGGCTGATATGGGCCATCATCTAAATTTGATTTTTTTTTTTCCACTCATTTTTCAAATTTTTTTTTTTTTATTATTATTCTTCAACCATGGAGGAGGAAGATTAGAAATTTAGACTAGATCTAGGCCTATTTTGGGGATTGAAACAAAATATTTGATTAGAATTTAAAGAATAGAAGCTGAATTAGACCATTCTAGAAAATTTGGTAAAAAGCACAAAACTTGGTTTTACAAGTTTTTCTCTACTTTTTGTTGGATTTCAATCTAATGGACCAATTTGCAGTTGCCGAGGATTTAGACTCTAATTACCTAGGACTACATTCCTCTAAAAGTTCCACAACATTTAACAGATTGTGGTAACTCTTTGATCATATACATAGCATATTTGTGTATAAATCTAGACTGTCCAAAATTCAGCGACCCATTTGTATATGGAGCATAACTGAAAAAGTACACTGACAAGATGATGACACTAAACCATCAGATTTTCCCCTTCAAATTGGACCACCCACCATTCCACTTTCAACTATCCATTTGATAGCCTCCAATTGGATGGTTAGCATTGTTTGACTGGTGTTATTCTTTAGAAATACCCTCCATATGCAACTGGCCCCATAAGTTGGATGGTTTGGAGAGCTGTGAATGAAGGCCAGCATGCAAGGAGAGTGAGACCATCATTTTTAAAATGGTAATGGACTATTGTGGGATTTTGGCCCTAATTACCTAACTAGTTCGCTCAATTAGATTGATTTTAAAATGCAGGGTTTCAGGGTTGTTTGATCAATGTTGCAAAATCCACTCAATTAAATTGATTTGCAAGTGAATAAGAAGAAGAAGAATCTATTGAAATTGCTAGTAAATGCTCATCGAAACCTAATTCAATCGCACTGCGGATGATCAACGATCGTGATGCAACCTTATTGTTGTTGCTGAATTTTAACAATGGATGAGATGAGATCGTTGATCGATCTTGAGGATGAAGAAGGGTTCTGATCTCTTGATTCAAGACCTGCAAAGATATAACAATGGCTAAGAGGTGACTGAGGATCGGCCGTTAGTCCTCCGATGCCTAAGTTAGTTGGATCTTGAATAATTGAATATCTCTTTTCGATAAGTTTTTGTATCATCCCTTGATAGTGAAGAGGACGTGTCCATTTATAGACTTAGGTTGCAAGATCGTATCCCCTTTTCGAGGCCGTAATTTCAAGGAAGAGATTCTCGGATCACCGTGATCCTCGGGCCGTTCCATAGTTATGGAAGACGTTTCCGTATTCCTCAACGATTCTCCTGATTTCTCGCCTATTTTCCTGGCTAAAGCCTAAGATCTCGGCATTCATGGTTGTAAGGCCAAGGTCGATGAGTCTAACTTTATGTCAAGTCGGATTGTTCCGACCTATAGCTAGGTCGGGTTCTATTCAACCTGAGGTCAGCTCGTAATTTACCAATAACAGAAGCCCCCTTACTCTTGAGTCTAGCTTGTTTAGCTCGGGAGTAACTTTTTGAGGAAGATATGCTGACCTGATTATTCCAGTTTTTAACTAGTTTGTCGTCGTCATTTTATATAGGCGGGAAAGTGGTTTTAATGCGCCGGTTCAAATATCGAGGCGTTATCATTTATCCATACGGCGTAGACACCTTTTCAGAGTCTTGATGAACAGGGTGCAGACATGTGGCGATGTCGCGCATCGCTTTTTGAACGATCAACTCAGAATCTTCCGTGTGGAGAGGGTGGAGATCGAGACGTCATTTGCATTAAATGCGGGAATATCTCCTTACTATAAGTTTCAGACTTAAGCCAAAATTTTCATTTCAACATTCTTCTACAAACCCTTAATTTCTCCGAGCATTTGAACTTCCAGTTTTCTCTTTTCTTCTTTGCCTTCTTGGTCATCTTTCTCAAGCCCGATGTACCAAGCGTTCTTGGTACGCTCCTCAATCTCCAATAAGCTCTTTTATTTGCTATTTTCTGCTTTCGATTATGTCTGAATCCTCGGACTCTGATGCCATCCTTAAGGTGAGGTTTAAAGATCACGAATCAGATCCACCTTCTCTGGATTCTAGGGAGACGAACCTAGGAGTATCCAGTTCTAGGACGAAGACAGTAGACTACACTGATGAAGGAGAATCAGAACCTCCATAACTGGTCTCCCAGGGTACAACAGCTCAGTAAGGAGACCTTCGAATTAGATAGTGTGACCTTGCAAATTACGAAGGCACTGTTAAAAAATGAATCTGGATCCTCTGTGAAAACCAAGTAGAGAACTTCTGCTGCTGCTGCTCTGATTGGTCCAACTCAGCCTGCCTGTGTCAGAGCTGCTCAGCTCTGACATAGTTAGGTTGAGTTGGACCAATCAGAGAAGTGACAAGCAAGATTTCTCCGCTTAGGTTTTAACAGAGGATCCAGACTCTTAAAAAATAAGAAATAATCATACACTAGTTTTGAATCCGGATCCTCTACTCTAACCGTGGGGAAATCCTGCTTTTCACCTCTCATTGGTCTAGCTCAGCTTGACAGCGTTGGTTCGAACAGAGGATGCGGACTCACACCTAACAAGTTGTCATGTGGGGCCACCATAGTTTTATATGACATCTCACTCATCCGATAAGGTCTAAAAGAAAAGTGGATCCAACTATAAGGTGAGGCACACCAAAGAAAACAATGAATGAACTCCAAGCTAATACCTTCATGTGGGATTCATCATCCAACGGTTGAATTGGTTGGTTTTTTTTTGTGCCTATTTTCATGGTGGGTAACTTTATTGAACGGCCAAGAAATCATATAAACACTATGTTCACACCCACATGCCAAATAGTTTGTAATGCAACTATGTGCGTGCGTGCGTGCGTGTGTGTGTGTGTGTGTGTGTGTGTGTGTGTGTGTGTGTGTGTGTGTGTGTGTGTGAGCTTTTCTCTTAAATAATTAACTTTAAATAATATGGACGCGGATTAGCTGCTGACAAGTTGAGTAGCTATCTGGCTACTGAAGTGATGTCACCAACTTCTGTGGGCCCCACCATGATGTATGTGTTGTATCCACACTGTCAATTCATTTGGAGAGATCATTTTAGGGCATGTTTTAAAGAATGAGAGATCCAAATTTCAAGTGAAGCCCACCAAAGAAAACAGTGGGGACAGTGACAAAACCGTTGAAACCTTCCTAGGGCCCACCATGATGTTTATTTGAGATCCAACCTGTTCATAAGTTCACATAGACATGGAAGAAGGGAAAACACAAATATCAGCTTGATCAAAAACTTCTGTGGCCCCAAGAAGATTTTAATGGTAGGAGATCAAGCTCCACTGTTTTCTTTGGTGGGTCCACTTGACCTTTGGATCTGTCTCATTCTTCATATCATGCCCTAAAATGAACTCTCCAAATGGTTGGACGGTGTGGATACAACACATACATCATGGTGGGGCTCACAGAAATTAGTGACGTCACTCCAGTAGCTAGATCGTTACTCAACCTGTTAGTAGCTAATCCGCGTCCAAATAATATAGTCTAAATTGTGAACCACAATTTAGATGGATCATAAATTATGAAGGTTAATGATTTAATTACATTCTTATATGATTGGTGGGCATTTAGGGGCATTTGGATTTTAGGTTACTTAAGATAAACTACTTATGCCTCAAGCAACTTATCTTGATTTCTACTTATTAAATTGAAAAGATTAGGTAACTTTAAGTAAAAAAAGTTACTTATAATTTATCCTAAATCAAACTTTAAGTAATCTACTGCCGTAAGTAGAAAAAGTAACTTATTTGGTGGTATCCTAATGGGCCCTTAGGGGTAAGTTACTTTAGATAAGCTACTCAAGCCACAAGTAGCTTATCTTGGTTTCTCTTATTCAAGAGATAAGTATGTTTAGTCCACAACATACTTATCAGCCAAAAAGTAGAAATGCATGTTTAATTTCCGGCAGCATAAGTATTTGGGTTCAAGTCCTTGCCTTGTTGGTAGGCTCTTTTGGAGTTTCAACAAGAGGTCATGGAAAATCCCGCTAGGGAGTCAGTGGGGTTTGTCAGATTGTGCTTGAATGTGGAGTGCCTGGGTTAAAAAAAATAAATAAAAATCATAAGTATTTATCCCTCAAGTATGATCTATCCCCCTTGCATACACTATCCATCATGTGAGGCCAACCTTTGATGTGGACCATTCATTGTGAGCCCACCTTTGATTTGGGTCATCCATCATGTAGGCCCACCTTAGATGCGGGCCATTCATCATTAGGGGCTGACCTTTGTCTACCATCAATGTTGTTATCCATCATGTGGGGCCCACCTTCAATATCAACCGACGGCCGCCCATCACGTGGAGCCTAGCTGTAACATGGGTTGTCCATTGCATGGCACGTACCTTTGATATCAATGGATTTGTCAACTGTAAATTTGCAATGTGATGAAGTGCCAACATGGCACAGGTAGAGATCCAATCCATTCATCCATATGGACTTCTGGTGGGACTCAACTCGGATGTGCAAGATCTTCGCCATTCATCAAGTAGGCGCCATCATGTGCCCTAGTCCAAAAGATCAGGCTGGTCCACTGACCGTATCAATGCACAGGTGGGCCACTCAATGAAAGTACCTTATTTTTTTCTGCTGATCTGGTGGGCCATATGTGAGTAGGTTGTAGCGCTCATTGGTGTATGTTTTCAATGTTGGTTCTTGATTGTTGCTCTGCTTTTTGTCCAAACTGGGTCAACTATCCAATTACAGTCCCAACTGGTTGGACAACCATCATAGTTTGGTTGCCTTTGTTTTGGGCCTGTAGCACATCTACATGATGACCCTCTAGATATATGGTCCTTGTTAGCTCATGTTGGCACTTTGTGGAACTCATGATGCCCATGAAAATTTTTACATTCGAACTCATGACTGGTCCTTGCATTTCAAATGGCACAATTTTCATAGATGTGATGATCGTATGTGGCCCACTAGAGTTGAAATTTGTATTGATCTGGTGGCCCTTTTGACCCCTACCATCCTTGTGAGCAATGGTTAGTCCCACCGGATTATCTACCCATCCTTTGGATGAATGGTTCCAAACTCACGGAGGGATTCATGGCCATAAAAGAGCTTATTCCCTTAAAGAAACTCCCAACCTGCCATTTCGCCAAAAAAAATGAAGCAAGTTACTTTGGAAGTTGAAAAGTAACCAAAAAAAAAAAAAAAGTTACTTTTTCTCTAAAGCTACTTACACAAGTAAAAAAAAAAAATCCATTGATTGAACCATCATAAGCAGGGTAATTTTCATTTCAACCATCCATTAATTAGGGCCCGTTTGAGTACTACCAAATAAGTAGGTTTTTGTTGTTGTTGTTGTTGTTGTTGTTGTTGTTGTGATGGTGAGAGTATAGTTTTACTTTAGTAATCGTATGCATGGCTAATAAGTGCTTGATAAAACCTCACTCGGGTGGGTTAACATAGATGCTTGAACGAGTCATGTTCTTCCTAATTTTAATTTTATAATCACACAGTTACAAATAAATACTACAATACTTGACTACTTAAAATGTCACAAGGCTTCAGTGTTTGATAGAGTGAGACCATGAGAGAGGAGCTGAAAAGTCTGTTAACTTATTGTAAAGCCAATGAGATAGAGGAGCTGTTGGATATCTTGCCGTGTATGACGCTTGATACACATGCACATAGACATGGTATGTGTGGCATCTATTAAGTTAATTACTTAATTAATAAATTTATATTATAAATTATAAATATATATTAGCAACTAATATGAGATAATGATTACTACTCTCTAGAATGAGATAAAAACATTTTTTTAAGTGGGTACCCAAACATGCCTTTAGATGATAGTGGAATTTCTGGAATGAACATTGAAGGCGCACCACATCGATGCATATTATGGGTGACATATTTGCTACTTACGGAATTTAAACACAGGACCTTCCTCTTTAATGTCATGTCAAACAACCACTTCATCTAAAAAGCTGTTAGAGGATGGCATATCAATGTATATCAAAGGGACTCTTAACACTTATAGAGACATCCCTAGTAGGATTGGCATTTGCTCTCCAGTTTTGGCCCAAAAAATGATTATGCATAATGCACGAGTTAACGGACGCTGCTGTTAGCACAGCTGCCATCTCCACTGTCAATTCCCCCAAAAGCTTTGGATGTTATTGGATCTTTTGCTTTTGTCTTGCAGTTGTGTATCTAAGGTGGTGGAATTGCATTATTGGAGTAGGCAAAGGAATTGTAAGGAATGTATCCAGGTAGTAGTGGGAAAATGAGTAGTGGGGGTTTAAGAGATGAAAGTTGAGGTGGAAAGTGGTGGGCTTCTTTATGAGCAATGAGAGTTCTTTAAAGGATTTGGGTTCTCTCGAATCCTTTTATCAACATTTCTGCTCCCGACATACCATAGACTATGGGAGTTTCGCTACTCCCATGTGACACTATAGTATGCCTGTGCAAGATCCGACGAGTTCATTAAATGGGCCACACTCCCTAGATGCTACAGCTTAGAATTCAAGCCGGTCCACACATTAGGTGGGTCACAGTGGAGGAAACAAATGAGTGGCTCAAGCAAGTTCTTCTTCTTCTTCTTCTTCTTCCTATTATTTTTTCCTTTCTAGCCATCCATTTGTTTCGCACTGTTGTCCGCCTAATGAATCAATCAGTGTGGGAACAGATCCAAAACTCAAGTAGGCCACATCAAAGGAAAAGATGGGAACAGGAATGCTCACAACTGAAACCCTCCTGGGCCCACCATGATGTTTATACGCCATCCAACCCATTCATAATATGATCTCATTAGGATGAAGGTGAAAAAGAAAATATTTTTTTACAAGAAGTTGGTAAGCCCCACTCTATATAAAGTGAAAGAATTACTATATTGTCATTCTACTTCCTTTTTTCACCAATCTGTTACTCAAATCTGCATTACTATCAAAGTTGCCAACTTGCAATGTTTTCTTTTATGATTAATGGCATTCCGAATCACGGGCATGTGGAACCACATAAGACATCCATCAAATGACCACCCATGAATGGACTACATCACAATAACTGCAAAGATTAGAGATCTTCAGACTGATTGGTGGTGTGCAAACAGAGCTTATAAACAAAAAAAGTACAAGTTATAGAATTTAGAAACAGAGGAATTACAGGATAAAAAAATACATGACTTTGTACATATGGATAAAGAGAAAGAAGAAGAATAAGAACACAAAGGTACATTGTTTTATTTATTTGGTATTTATATTTTCATTCTCTTTTTATATTCTTCTTTTTTAAGAAAAATAAGAATGTTTTTTTTTTTCCGTGTTTATTCATTAATTTTCTTATTTATTTTTCTTTTTTTAAGAGAAAGGAAGAAGAATAGAAAGAAGATATTTAAGATACATTTTTATGATTTATTTATTTTTTCTAAAAAAAAAAGAAAGAAAAAGAAGAAGAAGAATGAAAGAAGAAGATAAGTTATTTTATTTATTTGATATTTTTATTTTCATTCTCGTTTTATTTTCTCAAGAAGAAGAAGATATTGAAGGTAATTATCAATATTTTCTGATTTGTCTTTTTTCAGAAAAAAATAAAAAAATGATGAGGAAACAAAAAAAGAACAAGAAGAAGCCGGGCAGTTTCATCATTAGGTTTTTCAAAAGCTGTCAGAGGTTTAAAAACAAAAGTTTTAAAAAGGCTGCTCAGTTACCTAATTAGGTTAGACCTTGGCTCTACTTTGTTAATAAAACCCATAAATAACAGTAACTAGAATGAGAAACATAATTAGTAGTCTCCAAAATGAGATAAAATCATTTTTATGTGGTACCCAAAAATGCCCTTGGGTGATATTGAAATTTTTGGAATTAACATATAGACCACTGAAAATAATACATGCATCAGTACATATGTCGTATGTATACAAGTTTTCAACTAACCCATTCGTAATATGATCCCATCAGGATGAAGGTGAAAAAAATATCCAAGTAGTTGGTGGGCCCCACTCAATTTATATTCAAAGAATTACCATATAGTCTGCATTTTATTTTTTGTCAATCTGTCACATAATCTGCAGTCCTATAATTTTTTTTTTTTTTTTTTTTAATATCATTGATGGCATTCCACGTGATGGCCATCCATGAATGATCCACATCACAAAAACTGCAAACATTAAAGATCCTCGACAGATCGGTAAGTACAGGATCCAGAATTTAGAAACAGAGGAATTACAGGATCCTAAATACATGGCTTTGTACAAGATACCTGGTACTCATTTCTGAGAAGAGAACCCATGGTTCGGTAATCCAGACCATGGTACTGTTGTGTCCCACTGTGAGTGAGCCCTGCTCCAAAAATCTCTTCAACAGGACAATTTTTGAACCAGTCCATCCACAGCAAGGTGTGCCCAGGCCATTATGATAAAGTTAACTGTGGCAATCATTACATGTCATGGGGTCATAAAGGCCGTAATGACCATTATGAAAAAAAAAAAAAAAGAAAAAAAAAGAAGAAAGACCTATAAAGGCTGTTATAGCCCTGTAACGGCTCATTACCCCCCCCTAAAGCTGTAGGGGTCCATTATAGGGCCGATACAAGTTTTTTGGATTTTCTTCTCAATAAAGAAAAAGAGAGACCGTAACAGCCGTTATGGGGCGAATGGTCACCACAACCGGTATCATAAAGGTAATGATGGTGGCCATTATGACCACCATTACTATTACGGAATACCTTGATCCATAGTATTTTACAACAGGCCAATGCTATATTGTTCCATGGGCCCAAATTCTCCAAACTGAGAACCTGGCCCAAAAAGTCTATTGACTGGATGGATAGGATGGCGCAATCAAATGCATAGCATTCATGTATAATCACGAAACCCCAACTCAAAGACCATACTTAAAAGAAAATATGCTCCATGGTGACAAAGCTACCCCTTACGGAAAACTTCAGTATGCGTTGGGGTTAAAGCTCCATAATTGTCTGAATATTCACACATTAATATCCGAGCATCTGATGATGATGCCTTCCACAGAATCAATAGCCGCTCAAGAAGAGCCAATGGAGCGCCAACAGATTCAGTCTCCGATGAAGAATTCTGCTCCATGTCGCAGACACCTTCCTGAGGAGCTACCAAAACCAGAGACTCAAGTGCAATAGCCTTCTCTAGGAAAAATTTCACCAACCGCATTTCATCCTCTAGCCCTCTAAAACCATTCATTTTTATCACCTTCAGATGATCGAACACAACCTCAAGAGGGTCCTCCGGTGGCAGTCTCTCACACAGGTAGGCTCTTGGAAGGGGTTTCTTGGCAGCAGACGGAAGCTTCAAATTTGCATGGAAAACAAAGAGAGAATAAGTAAGCAGCTCTGAGAGAAGATAGTATTCAAAATGAGATTTAATAAGCTGACAAGCACATCTTGGCCATGGATAAGCTGGGCTCCATGATGCTTTCATGAAATAGAAGCACCGAAGAGGCGATTGGTGTTGGACTGCTAATCACTAATTGCCAATTGGGTTTTTCCGTGACCCTTGCCATGTTGGTTTTAGGTGGTATCCATGGGTTCCCTCAGACTGCTTCAATGACCAGTACAACTTATAGCCATTCATGGCCATTATATCAACACCACAAGTGTGCAGATGACCAGGCACACATACGAAAACTAAGGACAATATACATTTGTGACCCACCTGACGAATTGATTGGCCTGATTTTTGCACCAGGTCAATCTATAAGTAAAGCCCATCTCATTTATGGCTAGGATATCAGCTGAAACTTATCAAAGAAATTAAATGGGAACCGAAATTACAGTGGGAGCGTATTTAGACCTACTTCAATGAAAAGCTTCTCCAGATAAGGACATGGACAATATCTGAAGAAACTATAGGTGCAGGCCAGATAACCACGACCATGCCAATCCATCAGTAGCTGCAATTCTTGCAATTTGTGGAATGTAACAGGCAAATATCTCGGCCTATCATCCTCTGATAAAGCTACACACTGTGTATATCAAAAGAAAGACTTTAGTCACATAAAAGTCACATTAGGGCATCATACATCAGGTGGGTCCCACTGTGTAGATGACCCGGCCAAAAATTTCATGCCGGTCCACTCATTAGCATTTTTATTTTTATTTTTTGGAACTGTGCAATGTTTCATACATTTGAAGCCGAATTGACCGTCCAACGGACTGATTTTCAGCCAGGCCATCTACAAGGTGGGGCCCACCTGATATGGATCAATATCCTAGGTATGCTAGTAGAGGTATCTGTGGCACAAATAAAAAATGTTAAGAATTTCATAGAAGAGTAGGAATGAAGATATACCTCAAGTGAGACATTACACAATGTCATAATCTTAACATGTTCAAGATGTTGCAGAACTGTAATCCAATCAGATTCATAACATTGCCTAGCTATACCATTAACAAGGACATCCACCAAACTCGAAATGTTCTTGAAATACACATCAATAAAATCACCATAGAAATGGAATGACCGGAGGTTTGGAGCAAAAATCTCAATCTCATCCGCATCCAAACAGTCAACTACTGTCAAGCTCTTAAGTGGCAGATCCGGAGCAGAAACCTTGACACGAGTCAGATCATGACAATCCCTTAAACTCAATTCCTCCAGAACGGGGCAATTTGAAAGCATGCTTTCAAACAGCACATCTGTAACTGCAACATGGCTTAGGTGGAGTGTTTTAAGGTAGTTGCAACCTTTGAAATTTAAAGGCGGCCATAAATCGCAGCAACTCAAATTTAAATGGGTTATAGAATCACAACTAAAGATGGAGTTAAGTGATTTACAAAGCTCAGGTTCGAATGTCTGATCATATTCAATTTGAGAGAAGTCGATATCAAGCTCCTTAACTCCTCTTGCTATTGCGAATTTGACCCATTTCTCAGCATCTGACAGATTGCGACGAATGAAATAGAGCCGAAACATCTGGATCTCATTGCCTTTGTGGAGTTGTAGATATCGGTTAACATTAGCCATGAATTCATCTGTGGTTTGGCCAGTTGCGAATTCAACACCAAAGTCCAGAACAGTGGTAAAAGCCAAGATGTATTTCCACAAGTTTCTCCATCTCCTTGAGAGAATGCTTGTTCTTAGGACGAATTTCATTGGCATCAAGGAAAGGATGTCATGAAGGATGTAATCGGGTAGTTGACTGATTCTGTCATTGGTTTTCTCCATGGCTTTCTTCTTCTTCTGAAACTGATGCGTACTCAAGCCATAGGAAGGATCCTCCATTTAAGTTCCTCTTACTTTCGCCCTAATTAGACGATGTAGATTCAACTAGTTAGGTCAAATTGGAGGTAGGGTTTGAGGATCTTGTGCTGCGAAAATCCGATCAATGAGATTGATTTGTAAAGGAAGAAAGTGTTGAAATTGAATGCTCACCAAAACATGATTCAATCGCGCTGTGGAGATTAACGGCCCTGCCGCAACCCTAAGTTCTTGGCCATGGGGTCGTAATGAGTAGAGAAGAGGGAAAGTGAAACAGCCCTAAATCGTTGGATATCGGTACCGATGAAAAAATGGGAGCGAATTAGATGTTACCCTGGTAACACCTTAGTGGGTGTTACCCCTACCGTGTGGGGCCCATCGTGATGTATTTTTTATATATCTATGCCGTCTATCTGTTTTTTCATATTATTTTAGGATATGATCCAAAACCTTAAGAAGATCCAGATCTCAGGTGGACTATACCACTAGAAACAGTGATTAATAACCATTAAAAATGTTTTGTGGGCCACAAAAGTTTTGGATCAATATGATATTTATATTTTCCCTTCAAAAGAACCTTATTGACATTATCAATAGCTTGGATTACAAATAAACATTACCAAAACCTTACCATGGGCTCTTTGGAATTTTTAATGGTGGGGCACTCAATTACACTGTTTCCAGTGGTATGGTCCACCTGAGATTTGAATCTGCATAATTTTCGGAAATTTATCCTAAAATGGGCTGTATAAACTGATGGACGGAGTGGATATACAAAATATCATCTATGTGGGCCATACGGTAGGGGTAACACCCACTAAGCTGTTCCCGGGGTAAACCTAATTCGCGCCACACATTTCCTGCAAAAGCCTTGGGCAGGAGACGCTAGGAAGCTAGATGGGCCCACCGTGATGGTTTTGAGCCTTCCTGCAAAATATCATTTTAGCTTGATGTTCCAAAAATTATGCAGATCCAAATCTCAAGTGGACTATACCACTAAAAACAGTGTGATTGAGTGCCTCACCATTACAAATTCCAAAGGGCCCATCGTAAGGTTTTAATAATGTGTATTTGCAATCCAAGCTCTTGATAATGTCAATAAGGTCTTCATGAAGGGAATATATAAATATCAGACTGATCTAAAACTTTTGTGGCCCACGAAACGTTTTTATTGGTTATTCATTACTGTTTCTAGTGGTATGGTCCACCTTAGATTTGGATCTTCTTAGAGTTTTGGATCACATCCTAAATTGATATGAAAAATCAGATAGACGGCATAGATATATAGAAAAATACATCGATATGGGCCCCACACGGTAGGGGTAACACCCACTAAGCTGTTCCCAGGGTTACACCTATTTCGCGCCCCACATTTCCTGCAAAAGCCTTGCGCAGGAACGCTAGGAAGCTAGATGGGCCCACCGTGATGGTTTTGAGAAATCCACCCGGTCCATTCGTTTTTTGATCTATTTTTAGAAAATTAGAATAGAAATGATCCGGATCAAAGACTCAAGTGGGCCGAAAATGTGAGGATTGAATTTCCACAGTTGAAATACTAGTGGGGCTACAGAAGTTTTAAATCAGGCTAATATTTGTGTTTTCAGTTGTTATGAAGGGTATTGATGGCATATAAACATCACTGTGGACTCAGAAAGGTTTCAACGGTAAGAATTTCTTTACCGACCTTTTCCTTGCGGCCCACTTGAGTCTTGGATCCGGTTCATTTTTGGTATAATGTACTAAAATGAGCTCACAAGCGGATGGACGGGATGGATTTCTTGAAAACATCACCTAAGTTTCCTCTTACGCAAGGCTTTCCCGGGAATCCTCGTCCATTGCGTACACGTAGTAAACTACTCTCTTGGGCCCTTGAATGTATGCGATTTATCCTAGTCGTCCATCCGTTTTTCCAAATCATTTTAGGGGTTAAGCCTAAAATTGTAGTATATCCAAAGCTCAAGTGTACCACACCACTGGAAACAGTTGGAATAATGATTTCCACGTTGAAACGTTCACAGGGCCTACAGTGATGTTTATTTGTCAACCCAACTGTTCGTAATATCACACAAACAAACATGGATGAAAGGAAAACACAAATATCAGCTTCATCCAAAACTTTTGTGGCCTTAGGAAATTTTCAACAGTAGATGACGTTCAATTCATATTAGTTCTTGTGTGTGTGGTCCACTTAAGCTTTGGATATGCTTTTAGGCGCGAGACCAGATTAAATGGATGTACGGAGTGGATAAAAATACATAAATCACGGTGGGCCCCACACAATTTACTCAGTACGCAATCTCCCTTCCAAACCTTTAATTAGTTGGGTGTTAGCATCTCTCTTTAATTAACTTTAAATCATACCATCCACAGCTATTACGGCTCCATAATATGTAATGGTTCCCACCGTTTGCTGTTACAAAACCAACTTTTTAATAGCTTGGCTAGGTCAATATATAGGGGAACTCTTCTAAGTGAGCTGAAGTTGGTGAAAGAGTTGTTGGGGTTAGGAGCCCCGCAGCGGAAGCAATCAAAGCAGGCGAGGAACACACCACAATGACAATCAACAAGCAAATCATCACGCACAAGAAGGCAATCCGATTTTTACGTGGAAAAACCCCTCAAGGGTAAAAAAACCACGGCACAAAGAGACACCAATCCACTATGAATCAGAAGTTACAAGAGATTACAGAAGAAATACCCTGGATCACAGCCCACAAGAGAAATCCCAAGCTACCCGAAGCTAATTCTCACATAAGGAGGACAAACCCATCCCTTTCCCTTAACCCAGAGAAATCCAAGCTTCCTCCCTAGCTCTTTCTCTCACCCTAGAACCCTCTCAATCCCTTGGCCCATTGGCGGCGACCCTAATCTCGGATTACATCTCCTTAAATAGGAGAAAACCGGAATTAGAAACTCCTTGTGCAAAACTGTGCAAGAAACCAAGTCCAAAAAGGAAACTGCCAGACCGGTCAGACCCCCCCACCGGTCGGTGGGCCGACCGGTCGGATGGCCCAAAAAAGGCTCCAGCAATCTGCTGTCTTCATCTCCAACGTGACCGACCGGTCGGCCGGCCGGTCGGTGGTCTTCATGCTTGAAGGTTTGAGGCGTCCAATCCCAACAAACTCCACCACGACTCAAATCTTCATGCAACACCTTACCACGTATCATCTTCATCTCTACTTCGTCGTCATCATAGCTCCACCACTTCTCATGCCTCATCGACTTCATCCTTGCACCTTCATCACCTGCTCGCTCATGTGGCCCTTGAGCATACCACACACGAGCAACCGTTGATCCCACTGCCGATCCCGCAGCTCCACCATGAATAGTGCTCCCGATCAAACTCGATCGCAGTCGACAAACCTGATTGAGATATTGGTGTACCGATCCACCTTCTTCAACTCTACTTCTTTCATAGATACCGATCGCTTTCCATGTTTTTCTTTCACAGAATCTTTCTCCACAACGAATCTCATGCTAGAAGATGCCATTGATGTCTCGCCTCAGATTCTCTCTGCCTCATTCCAAACTTTTAGCTCTGATACCACTTGTTAGGGTTAGGAGCCTCGCAGCGGAAGCAATCAAAGCAGGCGAGGAACACACCACAACGGCAATCAACAAGCAAATCATCACGCACAAGAAGGCAATCCGATTTTTACTTGGAAAAACCCCTCAAGGGTAAAAAACCATGGCACAAAGCGACACCAATCCACTATGAATCAGAAGTTACAAGAGATTACAGAAGAAATACCCTGGATCACAGCCCACAAGAGAAATCCCAAGCTACCCGAAGCTAATTCTCACATGAGGAGGACAAACCCATCCCTTTCCCTCAACCCAGAGAACTCCAAGCTTCATTCCTAGCTCTTTCTCTCACCCTAGAACCCTCTTAATCCCTTGGCCCATTGGCGGTGACCCTAATCTCGGATTACATCTCCTTAAATATGAGAAAACCGGAATTAGAAACTCCTTGCACAAAACAGTGCAAGAAACCAAGTCCAAAAATGAAACCGCCCGACCGGTCGGCCGACGGGTCGGATGGCCCAAAAAAGGCTCCAGTAATCTGCTGTCTTCATCTCCAACGTGACCGACCGGTCGACCGGCCGGTTGGTGGTCTTCATGCTTGAAGGTTTGAGGCGTCCAATCCCAACAAGAGTTTGGAGATGTTTCACGTAAACCATTAGCAAGTAATTTCAACTGAAGTGTTGGCCCGCAACCAATTCAACTATTTAGGTAAGAAGGCGCCAATAGCCGTTGAATTGTTTTGCTTAAAACTCATGAGTGTTTGGGGTTAGGTGGAAGAGGTTAGATTCAATGTCCATCAAGTGGTGGTCCACTAAATTCGATGGTCCACAATCATTGTGACAGTGCACAAATTAGGGGTTTGCATGGTTTATACCATATTAAGGCACTCCCTAAGCAAATTGGGTGGTTAAAAGGAAGAACATTCCTAGGATGAGGCTTCATTGGTGTTGGAGCCATTCCATCTGGCCATTCTTTTCTTTTTTTTACTCACACCACGGTGGGATTTCACCACAATGGGTACTCGAACCTTTGAACTCGTGTTGAAACTCTTGTGGGTCTACCACTGAGGCATGGCTAAGGACCCAGTTGGTCTAGTCATCCATGAAATATAATTTTTCATATCTCTTGTGATAGGAGATTCCTATGCCATTGCTATTCATTAGAATGTGTGATTACCAATGATACTAGCTCACAAAACAAGACGATTTTCTCTCTCAAATAGATTGAAGTTTATTTGCCATCATCTAACCTATTCATAAGGTCACACAGACCTGGATGAAGGAAAAACACAAATATCATCAACTTGATCAAAGCCTTCTGTGGCCTCAGAAGTTTTCAATGATAGGCGTTAATTCCTATTGTTTTATGTGGTGTGGTTTACTTGACCGTTGAATCTGCCTTTTTTTTTAAGGCTCATATCCTACAATGATCTGAAAAGATGGATAGATAGTGTGGATCGGGGCCATGTAAATTTCACAGGTTAAGAAATTTTGTTGCTTGCTGTGTAGTGAACACTCGCGGGAGAGAAGAAAACTAGAAGCGTTGTGCAGACACCCCACCTTTGGCTACAAAGCTGGTCGAATGGTTAGATGGATGGAGGTCCACACCCAACCCATAGTTCAAACCTTAAGACCGAACCCATCAGCTCACCCAGTCCAAACCCAGTTTATCTCGCAAAATTTCAAGTCTAAACACAGTCAACTCACCCCTAAATATCAGCACAAAAAAACTACCCATAAGAAAAATCAGTTCAAAATATCCTAGTAGGTCAACTTGGTGAGTCAACTCGCTGAATGAACTCACCAGGTCAGTTCAGCCCTTACACCTAGTCAACTTACCTAATTATGGCCCAAAATCGAGCCTAAGTCCAAGCCTAGCTTTGATCCTCAGCCTCGGAGCAACTCCGAACCTCGAACCTGGGATTTTTCTACCCCATGTTCGGAGCTCCAGTTGTCCGAAGCTGGAGCACAGCGGCCGTACTAATAGAGTTATGATTAATGGTTAAGACCATCCTGAATCCTTGAAGATTAATTGTTGAGCATACTTTTACCAGCAGAGTTATAGAAATAAAGTAAATGGTTTGGATCTAAAAAAAAAAAGAAAGGAAAAAAAAGAAGAAGAAGAAAATAAAAATTTCTAGCCTTAATATTTACTCAGGTGTTACGGAGGCTGCCCAGACTGCAAGTGTTATGTATCTCAAATTTGAATGGCCCAAATAGTGGGACCCATCGTATATGGATTACATGACCCGAAGCATGATCTAACTGTTCAAATGCTGAACATTGAAAGGATGGTAAAAAATGAAACTAATATAAGGTCCAAATTTAGTCGACGAATTTCCATGAATCAGTCATGGTTTAGGATCGCCTAACTAATCTGGTTTTGAGTATATCACCAACCGGGAGAGAGGTTCCCACTATTTGGATGGTTGGGATTCATTTATGGGCCACTGGTTGTTATCCAACTATATAGCTGAATGTTCTCTCAAGTGCAAGAGATCACAAGTAATAAACTCTGTGAGTCTGAGGTCGAATTCACAGGGAGCAAAAATAGAAGTATGTAAGAATCACTCTCAAATCAAGAAAAGAGAATAAAAATTCTAAAAGAAGTGATTGATCCAACTAATGATGGGTTGGATTGGATCAATGTTTGAGTGAGTTTAACCAATAGAAATGAAAGCATTAAGGCATCAAAGGTCTACATGTGTCTCATGCTTCATTAATGTGTATGATAAAGTATTAATTAACTAGAATGGATCACTATGGTTCATCTAATTGGAAGATATTGCAATTAGAACAAAAATTCACATAAGAAATCAATGGATTAGAGATTCATCCCATCATACATCATTAAGTTCATACTCTTAAGCGTTAGGGATTATAAGCATTAGAGATCCTTGAGATCGCTAATCAAATAATGTAACATGTTAAAAATATCTCCAATCTAAGTTTTCATAAATCAAATCTAGGATTAAACAATACTCATGTAAAGGGTTTACATGAGAATTAAAAATCCTAGATTAGTTTCATGAAATTCATGCAAAATAGATTTCTCTCATCATTCAACACAAAAATCTATCACACATATCAACTCAACAGTCCACGCATGCTTTCTTTCTAGCCTTGGTTAGAAGGGTTTAGAACATAAACATAATTAAAGAAGAAAAACCAAAAGAAAAAGAAGAATACATAAAAAAATTCAACTTAAAACTAACAAACTTAGGAGTTCTTAAAGTGAATCCAAGCTAACTTGAATGTAAAGAGGTTCTATGAGAGAGATGAGAACTTATTCTCTCTTAAAATCGGATTGAAAAAAATACGCTAAAACTCTTCACAACCATCTATTTATAGTTAAGTTCGGATTCAAGTAACAGTACTGATTTTGCTATACTTCGTGTGACTAAATCGGTGATCGGATTGCTCTAAAATTTTATATCGAGCTTTATCATCAAGTGAACTCATAATGGATGGCTTAGATTTCCAATATCACATCTATAGTGGGCCCCATGATCAGATCAGCGGACACCTCTTCGATTTGCAATTTTAATACCTTCTAAACCAATCATTCTTGCATCAATCACTCCGGTGTGTACAGACATCGAAAGGTCTCAAAATTGATACCTTGGTAGAAATATATTCCCTCTACATGATAGAGGGTCTGGATTGACTTAAATCATTTCAGAATTTTGGTGCACACACCTCGTAATTTGGACAATTTTCTGATTCGCGCAGGTGGAACTTTCCAAAATACTTCGACTTGTTTTCGATGCTGCAACCAATATATAGATCCGATTGACCTGATTTCAATTTGATTTTGTAGAAAATTTGATTCTGTACTAGATGGATGGCTTGAATTCTTCATTTGAGCACTTATGGACCACTGGGCTGAATTTCAAGGCTAAGTCGGTGCTGAATGGACAGTTTGTGTTCATCAGGTCACTGTGATCAATCTAAAACTCCGATTGGTGTGAAACAGTACCATTTGTTAGATAATTTGATGATCTTCAAATTCTATGGAGGTTTTCAAAAATTGCATAAAAAAAGCAGTCCAAAAGTGGGTCGCACAATAGACAGCGTGTGCTGCCCGTTCAGAATTGAAAACCACATGTAATGCACATCACCTTCAATCCATCGATCTAAGCCATCTAACCTCAATCCAATCTTATAGGAAGTATCTTTGGCCCTTCTCTCATCATCCTAAACCTTCCTAGATACAAGTGGCCTACCAACAACCTGTAAAACACGAAAAATCATTATGTAAGCATAGTTTACAAGTTATAGAGCGATTCAACCATTGAACACATTTCCTACACTAAATCTAATTATTTTGCTTGATTTCTAGCCTAATGATGATTGGAATGGGGCCTAAATGTGTAATATTTATAGTTACATCAGCAATCGCAGGGAGTGCCACCCATACTAGGATGGTTGGATGATGTCAGAAAAGGTGGATTTGGAGATCCCTCACTGCGGGGCCCATCGTGATGTGTTTTTCTTATATCTAAAGTTATACAAAAACTAAGCTAGCTCGAAAATCTCGCTCGGCTCGGCTCGAAAAAGCTTGGTTCGGCTTGGCTTGGCTCGTAGGGTTGAACAAGCCAAGTCGAGCCTATTTTATGGGCTCATTGAAAATTCAAACTAAGCTCGAGCTTGGCCTGAGCTCGATTTAACTCGGCTCAAACCAGGCTTGGTTTGGCTTGAACCAGGCTTGATTCGGCTCAGCTTCTGTATAAGCTCAGTATTTAAAATATATTATATATCATATATTATATATTAATATTATTATATAATATATAAAAAAGGTTTAAAAAAACCCTAAAAGTTGCGCCTTTGGTTGCGGCTGCCTGACCACATTCCGGCCTCCATGAGGACCACAACCCTCTGATCTCTCTCACCTCCTCTCTCTCTCTCTCTCTCTCTCTCTCTCTCTCTCTCTCCGCTCATCGCCTAGCCATTCCGGTAGTCCCAAACCTTATCCAACAGCCGACCACCCTTGTCCGACAGTCGACCTCCCTCCAGCCTTGGGTAACGCCCAAGCTCGATAGTGGCTCGAAAGCTCTGCTAAAATTTAGGCTCAAAAGCTTGAAGCTCGAATAGGCTCGAACATGCTCGAATTCGGCTCGAAAGCTCGACCAAACCAAGCCAAGCCTGCCAGTTGGGCTCAAGGACCAAGCTGAGACAAGCCCAAGCCTAGGTCACCCACTAACTAGACCAAGCAAACTGTGCAAAGTTCGGTTTGGCTCGGCTCATGTACAACTCTACTTATATCCACCACATCCATCCATTTTTCTGGCTCATTTTAGGTACTAGACCAAGAATGCAGCAGATCCAAAACTCAAGTGGACCACACCACAGGAAATAATAGTGATTGACCATTAAAAACTTCTCATGGGCCACAAAAGTTTTGGATCAAGCCGATATTTGTTTGGTAAGTTTGGCTTTGTGACCTTATCATGGATGGAAAATAAACATTCCGGTGGCCCCGTAAGAAGTTTTTAATGGTGAATTCCTATTAAGATGCTCATGAGAAGTGGCAAAGTTTTAATCCGCTATGTGCTGCGGGAAGTGAATGGTGGCTGATGCTTTTGTTAAGTGACAAATTTTACATGTTTAACCTTACTTTCATTTTGCATTTACATGAATTATATGGCTAAAGTGATCTAATTAATGTGTTTTCATGTTTATAAGTGATTGAGGGAATTCTGATGAATTCGAGCTAAAAAAGTGATTTAAAGTCCAATAGATGGTGATTCGAGAATGTGGATGAAAGAAGATCAAAAGAAGTTGCACAATGCTTGAAAAGTGCAGAAAATGTCTTGAAAATTCCAAATCCAGAACTGTAGGGCTAGAAAAGCAATATGCAGAATGTATAGAAATAGCCTTGAGGCTGCTGAATTGTGAATTTCGAGACGTTGCGAGTCTATAAAAGGGGAACCGAATTCCACAAATTGTATTTTTTTCTTTTGCATTTTCTTTTTAAACATGTGCTTCTAATTCTCTTCTAGCTAGAGCTAGAAGGGAAGCACATGGATTCAATGGATTTTCTATCATGATGATTCCTTAATGATACTATGATGAAATTTTAAGATTAATATATGTTGTCATATATTAGGAAAATCTTTGATCCATCATGTGAGAACCATATGATGGGTGCGTAGATATAGCTAATACAAATTTCTTAAATAGGAGAGGCTTTTGACCTTCCACATTGTTTGATTTATGACCTCATTGATCTCAAATGCTTACAATCCCTGGAGCTCAGAAATATGTTTTAATGATGTAGAACTTGAGATTTCTAATCCTTGACAGTTTTCTACTCCTTTTTGTATACTTTGATTGTTAAACTTTCTGACTAGATAGATCATAATGCTCTAATTTAGTTAAGCTATCATTATTAGTCATGATAGATGGTTTGTTAAATTCGTGTGTAGAACTTCGATACTTTGGTTTGATTTTTTCATATCAATTCAAATCCTTAATCTACAATCATTCTTAGGATAGATCCTCTGATATCTATTTTCATTACCTGTTTAGTTGATCTGTGGGAAGCTTTCTCAATAGACTATCTTCGTGGGATCGACCTTGTACTCATAGGAATATTACAATTGAACCTTTGCACTTGGAGGAAATCAAATAAATTTTTGGCGCTGCCGTCGGGGATGGTATTGAAAGTTTGTACAAGTCAGCTAATCGGGTAATTTCTTTCTCAACCCCTTTATCTTCTTTTGCTCTTTATTCCTTTTATGGTCAGTACAGCCGCCTTAAATATTTGATATAGATTCTTTTTATTTCATTTCTTTATTATTTTCTCTTCCAATTAAGTGAATCAAGAGATTTCTTCATGGTTGGCTGAGCGGCCTCTGAGATCCGGTTTCCCTTAAGTGGTTGAGGATTATTGCAGTAGAGTATTCTTTTTAGTTTTGGTATTATTTGGTTGTAGACATTAAATGATCGGTTGAGCCGCCTTTGCCTTATAATTTTGGTTTGATTATTTAGTTAATACTTATTATTATTATTATTTCTTTTTCAATCTTTGAAACACCCCAGAAGAATGTGACATAAGGTTGCTCTGCTTGGTGCAAGCCAAGTGATACGGTTGTCCTACAACATAAAAAAAAATTGGCTTAAGTCTTGTGGTGTAAATTGATTGATTAGTGTAGTGTTTGGATATTTTTCATTTTGAGTTGAATTGGGCATACTTGAACATTATGTAGTTGTTTAATCTTAATGATTAAGTAGTGTGGCTAGTTTATGTCCCATTGGACTCGAGACCAACACAATCGACTTACAACTTCCAGTGGACTAGTCACAGGCCTCTCACATTCATCTAAAAGAGGAACACAACATATTTTGGACAACATGGCGGATGGTGAAAATCGAGAGGACAATCCAATTGAAAATCCAATTCTAAATCCAGCCAATTTGAATGATAAGGAGAATCCTCTTTTTGAGGATGAAAATGACATTGTAAATAGTCCAGTATGCCATAGGACTTTGCGTGACTATTTGCAATTGGCCCGCACAACCACACTGTCATGCATCGTACTTCCAACTAACGCTGGAAATATAGATTTCAAGCCGGGTATCATTTAGCTTCTACCCAAGTTCCATGGGCTTGAATATAAAAGCCTATACCTTTACCTCAAAGAATTTGAGGAGGTGGTGGCAACGCTGCAAGTTAATAATGTTAACGTTGATCATATCCACCTCAAAATTTTTTCGTTCTATCTCAAGGATCGGGCCAAGGCATGGCTTCATTCATTGAGGCCCAGGGCCATTGATTCTTGGTAGACTATGAGTCGAGAATTCTTAAAGAAATTCTTTCCCACGCACAAAACGAATACATTCAGATGGAATATTATGACATTCTCCTAAAAGGAGAATGAAATCTTTTTTTAGTCTTGGGAAAGATTCAAGGAATTACTTGTAGCCTGCCCATACCATGGCTATGAGATTTGACAAGTGCTAAGTTTTTTTTTATAAGGGTGTCAATTATGACACACGTCAGTTCATAGAAATTATGTGTGGAGGTCGTTTCCTTTACACCGAGCCTGAGGAAGCTTGAGACTTCTTAGATAAACTGGCAGAAAGTACCCAATCATGGGGTACTTCCCAAAAAGTTGAAATTGCCAAACTCGTATAAAAAGAGAGAGAGAGAGGGGGATGTATTTGATTAACCCAGAAGAAGACTTGCAAGCTAGGGTGGCTAGTTTGCAAGAAAGATCGAGGCCATGGAAATGAGTAGAGTGAGTATGATTAAATCAAGTGGGCCCTTTAGTAGCTTTTGCAACATTTGTGGGAGTAGTGACCATGATCCACAAGGATGTCCAACAATTTCTGCTTTTCAAGACATGGTCAATGACCAAGCAAATGTAGTCAATAACTACTGAAGGCCACCGCTATACCTTTAGGGAATTCATATAACCCTAACTGGAGGAATCACCCTAACTTTAGCTGGCGAAATGGACAAATTAATGAGCCCAATGCACCCCAAGGACCTCCACAAAATAATTTCTTTGGGGCACACAACAATGCACCATACATGCCCCCACAAAAAATGTCGTCTGTGGAGGATGCATTGAACACATTCATGAATACCCAGGCTCAAATGAATTAGTCTTTGATCCAAGTGAACTAAGAACTTAAGTCGGTGATGGCTAGAATTGAGACTCAACTCAACACTAGGGAGAAATGCACTCTTCCCTCTTAACCAGTCCTAACCCTAGAAATGTGCACTTTATAGAAGAAGCAACTTCATCTGAGCCCTGCCATGAACCGGCCAAGTCCATTATCACCTTGAGAAATGGCAAAATCATTGAAAATAATATTCCATAACCGGTAGAGATACTAGATGATGAGCTTCTCAAGATAATAGTGAACCGGCTAGTGTTCATGCGTCGCAACAAGAGGAAGAGACTAAGTCATATGAGCCTGCAGTCCCCTTCCCATCTAGACTTCGAACCCCCACCATCCCTATGAAGTATCAGGATGTTTTGAATATTTTTCAAAAGGTGACAATGAACATTCCTCTTTTGGATGCGATCAAACAAATTCCATCGATCGTATGCCAAATATTTGAAGACATGTGCACTATGAAACATAAATTAAATGTGCATAAGAAGGCCTTCCTCACTGAGAAAGTGAGTGCAATTATTCAACATAAGGCTGTACCCAAATACAAGGATCCGGGAAGCCCCACTATCCCTTGCATAATTAGGAATTTTTGGGTTGAGCATGCACTACTAGATTTGGGTGCAAGTGTTAATCTAGTGCCATTTTCGGTTTACCAACAATTGGGGTTGGGTGAGTTAAAACTAACCACAATCACATTACAACTCGCCGACCGCTTAATTAAGGTATCGAGGGGAATAGTAGAGGACGTGTTAGTCCAAATTGAAAAGTTTTATTTCCTCGTGGACTTTATTGTGCTTGACACTGAGCCATGTGTGAACTCTAGCACTAAAGTTCCCATTATCTTAGGTCGACCATTCCTAGCCACCTCAAATGCTATTATTAATTGTAGGAATGGAATGATGAAACTATCATTTGGCAATATGACATTGGAATTGAATATTTTTAATCTATGCAAGCAGCCCATGGGTGATAATGAAATACATGAGCTGAATTTTGTGGACTGCTTGCTAGATGAAGGGGAATATGAGTCTAGCCTATCTGAGGAGTTAAATGATGTTGTTGGGAAATTGAAAAAAATCTGATTTTGAAAATGTTGTTGCTGAATTTTGTGAAACCATTAATAGAAGCACCACTTAGGACATTGGTATATACTGATGGAAGCCACGTTATCAGGTCCAAACAATTGAGGACTTGCAACCTTTACCGTCACTGACCAATGCTCCTAAACTTGATTTAAAATCATTGCCCAATGAGCTCAAGTATGCTTATTTAGGTCAAAATGAAACATATCCAGTGGTGATCTCTTCTCTCCTAGATAAGGAGCAAGAGATCAAGTTGTTGAATGTTCTAAGGAACCACAAAAGGGGCCCTAGGTTGGACTATATTTGATATAAAGGGTATAAGCCCTTCTATATGCACCCACCACATTCACTTGGATGAGGATGCCAAACTAATTAGACAACCTCAAAGAAAATTAAATCCAAATATGATGGAGGTTGTCAAGAATGAGGTGATCAAGTTGTTGGATGTGGGTATCATCTACCTAATATCCGATAGCCAGTGGGTGACTCCAACCCAAGTGGTTCCAAAGAAATCTAGAATGACCATTGTGCAAAACTATTTGCTCGCCTCAAGTGCAAGGCTTGCGATGTAGTAATAATCTCAGTAAGACTGAGGTCAATCCATAGGGAATTAGGGTAAAGCAATTCAAACTAATCTAGTAACTCCAATTTAAGCAATTTTAGGATTCAAAAATTTATAATTAACGGAACTAAGGCCTCAAGGATCCACTTATAGTAGTCCCATGTGAATTCATTCATCCAAGCATAAGCACAACTAGATTCGAAGTTCTATCTCTTTTCTAGTTGGAAGATTAAATATTCAAACACAAACAATCCCCACTTAAGTTAGGAAATAAGATTTTAGTTCTAATGAAGCACATAGAATTCAAATATGTAGCCTTTGAAATAACAACCATGCCAATGGACTATGGTATGCTCTGGGATTGCTACAATTCTAATCTAATCAATCCAAACATGATAATCTAAGAGAATTGCAAGGACCCTATGTCTAAAGCACATAAACTCTCATAAAACATCCAAAAATACAAACTTTATTCAAACTAGAACTTAAAAATCCAAACTTTAGGTAGAGTACTTGAATCAAACGAATTCTACATGATAACTAACTACAAGCTTCACCTCTTATCCTTAGCTAAGAGGTTCTAGCCGAGCATTATCATGCTTCAACTAAAAATAATGAAAAACTAATGAAAAACATGAAAAACTAGATTTGGGAGACTTGTAGACGCTCCACGACGATCCTCTTCACCTCCCACGATGTCCCAAGTCTTCTATGATGTCTTAGGAACGAAACCTAGGTGTCCTTTTATAATGGAGAGGCTCCATCGCCTCAGAATCTTCCAAAATTCGCAGCTACTTACGCAGTTGCTGCGAAAAAAATCGGAGCTGCAATGAGAAGCTGCTGGAATTGTGCAGAATACACTGGCCAACCGGTTGGACCTTTCTGGGTCTTGTCCAGGGAGTGCAATGGGGGTGGCCTCCACATGGCCAACCGGTCTTCACCGGTCGGACCAGTTTGGTCCCTACTCCAGTGGGCTTCACAAGGAGTTGCCTTGGTGGCCGACTAGTCAAGACCAGTCTAGCCCCATTACATCCTTCGTCTCTCTCTCTCTCTCTCTCTCTCTCTCTCTCTCTCTCTCCTCTCTTTGCTTCTTTCTTTCATTCTTTGGCCCACCTTTAATCACCATCAAAGGTCTTCTAAATGTCGTCTTTTGTAACGCCCTGGATTTTTACAACCCGTGTTCTAGACTCGTGTTTCAAAGACCTAGGCGTTAGCCTATGAAGAAAACCCACATTTCAGTCCATTTTCAACTGTCATTCCACTGCGGAAGAAAACAAACCATGCATATAGGAGAGATACAACAAACATCTTAGAGTGGTGCCCATAGGGCTCATATAAACCGAATATCTCGAATTTAAATTAAAATACAATAATGCAACAATTACAAAATTTAAAGTAGCAATTAATAGACATGGCTCTTTGATCCATAACATCAACATAACCTGCACATCCTGCTCCATTCCAATATAACCTGTACATTATTCAAATCACCTGCACCAACTGTACGGTTGAAATTTAACAGCATGAGTGGCTAGCTCAGTGTGAGGTCGCCTCAAGATTACACACCAACACATTAATTAAGAATAAAAATGTACAAAACATCAATGATGCAGTCTTTCTTAAATGCATGAATGCATGCACATGTACCTTAGCCTGGGGATGCACATCCAGCTAGAAAATGTGGTCTACAAGTTACTAAGGACACACATCAGCCCCACAATGCAAATCCATCAATTGGTGATCCGGAAGTCACTAAGGACACACATCAGCCTCACCCAGTGGTCTGGAAGTCACTAAGGACACATATCAGCCCCACAATATCACGAGTGGTCATCTCTAGTGAAAATACCAAAGGTACATGCTCTCAGTGAATGACGCACTCTATGGTGGTTTAGAGCCAGCGAAAATACCTCAAGGGTATATGCTCTCAGCAACTAGACCACTCGACGGTAATATGGCTCGTCACTATATGTCCCGTTTGTGCCATGATATGCATGATTAAGCCAACCGTTATTATTCCAATTTACAACCAAACCAATTATGACATTTCCTTACAACTAGTGGCCTTTCGTTGCAATAATTCTCCAAAATATTCTTTCACCAGTCCAACTAGGAACATAATCAATAAATCATCTCAACAGGACATTTGGTCCAACTAGTCCATATAAGGACACCATCAAAATATTCCCGCATCAGTCCAACTAGGGACATAGTCAATAATTCATCTCAATAGGACATTCAGTCCAACCAGTTCATATAAGGATATCATCAAAAATATTTTCAATATTTTCTTCTAAAGGCGACCTAGTTTAAGGTCCCATCAGATATAGGTGATCACAACCATCCACATTCATAATCCACTCCCAGATCCAAACATGAGAAGTGAAATGACAATTCCAATGTCCATAAACAATTGACAATTATAATGGGAAATTCATGTATCACAAAAATTAAATATATGATCAGATAACAACATATGTAACCATGAAATAGAGTTAAAATATCAGTTATAAATGATTAAAATATTGCTTAATTAAGATGGCAGCGGAAAGCTCAAGGGGAGGAATCATCACCTTAAGAATTGAAGCGTCTCCCATTGTTACTTGAAACATGCGCATGCACGCTAGAATTCGACCCTATCACGTTTTAGATCATTTATGCGGTTAGATTGCCATATCCCATAACTTATACATTTAGGATTAACCCTATGGTGGTGGCTCTAGAATTTTAGGGAGTTGGTATATAAAATCTAGATTCAGGGTTTAGGGTTTACATGACCTATTTAATATTTTATGAAGGTGGTGGATCCCATGGATGTGGTCCTATGTAGATTTCTAATTAAACAAACTTTACATGCAGAAATAGTTTTGGGCTAAGTTTGGGTCCAATTCGTGATCACAAGGGGCCAGCTTTTGGAGAAATAAAATGGCCACTTGATAGACCAATGTATGGTCTTCAAAATTGATAAGACGGACCTCTATGATTGAATGTGTACAATTTTTTAACAAAGGCCTAAACATGGGTACCTAGAGTTGTGCAGAAATGGTAGTGCAGAAATGATTTGGCCCAACTTTAGGCACGTACCACCATCAAATGGGACAACCTTTTGGCGTCATGTCAAGTCCTCCTGGTAGACTCATGTATTATATCTAAAAACCATAAGTTATGGCCTGTTGGATACGCACATATGATGTTTTGCACAATGCCAAACATGGGCACTTGGAATTTCTGCACAGAAATTCCTGCGCACCATTTCATGGCCCCATCTTGGGATCAACTTTCCGATCATATGGGGCCCACCCTGGCCCAGGTAACATATTATTTTTCTAGCCACGTATATAGATTGAAAATCTTAATTAGTGGCCCCCACATAGATCATACATGAGCCCCACCACGGGCTCCCAAAGATGGCCCAAAACTTAGAAAATCAGACATACAGTTTTCAGCTATGTTAGCCCCAACTTTGGGCCCACTTCACTAACGCATGGGGGCCATTTCCAGAGAAGTTGTGGGATATTCCAGCACACTGATATGTGGAAATGACATCCCCCATGATAGGACCCTTATATACAGATCATGGGGCCCACCATGAGGTCTCAAAAAGACTTACTTGCAACATCATTCTGGTACTTGGAAAAATTTTCAGCAACCAGAAATACAAAGGAAGAAGAGGTTTACACACTGTTTGCATTGAAACGGCCCACTAGAGTTCCATATTCGGTTCATTTTTGGTGTCCAGCCATAAAACTGTCTGGAGAAGCTGATGGATGGCGTGGATTACACAAATGCATCACAGTAAGTCCCACGAGTGGGTCCCCCAATCATGCCCATAAGGGGCCTTAGTGTTACTGATGCTGCCGGACAGCAGCGTCCTGTAGACGCTGGTTGATCCAGCAACCAAGTGAATTTTATTTTATTTATTTTTTCTTTCTTTCTTTCTTGTTTTCCCACAAGATGGGGTCCACTTGGGAAATTTAATCCGTCCATTGGGTTGGGCACATCTTTGTGGGCCCAATGATCCCTGATACTTGGTTAGGTGAAAATCAACACATCTCATTTAAGCTTTTTAAATAAATTAATGGCCGCCACTTGTTCCAACGATGTGGCCTACCAGAAACTTGGTTCGGCCTGAAATTTTGGGTTGTGCCATAAGACAGCTTGTTGAATCAGATGAACGGGGCAGACCTCAACTATACATCATGTGTCTCATGAGATTCGCATGCACAAATACAATCCTCTCCCTTACATCTGATGATGTGGCCCACTTGACGAATGGATCAGCCTGATCTTTGGGGATCCGATCTAGAAGTGAACAAGGACATCAAAGGAAAATAGAGATAGGATGAGAGTGCTCACTCGATTGTGATAGACGGCCGAGATCTCCCAAGCACTTCTAATGAATAAATGGATGGATGGATGGAGGAGAGGAGTGGAGTGGAGGAAGTGAGGGTACAAGGGAAGAGCGGATGTGGATCGTCGACTCCCACCCACAAGGCCACTCTAGATACTATAGAATATATTATTTTTATTTTATTATTTTATTTTGTTGTAATTAATGAAGGAATGGAGGGGAAGGGGGGGTGACGTCGGAGGAGAGGGAAACCATGGTGAATTGATGGGTAGCCATTTATTGCACCCATTTATTTATTATTTTATTTATTTATTTTTGTTTATTTGTTATTTATTTATTATTACATTGTAATGATTTGTGGAGTGTTTCTTTCAAAGTGCAATTAATGATTGCAATAATTATAAGAGAGGGAAAAGGCCACTTGGGATAACGTGCAGTGGGCCCCATGCAGGTAAGTGTAATATTGCATTTTATTCGCGTGTTTCGATTAAAAGCTTGTATCTTCGCGCTTGGGTATCGGATCAACGCACGGTTTTCGTCATTGTAATCGCAGTAATGATGCGGTCGACATGACATAAGTTTTAAGGTTATCTGGGACAAATTTCTAAGGTCTGATACTAAGCACTCAAGGGCGCCGTGCATGGGCAATCGAAGGCGTTGATCGAGATGCGTGTGTATTCAGGCTGTGTTACGAAGAACCGAGGTCTCACAACCTACCCTCCTAACAAAAGTTTCGTCAAGATTGGAATTCCAAAAACATTGTCTCATGTGTAGCCTTTAAAATTTTTGGGTTTTAATCAATGTGCGAATATGTGATTTCACGACTTATTTGAAGGAAAGAAGAATTTAAGAGAACACCCGTGTATTGAAAGACCAGGGTGTTACAATCTACCCCCCCTAAAGAAATCTCGCCCACGAGATTTAAGAACTTATGTCTCAACCATTATGTCAGAAGTAATTAAATTATCCTAATGATGTATCCTATCTTACATATGTTTAAGCGCGTAATCACGAGTTGGATTTAACAGGCTATTTCTAAATTTTTACCACAACTCTTATATAACACGTGTTAGAGAGAATGACTATTGTATGTAGGTTCCTTTAAAGGTTGGAATCCTTTCAATATCAAACAAAAACTAGGGGTTTATTTCACTGCTCATCGACATCACAATTTCCTACAATTATATATACTATGATTAGAAATTTATTTATATGATGACTCATATGCAAAGAAAAAAATTTATTAATATAACTTTTTTTTTTTGCAGCCTATAGTTCCCCACTATCTAGAGTAAAAAAAATGTTTTTCTATTCTCAGCGTTCAAGCTAACACGAACGGATGATTGTGGTAGGTCTGAGCCCAATACATTGATCTTCTGCCTGATCAGGGCAGTGAGTTCATTGGCATCCTTTTCTAATCCTAGTGAAGCTCGATCTTCTGCTTGATCAGGGCATTGAGATCATTGATAATGGTCAGGATTTAAAAATTGGATCAAACTACATATACTTTGCTTAAACACAGTTTCATAAGTCCGTGGTTCCGATTATCCTAGACTTTTGGGAAACTTCAATCACTTCATCCACACAAATTTGGATGGTCTCCACATAATCAACTTTCACCGGTGCTTCCACAATCGATTTTTCAGTTTGGCACTTTATGGAAAGCTTTTTAGGCACCGGAGGGGTTTCCCTCAAGGCGTGCACTATGTCCTGAATCATGGGATCATCCCAATCTTCAAAGTAAGCCAAACACTCCTCTAGCGTGTAGGAGACCTCAGGGGAGGAAGTTTTTAGATTTGGACCCTTCACATCTTCCTCCTTCTTAGACTTATGTGTAGGGTGGAGTGGGTCCTCAACCTCTATACTTTCAGAAATTGGCCTCTCTGTAGGCAAGTTAAGAACCAATTCTTCCAATTCTTGCATAGCAAATTTGTGTAAATCAGAAATTGATGACTTGTCAAGTAAATTTAAAGAAATTGGCACTTCCAAGGCTTCATTAACAATCAAATAGGTTTCATCCTTGGAGTGTGCCACATATGTCTCCAAAATTTCAGGTAGATTGAGTTGGAAAAACTCCCCATCTTCCATAGATTCTATCATGTTTATCTCGTGAGGGTCATCATCATCATCTCAATCCTCAAAGGGATCGAAGCAAACAACATCTAGAGGATCAAAATTCTGATTTAAGGCGAACTCCTCTTCCACGATGGATTTAATCATGTCAACCCCATTGATATCATCATCATCCCTATGCCTTTTGCCTAAGTAGAACACATTCACCTCCAATGTCATATTCCCAAAGGACAATTGCATCACCCCATTCTGGCAATTGATGTTGCGTTTGATGTAGCTAAGAATGGGCGGCCCAAAATTACAGGTGTTTGAGTGCTAGTATCCATAACCGGTTGTGTGTCCAATACGATAAAATCCACCGGATAGTAGAATTTGTCGACTTGGACCAATACATCCTCAACTACCCCTCTCGGCACATGAATGGATTGATTAGCGAGTTGCAATGTGGTTTTGGTGGGTTTTAATTCACCAAGACCTAATTGCTCGTATACCAAGTACGGGATCAAGTTTACGCTTGCCCCTAAGTCTAACAAAGCACACTCAATCCGGTAGTCACCAATGATATATGAGATTGTAGGACTACTGGGATCCTTGTATTTTGGGGGGGTCTTTTGGGTGAGAATGACACTCACTTGCTCATTAAGGAGGACCTTTTATTGCACATTATATGTGCGTTTAATTGTGTATAAGTCCTTTAAAAATTTAGCATAGGAGGGGATTTGTTTAATGGCATCAAGTAGGGAATGTTGATATTGACTTGTCTGAAAATCTCTAAAATGTCATGAGAGTTTGGGAGAGATTTTGGAGCAACCAATCTCGAAGGGAATGGTGCTACGGGCTTATAAACGCGTTCCGTTTCTTGTGGGGCTGAGTTAGATCTATCCTCATTCTCAGAATTTACCGGATCATTAGGCTTGTCGGCCTTCACCGGAATAATTTTTCAATTTGCTTACCACTTCTAAGAGTGGTGATGGATTTTTCTTACTCCACATGTTGGTTGGGCAGATTAGGGATGCTTATTTCAAGTGCTTATTTAGGATTAGGCTGAGGTTGGGCCAGAAAGGTCCCTTCCCTAGCATTCAAGCGTCCCTTAATTTCATCAACCGAAACTTTAAGCTCTTGGAACATTTGCTGATTTGATTGATTGATTTGCGTTTGCCCTTGCATACACGCCTTTAAAGTGTTCTCCAATGAGAATTGAGGTGGGGCCATGTTTTGCATGGGTGGCCCTACTTGAGAGTTGGTAGGATTGCCTATGAGGCCATTCCTCCAATTGAAATTGGGATGGTTCTTCCAAGTAGAGTTGTATGTGTTACCTACCGGTCCATTGGAAGGCCATTAATAACCATATGGGGCATTTGCTTTCTCTTATAACACCTCTTGAAATACAAGAATTGTAGGACAATCTTGTGTAGAGTGTACATTAGCAGCACAAATTCCACATATGTTTTCAATAGCTTCAGTGGACTTAGAAACTCCACTTTTACTTAGTTCCATAGCCTCAACTTTTCTTGTGAGGTTGGCTATCCTTGCATTTACATCATCTTCCTCCTTAAGGATGTAAATCCCTCATTTCTCTTTTTTTTAGGAGGCTTGAGGTTACTAGACTTGTCCGAGGTATCCCATGTCTGAGGTATCCCATGTCTAAGTAACTCCATGCCTCATCTGGATTTTTGCTCATAAACTCACCATTGCACATCATCTCTACAAATTAGAGCATATTAGAATTTAATCCATCATAAAAGAAGTTTGTAATTCACCAACTTTCATAGCCATGATGTGGGCAAGTTAGTAAGAGTTCCTCAAACCTTTCCCAACTTTGAAAGAACAACTCTCCCTCTTTTCCTATAAAGTTCATTAACGATCTTCGAAGGGTGTTAATTTTATGAGCTGGGAAGAACTTTTTTAAGAATTCCCGGGTCATCTCAGTCTATGTCCCTATCGAATGTGGTCTAAGAGAGTGGAGCCAACCTTTGGCTCTTTCTTTCAATGAGAAGGGAAACAATCTAATTAGTTTGATGACATCCTCTGACACATTATTGTATTACAAGGTAGCAACAACTTCATCGAATTCTTTTAAGTGTAGATATGGGCTCTCAGAATCTAGCCCATAAAACTTAGGTAAAAGTTGAATTATACCTGGCTTTATATTAATGTTCCCCTGGTGGTTGGTAAAACCACGCAAGAAGGTGTAGTTGTTATGGACCGGTTGTAAGTAGTCACGTAAAGCTCTCATTGGAGGAGCATTGTGCACCTCATTCTCTCCTATTCCCTTTTGATATGCGTTTGTAGTTGGAGTAGGGTGGGAATGATTTCTTAACGGTGTTTGTTCCATACTCTCTGAACTTTCACAATGTTCTACGTATTTTTTGACTCATCTATGGACAGAGAGTGGTCCAACTAAACCACCTTCGGTTTGGAGATGATTGGTGTGGTCACATTCCCAATGAGACATAAACCACACAAGTTAAAATCTGAACTAAAAACTAAACCTAAACTAAAAATTTAAAAATAAACTAAAATCTGAAAGACTAAAAAGCTGTAAAAAGTTCTTAGTTAGAAAGATATTACCTGATTAGCTTGAATTAGGAGAATTCCCTACAAAACAAAGCAAATTTGTTAGTTCTATAAAATCAAAGACTACTTCTAGGAAATCAGAAAATCCTATCTATTTACTTCTACTTCTATAGCCACTAAAACAATTTAGAACCGTTTAACCTATATTCCCTAGCAACGACACCAAAAACTTGTTTACTCCCCTCAAGCCCAAGGCCTGTGATGTAGTAATAATCTCGGTAAGACCGAGGTTGATCTACAAGGAATTAGGGTAAACCAATTCAAACTATTCCAGCAACTCCAATTTCAACAATTTAAGGATTCAAATTCGAAAACTAACTTAAAACAGTAACTTTGTAAAAATCTATAATTAATGGAACTAAGGCCTTAAGGATCCACTTGTAGTAGTCCCATGTGAATTCATTCATCCAAGCATAAGCACAACTAGATTCAAAGTTCTATCTCTCTTCTAGTTGGAAGATTAAACATTCAAACACAAACAATCCCCACTTAAGTTGGAAAATAAGATTCTAGTTCTAATAAAGCGCATAGAATTCAAATATGTAGCCTTCGAAGTAACAACCATGCCAATGGACTATGGTATACTCTGTGATTACTACAATTCAAATCTAATTAATCAAAACATGATAATATCAAAGAATTGAAAGGAACCCATGTCCGAAGCACATGAACTCTTATAAAACATCCAAAAATACCAACTTTATTCAAATTAGAACTTAAAAATAAACTTAAAAATAAAAACTTTAGGTAAGGTACTTGAATTAAATGAATTCTACATGATAACTAGCTACAAGCTTCACCTCTTAGCCTTAGCTAAGAGGTTCAAGCCGAGCATTATCATGCTTCAACTAAAAACAATGAAAAACTAATGAAAAACATGAAAAACCGAATTCAGGATAGTTGTAGATGCTCCACGACGATTCTCTTCACCTCCCATGATGTCTCAAGCCTTTTATGATGCCTTAGGAATGAAACCTAAGTGTCCTTTTATAATGGAGAGGCTCCACTGCTTAAGAATCTTCCAGAATTCGCAGCTACTTATGCAGTTACCCCACAAAAACCGGAGCTTCAATGAGAAGCTGCTGGAATTGTGCAGAATACACTGGCCGACTGGTCTTGACCGATTGGACCTGTCTGGGTCTAGTCCAAGGAGTGCAATGGAGGTGGCCTCCACATGGTCGACCGGTCTTAATCGGTTGGACCAGTTTGATCCTTGCTCCAGCGGGCTTCACAGGGGGTTGCCTTGGTGGCCGACCGATCAAGACCGGTCTAGCCCCATTACATCCTTCGTTCTCTCTCTCTCTCTCTCTCTCTCTCTCTCTCTCTCTCTCTTCTCTTTGCTTCTTTCTTTCATTCTTTGGCCCACCTTTAATCACCATCAAAGGTCTTCTAAATGTGGTCTTTTGAACATCAATGGGTGAAATCCCTCTCTCATTCCTACATCCACAAAACATACATTAGATAAGTTTTTTAACATGCAAATCATGCGTACAATGTGGTATAATGGGCTAGAATATGTATAAATTAGAGGCTCAACAAAAACTCCAACAATGAACTCATACCAACATGTGTCACCACGGGTTGACGTGTGTGCATTGACTACAGGAAGCTTAATTTGGTCAATAAGAAGGACCACTTCCCTCTACCATTTGTTGATCAGATCTTGGAGAGGGTAACAGGTCATTCCTTCTACTGCTTCCTGGATGGATATTTCGGGTACAACCAGATAGAAATTGCCCCGGAAGACCAAGAGAAAAACATGTTCACATGTCCATTTAACACGTTTTCCTACAAACGAATGCCATTTGGACTGTGCAACGCCCCAGCCACGTTTCAAAGATGTATGATGAGCATTTTCTCTATTATGGTTGGGCATTTTTTGGAGGTTTTCATGGACGATTTTTCTGTATTTAGTTCTGGTTTTGAAGAATGTATGAATAACTTGTCTTTAGTACTCTTGTCTAGGTGTGAAGAGAAGCACATTATGTTAAATTGTGAGAAATGCCATTTCATGGTCCAAAAAGGAATTGTCTTGGGCCATGTTATATTTGAAAATGGAATTGAGGTAGATCGTTCAAAAGTAGACCTCATTGCCAATCTATCTGCCCCTGGATCAGTTAGAGACGTGCGATCATTCCTTGGGCACACTGACTTTTATAGGAGGTTCATTAAGGATTTTAGTGCCATCGCTGGACCCTTGAGTAACCTTCTCCAAAAGGATGTCCCATTTGAGTGGAGGAATGATTGTGTAAGTGCGTTTGATAAATTGAAAACATCTCTTACCACTGCACCCATTATGTGACCATTAGATTGGACACTTCATTTTGAATTGATGTGCGATGCAAGTGATTTTGCAATAGGGGCTGTTTTAGGCCAAAGGAAAGATAAACGGCCTTATGTTATTCACTACGCGAGTAAAACCTTAAATTTGTTCCAAGTGAACTACTCGACAACTGAAAAAGAGTTGCTTGCAGTAGTATTTACTTTGAAAAAGTTTAGGTCCTACTTGCTAGGATCCAAAGTGGTCGTGTTCACTGACCACTCGGCTTTGAAATATTTTTTATCTAAAAAAGATGCAAGGGCAAGACTTTTAAGATGGATTCTCCTACTCCATGAATCCGATTTAGAAATTAAAGATAAGAAAGGAGTAAAGAACGTCGTGGCCGATCATCTTTCTCGATTAGTCCTAAACGACTCCATTGAGGAGACACATATCCATAACACATTCCCTGATGAGTAGTTATTTGCAGTCTCTCACCTCCCTTAGTATGTATGTATAATAAATTATCTTGTGATGGGTAGAGTGCCACATCATTGGAAGGCACAAGATAAAAAGAGGTTTGAAATCAAGATGAGGAACTTCTTTTGGGATGACTCATACTTATATAAGTATGGGGCTGACCATATCATTCACAGGTATATCCTGGAAGATGAGGTCCATAGTGTCATTTCCTTTTGCCATACAGAAGCATGTGGTTGCCACTTTTCTGCTAAGAAAACCACTGCAAAAATTCTGCAATGTGGTTTCTATTGGCCAACCATGTTCAAAGACACCCATGCTTTTTATCTTAACTGTGACCGTTGTCAAAGGTTAGGGAGTGTGTCCAGGCGTAACATGATGCCATTGACCCCAATATTACCATTGGAAATATTTGATTGTTGGGGCATTGATTTTATGGGACCATTCCCACCTTTTTTTGGATTTCATTACATATTGGTTGGTGTGGACTATGTCTCCAAGTGGATTGAGGCGGTTTCATGTAGGACCAATGATAACGAAGTGGTCTTACAATTCCTTAAAGATAATATATTCTTTAGATTTGAAATCCCAAAAGCCATCATTAGTGATAGCGGGTCTCACTTCTGTAATAGGCCATTTGAAAGCTTGATGAATAAATATGGCATAAAGCACAAAGTGAGTACCCCATACCATTCACAAACAAGTGTACAGGCTGAAGTCTCGAATCGGGAGATTAAGTGAATTTTGGAAAAGACTATAAGACCGGATAGGAAGGATTGGTCTTTTAGACTATCTGACGCTCTCTGGGCTTAAAGGACTGCTTATAAGACCCTGATTGGAATGTCCCCCTACAGATTAGTGTATGAGAAGGCATGCCACTTGCCTGTTGAATTAGAGCATAAGGCATATTTGGCAATTAAGAAATTCAACTTTGACGTAAACTAAGTAAGTGGGCAAAGGAAATTAGAGTAAAATGAGTTGGAGGAGCTGAGGAGAGACCCCTATGAAAGCTCTAGAATTTATAAGGAAATGACCAAGGCCTTTCATGATAAAAACATTCTGAGGAAGACCTTTGAACCTTAGCAAAAGGTCCTACTTTATAATTCTAGACTCCAATTTTTTCGAGGTAAGTTGAAATCAAGATGGATAGGCCCATTCATAGTGAAAAATGTTCATTCTCATGGGGCCATTGAAATTGAAAATCTACGTAATGACAACATATACAAAGTGAATGACCAAAGATTAAAACCATATGTGGAAAACTTTCATTTGGGAGAGGAGTTCATCACTCTCCATGAGCCAAAATACTCTAATTGACCTCAAACACTTTCATAGAAGAATAATTTTAGGCTAATTTAGGACTAGGGCTAATTTCCTTTCACTGGTACATTTTAATTTTATTTTATTTTGTTACTTTTGTTTTGCTAGTGTTTTGTAGATGGTTCTTCATTTTCAGGTGATACTCATTCCTTTCACTTTATTTTTTTTACTTTGTTCCTTTATTTTGCATTACATGCTTTATCATTTACATTGTGGACAATGTAAATTTTAGGATGGGGGGTGAGGAGCATCCCAGGAATCTGTAAATTGAATCATTTTTGAACTTTTTGAGTCATTTTATTTTCACTTTTGTGAGTTCAAGTCATCTTGCATGCCTAGTTTTATGTACATTTAGGGTGTCTATAAAATGTATGAAATTTTTGTTTCATTTTTTTTCAGAAATTGCATAATATGACTTGTTGAGAGGATACATGGATTCCAGAATGTAGTTTACAACTAACAAAGGTATTTAATGAATTTAGATTTCAAGGACTGAAAATTTTCATTGATAAGTTAACTAGGTTAATCAATAATTTAGAATATATTAGGAATTGAAACTCATTTTTGACATAACACACTAGATGCCTAAGTTAATGGAAGTGTAGTTAGTTGAATCATAAACTTCACAGCCTTAAGTTTATAGGTAAACTAAGGCCGGTAAGCTTAAGCCTAATGTGTGAAAAAAAAATCATCATGAGAGAAAATCAGTCAGCCATAGAAGAACTAGCAATTTGAGGCTAAGACTTGATCCTGAGTCGTTACTATTGTTGTGTTTCAGTTAGTCTGAAGTAAGTCTTTTGGATTCTTCAGCTATCCAATGAAGTAGGGTGAGAGAATAATGTTATATATATCTATGAGAATTGAAAAAAAAAAATCAAATACATGATGTAAAGATGAGGCCGGTGAGCTAGTGTTCGAGGTGACCCTGTGAATATAAGGATGATTGGAGGTGAGTGAATAGACTAACTTACACAACCGTTAATTTTAGGTACTCCAATATCACCATGCATAAGTGAGTGTTAAATCGTTATTAATCTAAATATTGATGAATCTAGGTAACTCAATTTGTTGGAATTGACTAAGGAATTGAACTCATTTTTATTATTTTACATAGGTTATGTGTAACTTATTCCGAAACTCTAATGTATTTGATTGATAGGTTTGGTACATATTTTTTATTATTTTTTTTATAAATTTCACATATTTTTCTCGAGGATTAGCAAAATGTTGGTTGAGGGGAGTGTTAAGTGACAAATTTTGTATGTTTAACCCCACTTTCATATTCTTGCATTGGCATGAATTATATGGCTTAAGTGATCTAATTAACGTGTTTTTATGTTTATAAGTGATTGAGGGAATTTTGATGAATTCGAGCTAAAAAGGTGATTTAAAGTCCAAGAGATGGTGATTCGAGTATGTGGATGAAAGAAGATCAAAAGAAGTTGTATGATGCTTGAAAAGTATAGAAAATGTCTTGAAAAGTTTAAATACAGAACTGCAGGGCTAGAAAAATAATATGCAGAAAGTAGAGAAATAGCCCTAGGGCTGCTAAATTACGAATTTCGAGACGGTGCGAGTCTATAAAAGGGGAACCGAATTCTACAAATTGTATTCCAATTTTTTCCCTTTTCTTTTAGATTTCCTTCCTAGGAGTTTCCAAAGAGAGAGATAAATTTTTGCTGGAATATTTTGCATTAATTCATTAGTTTGCTTTTAATTCATGCAAATTCATTAATGTGTTAATTTCTTTGGATTAATTCAAGTTCACTTTTATTCTTGCAATTCTTCTCCTCTTTTCTTTATTCTTTTCTTTTTCCTTTTCCTTTTTAAACATGTGCTTCTAATTCTTTTCTAGCTAGAGCTAGAAGGGAAGCACATGGATTCAATGGATTTTCTGTCATGATGATTCCTTAATGATTCCATGCTGAAATCTTAAGATTGATACATGTTGTCATATATTAAGAAAATCTTTGATCCATTATGTGAGAACCATATGATGGGTGCTTAGATATAGCTAATACAAATTTCTTAGATAGGAGAGGCTTTTAACTTTCCACATTGTTTGATTTGTGATCTCATGGATCTCAAATGCTTACAATCCTTGGAGTTCAAAAGTATGTTTTAATGGTGTAGATCTTGAGATTTCTAATCCTTGATAGTTTTCTACTTTTTTTGTATGCTTTAATTGTTAAACCTTCCGACTAGACAGACCATAATGCTCTGATCTAGTTGAGTTATTATTATTAGTCATGATAGATGGTTTGTTAAATTTGTGTGTGGAACTTCGATACTTTGATTTGATTTTTCCATATCAATCCAAATCCTTAATCTACAATCACTTTTGGGATAGATCATATGATATCTATTTTCATTATCTGTTTAGTTGATTTGTGAGAAGCTTTCTCAGTCGAATGTCTTCGTGGGATCGACCCTGTACTCATAGGAATATTACAATTGAACCTCTACATTTGAAAGAAATCAGACAATTTTTTGGCGCCGCTACCAGGGATGGTATTGAAAGTTTGTAAAAGAAAAAGAAGATTATCTCAAAAAAATGTAGAAAGCAAAAAAAAATAAAAATAAAAAATAAATAATAATAATAATAATAATAATAATACTAAAAGAAGAAGTTTTTTCTGGTGGGCGTTCAATCACCACTGTTTCCTTTGCTGTGGTCCACCTGATATTCGGATCTACTGCATTTTTGGGCTCACGCTCTAAAATAATCTGAGGAAGTGGATGAACGGTGTGGATATTAACAAGATCTATCAGGTGCGCAAGTGTGAATGAAACAAATGAACAGTTAAAAATAGCTGACCAGTGGTCCAAATTCAACGTACACCTACAACCGTGAGGATCACCTGACCACCATTTTTTATATCACACGTGTGCTTTATTATTCCTACGTGTGATCTAATTCATCACCTCAATACAAATAAAATCAAAATAGAAAACGAAAGCCTTTGTTAAACATGGAATATTGTGGAAGGTTCCTGCAACAAAGATCTTATTACAAATAAAGATTTAAAAAAAAAAAAAAAAAAAAACTATTAATCATATCTTTAGCTTCGCATGGCAACTCGAATCGACCGTCCCACTATGAATAAATACCGAAATGTCACACGTAGTAACGGCCGTGGCATGGATCTTCACTATCTTGAGAAAGCCAGCCTTCCCATGCACTGTTGACGATGAGGTGAAATTCAATGAACCCATGGTAATATCAGCCCAAAAAGAAGGGTTCAATAGCAACTTATCCGCAAGAATCTCGACATCAGTGCTGATATTTTGGCTGGACCGTGCCGGGATCACCCCGCGCTCGATTGGAGCTTCTGCGACAAGGTCTCCACGGTAGTAAGCGAATGCCGTCGAGTTTTTGTATTTGAAACTTCCGTAATTGCGGTTTTTTATGGTAACCACAAGTCCTAATGTCACATTTAGTTTAGGCGGGAGGGAAATTTGAAAATCAAAACCTTTGACACTGACAGATTGAGCTTGGAGTTGGGGCTGTTTGGGTTTAAAGACGGTGAGAAATAAGACTATCAAGACTACTACGAGAATGATAATTAAAATGGTTGTGACCCCACAACAGATCTTGAAACCTTTTCGTGTTGTCATTTTTTTTTGGGGCTTTGTCAAAAGAGAAGACCTGTGTCAGATGCCAAAAATGTAGTTTGACACTAAACCTTAGTTTACTTGTGTGTTTGAATGCACTTTTACAAACTGTGGTCTGAACCCCCGCATAACAAAATAAATACTAAAAGCCAACAGTAGAAAACCCCTTTTGCGGTAGCTGCGTCCAAATGACTTAGGCTTCTCCCTAAGCAAGAAAATGCTTAGGTAGAACAAGACCAAGGTGGCACTAGGATTTTGATGATGATATCCTGCGGTTCCGTGGTGGGGCCGTCACGGATGGAAGGTGATGGACTTTATGGTCCAATCATTTTACGGTTGTGGTATATAAGGTAAGCGAATGATACAAGGTTTATAGACGATCGAAATGTGTAGCATGAGTGCATGGACTGCCGATGGGTCTCCTAGAATCGTTAGAAATACCCGAAAGATAGAACTTGAATGGTAAGCAATGCACATGACTAAGAGAATTTAGAGATAACAAGGGTTTAAATAAAGATTGAGAGGGTTATGTACATTGTTTGGCAAGGGATTTGATTACAATGTTTAAGTTTTCATGGAGATAATACCAATGTTGAAAGTTAGATTATACTGATAAGGGACGGTTAGAACGATCCACCTTCCCTTCATGTTTTTGTCAGTGTTTCTTGTTTTGCATGAGAGCTTAGAGTGTGATGGTTGAGGTCAGATCCAATACAAATGTTTCTAAGTTAAACAAATTGACGTGTGGGGCCCAGCATGATGTTTAAATGACATCCATTATGTCCATCATATGAAGGCCCTATTTTTATATTTGGAACCCCAATTCCAGGCCATTCCAAAAATCAGGTGGGCCACAATACAGCAAACGGTTGGGATGGGATGCTCACCATTATAAACCTTCCAGACTTATGTGTGGCCTACTGTGTTTTACATATACCATCTAATCCATGTAGAAGATGCATCCAACCAAGATGAATGAATAACGAGAAAAATCAGTAATTCAAAACATCAGGTCAGCCACAACATGCAGTTTTAGAGGTTTTAGGCATGATTTTACAAGGTGTGGTCCACCTGTGTTTTGGATCTACATTAATTTTAGGCTCTAAGGACAATACGATGGGATACACATGATGGATGGATTGGATATCATTAAAACATCACATTGGGCTCCACACATTGATTTGTACGTCTGTAGTTGGCCGGCATGGTGCTGTCTCTGAGGTCACACCTCGCTACCTATACTCTTTTATGGGGAGTAAAGCAGTTAGACGGCAGGTGGGCCTTCCAAACGACGGCCACTATTTGTGATTGAAAGTCTTCATCTAGTGGGCCTAATGTGGATGTATCATGATGAGAAATGCAACTGAGTGGATGACTTGATGGGTGGCCAATGAAAACCTCATAGGCACTGAGATCCATTGATGGGATGGTCAGGATCATTGGATCACTGCTGCTAATTGCACGGTGGGCCATCCTTGAGAGTGATAAGCAAATGAACGATTCCAGATTTGAACCCCTTGTGTGGTGGACAGCCTGCGGAATATGGTGATGGGTTGTCCTGCTGACCAATAAAAATTCCTTTGGTTCGAGAAGGTTTGAAACGGTTCATATGTTGGAAACTTCACCATGAGTTTTAGTTTTGGTCTCATTTGTTTTTCGTTTTCTATGATCTCGTTATTTCTTTGTATGATTCAATCCTGTCTGTCCAAATGGCTACCTGTTCAGATAATCCAAACGGTTCATCTGGCAGGAACAGTGAATAAAGGACAATGGACCAAAGATTACCGTGATAAATGTAGATTTTTTACTAGTTTACTTATAAAGCATTCATTCAAAGTTCCCAATTAAATGGTCAGGATCATTGAGTGACATGTGGATCAAGGCCCATCTAGCTCATACCAGTCAGAAAGTTTGGGGCCAACATACTATCCATTAATGTGGGCCCCATGCAACAATACATAATAGATGTGCATGAGTCGTGACGGACGGTTGACAATGATATCCAATGTGCATGGCTGCCGCGAACCTTCAATCCATCGCTTGTGGAGAATCGGATTGCGTCCTGAGCAAGGTGTCCCGTATCGGTTTCGGTGGGCGTAACGGTGCCCACCGTTTCCGATACGGATACGGGCCGTATCGGCCGATACGGCCCCCGTAACGGTCAACTTTTCTTTTTTTGTCAAAAAATTTTAAAAAAATATGGATTAAATCCAGAAAATTCCAAACATCCCAAATATGCATTCATTTATAATTTTGAACATGTTTATAGTGGTGAAGCGGTCTACTCTTTGGTGAAAAAGCTGTATCGGGCTGTCTGGTGAATTTATGAAGCTAATAACCTGGAATTAACGGCAGAACTTATAAATTCAAATTTCTAACTGTCTAATACCAATAATATGTATATTAGAATAAATGTAACATCAAAGTATTTCAATTTTCACATGTATTATTATTTTTTTATAATTTACTTTATATTATTTACAATTTATTTACATACCTGAGGAGTGAGGAGTGAGGACTTGCAAAAAATAATGTATTAAGACTTCTCTTATCTTGAATCTATGACCGACTCTTGTCCTGCCAATTGAACATTCTAAAGTAGAAAAAAAAATTAGTAATACCTAATATACTCCCCTGCAGGCATGTTGATTAAAGATTACTTGACTGGTTGTCACTTGTCAGGGGAGTTATTTTAAACACAAGTTCAACAATGTAAAGTGTGTGTTTTTTTGGTGAATGTATGACCATGTGGGTAATGGAAAAGACTCACCAAATCGGAACTCACCACCAAAATGAAAACCTGCTTTGTTGTGGTTGCTCAACCTCCACGTCGTCATCGTCATCATCATCGGGTTGTTGCGGTCTTGTTGTTGCATATCCATAATATTCAGTGCCAGAGGGAAAGATCAGATCAACGAAACCTGATGATGACTGATCCTGACTAGGCAAAGATTCTGACCCTGAGTGAGGATATCTACTAGTGCCCGTCGAATAGCCGTGCCCATACTGGTACTCGTATTCAGGGTCAGGCTGTTGAGATTGAGATGAATAACTTGGATTTGGTTCATATGGTATATGTGGAACAGCGTCAGGAGGACTACTCCAACATGAAAGTGGCGGAACAGGTTCCCTATAATTTCATTGGTTGTAAGAATACCCATAATTCCTCGGATCATAGCCATACGCATGCGATGTTCCAGATCTGTCGGTGTAGATTGCGGTGCAGGAGCAGGACCTGTAGGTGTAGGACCTGCAGGTGCACTACTGGAGCCAGGCTCTTGCTGGCTGTATCGTGACTCAGTACACTCATAAGTTCGACCCCCTCGGCCCCGCCTGCTTCGTCGAAGTTCATCAGCCTCACGATCCGTAGACGGCTGTATGGTATCAGTAGCCCCGGTGGGTTGAGCAATGCCAGAAGTGGGAGGACCAGCATTAGGTGCATCATCATCATCATCATCATCATCATCATCATCTGTTTCAGTATCGCTAGAGCTCGCACTCTTCTGCTGAGTTTGCATGAAATCCGCCCCCCTTTCTGGGTCCAACACAAATGCACGACTCTCTTGCTGTGCCCTGCGTATTTCTGGGTCTTCAACTTCTATTTCTTCACTATCATCTTCTATTTCTTTTTCTCTTACTTCCAACCAAGGTAGAAGTGGGTCATCCTCATCAAAAATATTGTCCAAGTTTATTGGACAATAATCCCCATCACCGGCATTACTGGTATGCCTCCTTGAATGCATGCGCATTCTTAGCCTCATGTTGTAATGCATAAAGACAAGTCTATCTAACGTCCTAGTCTGAATTCTATTTCTATTCTTCGTATGAATAAGTGCAAAACAACTCCAATTTCTTTCGCAACTAGAGGAAGACGTTGTTTGGCTCAAAATCCTTACTGCAATTTTTTGGAGAGCCGGTGTAGTCTCTCCGAAATTTATCCACCAGTCGGCGGGGTGCAACTTAAGTACTGCATGTTGTGCAAGAGTATCTCCAAAGCTACCCTGGCGAGTTCCAAATATATCCAATTCATTCAAAGCCTTTATTTGTACATCTAAGTCAGGCTCTAATGTCTTTATCACGTTCTTTAATCCAATACGAATCTCATCATCCATAACAAATGATTGGGCATATCTATACCTAGGATTTAGGTAATAACCTACTGCATGAATATCGTGGTGGAGCTGCTTTATCCATCTTTTGTCGATCAAATTCCAGTAAGATTGCCAACTTGAACAATCACGTTGAATTGCCAACTTCGCTTTATCCATGGAGTCGTAGAGGAAGCCCATTGTAGGTGCTTCATCGGTTTCAACAAGACGAAGTACCCTCATCAGTGGTTCCATCACCTTTAAAATTTTCTTAACCCTCTTCCAATATTTGTTGTCTCTTATGGTGTTTACAACATCAACCGGCGTCCCTGATGTCTTCTTCCCATATTTTGTGTTGAGCCATTGTTGGGAAGCAAACATTTCACTCAACTCTCCCCTATGCTGATACAAACTCTCTAAAGCTATAAAGTTTGTTGCAAATCTAGTCGCCGCTGGCCTAAGCAACTCTCGTCCCTTCGTGAACTTCCTCATTATTGCAACTAGGTGATTATGGTTGTAAATAAATGTTGTCACTTCTTTTGCTTTTTCAACCATTTCTTTGACATTCTTTCTCTTTCCAATATCTTCCAATATAAGATCAATACAATGTGCAGCACACGGTGACCAAAATATATGTGTTCTCTTTAGCATCAACAAATTTCCTGCAGACTTATATGTTGCTTCATTATCTGTCACAATCTGCACCACATTCTCCTCCCCAATCTCATCCATTACTTTATCCATCAAGCTAAAAATATATTTAGCATTTTTTATTTCATCCGAGGCATCAATTGACTTGTGGTACACTGTTCCCAAGTGGCAATACACCATAAAGTTGATCATGCTGCGTCTTGTTGGGCCAGTCCAACCATCACACATGATCGTGCATCCTCTGGCCTGCCATATGGGTTTAAAGGTATTTACGTATGCCTTTGTATCTGCATACTCTGCGTCTGTCCATTTTCCCCTAATCTCCTTGGCTGTGGGAGCTTTAATTCCTTCACCTGCTTCTGCTGCTGCATCAATTACCACCTGCCAATATGGAGAGTTTGCCGCATTAGGGGGTATGTTGGCATGTATAAATAACTTTGCTGCTGCCCTACCCAGTTTCTCAACAGAAGTTCTACTCCACATTTGTTTTATCTTCTTTTGTTTACTAGATTCTTTCCTAAAGAGGTCGGATCAACAGAGGGTCTCCTAGGCACATCTTCTTCTTCCACATCTACATCTATAGGATGACGAGCTACATGTGAAGATGTGCCCCGCCGGCTGCTAAACATACGCCTTAATCCACCAAACATACTCCCTCCAACTCCAGCTGTACTTCCCGTTGGGGCTGCAGTTGTACTCCCCTGGCCACTCCCACTCCCACTCGCACTTGAATCAAACGTGCGTCGACGTTCTTCCTCTTCACGAGCATAGCGCACACTTTCTCTCCTAGCTATAGTCATTTCTCGATCAGAATCTTCCTCAGAATCAATGATGTCTTCGCCACGAACGCCCATATATTCTGGACCAAACACCTCTTGTCGGGCCGCATCAAGGATATCATCTTTCTTTTTCTGCACAGCAGCTCATTTCCCCTTTGACTCTTCTAAATTGGCTTGCATCAGTATCATTATCTCTTTGGGAACTTTGGTGCATCCTGCAACTTGACCCTTTCGATGTGCCAAATGTTGTTTAAGTCGCGTAATTCCACCATTTATTACTCTATCACAATAGTTGCATTTTATTTGGTGCCTTCCACCACCTACCCTCTGACAATGTTCCCATCCAATATCCTCATTTGCAGTTCCACTTCCAGTTCCAGTCCTAGACATTTTTTAATTAGAGATGGCTTATGTGATGTGGCTATGTCACTTAGATACTGAGTCTAAGAGTAAAATACTAAGATTTTAAAATTTATAAATGTAATTGTAAATCTTAAATACAGATAATGAAATCAAGTACTAACTACTAAATTCAAATACTAAAGTAACTAAACCCTATGGGCTACAGCCTACAAAGTACAACTACGAAGCTCCAAAGTCCAAAACGGCAAAACCTGTCGAAAAAATAAAAATATAAACATACATTAGTCATTACTCATTAATCTGTAAATATGATTCTCCATGTTTTTGAAAAAAAATGATTTTCTCTAATTTTTAAAATTATTCCGAAATTTAAACATATACAAAAAAAATAACAAACCATATGCATAATCTGTAAAATGCACATGATTATGTTCTATTATAAGTAACACATGTTATCCAACCTTTAAACTAGAATTTTTTTTTGAAAATATTAATTTTCCCTAATTTTTAAAATTATTCCGAAATTAAAAAAATACAAAAAAATAGCAAACCATATGCATAATCTGTAAAATGCACATGATTATGTTCTATTATAAGTAACACATGTTATCCAACCTTTAAACTAGAATTTTTTTTTGAAAATATTAATTTTCCCTAATTTTTAAAATTATTCCAAAATTAAAAAAATACAAAAAAAATAGCAAACTATGTGCATAATCTGTAAAATGCACATGATTATGTTCTATTATAAGTAACACATGTCATCCAACCTTTAAATCAGAATTTTCTTTTGAAATTATTAATTTTCCCTAATTATTAAAATTATTCCGAAATTATAAAAATACAAAAAAAATAGCAAACCATGTGCATAATCTGTAAAATGCACACGATTATGTTCTATTATAAGTAACACATGTCATCCAACCTTTAAATCAGAATTTTTTTTTGAAAATATTAATTTTCCCTAATTTTTAAAATTATTCCGAAATTATAAAAATACAAAAAAAATAGCAAACCATGTGTATAATCTGTAAAATGCACCTGATTATGTTCTATTATAAGTGACACATGTCATCCAACCTTTACATCAGAATTTTTTTTTGAAAATATTAATTTTCCCTAATTTTTAAAATTATTCCGAAATTAAAAAAATACAAAAAAAATAGCAAACCATGTGCATAATCTGTAAAATGCACACGATTATGTTCTATTATAAGTAACACATGTCATCCAACCTTTAAATCAGAATTTTTTTTTGAAAATATTAATTTTCCCTAATTTTTAAAATTATTCCGAAATAATAAAAATACAAAAAAATAGCAAACCATGTGTATAATCTATAAAATGCACATGATTATGTTCTATTATAAGTGACACATCTCATCCAACCTTTACATCAGAATTTTTTTTTGAAAATATTAATTTTCCCTAATTTTTAAAATTATTCCGAAATTAAAAAAATACAAAAAAAATAGCAAACCATGTGCATAATCTGTAAAATGCACACGATTATGTTCTATTATAAGTAACACATGTCATCCAACCTTTAAATCAGAATTTTTTTTTGAAAATATTAATTTTCCCTAATTTTTAAAATTATTCCGAAATTATAAAAATACAAAAAAATAGCAAACCATGTGCATAATCTGTCAAATACACATGATTATGTTCTATTATAAGTGACACATGTCATCCAACCTTTACATCAGAATTTTTTTTTGAAAATATTAATTTTCCCTAATTTTTAAAATTATTCCGAAATTATAAAAATACAAAAAAAATAGTAAACCATGTGCATAATCTGTAAAATGCACATGATTATGTTCTATTATAAGTAAAACATATTATCCAACCTTTAAACCAGAATTTTTTTTTGAAAAAAATGATTTTTCCTAATTTTTAAATTTATTCCGAAATTATTCCGAAATTAAAAAAAATACAAAAAAAATAGCAAATCATGTGCATAATCTGTAAAATGCACATGATTGTGTCCTACTATAAGTAACACATGTTATCCAACCATTAAACCAGAAAAAAAAAACATGATTTTTACTAATTTTTAATACTAATCCGAAAATAGACAGAAATTAAAAAAAAATATAAAAAAAATATAAAAATCAGTTGCATAATCTTGAAATACACATTTTAATATTTTACAATGGCTACAACATCATATCAAGGTGGAAAAAAGTGATTAGAGGAAGAAAAATGTATAAATACCTATTTTCGGATTTCTTCGAAAAGTGGCCCACGGAGCTTCGATTCATCCAAATCGTAGAAATTGGTCTTTTTAATTCTCCAAAATAGACTAATTGTGGTCGTTTTTAGCAAGAGAACAGATTAGAGAAGAAATGGGGGAAGAAAAGTGGGAAGAAAATGCAAAACAGCAAGTATTTATAAAAAAAAAAAAATGTGACCGTTTTTTGACCGTTACGGGGGCCGTACCGGCCGTTACGGTCCAAATTTCCGAGGTCCCCGATTTGGGCCCCGTATCGCGTAACGGTACCGGCCGTTTCCGGTACGTATCGGCCGGTACGGCCGATACGTAACCGGTACGGCCCACCTTGGTCCTGAGTTACTCAGTACGCTCTTATCGTACTGAGTAAACTCAGTTGGGCCCACTATAAATGTATATGGTTTATCTACACTGTCCATCTGTTTTTCCGGATCATTTAATGGGTTGAAACCAAAATTGAAGCATATCCAAAACTCAGGTGGACCACAGCACAGGAAACAGTGGGTATAACGATTTCCACCGTTGAAACATTTCTAAGGCCCACATTGATGTTTATTTGTCATCCAAACTGTTCACAATATCACGCAGACATTGATGAAGGGAAAATAGAAATATCAGCGGCCCCTGAAAAATTTTCAACCAGTACGAGTTCAATTCACATTGCTTCATGTGGTGTGGCCCAGTTAAGATTTTTATATACTTATTTTTCATATAAAGCCATAAAATTATCTTTTAAAATAGCTGAACGGAGCGGATAAAATGCATATAAATCACGGTGGACCTGCAGAGTTTACTCAGTACGCTTAGCGTGCTGAGTTACTCATTACGCAATCCGCTTCCCTCTCGTGGGGATGGCAATGGATCGGGCCAGGCCCAGGAGGTCTAGAACCTAAAGTCAACCTTAGTTCTGGGCCAAACTTGAAATCTTGGCCCAGTATCTAGGCTAGGCCTAGGCCGTCAAGGCATGTCCTATGCATTGGCCTGATCCAACAATGTGGGCTGTATACTACAAAAATTTAGACTTTTTGTCGCGAATCCACTAGTGGCTAAAAACCCCAATCTCATCGCAAAAGTTTTTTTATGACAAGGCCACTCGTCGCCAATTTTGTTGTGGATACGACATCACAAATTAACTCATCACCAATGAGTTAATTATTTGTGACGACCTACTAACTTGTTGCAAAATATAGCTAATTAACGATGAGTTGATACGTCGCCATTACATATCGTAAAATGTCGCTAAAAACTCCAAACTCGTCGCAAAAGCTTTTTTACAACGAGTGTCGCTCGTCACCAATTTCGTCACAGATATGACATCACAAATTATATTTAGTGATGAAAATACCAACCCGTCATCAATGAATTAATTATTTGCGATGGCCTGATAACTTGTCGCAAAATGTAGCTAATCAGTGACGAGTTGACATGCTGCCATTACATATCCTAAAACATCGCTAAACATGAAACCCGTCGTTAATAAAAACATTTTACGACGAATCAACTCGTCGCTAAAAAATCCAAAGTCGTCGTAAAAAACTTTTTGCAATGAGCGTTGGTCGTCGCGAATTATATTTATTTATTTATTAGTGACAAGTAAAAATCGTCGCTAATAGAAATATTTTTAAATATATATATATATATATATATATATATATATATATATATATATATATATATATATATATATATATTCCTGTTTGAGCTAATTAATCTAACAAAATAACCTATATAAATTAATACTCGTCATCATCCATTAAAATATAAAAATAATTTAATTAAATTAAAATCAAATTTATAAATATGTGCACATATGTTAAACAAAAATCAATCAAATAAAAAAAATGCGTGTCCTTGATAATGCAGTGGGGCTTAAGAAAATAGCGCCAATCTGTAGGAAAATCTGCAAAATAAGTTAAATATATTATGATTAGTGACTATTCTATAATAAGAAGTTGGCTGAATATATAGATGCAGATTTTCTAGGCTGTCTCGACAATAAGAAGTCCACCTCGGGCTACATATTCATGATGGTTTGTGGAGTCGTATTATGGAAGAGCGTTAAACATTCGATCATGGCATCATCTACCATGGAAGCGGAGTATGTAGCTTGTTATGAAGCCACGAGTCAGGCGATCTAGCTTCAGACATTTTTCTCTAGTTTACGGATTGTGCAGATGATCCTAAAACCATTGAAAATCTATTATGATAGTTCAGCTCCAGTTAACTTCTTCAACAACAACAAGCATTCATCAAGGTCAAAGCACATTGACATTACGTACCTTGTTGTGAAGGAGAGAGTTCAAAATTGTTAAATGTCTGTTGAACTCATCGACACAAGGCAGATGATAGCAAATCCTCTCACTAAAGGTCTTCTTATTACGCTCTTTAAGGAACATGTGATGTCTATGGGAGTTGTTGATCCCAATGATGTATTTTAGTATTGAGAGTTTTCAGATTTGATCCGATTATGTACAAACATTTTAGAGATCTCTTTTATATGTATTAATGATTATGTTATTTAGTTTATATCTTACTTCTCATTTAGTGTGTACATTTAGTTTTGAGTAAGCAAGACTTTAATTTGTGTCTTGGAGACACGTTTGCTAGGACCACTTGAAGATAGGCACGTACGATCACATTAGACGTGTAATCTTTATACCACACCTCATATCCTTGATCCATGTCATTAAAGCTATTAGTATTCATGATCATGATTTGTCACTCTTCAAAAAGATTAAATGTTGTCTTGACTATCATGAATTAATATAAGTGGCCTTGATGGATTGGACCTAACAAGCGTTGCTCATAATTATCCAACGGTGTTGTTTGAAAAATTAGTAGGGGGCCTATTAGGAACTTTTGAAAGAAATGCGTTTTATAAAATATTTTTTACAAAATAAAATAAAATATTTTATTTTCTTTTAGAGATCAGTGTAGCCCAACTAGGAAAATGTAAGACTCCATTAGGTGGGCCACACATGATCATGGGTTTAGATAATGACCATTAGATTATTTAGATTGAGCAATTCAGTGGGCCCTACTATAGTTGTGATCATTACAAATAGGTTTAGGGTGGGACTCTTGAACCGTGGTCTCTATATGTGGTTATTAAGTCGGATATAAAAACCTACGGTTTGGAGACTCTAGAGGAGAGAAGTGTGATGGGTAAGCTTCTTTGGCCTTCTACTTTATAAATATATGTCTTGGTCCCCTCACCAACGCATAAGAGAAAACCTAGTCCCATTGAAAGGTTCTCTTAAGGGTGTAAGGTGCGGAAGACCAAGAGCTCTTCTAAGCAAGATGATGACATCGAGAATATCTTCCCAATCAAGTACGCATTTGAGATTATAGTATGGAATTTTCATTGTTGATGTATAGACGATTTAATTATTCCGCAGTATGCTAGATTACATATTGTGTTTTGCTTTATTGTCTACCAAATTACCATTTGCCTAAGTGAATGAATTGAGGGCACAATGTCAAGAACACCCATCCATCCATCTAGTATTCTAGAAGAAGAAAAACATCTGTCACAAGATTTCAGAGGCAATTTTTTCATTAGGTTTACAGCACAGACTTCATTTTTTTTTAACATAGTAAATGCAATGAAATACCCCATAGATCTAACAACTAGAACTAGAGACCAACTCATAATCCATGGAGCACATGGTCATACAGTTGGCGATTATGAACCATTTATAGGTGGACTCTACTATGGATGACCCTAGGAAAATCATTCCAAACACAATCCTAGACAGCAATTCATGAACTTTAAATGGAAGGTGAGAATCCACAGCTCCGACAGTCCAGATTCAAAACGAAAAAGCTAGTTAAGCACCTGTTTCATAGCATGGGCCATGCAGTTTTACGGTTCATGTTATACAAAAGAATGTACTGTTTAAAGATATATGTAATAATCTCAAATTTTATACAATAGTACTGAGATACATTAATTCTAATTTTTCCATACATAAATTAGTTAAATATTTAATTTTATTCCTAATAAACAAAAAAATCACTTAGTTGCATAGTAAAGACACTCTTAGTTGTGAGAGAGGTTAAAGGATTGATTCCTGCCACCGAAAAGTGAGCTCAGCAGGATAGGAGGAAACATGAGAAATCTTCTGCAGGAAACCCTAAAGAGAAACTCGTAGAGAAAGAGAGGAGAAGGGAGTCTTAAATAGCTAAAATTAGGTAAGGGGAAACTTTTTTTTTTCCCTTTTTTTTATGCATTTGGCTTACTTTCAGCGGATCCATGCAATGAACGTTGCGGATCGACCGCATATTCATCACATGAGTCTGTGAGTAGAGACGATAAAAAGACGATGAGAAGGCTAAGATCCCATGTGAAGTCTCTTATCATAGAAATTGATTTGGGTACATCTGGTTGTGCCAAATCAAATTTGTACAGATCGTGTAATCCCATTGGCCAAAAAATACAAGGGCCCTAATTTCTAAATCAATCTGACCATTGGATGGGCCACATCGATCAAATCTAATCGTAGACATTGATTTGTACATCTAGTTCTATGATGGATCATCAGATGCATTAGATTCGATTATATGCCGTCTATGTGAATTCTAGGATAAATCCACAATAGCAACCGAAATTTGTAGATGGGTCTAATCATCCGGTGGGCCACGTTAAGTTAACTGTATGAAGAGTTGATGTTAAAAACATGATATAGAAAAATGTGAACAACAAATGATTCAGATCTAACTACTGATTGGTCCATCTCCTAAATTGATTATGTGAGAATCAAGGTATTGATTTAGAACTAAATAGGAATGGCAAATCCTTAAAATTAAGAAATAAAGAATACTCACAAATTTACAAAATCGGAACGTCAAAGATTTGTCAAATTAGGCATTTTTCAATCGATTCTATCGAAATAAGTAAAAAGTGTCCATAGACTTAAGGTTGTAATTCAGGAGTTATTCAATTCGATTGAGGACCCTTTGATCAAACCTCGATTCGATCAACAGGGCATTGATCCAAGTTGATTTGATTGATAGGTGGATGACCAGATTTGTTTGATTTTAAATTCAAAATCTGATATTTTTAACTTGTTAAAAAGATGAAATACAATGCATTAAACAACGCGAGATCATTTTAATGATATTGAAATACTTATACTACTTTGAGTAGGCCCCACATTGAGGGACAACAATCCATTAATCATGTGTAAGGATATATGGGATTTCAAGGGATCTAAATCAGATGGTTAAATCCTCTATGTGAACCCTAAATCAGGACTTGATCAATCAAAGGTGGGTCCCACTAAATAAATTTATATATTCAACAAATGATTTTATTCATGTAATTATGATTAAAGACCTCAAATCCGATCTAATTCATGTATCAATTTGAATCATTTCACCAAGTACATGTTAGTAATCCCAACATGTTTCCTCTCTATTATGATTAAAGTAGATTTGATATAATTGTTATGTTTATTGTATCATTGTGTTAAATTAATTTAGTGACGAGTGAATGATTGTATTGAATTCCTATCATGTGAATTGCTTTGTACTGAGATGTAATATCACTAAATTCATGAAATCAAAGTTTTCTCTCATATGGAGATGTATGTGACAACTTGTGTATGTATATGTATTGATGATTGAGCATTCATCACTTGTATTGCATAACACTCCTGTGTTGATTCCTAGAAGCCCGCTCTAAATGATTTGCATGCACACACTTCATACCGAGTTCCTAGGGAACCATCCCTAAATGCCTACTATATGTAGAAGCCTGCCCAAGGGGTAGATGCGGGTCTTGCCCATGCCTACCCAATATAGTATAAGCCTATCAAATGCAGATGTAGGTTGACGGATATCTAACCCAAGCAAATGAATGGTTTTTCCCATTTGACGCATCATTTATGAATTGCATTGCATGCCATCCTTCCATTCATATATATATATATATATATATATATATATATATTTGCATTACTGCATTTTTATTGGTTATTCTATATTATGTTATACTATTTTATTAGTGACGTGCACGAACCATAATGAGTTCACTCACTGGGCGTGGCCGGGCATGGCTAGCTGACGTTTGTTGAATGAAAAATCATACAGAGATTACTGAAGTTGAACCTTTAGCACAAGGGCATAACAAGGCTGAGTTGGTGGATGATCTACAAGAATTGTGGCCCTATTTAATGAAGGATGAATATGTTGCATTGAAATGACATAATTGAAATTCTTCTAGAACATGGGGCTACTTAGAGAATTTAGAAATTGTTTTAGCCATTTGATAACTTAGATTTGATATTGCTTATGCTTTTGGATTAATCTTGCTGGATATTATTTATAGAGTGAATTTGGATTATCATTGTTAAATAAATTCCCAAATGGACGGAATTTGATGCAATAACGAGTATTTTGTCAACATTAGAGATGTATGGTTGTAAATGCTCGTAAATTATTGATGATGGATGTCAATTGTGGTATGTAAATCATGGATTTTTATGGAACTTATGTGTGTGTGTGTGTGTGTGTGCGCGCGCGCGCGCGCGCTACTTTAAGTAGACTCAGTGTACAAGTCATGGACTGTAACTCGGGTGTAAGGGTGCACACTCTGTATTCGAATTACAGGACGTGACAATATATACTAACTCCTATCATATAGTTGAAAAGGCATTTTCGATTTGAGGTTATATTTAATGATTAAAACCATTTGTATAATAAGATTTACTATGCATGAAAGGAATATCCACAAAAAACTTGCTTTTGATTTATAGGATAAGACTCGGTTCAACTCGGCTTCAGTTATAACTTAATTATAATATATATGACTTAATTAATATCTTATATTTTATATTATATATAATATAAAAAAAGGACTCGCTCATATAAAAACTAAAAGAAAAATTCCTAAGCTCAAACTCGACTTGAAAAGTCAAATTCAAACTCGACTTGAAAGCTCAAGTTCGAACTCGGCTCAACTTTGGCTTGAACTAGCCCTAAGTGCTGATCGAACTGAGCTGAGTTGGCCAGTCAAGCTTGAGGACCGAGTTGACCCAAACTCAAGCTGGGTTAGGCTAACTTGATTCCATTCGGTAGGGCTGTGTATGGTTCGGTCGTTCGATTTTGAGGGGTGATACCCAATCGAAACTAACTCAGTCAGTTTTCAATATTTAACAACCGAACTGAACTGATGAAGCCTCACTAACCGAACCAAACCAGATAAATTATGGTCGGGTCGATTTTGTCGGTTTCATGACAACGTTCAAAAAATTAAGAAGATCCAAATTATGATGGACCACGCCAATGTAAAAACTGGTAAATAACTATTAATACTTTTTATAATTATATGCTATAAAAGTTTTGGATAAAACTGAAAGTGAAATTTGACTTTTCCCTTCATCCAGGTCTGTTTGACCTTATCAACGGATTGGATGGCAAATACACATTGCAAATCTTCTTCAAGTGGGCCCTGTGACATTTTTAATGGCGAGTGCTCAATCAACAAGGTTTCCTATGGTGTGGTTCACTTGAGATTTGAATACGATTAATTTTTTAGAACACATCCTAAAATGGACTGAGAAAACAAATGGACGGCGTGGATATATAAGATATTATCAAGGTGGCCCATGGTTGGGATATATATATATATATATATATATATATATATATATATATATATATATATATATATATATATATATATAGACACACACACCTATTTGGTTTGGTTGAAAATTGTTTATAATTTTCACAAACCGACAATTAAACCAACATTCTCGATTTTTAATATAAAAAACTGAATTGACTCAAAATAGAATGAAAAATTGACCTAAAATCGATCAGTTTGGTTCAGTTCAGTTTGGTCAATTTTATTGGTTTGGTTGATTTTTTGAATAGCCCTAATGCTCGGCTCATGTCCAAATGTGCCTCATATCGACCATGTTTTTGGAGTTGCAAGCCAACATGAGCTGGCATAGATGACAGACAGTGTAGACATGATAGATGTATACCATGGCAGGGCTCGATAGAACTTTAATTGCAAGGGCTTCCCATTATTGTAAGAAATTGGAGTCCTGTTGACTAGGCCGTTAAAAGAAAAAAGGGTAAGGGGCGCCTGTTTGGTTGGCATCTGAAAACCTATTTCCACCTTAAAATATGAATTTTAGCATAATCTAATTTTAACTTATGCTATTGGCGGCAAATTCCAGCCAAACATGGATTCCATTAGGAAATTTAAATTGGCTAGAAATGGGATTAGTGGAAACAATGCGAAGGATTGTTTCTATGGAAGGGAAAAGAGGTGGAAGTGAGCGTGATTCAATATTGACGATAATACACAAGGGTGGTGACCACCTTGATGTATGCGTTTTATATCCACATGGTCCATCCATTTTGAGAGCTTAGTTAAGGGCAGATCTAAATCTCAAGACCACACCACAGGAAAACAATGTTGATTGAATCCACTATTAAAAGCTTTCTAAGGCCAATATAATGTTTATTTGCCATCCAACCCAATCATATGTTGCGGACTACTATAGGCCAGGGTACAAGTTTTTAGGCTGATCTGAAGCCCTAGTGGGCCATACTGTAACAATTGGATTACACCGTTTTCAGCCAAATAGAATTTGGATTATATAGTTTTCAACCAAAGGGCAAGTTCCGAATGGAATCTGTTCCTATTTAGTTTCTATAATTTTGAATTCCAACACTGAAATTTGAATTTTCTCTGGAAGCTAGATTCTGCAACCAAACAGGCGGTAGAGGTGGACACAATTTGGATGGTGACTCCTACACCACCCAGCTATCTAGTAGAAAATCTGCTCTGCAAGCCCCACCATGATGTATGCATTTTATCTATCCCGTTCTTCCATCTTGCCAGCTCAATTTAGGGCATGAGCCCAAAAATGAGGCAGATCCAAACCACAAGTGGAACACACCACATAAAACAGTGGGGATCGAAGGCCTGCCGTTGAAAACTTATTGGGGGCCGTACATAATGGTGGGCCCACCGATCTTTCCCACCAGCTAGCTGGGTGTAGGGATCACCAGCCAAACGACGTCCACTAAAGATCCGCTGAAAGTGCTTGTCCCGAACATGCTCCACTAGAGCAGTGCTAATGGGGACTTCCAGGCCGTCGATTGAGTGGATTCTACGGTGTAGATTTTCTCGCCCAATAATCTGACCAATCCACTCATCAGGTGCACCATATTTTGCAATTCAGATGGAAGGCTAAGGGTGCATCTGGTTGCACCAGATATCATGATATCTGGTGCACCCAAAAGCAGACGCCACTTCCCTGTGCACTGGAAGTTCCTATGGTTGGAAACTACGTGGGCCCACAGAGATATTGCCGCTGTTTCGCAAGACCATCGTACAACAGGAGTCCAAAACTCAGGTGGGCCATATCACAGAGGGGATTGAGTGCCTACCGTTGGAAACTTTTTGGGGTCCGCAAAAGTTTTGTATTAGGATGATATTTGTACCTACAGTTTACCTGACTGGTAATAGCTCTATGAACGGCTTGGATGACATATAAACATCATGGTCGGCTCCAGGAAGGTTTCAACGGTGGACGTTTCCGTTCTAACCGTTTGGGGTTGTAGACCCAACTGAGTTTTGGATCTGCCTGATTTTTGGACTCTATGTCAACGTGGTCTTGTGAAATTGGTGGACGGAGTGGATTTGTCCCGGGCATCTCTTTGTAGGCACCACATAGCTTCTGACCGCATCGCGTACACCAAACGCACCCTAAACTAATGTCATCTCACCAGTCGATTTGTTTCATGCATGGTGGGCCACCATGATAGACGTATTTGAGCGTGGGCATGTGTGCCATCTTCACGTACGCGAATTAGATTATGACAGGTTGAGTAGCTATCTCACGTCACCAACTTCTATGGGCCCACCGTGTTGTATGTGTTATATCCACACCTTACATCCATTTGGAGAGATCATTTTAGAGCATGATGTAAAGAATAAGATAGATCCAAATCTCAAGCGGACCCACCAACGAAAACAGTAGGGACAATGACCAGACCATTAAAACCTTCCTACGGCCCACCATGATGTTTATTTGAGATCCAACCTGTCCATAAGTTCACACATGCATGGAAGAAGGGAAAAAAAAATAAGCTTGATCAAAAACTTCTGTGCCCCAAGAAGTTTTTAATGGTAGGAGATCAATCTCCAGCGTTTTCATTGGTGAGGTCCACTTGAGCTTTGTATCTGCCTTATTCTTTGTCTCATACCATAAAATGATCTCTCCAAATGGATGGACGGTGTGGATACAACACATGCATCACAGTAGGGCCTACAGAAGTTGGTGACGTCACTTCGTAGCAAGATAGCTACTCAACCTGTCTAATCCGCGTCCCATCTTCACAGCGTGTACGTGATCCCCTGAGTAGCCATAGCATTTGTCTCTATCATATATATGTTGCCATTATCTTTCGTTCCAAAAATCAAATCAATACGTGGCATTTGTTGAGAAATCTATGCCGTTGTGAGAAATCTATGCCGTCCAACCGTTTTGTGAGATCATTTAAGGCCTTACGACAAAAAATGAACGGGATCCAAGACTCAAGTGGGACGCAATAAAGCAAAAGGTGGGTAGGAAAATTCCTACCGTTGAAACCTCTATGGGGTCCACAGTGATGTTTATATTCCATCCATACCGTTCATAATGTCATACCGTTTATAATGTCGTTCACAAATATTATCCTGATTCGAAACTTCAGTGGCCCCACGAATATTTCAACTGTAGAAGTTCAATCGTCACGTTTGCGGCCCACTTGAGTCTTGGATCCAGTTCATTTTCATTCGCAACACCTAAAATGTTCTCACACAACGGTTGGACGGCATAGATTTCTAACACACATCACGGTGGGCCCCACCTAGATTCCGAGCGCAGGAGATGCCCGCGAAAGGCTTTCGCAGGCAATCCGCGTACCAACTAAAACACAATGTGTGGGGCCATCAAGGTATTTGAATGACATCTAACCCGTCCATCATGTTCGCCCCTTGTGTTCTCCTTGGTGTTCAAGAATCACATCGGCCCAAAACTCAGGTGGGCTTCACCATCTAAAATCATTCCTAAAATTCCTAAAATTGCATTCTATGGTCTCAATAATTTTTTTGGAAAGGCCTGATTTTCGGGGTGGCCACTCAACTCAACCTTGTGTGGCGCATCTTCTGAACGTAATGGATGGCATGTAGAAAACACAATGGCCGATCTGGAAAGCTTTTTGGTGGTGGGCATCGCCATCCCTACCAGTCTCGATGGTGTGGCCCACCTGACTTTTGGGTCTGGTCCTGAGTAGATGTAGCTGGACTATTTTAATTTAAGTACAATTTAGGGTACATTGCCAAACCCGCTCGACCCGACCCGTACTCCGACCCGTGTATCCCGACCCGTTCCACCCAACCCGAACTATCCCGTTTATGCTAGTTTATTGCTTTTAGCAATTTCTATATAGCATTATCAATAGATTGAATGATCAATAAACATTAGGGTGGATTCTAGAATCTTTTAATGGTGGGAGTTCAATGATCACTGATTTTTATGGTGTGGTTTACGTAAAGCTTTTATCTGCTTCCTTGTTGGGACTATGTCCTATAATAATCTGGAACCGTAGATGGATGGCATGAATTTACAATATATATATCAAGGTGAGCCTCATGGTTAGGGTCTCACCCACATGGCTGGTTCCGGGTCTCATCGACTCTCACCCAAAGCTGGTGCTCATCTCACACTTATAGGGAGCGGATTAGGTGACATCCGAGATCCACCAAGGTGGGTGGTCCCTGACTATGTGTCTTAAATCCACACCGTCCAACTATTTTGAAAGATCATTTAGAATATGATACCAAAAAATGAAGCTGACTCAAATTCTTAGGTGGAACCACGCCATACAAACATAGTCCTAACCCGACTCGACCCGACCCGACCCGGTTTAGCATATAGGGTAGGGTAGGGTTAGGGTTAACCCTTTTACAAGTAGGGTAGGGTTAGGGTTGAGTCAGCCCAACCTGGCCACGACACGGACCGAAACCCGAACCTTTAAATATATTTAGGTTCGGTCCAGGGTTGAGCCTAACCCAATCCTTAACCCCAACCAGTGTGCAGGCCTACCTACGAACCATCTCTCGCGAGAACTCGTGAGAAATTTTTTAGGGCTCATCACACGTGATGTGTACCTAAAATCTGAGCCGTCCATGTGATGTAGCACTTTGAAAAACCTTCAGGGCCCGACTTTCAACTTGGTTCACAAATCTGGTGGGCCAAGGCAAATGGAAACAATTCCTCCCTTTGATTTGCCTCTTTTTCTCTTTTATGGCCCACTAGAGTTCTGGAATCAGGTTGAAATTTGGGCCTTAGGGGTTTTTCGGAGTGCTACATCACATGACAACTCAGATTTTAAGGACACATCACGTATGATTAGCCCTAAAAATCTCTCACGAGTTCGCGTGAGAGATGGTTCATGGTTGCGCATTCCTCTCTCTCTCTCTCTCCTCTCTCTCTCTCTCTCTATATATATATATATATATATATAAACCCCACACACCTCTTCAAGTTTCCACATGAAAGCAAGCTACGCAAGAGAAGGCTCCAGCAATATTGGTCATAGAACGGCATATGAAGAAAGAAAAACGTGTCTTTTAATCCTTTCAATCAGTCACCAAAGAACAATCCATAGCCATTATAATCAGAAAATGGGAGCGTTTGGCAGTGTCGTAGGACTATCACATTGTCTTGCCTCATGAACTGGTACTTGTTAGAGCCTGATTTTGCAGCTTCTAATCCAGCAAGATACAATGGTTAGTAATTCTTCATTGTTCCCCTTCACGTTTTCAAATTCTGCTGCATTTCACTACGATTGGGTAATTGGCTCGTGAGTATCAGTTAGTTGTTCGTAGGCGGGAGGGATGGAGTTCAGTAGCTCGGACCGGAACAATCGCAATCAGATGAAAAGATATTCTCCTACCAACTCAGACTCTTAGAGTGCGTTTGGATGCTCAGTTGAATTGAATTGTTATAAACCAATCGATAAATAAGTAATGACCAAAGTGGGTAAGCCCCATTTCCATTTCACAACTCCATGCGTTTCAATCTTGGTCGTTTTCTCTTTTTCATGAAGCAATCTATTGCAATTCATTTCAATTGAGCATCCAAACCTGCATTTGATTTGCACATTGAAACCAAACCTGTTGCCGGAAGAACAACCCGATGGAATCAGCTATCGATCGTAATAATAGAAACCTGTATTATCATCAGCAGAATCGATCTGTCGTCAACACAAAGATCATTACTGTGATGAAAATCATGGGTAGAAAAGTAACACGGGATCGACGTGCGTCTGCTGTCGGAATGTCAGTGGGCATTGCACACTCCTCCCCATTGAAATACACCCTTGAAGGAAATCCATCACCTGCAACTATGTTGATGCCCGGCGTCCGTCTTTTCGTGAATGAAATCACCGACTGTTGCTTCCCGGGCACACGTGGATCGACCGACGGTTTAGTCCCATTTGTTTCACCCATCAGATAAGTCAGACCCATCAAGCCCTGGAAGAAGATGGTGTTATTGATTTCTGGCATCTTTGTTCCATTGAATGAATACACATTCTCGTAGCCGTGGTAGTAGGCCTTGCGCATCTGAATCGCCGTGAACCAGTCTTGGAACGTGTATTCCTCCCAATTGAATATAGTCATCCTGGCTGTCCATCCTTTCCGGTAGTCTGTGAATATGTGCCAATTGATGCTAACACCGCAGTTATCACCACATGGTAGAGGGTTGGGGACGGGGTAGTGTTTTATTTTTGCCCAAGCTTTGGCCTTTGCCGTCCGGTTTTCGAATGGAACAAGAAGAGCTTCTGATGGGAGGAGCAATGGTGTGGCGTCTGGATTGCATTTTGATGTGTCAGCACACCCACAAGCACAAGTATTGCATGGGATGACAGTGTCATTGTAGAAGGCGGAGAAAGAAACGCAACACCGAGAATTCTTGTTCTTGGGCCGAGTTATGTTGCATACTACTTGCCAGCTAGCAATGGCGTATTTCACCGCCGTGAGCCCGGTCTTGTCCGGGAACTCCGTCGGGTTTACTCTAATGGGTGGCCCACATTTGTAGTTCGGATTGAGAACGCCATTGATCTTCCAATGCTGGGGTGCATATAGAGCGGTCCGGTTCATGTCAGGCGGGACCTTATACACTACTAACTCAAAGGCGGCCTTCGATTTGTTCCCGTCCATGGAAGTAGGCAAAAGACTGCCGTTCCGACAACAGAAGGGTATGTTTCCAACTACATTGTCCTTCTCTCGGTCAGGAGGGAGATCGGAGATGACTGGCCTCTTCTCACAGTTCATGACAGGAGTGAAATCGAAGTCTTTATAGAACTTTCCGGCATCGCCGTAGATGCAGTCTGCATAGTCTATCTTGTGAGTGTAGGCACCTTTCATTGAGTAGATGAACTCTCCTCTCATCCATTCCCATGTTAGGTTCCAGCTGTCGAGGCGGCCTAGCGGGTGTTTGTTGTCAATCAACACCTGGGCAATGTAGTTTCCTTCATAGGACTGCGTTACATCATAAGAGATGATGAGATCGCCATCTTGACGTGGTAGGAACTTCGTTGGTTTGGTGATGTTGGGCTTGAATTTAGGGTTCAAGACGCAGCACACATGCATTTCTGTCTCTGCACAAATGGAAGCAACAAGAAGTTAGGGTTAGGGTTTGGTTTGGATGGAAGCTGTTGATGAAGATGAGAGAAATTGTATTATGTTCGCTGCTTCATTTATATAGTATCCCAGGAAGCTGATTTCCTACCAGTTGGACCAGCTGTTTGATCATCTATACCGTCCATCTGATGGGCCACATGAAAGATCTCGAATATCCACAGATTGGAAGATCTTGCCATCCAATCTTTGTTACTTTATTGTTTGATGGGGGCCAATATATATTGCGCTACTTCACTCTATTGGGAGGATACTTTTTGAAGGATAGGATTGTCTCAGGTTCAAGAATTTTCTTGCATGGCCCATTGAAGGTGGGGCCCATCAGATCGATGTTCTAGCTAGCACGGAATCATTGGGCCACTTGTAGTGACTCCAGGTGAAGCGGATTGCGTGGTGTGCCACACACCACGTGTTGTGTTGAGGTCACCAAGATCTGTGGGCCCCACCATGACGGTATGTTTTATATCCAAACCGTCCCTCCATTTTGTGAGATAAAAAATGAGACAGATCCAAATCTCAATTGGACCACACCACAGAAAGCAGTAGGGATTGAACGTCTACCGTTTGGATTCATCTGATATTTGTTTTTCCAGTCCATTCAGGTCCGTGGGATCTTATGAACAGGTTTGATGGAAAATAAACGTCATGGAGGGCCCTAAGAAGGTTTCAATGGTGGAAATCATTGTGCCCAGTGCTTTCTATGGTGTGGTCCATTGGATCTGTCTCATTTTTTGGCCCAAGCCCTAAAACAATCTCTCCAAATGGACGGACAGTGTGGATATAAAACATACAGTAATTGGTGGCGTCAACACACCACCGAGGTCGGCACACCACGCAATCCGCTTGCGACTCCAGGCCCTAGGGATTCCACCTGGGCTAAGGGTCATTCTGACATATATTGCTTTGATTTTTAAAATCCCATGATGCATAACCAAATTCTCAGTAGATATATTTCAAGATTTTAAAAATCTCAGCATTTTTAAATCTTTCATAATTTTATCACGATTCTAAACTAAAATTCATTTAACAGTTAAAATAAATAATTTTATACCTCTTTTTTGAAATCTTTTAAAACAATTTACTAATTTGCAATAAATATTTTCAATATATATTTAATCTTGAATAAAAAACTTCTCATTGGCCGGAATGAAGTTAATATTATTAATTTTTTATTTTCTTTTTACACAAGCACCCCACACACACACCATGGACTCCGTAATGGTATTTCACCACCCATGGGTACTTGAACCCTAGACCTCATTGTTGAAACTTATGGGACTCCACCACTGATGAGGCAAGGATGAGGACCCAATAATATTATTGATATGTTAATTGACTTTTATTGAAAAATAAAGTTAATATTATTTAAGATTTAAGTAAATGAAAAAGAAAATGCATTTTATTTTGTTTTTTTTTATTGATAGACGATATTAATTTTATGGTCCTGGGGTGATGCCGATGCATGATACCTATTAACCAGTAGGCTTCTCACAGGCTGCTGGTATTTAAAATCATGCATGTGAGAGGTGATCCTGAAAAGGTGCAAAGTGCACATACTATGCCTATTAGTTTTGCCATGGACCCAAAAATCAGCCGTACGCAACGCTCAGGTGGGCCACATGACAGGGAACAGTGGATAAGGAGATACCCACCATTGATTGCAATGAGACCCACCTGTGTATTAAAATGGCCTGATCTCTGCGGCATCCCTTCATCTAGGGTAATTGCGATCATATGAATGAATTGGATTGCATCTGCACAAGAAAGTTGACTCTCCATGAAACCAATGGTGTGGATCTCTTCTCAACTGTTTTCGAGTGGTGTGGTCCACCTGAGTAACAGATTGTCATGATTTTTTTTCCCCCATGTTGAAATGAGAAGCGACACATCTAATGGTCGAATTGGATTTATCAATGCATCATGCCAGGGATCACAAATGATTCAATGGAAACAATTTCACCAAAATTAGAGATAAATCGTTTGCATTGAATCATTTCCCCCACATAAGCATCCAGAGAGAGTAATGAAATGCTTACTTTTACGAACCGGAGCCGGGCACTTATAACCATCATTTGCAAGCCGTATCGTCTTTGGCATTGGAATCCCCGGCGGTTTCACCCCGAACTGTGTTCCTTTGAGATCGATCGTCACCTGAATTTGATTCCAATCAGCAGCCGTCTCTATCGAAGTCTTCAAATCTGTCTGTGGATAACCAGATAGATACGTCCCATTCCCCACACGGGCAGGCAAATCTTCACCATCCATGATCACAGCCCCATCTGCCGACACCAAGATCTCATCATGTTGAAAACCAATGAACATCTTCCACGCCTTGAGATCATTCGGGCTGGCATTCAATATCATCACCGTCGCTTGAAATGCATAGGCCTGCGCGGTCGCATTCTTTACATGCGGGAATTCCTTTTCCCGTGAGGTGAAGGCGTATGATAGAAAAATCCCATTGCAGTTGTTTAACGCCGGCGGTGGTGCCGCTTTTTCTTCATCGTAGTCTTGTGCATGGCTGTTAGAAACCATGTAACAAACCAAGAAAGATGTGAAGAGAAGCGCTCGGAGTACCATTCCTCTTGATTTTTTTCCCTTTTAATTGAGTTGGGATGAATTCTCAAGGAAATTTTGAATTTTGAAACATGGGTTTTTTCCGTAAGGCGGTTTTCTGAGACCTAGTGCCGGATTTGGAGTGGATCGGATTGTGAAATCCGGCATTTCTATGTAGTTCTCTCCATAACTTGGCAAGCCGCGAGAGGTTGGAGAAGAGAAGGTAATTGAAAGAGTGAAAGGAAACCGGATTGAGAGGGGGTGATGAATTGGTGAGGTTGACGAAGACTAAGTCAGTGAAATCTCCTCCTCTACCATAGCGACAGTTTTGGAGGGAAGGACGGTTGCTGTCCCAACACATGCATCCTCATCACATGCACCTTTACACGCAGTACGTGTTCCAACCTGGTGAGTTCGTTGGACATCGTAGCTTTCCATAAGATGGCACCAACGGTGAATATGACCAAAGGTGAAAAATCAGGCTAGTCAGCTCATCAGGTGGGCCATGTCTATATGAAAAGAATGAATTGTACTCGCTTCAATTTTGGGTATGGTCATCTTCATGTGAAGGACACCTTATGAACGGCTCTGATGATGTATGGTAAGGTTTGTGTGGGCTCCTGAACATCCAGAGAAAAGAACATGTAACGGTCTCTAACATTTTCATAATTCAGGACGGAGAAAAACTTGGATACTCTGGCGGGGTGATGAATGATACGCAGGCACTTATGAAATTACTTAGAAATTGCATACGTACCATTTAAGTAGTCAAATTATATTCCCAGTTTAATTAGATGTATCAAAATATACCCTTGATTATCTGACTATCGAATTAGTGGACATTTGATGGACGGTTTTGAACCATGGTCCTGTTTTAACAAGCAAGTGTTCATGAATCAGATCTTAGGATCATTCAACAAAAATGATATTGGGACCATGACTTAGTCACAGTGAATACCACAACTTAGTCGGTTTAAGTTGATTAAATGTATGCCACGTGTACAATTTCTAAGTGCATGTGTATTAAGCGTCATACAGAGCCTGAGCATCATACAACTCCTTCAGGTAAACATGTTGAATTAAAAAAGTTCGTTTGGCCGCTGTCGCCCCTCAGTATTGAGTGGCGTGACCACAACATCACCCAGCTAGGAGGTGTTTTGTGATCTGGGGGCCACCGTGATGAATGTGCTTTACATCCACGCCGTCCTTCCGTTTTGTCAGATAATTTTAGATCATGAGCCCAAAAATGAAGCAGATCCCAAGCACAAGTGGACAACACCACAATAAACAGTGGGGATCATGACATACACTGTTGAAACGTTCCTATGGCCCACCGTAATGTTTATTTTCCATCCAACCAGTTGATAAGGTTACACAGCTCTAGATGAAGAGAAAACGAAAATATCAGCTTATTCCAAAACTTTTATCGCCCCAAGATGCCCCGAATTCCCCACACCACCTAGCTGGGTGCTGTTGAGGTCACTACCCAATGCACTTCCCCTGCAGGTCCATGTACGACGATCTGAACCGTTGGTATCCTCGTCACTATCATAGAAGAAGGTATATCATCCCATAATCATGCTTCAGGAATGATCTTAACCACTGCTTTTTAGCGTTGAATACGAGTCATCGTGCATTTTGCTCTCATGGTTCAAAGTTCACAATATGGTCACAATTATCCCTTCATCTTACAGTGGCCGCAGCATAGAGTCCACAACATGGACGGTTCAGATCATGAGACCAGTCAGCAGGTGGATCCCAATGGACGGCGACACAACTGGATCCTGAATCCGGACGGACGGAGGGAAAACGAAAGCCTTTGGCAGGAACTTCGGGCTACAGGAATTTAGGTGGGGCCGACCTTGAGGTTAGTGAGAAATCCACTTCGTCCATTCATTTTTTCGAGACAAAAAATGAGGTAGATCCGAAACTCAAGTGAGCCACACTACAGGAGAAGGTGGGTAAGGAAATGCTTACCGATGAGGCTTCTCTGGGCCACACTTATGTTTATATGACGTCCATACTGTTCAAATCTTCATTCCTACTGGGATGAGCTGAAAACACAGATATTAGCCTGACCCAAGACTTCTATTGACCGGTGAATATTTCAACTGCGTAAGTTCATTACTAACTATTTTGACCTACATGAGTTTTCGATCTGTCTCATTTTTTGTCCATATTTTAATATTATTAGAGGTGGGCACAAACCAAGCCGACTTGAAAGCTCGGCTCGGATTGGTTTGAAAAAGCTTGGCTTGGATTGGTTCAAATGAAAGTTCAAGTCAAACCAAGCCACAAAGACAAGCTTGTTCGAAAAAACAAACCAAGCTCAAACTAAGGCAATACCAGCTCGGCCAGGCTCGAAGCTCGATTTCATTTAGCTTGGTTTGATTTGGCTTGATTCAGCTCGTATATTGTAAGCATCATGTTTCCTTGTGGTGTGATTCACTTGAGCTTTGGATATGATTCCATTTTGGGATCATGTCCTAAAATGATATGTAAAGCAGGTGGATAGCGTGGATAATACATATACTTGATGACATGGATAATACATAATACATATACATGAATGACATGGATAATACATAATACATATGCATAAACATGAATGCATGCTGTTTCCTTGCACTTGTAAAATTATGCTTGTGTACTCATTTGGAGGATGTTAAGCGTCATATGGTAAGGCATGTTTGCACTTTTTTTTTTTCCTAACTTTTTAAATTCTTTTCTATTTAAGTAAACAAGAAAAAAAAGAGCCACCACCTATTTGAACTCAGCCCCGTTCAAAATTTTCAGCCAAACCGATCCCAGCTCGAACTAGATTTTTTTGGAGTAAATCAAATTGGGGCCACATGGGTCGGCTTGAAACCCAAACCAAGCCGATCCACAAACTGAGGTGGCAAAAAAATAAGTCAAACCAAACTAGGGCTAACTCGGCTCGGCTTGGATCATTGCCCACCTCTAAATATGGTCTAAAGTCCTGTGGTAGCCTTTCGTCGAGAAATTGGCTTCTAAACCGGAATGATCATAGCCTCGTCAAGCTAAAAAGCTCGAGTAACTTTAGTAAGGCAACGGGACGTTACTTTGCTAACCTGGATCGAACGATTTCATGTGGACCAGATCCACACCGTCTATCAGGTCTGCCACCTTGCATTTGAACTGATACCCAAAAATCAGGCGTAGGAAAGAGCTGAGGTGAGAAGTTCGAGCATTAAAATCGTAGAAATTGAGTGTGGATCTACCGTCACCGTCATGTGTATATGCCGGCCCATCCACTCATCAACTGACGCCCCACACCTGGATAAATTGGATTACCCAAAAATCTGGACACTTCAAGACTCATGTGGACCATACCACGTGAATTGGTATGATTTTACACCGTTTCTTACGGTGTGGTCCACCTAAGTGTTGAATGTAAATTAATTTTAGGACCCACTACAAAAATGTGATGGCGCACATGATGGACGGTGTGGATGTAGTTCATGATGGGCACGACTTGGGTGAGACCCCGGAACCAGCGATGTGGGTGGGACCTGACATGTCATCACACCATTCGCCCACCTAAGCAATATACATGTGGGACTTTCACACATGACAAACGCAATTTGCATTAGGACCTGACGTCCATCAGTCACTGTTTCGAGGTCTCAGCGAATCCCCTCATTCGTCTCTCTCTTGCAAACCTATTGTGAGAGATCTGATTCTCTCTTTCGCCCCTTCGCGCCCCCTTTATAAAATTCTTTAGGACTCTCAATCTTCTGTTACATCAAATCGGATGATTTCTTTTGCTCGTATTTTCCTCGCTAGGAAACCTGTATGGATTTCGAATTTTCCAAAGTTATTCTCGCTGGAATTGAAGGCAACGCCGCCGGAATCGGCCAAGCTCTTGTGTTGACCTTCTGCGTCTCTGGGATCCAGTCAGTGTATATCTCACCAGGCGTCTTCAAGAAACTCTATCAGCTCTCTCTCTCTCTCTCTCTCTCTCTCTCTCTCTCTCTCTCTTTCTCTCTCTCTCTCTAATTCTTTGATTTCTCAGTTCTATTTGTGGATTTTTGATTGCGCTGGAACGAATGGAGAGAATGTGGAATTTTCTTTAGTCCCAAGTTTTGAAAGAGCATTTGGATGGGAAATTTTCATTTTTCTTTTTCGTTCTTGAAATATCAAGGGCATGGAGTTAATGCATTTTGTACTTGCATTTTCACTAAATCATTTTGAGGAACATGTTATTGCTTATCTGATAGTTTACTTCCATTTCTTAAGTTGTGGCTCCCAATCCGGGCTATCCAAATCACTGGCCCTATTTCCAACTTACTATAGCTCGAAATTCACACTGATCAGACAATCTCAACTATCTGATTTTGCTTGTGAAATTTGGACTATTGATCATTTCATTTTTAACCGCCCATTGAATGGCTATCAACTAGATTGTTTGGATTGCTAGGTTCAGGGGTAATTTTGTTTGAGGCTTTAGCAATGATGGGCCCCACATACTCACTGCACCTGAGTAAGGTGCAGCTTGTTTATTTTACTGCATTACTTTTTGTAATGTTTTCACATTGGAACATCCGATTGCACCAAACTACTTCTAACACAATCCAAGAAATCAGTTGGTGCTTATCTTTGGAAACTCGCTCAAATAGTACTGGAATTGCCAAGCTAACCCTTAAACCTCAAATCCTGTAATGTTGAAGCAATTGAATTCCACGGAAACACTTCAGTGAAATGCTACTCTCCTTGAGTAAAATGCAAAGTTCCAAATGTTTGATCTTAACTGGATTACACCTTTCTTAGATTATTGAAATATACGGAATGGATTTTTGTTGTCTTTTCTTAGTTAAAATAAGATCTAACATAGCCTCATCTTGATTTCAGGTCCACTAAGCGATTTGGCCTAGATGGAAGCAGTTCGAACACCTGTCATTTTTTTTTAAACTCGTGCAAAATATCATTTGTTTTCTTTGGTCATTAATAGGTAAGTTGCTAGTTTTTTTTTTTTATTATTGTTTTTTAGTCAGTGTTTCTGTTACCTACTATAGAAATAGTTTTTGGTGGCTTTCAAAAAAAAGAAAAGGTTTTAGGGTAGAGTATTTCCTTAATATACGAAGCAATTATGTAGACTTAAAATTATCTTTGGACTGTTGAGCAGTGATAAAGCCATGTCCAGAAGCAGTACCAGCAATGCCCCTACAAGATGCTTAGATTCAAACCTGTAGTTGAAGGTTGAATCTTTTTTTTTTTTTTTTTTTTTTTTGTGTGTGTGTAGTTGAAGGTTGAAGGTTGAGTCTTGATGTTTGAAGACGTGTGGGGGGTTTTTTTCCCCCTCTTTCTTGGTTAATGGTTCCTTTTTGGGTGACCCAATTCAAAATTACACTTTTGGAAATATTTTGATGGAACACAAATCTCTTTGAGACCCCAAATTAATTGGGATAATGCTCTGATGACGAATAGTAATCTCTCCAGGACTATTAGGAAGCTACTTGATTGCATAAACACTTTATTGCAATTCTCAAGTTTGTTAAATTCTAAATTGATATCAATGCAGGGTCCTACAAAACACAAGCAGAATACTCTCATTTGTTACTGAAACTCTAGCTAGTGGGTGTTGTGTCAACTTTTATTGAATTGAATTATTGCATTTCTATTTCATTGAGCATCCAAATGCACCCTATGTTTGAAAGTTAACATTTTATATGGATTAAATATGTAGCAACATTGTGTTGATTAATTTCCTGTGTATTTGAATAGTTTATGCAGTTCTGCTCTAGTTCATTGATTTTGTTGCAGAAAGTTGATGATGTAAACACTTGAAGTTTTGAAAGGAAATTATGTTGTTATGTGTTCAGTTCTTAGCGAAATCCTCGAGAATGAGCAGCCCGTGCCACACCACGATTGATTTTGCATTAAGGAGTGTTTCAAACAATATGCGTTTCTGTCTCTATTCTACAATGTAACATTGTTGGCGTAAAAATTCCCCCACAGTTAATTGATTCAAAAAACAACTTTGACCTCTGGAAGAAACATATATTAGAGGGCTTGGAGGCTATTTTGTTTATTCGGTGTGGATTGAAAATTATGTAGTACTCTGTTAGCGTACAACAATCCATAAACATGGACAGTGGCAATATGCATATGGCATGCTTGCAAATGAAAAACTCTCCATCCATCCGCATATCATCCATGCACATTTATATATGCATGTCCATCCATGTAGCATATATATAGCAAGTTGTCTCGAAGCCCCTTGTTAACAAAGGGTTATTTAATCTCAATGCATTCTCATGCAGGTACCCGAAGACAAGTGCTTGGGATATAATGTTGGGAATGAATCTATGGGGCACCATTTCCAGTGTCATCTAGATGTTTGGTTTGCCATGGGAAATGGGTTTTAAGGTAGTCCACTTCTGCAAGCAATACCCGAAACCAGCTTAGGATGTGCCTTTGCGGCACGGTGGGCTAGAACTTCATATTTCTGACAACCCACAAGTTTGTGAGCATTGTTGTATTGTCGTTGTTGAGCGACAATCCCCTATTAATTGTAAATGTATGTATGCTTACAAAAGCTCATTGACAACATTCTTTCCTTCTTTCTTCTTCTTCTTTTTTTTTTTTTTTTGGATTATTCATGACTTTAGTGATTGGTGTTATTTGTTACTGCAGATTTTGATAGAGCAGAAAACCATCTATTAATGCTCAAGGAGAAGTTGGGAGCGTTGAATTTGTTTTAGTCGCACTCCAGGCTATTGGGGTTATAAATATTGCGTTATTCTATGCATGATGCCAAGTGGTTGGTTTTGAAGGTTTCGTTGTTGTTTTCTTCATAGATGAACCTGGTGGCAATTGTGGGCGTCTCTTGCATCAGCATCGTCTTGCTTTTTTGCAGGAATCCTTTAGGATTTGCTCACATGCAAACTCCTTCATAGACACTGGTGTTAAATTTTCAAGTTCATCAACTCTATGCTGGGAGATGCTTTAGATTTGGTTCATTGACCCATTTTAAAGGTTGTTGCTGCAAATGCTTGATGGTGGAGGAGTGAGTAGTTTGTTAGCCGGTTTTGGGTATTAATGTTCAAAGCCTTCTCAGATGGTTCGTGAGCAAGTAGAAGTCTATGGGGCTGTTTCTTCATGATTTGTATGGCCAGGAGGGAAATTTTTTTTTCCTTTTCTTTTTATTAGTTTTGTATTTGATGTGAGTATATTTTCTTTATACAACCCTGTTTTGGCTTGGGTTTTTTGGTGGGCGTGACCCTGTTCTTTCTGTCAGGCCCACCCGAATAGTTGTACTTTTATTTTTCAACATCAATATATTTCAAGTGGTATTTTTGAAAATTATACACATTTCAAGTTGTAACAAAATTTGTCTAAGAATGTGAAGACTTATTTACGTTTGCATTGGAGAGAAGGGAAGCCTAAGTTCTTGGCTAGCAATGACCATAAGTGAGGCAGCTTAGTAAAGGCCATATCTCTCTAATGGTCAGCCTTCAACTAATAATAATAGTTGTGACACACAACAGCCTGGTAAAGTCCATCTCTCTCTCTCTCTCTCTCTCTCTCTCTCTCTCTCTCTCTCTCTCTCTCAATTTCACACTCAATTATGACAACAACTAAAGATAGAGCCTTCCAAATAACCTTTTGGAATGGTCACAGCGGTGGAACTTCAAAATGATGAACAACATACTGCGCTTTTAGGAAGGCATTAGTTAGATAATGCCCCTTAAATGATTTGTTCATAAACTAGTAGGCCACATACAAGATTGGAACATGGAAGTCTATGAAGGCCAGCTAACCCCACACTGATTAGTTTCTCTATTGTTGAGATGGGTTATGGTATTTCATTTTAACAGAGGATCCAAACACTTCAGTCTCCACTATTAGATTCTAATCCAAATAATCTTAATATCTAATCACTCCGAATTAGCAGTATCATATTCAAGCAAAGTGGGGCTTCTGATGCATTTTTTTTTCACAACGTTTTTAGTAGAAAAAAGAAATAGAAATGCAATTTTTATCCACTTTCCACTTAGATACCACCGATCCTCCAAATAGGTAGCAGCTATCTAAAAGGACTTATATCTCATCATACATTGGTATTCGTATTTTTATCCTTGGAAGATTAATTACAAAATATACGCTTTAATCAGACACTACTACACTTTAAGACACATTGGTGAAATAATCAACCATAATTTTACAAGTCAGCAGAGGATCCAGATATGAAAAGCCCCGCAAGAGAAGAAATCAACCATCCCAAGTTATTTGTTGCACATACATGAGTGCACTTCCATCTTGAAATTAGTTGGTAAGTAAGACATTTTACTATGAATGTAGATAACACAGTTCAAGCGGGATGCATGACAGGGAAAAGTCCTGCATCTGCTACATTGTTTGATCATTTATAGGTTAGTTCCTCTTGGTTGACACAACCACACAACATCGCAATTTAATTCAACTGAGCATCCAAACACACCGTATTATTGGATTCTAATCCAAACAAACCCACACCTGATTTCTCCATATCAATAAATAAATCTTCAATTGAAGGTTGACTAATTCTATGTTGATCAGTTCCTCCACACACACAATTCTTCACTACTAGATTCTAGCCCAAACAATTCCGACACATGATTTCTTTACACCACCGATTTAGATTTACAAAGTAGGGCATACCATTCAATCATCAGTCCCTCTTTTGGTGAGATGAGGATTGCAATTCATTTCAATTGAGCATCCAAACATACCATTCTTTGTTACTAGATTGTAATACAAACAAAACACAACAACAGATTTCTCCAACAAATTACATTGTAAACTCAACATTCAGTGTCGCTCTTGTTGCCACTCCCGTTGTTGGGCCACTGCCACTGCTGGACCAAGAGAGACGGCGAGAGAGGAGAAAGGAGCGAGAAATAGAGAAATGGGTCTCGCGAGAAGATGACAAAAGGGAGATGGGTCTCACGAGAGAGAGAGGGGGGGTGTTTCTCGCGAGAGAGACTGTGAGAGAGGGAGAGAGAGGAGGGAGAGCCAGAAAGAGGGGGAGAGAAATGAATGAGAAGGAGCCTTGGACCGCGCGCACATCCCTAACACCGTTAGAAAATAACGGCTCTTAGTTTTTTGCAGGTGTCTTCCTCTCGGGCGCGACTTGGGTGAGACCCCAGAACTAGCGATGTCGGTGGGACCCTGAACCTAGGGCCCACCTGGATGTATTCTTTGTAGATCCATGCCGTCTATCTGTTTATTCATATTATTTTAGGATGCAGTCCCAAAAATGAAACAAATGCAAATTTTAGGTGGACCACACCTCAAGAAACAGTTATCATTCAACGGTGACCATTAAAAAATTCCTGGAGTCCACCATAATGTTTACTGACCATCCAATCTGTTAATAAGGTCACGTAGACAGGGATGAAAGGAAAAAACAAATATCAGGTTGATAGAAAACTTTTGTGGCTCACAAATAGTTTTTAATGGTTATTAACCAGTTTTTCTTATGTTGTAGTCCACTCAAAATTTTCATATTCTTCATTTTTGTTACCATAGTACAAAATAATCTGGAAAAGCAAATTAACGGCATGGATCTACAAGGAATACATCTAGGTCGGCCCTTAGATTCAGGGTCCCACCCACATTGCTGGTTCCGGGGTCTCACCCAAGTCGCGCCCCTCCCTCTCGCACAACGGCTGCTAGCTGGACCAATACTCACATGACATGTCAGGATCCCACCGGCGTCGCTGGTTCCGGGGTCTCACCCAAGTAGGGCCTGTTCTTGTCCTACATAGCTATCAGTTAGCGCAAGTCAGGACCTACGGATACATAAGTTAGACTAGCACAGTCCCTTGGACTATGACCAGGATTTCTGCAATGCGTGGGCCAAATGTATGTATAGTGCCGTTTGGGCTTTCTTGGGTACAAGTGGGGCCATGATACAGTCATCTATTAGATGGGGCCACAGTAAATGGTCCATAAATCAAAATGTTCCTGAATGGAAGGTGGCCGAACATATTGACATTTTAGAAATAAATAACAGCAGCGGCTCACACTTTAGTCGAGATAGAACTAGTTTGCGGCTAGGACATTGACAAAATGAAAAAAAGGAGGAATAATAATTGTATTGTTCTATGTTTGAATTGCTGTATCAATGGGTATATATACAGAAAGAATACATCATATGTAAACAGGAAAATAAAATCCCATGATTTTGGGAATCAATCAATTAATTGTAATGGAGTAATTAGAATAATTCAAGCAGTTGTAATATCTCTAATACTCACCCTCAAGTTGGAGTGTGAATGTTAAGAATACCTAACTTACGAATAAGGTGATGAAATTGGGAAGCACCAAGGGGTTTAGTGAAGATATCTGCAGGCTGTTGATCTGTTTGAATGTGGGCAGTACAGATGAGACTTGATTGAATTTTTTCTCGAATAATATGGTAATCAATCTCAATATGCTTAGTTCATTCATGGAAGATGAGATTGGCAACGATGTGAAGAGCAGCCTTGTTGTCACAGAAGAGAAGAGCATGTTGTGGATGCGGAATTTGAAGAACGTGGAAGAGATATGAAAGCCAAGTGAGCTCACAACATGCAGCAGCCATAGCACGATATTCAACCTCAACAGAATACCTAGAGATTGTGGATTGTTTCTTGGACTTCCATTGATGTAGGAGAAGAACCCCATGATCAAGGGCGTGGATCATGCACCTTCCTGCGGGAGATGAACAGGAAGAAAAACAAGAGAAAACTAAGGAATTTCATATTTTGGAGTTTCAACCCAAACAGGAAATTGTTATTCCCGTTTTTTACTTTTGGCCCAACTCTTGGGGCCCATCTTGATCATTTATGATGATCCGTTCCATCTATTTTGTAGAGCTGCTCGACGCCGAGAAAACCCAGCAAGTTTCACATCGATCGGAGTTACGGATTGATCGTGGCGTCCAAAATGGTACGAACTGTTCAAAAAGTTTCGAATTCCACCCACTGAAACTGGAGATGGTCCAGGTGGCCCACTACTACTGATATGGAGAATCTAAGCCGACCATCTTGAAGAGTACGTCGATATAAAAAAAACCACAAAGTCTCGTGGCAATCAGATATGTGGATTGTTCGTATCAGCGGAAGGAAGACGGCGATGGCGTTATACAGTTTGCGCAGATTTTTCAATTTCTTTTCTAATTGTATTAGGATTCTTTTCTTCCTTTGCAAGTTAGTACTAAGTACGAATTTAGGGTTTAGTTTATTATTTAAAGCAAAGTAATTATGTTTATTTGATTATTCATTCAATTATCAATAAATCAATTATTTGAAATTTATTTCCTCTTTTTATTTTTCTTTCTTCTCATGGATTCGAGAAACACTCGATTAGGGAGATGGTGATCGACCTACCACGTATCCCCCTGCGTTATTGGTATCAGAGCGAGGCTTTCCCTCGGGTGATGTCTTTTAATGATGGCTACGGCAAAAATCCTATGGACGGTGCTCCAGGGATCCATCCTCTCAAAGTGGCGGCTTTCGGGGCGACGCTTGAGACACTCCAGCGGAAGAATCATCAAGCTATGCAAGGTCTGCAAGCTGGGTTCGACCGCAAATCAAAATATCAAAAGAGTATGATCGTGTATGGCAAAAAATTTGTAGATCGGACGGGCCAGATCTACACAGAGGTTGATCTTCCTCACTTCAATGGCTTGGGTCGCATCGATGACTGGCTATGTGACGTTGAACGCCTCTTCGAAATCACGCAGATGCCCGAGGAGAAGAAGGTTTCGTACGTTAACCTCAAGTTGAAGAGTACTGCATCAGTTTGGTGGGAATATCTCCAGCACGATCGAAAGCGTGCGATGAAGGCCCCAATACGCTCGTGGCCGCGGATGAAGCGCAGGCTGCTAGAACGATTTACGTACAAGGGTTTTGAAATTCAGGCCTCTATCCCCATCAGAAGTGTGCATGATGTACCTGTAGAAACGAAGGACCATCACCCACGAGAGGGTCCTCTCGAAGCTTTTGAGGTGGAGGTCATTCATCCAGATACGGGAATCCTTCTCCAAGATTTTGAAGAGGATGTCATTCATCCAGATATGAGAATCCTTCTCCAAGATTTTGAAGAGAATGTCATTCATGCAGACACCGAAGCCCCTCTCGAAGGACCTACTGAATCAGTAGAGGTAAGAGCTATGGAGGAAGAGAAAGAGGTAGCACCCACCATCGACTCAGAAAATATTCAAGGTTTTGAGAAGATAGAGGAAGATGATATCCTAAAGGTAGTGAACAAGGAAAAGGATCATGTTGTCATTCCAAAAGTTGTAGATCTCGTTATGCTGGAATCCATAAACATCTTAGAAGAAGCCGTGCCAACAATACAAGAGATTGAGACGATTGTGGACGCTGAATTCTTTGATGATCTGTGTTCAATGCAAGAGGTTAGCCTCCATCAGATTGAGCCCATCTTTGGCAGCACGAATGGTATGGCAACGCCGTTTGCAATTTTTCCTATTAACATTGAGACGAAGTATGATGCGGATGATGCGCCATATCTCCTATACGAAGTAGGACAAAAGCCGAGAAAGAATCGAAGGTGCCGACCTCTAAGGTTGAAATTGAATCGTGTCTCTAGCTTGAAGCAAAACTCGAGGTCGAGTTTTCTCCAGGTAGAGGAGAATGATGTAGGAGAAGAACCCCATGATCAAGGGTGTGGATCATGCACCTTCCTGCGGGAGATGGACAGGAAGAAAAACAAGAGAAAACTAAGGAATTTCATATTTTGGAGTTTCAACCCAAATAGGAAATTGTTATTCCCGTTTTTTACTTTCGGCCCAACTCTTGGGGCCCATCTTGATCATTTATGATGATCCGTTCCGTCTATTTTGTAGAGCTGCTCGACGCCGAGAAAACCCAGTAAGTTTCACGTCGATCCGAGTTACGGATTGATCGTGGCATCCAAAATGGTACGAACTGTTCAAAAAGTTTCGAATTCCGCCCACTGAAACTGGAGATGGTCCAGGTGGCTCACTACTACTGATATGGAGAATCTAAGCCGACCATCTTGAAGAGTACGTCGATATAAAAAAAATTACAAAGTTTCGTGGCAATCAGATATGTGGATTGTTCGTATCAGCGGAAGGAAGACGGCGATGGCGTTATACAGTTTGCGCAGATTTTTCAATTTCTTTTCTAATTGTATTAGGATTCTTTTCTTCCTTTGCAAGTTAGTACTAAGTACGAATTTAGGGTTTAGTTTATTATTTAAAGCAAAGTAATTATGTTTATTTGATTATTCATTCAATTATCAATAAATCAATTATTTGAAATTTATTTCCTCTTTTTATTTTTATTTCTTCTCGTGGATTCGAGAAACACTCGGTTAGGAAGACGGTGATCGACCTACCACGTATCCCCCTGCGTTATCCATGAAATGAAAAAATTTCCTAGCATGATGCAGTAACTAGAGCTGGATATGAACTGAGTTTGATTGTTCGGATTGACTTGGATCAACTCGGTAAACTTTGTTCAAACAGAAAGTCTTCGTATTCGCTTTGTTTAAACATACAGGGTCTGTTTGAAAAAAAAAATTCGAGTCGATTTCAATCACAACCTTGTTCAACTCGACTTGAACTCGAACTTGACTCGAATATTGACCAACTCGACTCAACTAGTTTGTTCCACTCGGTTACACACACACACACGCGCGCGCGAGCTCGACCTCATGGGAAGTTCCCATGAGGTCGAGCTTTGTGGGCCCCACTATGATGTGTGATGGACATCCACACCATCAGTCAGATGGACCATTCCGTGGTGGGCCATGGACCTAAAACTCAGGCCAATCCATGACTTGGGTGGGTCACACTATAAACAACAGTTAAGAATGGATATCTACCCATTGAAACCTTTATGATCGTTTATAGGATTAATTGAGATGTGGTTGAGAAATCCAGCCGATCCATTGTATGTGTCCCACTTAAAAAAGAGGTCGCTCCAAGTTTCAACCATATCCAAAACTCAGGTGGGCTCCAGTAACTGCTTAATAGTAATATCATTGCTAGTCTATGTGATTGGACCCACTAAGACTTGGAAGCCGAAGTGTTGTTGCTTACTTAGTTTAAATTGTTAAATTAGTTAAGTAGGTGAAAATAATTTCAAAATGTCCTAATCCCCTCCCCCCCGCCAAAAAAAAAAAAAAAGACTTCGCCATTATTCCAGTAGCTCAGCCAAGCTTTCGCAAAGTGCATAGTGTGAAAATATGTCCTGTTAGACTAGCCTGCACACTTTTAATTGGTATTAGAGAGGTTTTTTCTTTAATGACTTAACCGTCTAGAGTAAGATCCGTAGGAGATTTAGAATCATGTCTACCCAAGATGGGAGCGTCATTAACCGTCCACCATACTTTAATAGGTCCAACTACATATATTGGAAGGCAATGATGTAGATTTTCTTACAATCCTTGGATCACATTGTTTGGGTAAGCGTACAACATGATATTCCATAGACATGGAACAAGTGGTGGTTGATCGTAAAACAATTATTACTCCCAAAGATTATGAGAAATGGAGTGATGATGAGAGAGCTCAGTATACGGCTAATGTCAAAACTCTCACTGTGATTTGCTGCACGATTTCCCTGAATGAATTTCAATGTATTCTCACATGAATTTCAACCTATCCTCCCATTTTTTATTTAATAAAAATTAGATAACTGGACCAAGCCTAGGTCCACAATGAGAGGTTGATGACACAAATGATCTTGGCCAGTTTATTCTCTAACAAAGGTCATGAGTTTGAGTGCCTATAGTGGTGTGTGTGGGTGTGTCCGTAAATTTAACCAAAAAAAAAAGAAAAAAAAAAGAAGAAAAAGAAGGTTTATTTACCATTCAAATTCTCATTAAGGTTTCATATTATTTTTTTAAATTAAATATTGAATTCTATTAGGTACGTACTATGACGAGGGGAGTTTCTCCTTCCAAGGTTTTAGGTATGCCAAAATTAATTACCATCGTGGAATATTTATCATCTCTACTAAGATTTTACTCTTTTGCTTGGCTATTGGTTTTGGTTGAGGGGAGTACAATTATTCCTTTTTCATACACCCTTTGTATTTAAAATATTTGCCCAAATTGTACTTTTTATCTCCTATCTCATAAGTTTTTAATGATCAACCACCAATGTTTCCTGTGGTGCTGTTCACCTGAGATTTGGATCTGCTTCATGTTTGGGATCATGCCGTAAAATGAAATTTCAAAACAGATGGATGACATGGATGTAATCCACCTATATCATGGTGGGCCCCACAGTGAGGGATCCACTGAAGCCACGCCCATCGGATCCACATAATGGAGTATGGACGCCAAGACATGTCACAGTAATGCGGTCGTGGACCATTGAATGTCATATACTTTTCCCAATGCTGTTGTTGGGGGGATTTTCATCTTGAACGGCTTCCCATCATCACCATGATGTAATTACGATATGTTAGATCTGTGTGGGGCCCAGTCGTGATGTGTATTTGTATTTAGATCTGTGCGGCCCAATCGTGATGTGTATATGGAATACAAACCGTGCATCTGAAGCACCTTCTCATGCTCACTGTACATATATAGCAAGAATCACCCTGATCAAAATCTCAGGTGGGCACACCACTGGAAGCAATGTACAATGACAACCATACCTATATATCCAAGTGGTGTGGCCCACCTGATGGAGCTCACCTGATGAATGGATCGAATGGCAAATACACAACACTGGGCCCCACATTCCATCTGGTAGCTTCTATATATGCTTGTTGTCACCCTCCTCATTGTTCCCTTCGGTGTGGCCCACCTGAGTTATCAATCATGGGTGCCTTTTCCCCTAACCGGCCATTCTTTTTTACATAATGAGTTAACTAGCCTGTTTTTTTTTTTTTTTTTTTTTAGGGCCATGGCATGGTCTACTTGATTAATGGCCTGGATCTCATACATGTTTGCTACCGTCATTTCTCCTCATCTTATGGCTCATGGCTCACCTCATGGTGAGTCAATCTGAGTCAACTCAGGCAATAGACGCCTCGACTCAGTGACATTAAGAACCTAACCTGACAAATGAGAATTGGGCCTCCTTTTGGGCTTCACACAAGTTAGAACTTTCCAAATCTTTGTGCCTTACTCTTTCAATGTATACATCCAAAAAACCCGAAAATGTGGGAATTCAGTTCTTCGCATTGCAACCCATTTCTCATATTATTCCGAACGGGTTTTCCATTCCTTCTGATTCCTCAGCTGCGAATGAACCTTTCGACTTCGATGATCGTCTTGAAGATCTTGAGGATGACGGTGGAGATGAATCCTTACCCTTCTTTCGCCTTGTTTTCTTAGGAACTTTTGGTAGATCACTTGGAGAGTCTGCGAAGATCGCCGCTGCTGGATGGACTCCCATGGATTGCTGAAAATCTGTTGGTACATACATTGGGGATTGCATAAGTATAGATATTAAAGTGAAGTATGGACTCAAGCAAGTGATCAGACGGTTCTGAACATCCTGATAGGTGCCAATTTTGGGTTACTGTGGATGTAATTGGTGTTGAGCCAATTGGACGGTCCAGATCGATAAGATGTGGGCTAATTGTTCTTGGGTCTTTTGCAAGGTTTGAGTGAATGGCTTGATGTATATACCTACTCAGGTGGCCCATTCTTCTCCACCGTTCGATCAGCGCCACCAGGGCTCTAAACAAGTCTGTACTTGAAATAGCAGTTAAAGTGGGCCCATCTAGTTCATGCCAGGAGGGCCCAGACTGCTTTGTGCTAGACATGGTCTGAGGCCCAGGAAACCAGAATCCAAGGATTCCTTGCCCCTTCTAATTTGGAACATGACTGGGTAATTCCATTATCTTGAACTATCCATTGAAGCTGCCCTGAGCCTTGTATTGGTCACACCACGATTCGGCAACACATGCATTGTATATCTATGCCGTCCATCCGTTTTGCAACTGATTTTATGGCATGAGTCCAAAAACGAAGCAGATAGAAATCTCAGGTGGAGCATACCACTGCAAACAGTGATGAATAACTATTAAAAACGTTTTGTGGGTTGCAAAGGTTTTGGATCAAGCTGAAATTTGTGTTTTCCCTTCATCCATATCTGTGTGATCTTATCACCAGGTTGGATGGAGAATAGAGATTTTAGAATGGGCCCTGGGAAGTTTTAATGGTGGGGATTCAATGACCATTCTTTCCTGTGGTGTGGTCCACCTGAGATATGTATGTGCTTCATTTTTGGGCTCATGTTATAAAATGAGTTTGCAAAGTTGATGGACTGCATAGATTGTGATCCAAAGGCATACATGTGGCACAAATGAGAGATATCTGTACCGTTCATCAGGCGGGTGCTACTGTTGTGGGCCCATTTTCATACATGTAGCATTATGCAAAGTAATGTTGTGTCTGTGATCCATTGCCATATAAGTATCAGTTTTTTGCACATTTCCAAAGGTTATGTAGGATTCTACGCAGCAACATCATGCTTGTGATACATTCCATATATGTGGTATAAATGTACAAGATCTGAACCGTTCATCAGGTGAGCACTACCCTAGAGGGTCCTAACTGTCCAAACCGATTGCAAAAATCAGAGAGAGAGAGAGAGAGAGAGAGAGAGAGAGAGAGAGAGAGAGAGGAGACAAACCTTGAGAAGACCATGAGGCAACGCCCACACAACTTGGATCCCTTGATTGGCCAAAGTGACTTAGCTGTGTCGATGAAAAATCAGATGCTGTCTTGAAGTCATTCATCTGCATTTGGTTTACAAAAAAAATGTAAATGATTCATTTCTCAGGAAAAAAATGAAAAAAAAAATAAAAATACATCATACCAATATACACAGATTGCCTAAAATATCAGGAAAAAAAAAAAGAGAAAAAGAAAGAAAGAACAAGAATGTTTGTAAAATGTAATACACACCCAACTTGGTGCATTCACAGATGTGCCATCCCACCCTATATGTGACACATGTCTTACATCCGTTGGGTACCCAATCTCCATCTCATGCTCCTTATAAACTGCTACAAGAACCAATTTTTAGACACCAAAGATAAAGGTTAATATCATGTGATATGTCCACACACAGTAATTAAGATTTTCACCCCTACAAACTCTTAACAACCATTGCACATCTCAAATGAACCTGGTGGGATTGAAATGGCAATTTTAGGGGTGGAAATGTCAATTCAAGAAACATTGAATCATTAATATTTAAAAAAACAAAAACAAAAATATTATACCAAAGATTTGGGAGATGTATTTGATCCCTTTAAAGATCCCTTTCATCTTGGTAGCCATGGAAGACTCCTCTCAACAGCTACAATCCCTTCAAATAGTAAAAAGAGAGAAAAATACAAAAGAAAAAGGAATTAAAATGATGTTGTTAAATGTTTTTTTGTTTTAAGAAATGTTCTTAGGTTTGTGTTTGAACTTTGGAAAGGTTGGTGTTATTATGGTAATAAAGGAGATGCATTAGATATGCTTTAAATGCTCTATCAATCATAAGGACAATGCCAAATTGCAATTTCAAGCATGTAAATGATATTTGACCCCCACTTTTGATACCCAAATGCACATACATGGTAGTGATTTGAGTCATTTTAGCAGAAGACAAAAAATGGGGGTGTGATATTAAAAAGGAGGTGGTATACATAGACTGCCCCTTTCAAATGTTCATTATCTAGATATAGACTATGAGTATGAGCAAATAAAGGAACTCGCCATTTCGATGCAATAAAAACCAAGGAAGAGAGATACTGATAGATTCATACCTTTAAAAGACCATGAATAGCATGCAAAGGGCTCTGATATTCAATCCAAGAGTCTCTCTACTTTCTATTCTCAACCATCTCTCTCAAATTTTGAGGGAAATGCATGGAACTTGAACTCTTGTACTGTAGTGTAGGAAACCCAAATACCCACACCCACACACACACACACACACACACACACACACACAGAGAGAGAGAGAGAGAGAGCTCTTGTGTCGTGGGGTAGGAAACCCAAATATCCACAGAAGAGAGAGAGAGAGAGAGAGAGAGAGAGAGAGAGAGAGAGAGAGAGCTCTTCTGTCGTGGTGTAGGAAACCCAAATACCCACAGAAGAGAGAGAGAGAGAGAGAGAGAGAGAGAGCTATCGTGTCGTGGTGTAGGAAAGCCCAATACCCACAGAAGAGAGAGAGAGAGAGAGAGAGAGCAAGGGCCAAAAACCATAAAACCTCTGAATGAGAGGGGGCAGTGAAGGCTTTAAAGAAGCAAATCAATGCCATTAATTATTGGTTGTTGTGTTGAATAAGTAAAAATATCTCTCTCTCTCTCTCTCTCTCTCTCTCTCTCTCCTGTACACCCTTGAGAAGAGAGATCTTTAAATTCAGGAATTATTTTATTCATTACAGAAGATGAACCCTGTGTTAGTTCACTACCATTACCGTTATCACTTGCATACATTGGCCTCAATCCAGACCATCCAAATTGTAGGGGCCATTTGTGGAGAGTATAGATTGATGATCACACTGATAAAAGAAATCCTAACCGTCAGGTTTGTGGTTATCAACTGGATTGTTAGAAGAAAAATACTGAAGCAGCTTAAATTAAACAGTCAAATCAGATGGTTACTAGCATGGTTTGTAGGTTTATGCTCTATCCATGATCGGGTCATCAGTTTGGACGGTCTGGATCATCGGTAATCTGTACCATTAATATGGAGACTGAGTCACTATTATTTTATAGGTATGGTGTAGCATCAGGGAAGTGTAGATATTTCTGATACACTTTGGTAGGCGGCTGTGGTGGGACCTCAATCCTGTCCAGCAACTACCATAGTCATGGCTACCCGGGCCACGGTACCCGATGGACCCGACTGGGTTTTAATGGGTCGGGTTTCATATGTTGGTACCATTAAGAGATGGAGGATTGCATTTTTGGAGACGCCACAAAAAGATACAGACTCTCTGGGGCCCACAAAAGTGTTCTATCAGGATGATATTTGTGCCTGTAATCTATCTGAATGGGAATAACCCCATGAACGGTTTGGATGGCATATAAATATCATGGTTGGCTCCAGGAAAGTTTCATTGGTGGATATTTCTATTCTCACTGTTTTATGCGGTGTGGCTCACCTGAGTTCTTAATCTGCCTAAATTTTTTAAATACATACTATTTTAATCTTAAAAAGCTTATGGATGGAGTGGATTTATCACGGCCATTTCTGTGGGCCCCACATAGCTTGGAACTTCCTGCGGCCGGGTCACAGGCATTAGGCGTCCCGACGGAGTGGGTGTCAAGTAACACCACCGTGGGCCCACATAGTTCAGGTGGTGCACGCTCTTCCTGGATCACAGGATCAGGTTGCAGAGGATTCTGGTCTGCAGGGGAGCAACTCATCCACGGTACACGTGGCATACATGCCAATATGAACGGTCCGAATCATGGGAACTATTTGGATGAATTTATGTCCCATAAATTACACAATCCTAGCCGCAAAACTAGCGATCTTAAAATGTACATAGACAAAACTCATTGATCAACGGTCCAAATTCCACTGGAGAAATCATAAAGCTAAGGTCATCCAATCAGTTTGATTTTTAAGTACACGCACGCATCTTTTAAGTACACGCACGCATCGACCAATGGAGCCACAAGTAGCACTGTCTAATGTTTTCATGAACCACTGACACGTGTACGGTGGGTGAGCTGTTGTATCTGACGATGTACAGCTTACAATGATAGCGATGACCCAATAGCAATTAATCCAAAAGGGCATTGGTAACATCGTAGGAGCCCTAGTCAACGTCTGACTGAAAATTGGTACATCCTCGCCGTGGTTATGAAAGACGGGTGCGAATTTCCTGGACGCGGATTGCGTCCTTCCTCAGTATGGACTCCAAGCGTACATGCTGATCTGTGGAGGGGTCCAAAATGATGTATCTGTTCATCCAAGCCGTCCATCCCTCTTTTAAGATTATTTCAAGCCAGAATACCTATAATGAGTCATATCTAACGTTCAATTGGACCACCCAAATAGTGAGCTTGTTTGGGTTAAATGCAAGATTCATATATGGTGTGGTCCACCGGAGCGTTGGATCTAACTCATTCGTGTTATAATGCTTTAAAAGTTTCTTAAAATAGGAATGGACGGCTTGGATAAACAGATAAATCACGGTGGGCCCCTCCACAGATCGGCATGTACGCTTTGTGTCCATACTAAGGAAGGACGCAATCCGAGTCTGAATTTCCTCAAAACCGATCCATAAAGAAGGTGGGCCACACCGTAGGGAACAGTGTGGATTGGGCGCCACCATTGAAATCTTCATGCGAGACCCTGAATTTTTGGATCAGGCTGATATTTGGTTTTTCTCTTCATCCACCACCGTTCATCTAGTAGCTCCAACTACAGATAGAAACTAGCTAAATTGTACATAGACGGTGATCGTATTCTTTTGATCAGTGGCCTTCATAGAGATCGTCCAAAATTAAATTTTAGTGGTCCACATTCATTGTAGGAAAGTAAAGAAATACAATGGCTAGGATTTTCTGATAGATTTATGATAGAATCATTGACCATCCATTATAGAGTCCACTAGATAGATGGGCACATAGTTGTGTTGTGATCTAGATCATTGATCTTACTGGTCCACCCATGGATGGAGTATTCCCGAAAGAATATATTGATAAATCAACCTCACCGTAAAATGGTGGCACGCAAATGGACGGTTGAGAAAAGAATCAAACCGACGGGTCCAATCCAACTGAAGAAAGTTAAAAGGATTGGATGGGTAGGATCCTACACCCTGTGACATTTTTTATGTACACTATCTACTGCTTGGCCTTTTCGATAGACGGTTTGGATTGCAGAACTGTGGGCCCCACTACTAGAAACTAAAAACTCTAGGATATTATGCATATTGCTAATGCTAGGTTGTCAGTTTATCAAAAGCGGACCATGCTTTGTAATCCAAACCGTTCCATGGTGGGACCCACCAAAGATTAGATATCATTGATTTTCCAGTAAGGGAAACATTTTGGAGCATGGTCCATCCACGTTTAGGGACCATTCGATCGATGGTTTGGACTTCTGAACCATGTGGCAATGCATATTTTGGATCGAGGACCGTAAAATTCCTATAATGTACAGTGGTCCACTTCCATATAAAAAAGGAAAATAAAAAATAAAAACAAATACCCATTAGTCAGATATTAAATTTTCATTAGAAATTTGAGACAGTTGCATTTCCTTGTCTGACTTTGGGATTATCATGACAATAAGTTATTATTTGCTTGTGATTAAAGGTACATAATTTCTTTTTTCTTTTACCCAAGAAGTCAAAGAATTTTAAAAAAATAGTTTACTTTTTCAAGAGCGACCAAAACTTATTTTATTAAATAATAATTTTCTTAATAAAATTTTATTATGGAGGTTTTCTAATTCCAAATGTGTTTGGAAGCCCTAACTAAAATGCAGGCACATTTATCAATATGAGAAGCGTGTGAGAGGCTTCCCATTAAATGGTTACACAGTACACAAAAGGAGTGTACGGTCAGAGAAGTTTGATTAAGCATCAGCATACATAGATTTTCTTTTTTTTTTTTTTTTTTTTTCAATGGGTTAGCACGTACATACCGCACTGTTAGTCCCACCGCCATGTTAGCCACGAGAGCGGATTAGGTGAGACCCCGGCCTCACCAAAGACGGTGCGGCCCTTACCGTGGGTTACTGTGGGGCCCACCTTGATGTATGTATCATGTATCCACGCGGTCCATCCATTTTTTCATATCATTTTAGGGGATTATACCAGAAAGGAAGTAGATCCAATCATCAGATGGACCATAAAATAGGAAATAGTGATTATTGACCATTAATGGCCCACAAAAGTTTTGGATGAAGCTGACATTTGTTTTTTTCCCTTAACTCCGGATCATGTGACCTTATCAACAGATTGGATGGTAAATAAACACTATGGAAACATGAAGGTACATCCTAATAAGTTTTTAATGGTAGGATGGTCAATCACCACTGTTTCTTATATTATGGTCCACCTGATGATTGGATCTACTTCCTTTCTGTTATAATCTCATAAAATGATCTGTAAAAATGGATGGACGGAGTGGATACATAATACATACATCAAGGTGGGCCCCACGGTAACCCCACGGTAAGGGCCGCACCGTCTTAGGTGAGGCCGGGGTCTCACCTAATCCGCTCCCGTTAGCCACCCTCACATCGGAATCAGTACCAAGACCTCAGCGTTGAGATGAGGTTATCTTCACTTAGTCTTCCACTTAGAGCTATGGATCTGGGTGTTGAGGTGGGGAGATTAGTTCACTAAATATGTTATTTGTACGCAACTTGTCAACTGAAATACTGAAATCTCTCTCTCTCTCTCTCTCTCTCTCTATATATATATATATATATATAGAGAGAGAGAGAGAGAGAGAGAGAGAGAGAGAGAGAGAGAGAGAGAGAGAGACGCAGGCATGACTAGAGGTGGGCACAAACCAAGCTAGCTCGAAAGCTCGGGGATTGGTTTGAAAAAGCTCGGCTTGGATTGGTTCGAATGGAAGTTCAAACCAAACCAAGTCTCCGAGTCAAGCTCGTTTTAAAAAAGCAAACCAAGCTCAAACTAGGGCAATACTAGCTCAGCTTGGCTCAAAGCTCAATTTGATTCAACTCAACTTGATTCGGCTCATAGATTATAAGCACACTGTTTCCTGTGATGTGATCCACTTGAGCTTTGGATATGATTCCATTTTGGGAGCATGTCCTAAAATGATATGTAAAGCAGATGGACAGCATGGATAATACATAATACATATACATGATGACATGAATAATACATAATACATATACATGAATGCACATTGTTTCCTTGCACTAGTAAAATTATGCTTGTGTACTTTTGTTGGAAAATACTCTTACATTTCTATTTTTAAGTTGCACTCCTTTGAAAGATATTAAACATCGTATGGTAAGATACGTTTGTATTTTTTTTTTCTAACTTTTTAATTTTTTTTCTAATTAAATAAACAAGGAAAAAAAGAGACGCTGCCTGTTTAGACTCGGCTCGGCCTAGTTCGAAATTTTCAACCAAACCAATTCTGGCTAGAACCATATTTTTTTGGAACAAACCAAACTTGGACCGCATGGGTTGGCCCGAAACCCGAACCAAACCGATCCACAAACTACCGCGGTACAAAAATAAACCAAACCAAACCAAACTAGGGCTAACTCAGCTCAGCCCGGATCGTTGCCCACCTCTAGGCATGACTGACGTAGGGCCAGTGCATGAGTGCGGAGGGAACTGCTTTATGTGCATCCATCAGGTGGGGCACCCCATGTTTGATCTTGGAGATGACCAGGCTCGCGGACCTAAAAATCAGACCGTTCGGATCCGGTCATAACACCTGAATTTATAGATTTTAGGCAATAATTATACGGTTTCCTATGGTGTGGCCCACCTGAGTTTTAAGATCAGGGTGATAATGATAGGATGGCTTCGGTGGATCTCTGACTGTAAGGCCCATCACGATGTATTCTCCTACATCCATGCCGTCCATCCGTCTTGACACCCCATTTTAGGGCATGATGCTAAAAATTGAATCAGATCCAAATCTTACGTGGACCGCACCACAGGAAACAGCGTGATTGCATACTCACCATTAAAAACTTCTTCGGGGGCACAAGAATATTTATTTTCCATCCAACTTGTTAATAAGGAACAAAAGACCTGGATGAAGGGACACACAAATATCAGCTTAATCCAGAACATGTTTGGCCCACAATATGTTTTTAATGGTCAATCACCACTCTTTCCTGTGGTGAGCAACACCTGAGATTTAGATCTGATTCATTTTTGGAATCACCCACTAAAATGATCTGTCAAAACGGATGGACGGAATGGATGTAAGGCTCATTCATCAAGTTGGTCCCCACTGTCGGTGATCCACAAATAATGGCACGGCTCACCTGATAGACTGGGTGGTCTTATGCACGTCCTACCCACTTCCTGCAGATTTGGCCTGATTCAGGAATCGAACTCCCAGTTTTTTTTTTTTGGTCGTCCGATGATCTTCGTGATGAGGCCTACCTTTTCTACGGATAGGATGATCTGCATGCGTGACACATTGCAGGAAAGTGTGCAGTATGGTAAGCTTACGGTACGAGGAGGAAAGTACCTTATCATTCTGTCAATTCCTCGGTAGGCGTTGAGTACCAAAAGAAAACAAGAAAAATCGTCAACATCTTCAATTGTGGGTGGCTGAGATGTCTGGGTCGTTGGAATTAGAGCTGAATAATTATGGCATTGATTAGTTGCTTCTAAAATAATTTTTTTTTTTTCCATTCTTAATGAATGGGGGATTCTTCCAATGCAATCGTGCACACAGAACTCCGTGCTTGATCCGGACCGTTCATCAAGTGTCACCCACCATGGAGGGCCCATTATCTCAAAAGGAGACATTGATTGGACTATCTTAACAGTTAGTGGCCTAAAATGGGAAGCGGGATTGCCTGGTGACTCAACAAGACATGACTCTGTGGGGCCCACCGTGATGTGTGTAGTTTATCCATACCATTCAGCTGTTTTTTCAGCTCATTTTAGGCCGTGAACACAAAATCAAAGCATATCCAATGCTCAAGTGGACCATAACAGAGGAAACAGTGGGGATTTAATATTTGCCGTTGAAAATTTCTTAGGAGCAACAAAAGTTTTGGATCAAGTTGATATTTTTGTTTCCTATTCATCCAGGTTTGTGGATCAACCTTACGACCAGGTGGATGACAAATAAGCATCACGGTGAGCACTAGGAATGTTCTGACCGTGGACAACATTTTTCCCAACGTTTCCTGTGGTGTGGTACACTTGAGCTTTGGATACACTTCAATTTTGGGTTCTTGTTCTAAAATATGTTGGCAAAATGGATGGACAGCCTGGATAATACAGGGCGTGGATTGGCTACTACCCCGCCAGTTCGTAGGTAGATACGGACGGTCTTGTCAGGGGATCTGTGGGTTCCACCATATTGTATGTGTTTCATCCAAACCATCCATCAATTTGGACACATCATTTTAGGTCATGAGCCCAGAAAGTAGGCAGATCAAGCCTCAAGTGGACCACATCCTAGGAAGAACAGGAGACAATGATGCCCACCGTTGAACCATTCATAGGGCCAAAGTGATGTTTATTAACCATCCAACCTGTTAAAACGATCACATAGACCTGGATTAGCTGTTACCGGGGAACCGCTTAGTGGGTGTTACACTAACCGTGTGGGCCCATCTTGATCTATTTTTTAAATATCCACGCCATACGTCTATTTTTCCATCTCATTTTAGGACATTATCCTAAACTTTAAGAAGATCCAAATCTCATATGGACCGTACCAGTAGGAACAGTGATGAATGACAATTAAAAACATTTTGTGGGCCACAAAAGTTTTGGATCAAGCTGATCTTTATATTTCCGCTTCATCCAGATCTTCTTGACATTATCAACAGGTTGGATTGCAAATAAAGATTAACAAAATCTTACGATGGGCTCTTTGGAATTTTTAATGGTGAGGCACTTAATCACCACTGTTTCCAGTGGTGTAGTCCACCTGACATTTGAATCTGCATAATTTTTGGAACAGTATCATCCTAAAATGGGCTGGAGAAACGGATGATCGGCATGGATATACAAAAAAAATCATCCATGTGGGCCCCATGGTAAGGGTAACACCCACTAAGGTGGACCAAAAAGTTTTCAGTAGGCTTTCTATAATCTAAACTCTAAGGTAATAATCATCAGATTACCTTGTGATTAGATTTCTTAACGGAAGGTTGGTCCCGGGACCTGACCAGTTCGGTCAGGTCGAGACCGTGGGACCCACTTTGATGTGTTGTATATCCACTCCTTCCATCCATTTATCCAGCTCATTTTAGGGCGTGGGCCCAAAATTGAAGCAGATCCAAATCTCAGGTGGACCACATCACAAGAAATAGTGGTGATTGATCATTAAAATCTTCTTGTGGGGGTCAAAAGTTTTGGATCATATATGTACTTCCTCTTCATCCAAGTCTTTTTTGACTTTATAAACAGGGTGGATGCTAAATAAACATTACAGTTGGCCCTAGAAAGTTTTTAATGGTAGGCATCCAACCACCACTTTTTCCTATGGTGTGGTCGATCTGAGATTTGGATCTGGTTCATTTTTGGGCTCATGTCCTAAACGAGCTGTGAAAAACAGATGAATGGTATGGATGTACAGTACATACATCAAGGTGGGCCTACCTGAATCAAAGATGCCCTTATGTTTAGACACCAGACAGATTATGATGTGGCATCTAATTGTTGGAGTGCATGTTCTGTTGTCTGGCCCAACTAAATTATTGGTCAGGCTCATTTTTGGCGCAGGGCCTGACGTTTGATTACACATCTATAGTGGCAGGAGTAGATTTCACCTACCCATTACACTGGGAAAAAAAATAAAAATAAAATCTATTTAAGGGATGCCCACCTTAGTTTTTTACAGGTCCTTCCTGATTTTTGCCGTGAGATTCACTCCAATAGGACAACATGTGTAATACCACCTTAGGTCTAGGGAAAAAAATATTAGGCTAACTTTGTTTACACTTGACCTTTCATAATCAGCTTTAGTGAATAAAGTATCACCATGTGTTGGCACATTTGTATGGAAGCCAAAAAAAAAAAAAAAAAATACTTCTGGAGCCTTAGAGAGAAGATTTTAAGGATCTAAAGGATTCGGCTAGAGACGTCATGCGTGGAATGTTATAACACTCATGGACATTTTTACAATTGAAACCCTAAAGGTGATCATTCTCCCAACGACATGTGGGCAGAAGATACGTGTTGTATATATGTAGAGCACTCAAAGAGCACGCATAACCCAGTGTAACGCTAAGGCGGTGATATACAGTAACACATAGTTGAATTTAATTGGCCACAAAACATTCATGGATGGCCACAAACATTCATGGATTGCTAAGTGGTACACCAAAAAGAAAAAGCCACTTGAAAATAGAAATATAGGCAAACATGACAATGTAATGATTGGCTAATATCTACTCAAAATAGAAGTATATCAGGCCAAGGCTGTTAGCCAATTAGGCCATCTATTCCGAAAACTAAGTGACCATATGAAATGTAACTACCTAACTTAAGTTTATAAAAACAGTAGAGAACAAAGAGTTATGGGTCCTCACCAATCCAATCAATCAAACTTCTAATTCAGGTTAATATTGTCTATCAAATCTTTTCATCCAACATAGAAACTTATCTTAGTATGACTCAACTTAGTTTAGGCTCTTCACTTTTGTCCAACACCATACTGCAAGTCTGGATCAATTAGTCTAGCCTAGTTAGTCTCTTTACTTCTGTCTATTGCACATCTACAACAAGTTGGAATTAGGTTAGTTTCATCCATGACCTTGTTGTTAGACACCAAATCTGCAAGTACTTATTAGTGATTTTCAAGGCCATAATTTGCTGCCCAAACCACGACTGTATTATGGCTGTCTAGGTTTAGAAGACTGTTTCACAACCATCTAGGTTTAGAGGATTGTCAAACTTCCATGGCCACTTCACTTGCTCAATTTGTCGTCAGTAATCACTGTGAGCCCCATGGTCAGGCATCCCGCCCACCTCAATTGATCCGGGGTCTCACCTAATCCACTCTCGTACACCATTTTCAATAATGTGGTCAACTTGAATTATGGATGGGGCTAATTTTTGGGCCCTGTGCCCTCTACCTATAACAGGTGATACATCGGGTTGTCAGGGTGGATTTCATGTAGCATAACAGTAGAGGCCTACCAGACCCAAGGCACCTTTTGCTGGCACGGCCGACCTAAATCCCTTCAGCCAAAATCCTTTTGAAAAGGGTATCCAGATGTAAATTCAATATTAAGTTATTCCCTTATCAAAATGGGGTGAACTAAGGTTGGGAGAGAATTTTATTTATTTGAGGGAATGTGCTGGCCTCCTGGGTAAATCCTAAATCTAATGAGTCGTGTGATAGTTGACCACCATTTCAGGAATGACTATGACTCTTCAACCAACACAATCCACGATGGTACCACATCCGGACCATCGAAATCGGTACTGATGCAACTTCAATGGTTCATAACCCAAAAATTACACTGAGGAGACGATAGTAACCATATGATTTTGTAAATCGGACCACTTCTATTCACCCATTTGATGGATATCAACCATATGGTTAAGATCGCCTGATCGGTAACATTTCAAACATTTGCTCCATCCAAATGTGCCCCAAAATTGAATGGCTTGGATAGCCATACATGGGTGCCATATATGAGGAGGACAAGTCACCAACCATTTTCAAAATGGGGGTCAACCATCATAGGGGAGAGAGAGAGAGAGAGATTCTTTTATTTATTGAGGGAATTTATTTGCCTCCTTGGCAAATCCTACCAACTCTCAGGTTATTATATCCAATGCATTTTCTATATAATAGAGGCAATTGGTGTATCTCGTCAGAGCCATGAGATGATTATTCTCAATCACATGCCAACGTGGCTCATGCGTGCAAGATCAGGGTCGTTCAGTGTTAGCCTTATGGTCCATTTTCTATGGCCTGAAAATCATGTGAAACCGGTCAAGATGCCTTCAATATGTTTTAAATGTACACCATTTCCCTCCCAGCGGTCATTATTTTTGTGGCCCACTTAATGATCACTCCATTCTGGCCATGTTGCTTCCATGGTGGGACTCACTGGATGAATGAACCGCTTCTCGCACAGATGGATAGAATGGGATTCAGATCATGGCACATTTTTTTAATACATGCATGCAACTTGTTGCTTGAATGGCTTTAGATTATTTGAATCTGCATATGATTGTTGAAGGCACGTTTTATGGGGTTGTTGCTTGATTAGAGACAAACACATAGGCCTGTCATTACCTGATGTGGAAATATGGGCTGTCTCCTTGTATGCAATCTCTTGCGTACGTCAAAGAAGCTTATGGAGCGCCATCGCCATCTACATGGCTTGTGCAGAAATCATGGGATTTCTTGCTTGGTGTTCCATAGTTAGCAAATATTATTAGACCATGCTAATCGCATGATTAGTTGGTAATTCTTTATTAATGTAATTTGGTATGCCTGGGACATTAGTATGTGAAAGGTATATTTCAAAGAAGCTGGAGGTATTTAAGGAACTTAATTTGAATTAATTAAACGAATTGAAATTTATGAAATAGGGATAAAAAACCAAGATTGAGTGAAATAACTGGCAATTGAGGGGATTGATGGGAACTTAATTCAAATTAATCAAACGAAATGAAATTTATGAAATAGGGGGAAAAAAAGATTTGAGTGAAATAATTGGCAATTGAGGGGATTGCCATCAATCAGATAGTTTTCTTTGGGAGTACTCTACCAATAAATAAGGGATCAATCTTGCTTATTGTTTGGACTTCTATTGAAAACCTGAGATTTTTTCCTATTTTATTTATTCTCCCACCCACACTTCATTTTGTATCTATGTAGTGCCAATCAAACACAAGTCTTTATTTTATTTATTGAATTTTTTCCTCTCATAATTCTCAAGTATTAGGCGTACGTGTTACACACTTTTGTATATTCTACTCAAATGTAAATACAAAAATTACGAAAGGTTAAAGCCAGGAGGTATAACAGTTAAAATAAAAAAGATATTTAGAGATTTCAAAAATCAGTTGAGGTTCTGTTGTTTTACTTCGTATATCCAGCGAAAGCCAACTATATTCATTTTGAATTGTTGGGGATGAAGGACCAAGTCCTATTTTGTCACAATGCGTTGAACTTATCCGACATGGGCCTCTCTTGATTTTGGCTAATTGGATGCTTGCATGAAGCAAGTTGGCTCAAGTGGGAGTTTGGTGGCAGTAAGGCAATGGATAATGGTTGGCCAAGTAGAGTTTCTTATTTTTTAATTTTTATTTATAAAGATATGCCCACCTTGAGTTGGGTTGCCATCAGATCTATGGACTGGATATATGGGCCAGTGGAGGTTTTGATAATGGGATCCAAGTGGGTCCGGTGTATAGGTGTGTCATCAGTGGGTTCACAAAGTAGTATTTTGGGCATGTTCTTGGTTGTAAGATGGACCGGTGAGCCGTCAGGGTTAGCTGAGGGTTGGTTTGATCGACTAGGCCAAAGGATGCAGAGGGGAAGGCTGTGCAATAAGAGGCACACACAACTGACCACACTCCAGAAGTGAGCATATATCCATAAGATGTGGTGGGGGCGATCTAGCTGCTTATTCTTGAAATGGAAATAGTAAGTTATCAAAGAATAACAACTCCTGAAGAGAGACCCAATCGATGATCACTGGGTCAAGGAAATAGTACCCAAGATGGTTCAGGCTATAGATAGCTTAGGAAGACACATTATTAGAGGTGTACAGGGGTTCGAATACCGGTAGCACACACAACAAAAAAGTATAGTTGAAGGTGTATTAATAGAGGTGACCAAATAACCTTTTCCATGGCAATGTATTGTGGAGCTAGAATGGCATATGATTGATCAAATAAACCATAGTCCGAAAGGTTGGGTTGGGCTCTGGTCTAAGTCTTGGCCTTGATTGGGCCACAATCTAGCTCTCCTTAAGGTTGGGTTGGGCTTGGGTTAACCATCAACCCAATCCGACCTATCCTACCTAGTTGCACCCCTAGCCAACATGTATAGCCTACCAGGCTTGGTCCCTTGGTTTGAATTAGGTCTGTCAATCGGCTGGGTTGGACCTAGGAAATTCAAATTTTTGAATAGGCCTAGCTCGAAAGAGCATGTCTAAATTGTCCGAAATCTGGGCCTAAGACAACCATAGGTCTGGCCTGTTGACAGCTCTATTTTGAGGGCGTGGATTAGGTGTCACCCTTACTATAGGGCCCACCTTGGATGATATTTTACATATCCACTCCGTCCATACATTTTTCCAGCCCATTTTAGGGCATTTTACCAAAAATTAAGCATATAAAAATCTCAGATGGACCACACCACAAGAAACAGTGATGATTGAACCTTCATCATTAAAAACTTCCCAAGGCCCACTTTAAGCATATCCTTAATGTCTATTTTCCATCCAACCCGTTTATAAGGTCGAACAGAACTGGATGAAGGGAATTACAAAGATTAGCTTGATCCAAAACTTCTGTGGCTTATAAAAAGCTTTTAATGGTCATTCACTACTTTTTCCAGTGGTGTGGTCCACCAGAGATTTGGATCTGCTTAATGTTTGGTGTAACGTCCTTAAATGAGCTGAAAAAAAACGGCTGGGCCGCATGGATATGAAACAAATGCATCAAGATAGGCCCCACACAGTAAGGGTAACACCCACTAAGCTGTTACGTACCCGGGTAACAGCTAATCGGCTCCCCTAGTATACAACACGAGTCCTTTCATCTTTTAGGTTGGTTGGAAATGTTGGTGGGGTCCACCATCTCCTCATGGTGGTCCAGTATCTGCAGCTATCTGATTATGTTACGGTGCATTGATAATCGGGTACCAGTAACTCGTACTAGAGCATTGATGACACTGGACAAAATACAGTAGAAAGGAAGTGCGCTCGTATGGTAACGGTGCCACTACAACTTGTGGTACCGGGCTTCCGTGGTTCCCAAATGAGCTGCACCATGCGGCATGATTCTTACATTTTACCTCTGCTATGGTCCACGTGAGTTATGGATCGTTGTGTAGGAAACAGCCCATGGAGAAAATGTTGGAATCTACTCAAATCTACTGCAACTGAGGCCATTGACCAGTCGTGAATGGCGACCGACCGGTCGGAAAATCAGATCCAAGATAATGAACTCTCTGGATAGTTTTCGGACATTGTGGACCGGTCGGCAAGGGTCCTCGACCGGTCAACAGGTTCCCTTGTTTGAGTTAGTTTCTTAGGTGGTTTTGCGTAAGGAGTTTCTAATCTCAGTTTTCTCTTATCTAAGGAGTGTATTATGGGATTAGTGGAATCCTAGACTATAATGGGGATTGAGAGAGGTTTTAGGTAAGAGCAAGAACTTGAGGAGATGGTTTTCTTCCTAGGAAAACTTGAGATTTCTCTTGTGTGCTTGTGATCCGAGGTTTTGGGTTCCATCTCTTGTAAGTTTTGATATTATAGTGGACTAATTGGTGTTGCTTTGTGCCGTAGTATTTTACCCGTGAGGGGTTATTCCACGTAAAATTGGATTGTCTCTGTGTGGTTGATTGCGTGCGTGTGTGATTGCATTGTGTTGCTCATTTAATTCTATTTGTTGCTGTGTGTTCGGTTTTGCTTCCGCTGCCGGTCTTTTCCCAACAACTGATATCAGAGCAATTGTTGGAGTGTAGCAGAATTCGGATTTGAGACAAGAGCATGACATCGAGCATGAGATTAGACATAAAGAAGTATTCAGAAAAAAATAATTTTAAACTTTGGAAGGTGAAGATGAAAGGCCTTCTAATTCAGTATGGGTTACAAGATGCACTCTTTCGAAAGCGACTGGAGGCTATGAAAGAAAAAAAGTGGAAGAGGATCGATGAAAAACCCGATGTCTCAATCTTGTTGTGCCTAGCAGATAAGGTTATGTACAATGTCATGAAAGAGAAAACTATGGTTAAAACATAGGCAAAGTTTTGATTGAGGCTTTGAAAAGCACCTGGCCTTCTTTTCTTTTATTGTACCTTTGCCCATCCATCATTAACGTCTTTAGTAGTTGGTGATGCTGACATTACTCCGGCTGTGGCTGTGGCTACTTTGTTTCCATTGTTTTTTACTTTGTCTTTGTTTGTAGTTGCTTGATTATCGTAAGTAACAATGATTAATCCTCTGGGAACAAATCAGAAGATTATCTTGCACATTAATAAAGCCATTGAAAGTCTTTTCGAATAACGTACCTACAATTATGGGGATTCTAAATTAGTTTTATTGTGTTATGCAACATTCTGTTCTAGAGATAAAGTGTGTAATGTTCTGGTTGAGAGAAATGGCGCTTAATAGCGCCTTTTAAGGACGAATGTCTCTCTTTTAATATCTTGTCAGTATTAGAATACAACTCTTACTAATGATAAGTTTCCCCGGTGGAGTCGCCGTTTTCTTTACACAACAAAATTACCTTTGTTTACATAGGAGAAGCAAGAATAATATCCTAACATTCAATAAAACAAAGATAGAGACATTCATCGTTCCATTCGTTTTATTCATTGTAATTGGGTTCTTTTACATTCCATTAATACATCTCTTGATTCTAGAACATAATGTTCTAAATATAAATACAATGCAAGTTCATTCTGCATATAGATTTCGACAGAGCTTCGCCCCCTTCTTCCTTCTTTCATTCTGTTGAGATGACAGAAGAATGAGTTTAGGAGAGTCAGGCTGGAGTTGCTCTCATTCTCCTCTTTGCTCTATTACTTTAGTCCAGCTTGAATCTTCAAGAGTCTTGGCTTTTGAAAGGGGAACGAGAGAAAAATCATAAAGACATGCTCCCGACATATTTTACAAAAGATCTAAAACTTTATGCTGATTGCCTTCGGGGACCTTTTATGCCACCCGCGTAAAAGCTAAAGTGTTTATGCGAACACTTTGCTCTGCATGATCTTCGTCTTTCGCCCTTTGATCTTTGTTTCAACAGAGTTTCCTCATCATTCTTCTTCGATTCTCGGGGTCCACAACCTGTGTGTTTAACCCGAGAAGAAGAAGATGTACAAGGCCACTTTTCGTACCTCTAGAGTTTTCTGAAGGAGCTCTGTAACTCTGAATTTCGGAAGATGCATAAATGAGGACCTCAGGGGGGTATTTATAGGCAAATGGGGTCATTCTCACATAAAAGCAGTCATTCTCACATAAAAGCATCACTCCGCGGGACAAACTTTTACGCGGGTTCCGTAAAAGGTTCACCTTTCACTTGGGTCACTGTAGACACCCCACCTTCGGCTACACTGTTGGTAGAGATAGCTGGATAAATGGAGGACTATACCCCCAAATCCCATAAACAAACTCAGCCAAACTCACCCTTGTAAGCCCCAATCCATAGCCCAACTCACCCCTAAACATCAGCCTGAAAAACCCCCAATAAGAGAAACTAGTCAAAAAATCTCAAAAAAGTCAAACTCACTGAGTCAACCTGCTGAGTCAAATCACCGAGTCAAATCACCGAGTCAACCCGTTGAGTCAAACCGCCGAGTCAAAACACCGAGTCAAATCACCAAGTCAACCCACCGAGTCAACCCACTGAGTCAACCCACCGAGTCAACTCACTGAATTCCAAGCAGTAGCCCCGAAGCAGGACCGTACTGTTCGCGGGATCCCGAGAACGTCCGTACGGGCAGCTCCCTGAGGGCCGCCCAAATTTATTTACGGGTTCTGCCACTCTCCGCTGCTATAAATACCCCCCTCCCCTTCTCATTCAAGCATCCCTCCGAAGCCATCCAGCCCGAGTGCAATCCGTCTCTCCACCCTTTAGCCCATTCCTCCACCGAGGAGAGCCCGAGTGAGAAGAGTCTAGCCCTGGTCCAGCCTAGCCTGACCACTGGTCCAAGTCTACTAAGCCATATAAGTCTTGATCCAGCCACTCGAAACAAACCTTGCGACACCTCCGTTCATCTAGCTACTCTTTCACCAGCATCATCTCATTCGCATCTAGGATAAGTGCAACATTTACTTTCTTCCAACCCCCCTGCTTCACTACAAGCACTTTGATTATTCAAACACACAGCATGCATTCTGCATAAAGCACCTGTTAGTTCGAGCGCATGCTCTGGGCTTGCCTGTTAGTGGAACCTGCCCATTAAAAACTCTTACTATTCAAACCTGCATTCACGTACATATCACTACAAGCACCTTGATTATTCAAACACACTGCATGCATTCCGCATAAAGCACCTTTCAGTTCGAGCATATGCTCTGGGCTTGCCTGTTAGTGGAACCTGCCCATCAGAAACTCTTACTATTCAGACCTGCATTCATGCATCATGTTATCTATGAGAATGTACGAGGATTAAGACAGACTTTCAAGTATTAGTTCGATTCTGTGAAGTAGAGACCGTACTCCGGTACGGGCAGTGTGTGGGGTGCTTAACCTCTTCCCACCCTGTAACCATGATCCCTTACCTCGAATATCTGGTCGCAGATCAAAAGGAGTCATTTTAGAGAAAGAAATCTTCGGATCCCCTTCTCTAACGTTTCTACGGGGTCTAGCCGACTGTAGATTCGAAGTAACTGGCTAGTGGCGACTCTAGTCTTACATAAACTCACCTCAACACATCCAGCTTAACACAACAACCAAACAAAGCCCTCGAGAACGAGGCAAGCCAGTGGCACAAACGACGATTCGCGCGCATGCACCCCTTCTTCTTTTTTCCGAAAGGAAAGGGAGAACATTTGTACGGGAGCACGGAAACGGCGAGGGTCCACAGAATGGCGACTCTACTGGGGATAAGCTAGTCCCACTAGTCGTGATCCGACTTGAAAAACAGAATCCCTCCCGTACTTGAAAGTCACTACTCCTCATACAATCTCATCTGCATAGCATTCTACCCAAAAAACCAAAAAAATATAGAAAATCCCAAACTCCCCCCCCCCCCCCCCCCCTAAAAAAAAAAAAAAGTAGAGCATACTTACCCATCATTACTCCTCCAAACCAAATCACCCTGCCACATCTAATACAAAACCGACATGGCTCTTCCATTTCCTGCCCTCGAAATACCCGAGGCTTCCTTTCCAGAGTTAAACTCGAGAGAATCCATGTCAATTCCTGGCATCCAAGAGCTACAACAAAGGATTAAGGCCATGTAGGAAATGCTTCTCCGATTCACACAAGCCCAGGTTTCAGCAGCCAGCAATCAAGCTGGTCCAGTTCAACAACCACAACAACCATCTCTTCCAGCCTCCAGTTCATCCCAACCACAGCTATCAGGGTTGGCGCAGGACTTTCAACACCCTCCTTATGAAAGCCCTCAATCAGAACAACCCTCGACCTCAGGGCATTTCTTCCAGTATCCTCCTGCAAACATGAGCCATTTTCAGGTTTCTTTACAGTCTCCCTTCTCAGCTCCAGTCCAACAAAGTCCCTATAATGGGAGTAATTATCAGGCCCAACCCCCTTCAAGCAGGAGTCATAGGAGCATCAGTGACACCAATTATTACGAAAGGGGGCCAACTCAGGCTTGGCAAGGGGCAAGATCTCCTTCATCTGGTCCCTCTGAAATCGAACAACTCCGAGAACAGATGCGAGAGATGAAGAGAAAGTTGCAGAAGCAGCAATGGGTGGATCTTCCATCCACTAAGTTCAGGGACCTTTGTCCATTTCCCGATGCAATGGTACCTCAAGGCTTTCAGGTACCAAATTTTAAAAGATATGGTGGGACAGGGTGTCCTATAGACCACTTGAGATCATTTTGTGGTGAGCTAGATGCTGTGGCAAGTAACGATGGGGCGTTGATCCTTCTGTTTCAAAAGTCCCTGAAAGACGATGCCCTAGACTGGTACACATCATTGGACTGTCATCGCATTAGGACTTGGGAGCAGCTCTCCCAGGCTTCCGTCGACAGGTTCGCATACAATCTTAACATGGCACCCAGGAGAGCGGACCTCGCAGCTCTCAGACAAAGAAGTGACGAAACACTTACGTTGGACGGTGGCGGGCCATGGCCGCTAGAATGAAGACTCCTATCGACGACGAGGAGCAAATCTTTATGATCGTCCACTCGACAATTCCAAGTATCTCTGGATACCTTGTCTCACATCCATATGCGAACTTCACCCAACTCATTTGCACCGGGGAACAAGTCGAAGCCGGAATAAGGGCTGGGATGATCTCCCCTTGGTGGCCTTATCAAGCCTCTCTTATACAACCGATAGTGGAAGAAGAGCCTACTAAATACGAGAATGATAATGGAAGTGTCCTCATCCCTCATCTAATAGAAGAAGACGACCTTGTCGCCTCTACCGAAGGTACACTATTCCTCCCTCAACACGGACAACCGCAGCAACAGCAACAGTCAAGATGGAACTCATAGTTCCCTAATCAAGGTTGGCAAGGGGCACCCTTAACCAGTCCAGTTTCAAAACCCCTCATCCTGCAAGGGGCATCTCTAGTTGATCCAGTCTCCGCAATGCAAGGGACACCTCCTGCCTATCCAGCTTTCATAAGCCAAGAAGAGCCTCCTCTCCATTTTATCCGTGCCATTAACTCTAGTTCAGAGTTCGAACCTCTCATCCTACAAGGGGCACCCTCAACTATTTCAATCCCAGAGCCCATCATCATGCAAGGGGCACCTCCAGTCGATTTATTCCTCGAGCCAACCAACGAAGGGCACAATCTGCCCATCCCAGTCAACCAAGGGGATGACCTCCCCGTTGCGGCATTACTCAAACAGGGGCACAACCTGCCCATTTCTCAAGCAAACAACCAGGGGCACAACTTGCCCACAACAGCTGTCTATTGGGATTCTACTTCAGCCATCATCCTCCAAGAAGAAGACCCTTTTTTGGATAGCATGTCACATGCCCTAGTATAATTGGGGCCCAACTTCAATTATATGGCCACTATCGAGGAGGTCGAAGGGGAGATTGATGTCCAGGTTCTGATCGGTCCAAAAACATCAACTATCACTCTTCAGGTCTTTGACATCTTAGCTTCTTTCCATCTCCTTTCCGATCGGACCTAGTTTCACAGAATCGGTGCCATCTCTTCAAATCTTCACCAAAGGGTCAAGCACAGCTTCGGAGATAGGGCGATCACCATCATTACCGATCCTGGACAATTTCCAATGGTAGAAGCATCCAACCTTCGAGAGCCTACCATCCCAGCCATGGACGCACAACGCTCTAATGGGGAGGTCTCATACCATCACAATGCAAATTACTTCCCTCGCGCATGTCCCATTAGATCAAACTACGTTTTCCTCCCTGCTGAGCGTCAAACCTTCTACTATCAGCTTGAATATCAAGACTCGACCTGAATCATGGGAGTTCAAGAGAATGTGGGTAGAGAAAGATTGCGATATCAGCCTACTCGAATTAGGAAACCAAAGAACAAAAGTATCAGAAGAAGACGGGGTCATCAAGAAGAAGGCAATCTCTGCATCTGCACACCAATCCAGTTCATCATTGTAAGGATTATCTATCCTGATGATGGGCTGGATTCCACCTTCGATGATCAAGCGAGCAGATTGAGTCTGATAGAGTTGCCCAAAGAAAACTCAAGCAAGGGGCAGAAATTTTCCCTGATCGACTGGACTGCCGTCCTGGTCCCACCTCAACCAGATGAACCCAAAGAGTTACAATACACTGGCGATGAGCCAGGAGAAATCGCATCCGACACCGACTCGGAGCCCAATTCCAGATCTATCATGATGTTTGGGCACAACGATGAGGATTGGCTTACTGATCCTTCTGGCCCTGCCTCCTGAGGGGAAGGAGTGCAGGGCACTAACAGGTTTGTAAGTCCCCATGACGGCCAATACAAGTCGAAAGTGCTCGGCTCCTCGAGCCGAATCAGGCAACACCTGGTTCACATCGCCGTCTTGCTTAGGTCTTTTACAAAAAAATTTAAAAAAAAAAATAAAAATCAGAAGATTCAAAAACCCAAAATACCAAATATTTCAAATTTAAAAAAAAAAAAAAATCAAATTTTCACAAAGTCCAAAAGTTCAAAAAAAAATCCAGATATTTACAAAATTCCAAAAAAAAAAAAACAGAAAATCTTTGAAAGAAAAAAAAAATAGAAATCTCTTTTTCAATAAAGTGCCAAGTCTGTCTGTCAAAGCACTTGAGTATGAAGTTGACTCATATGATTTCAATCTAGAGTTAGATTTCAAACTCAAGGGTTTGGACAAAGCCAAATGATGTGGAAAATGATGAGCTGACTCCCAAACTTAGAGGGTCTCCCCCGAAAGTTCGAACCAAAAGCCAATGTCATCTTAAAAAATTTCAAAATTATAAACCTAGGATCTCCTGAGACCCATAAGGAAGTGTGCATTGAGAATCATTGTTCCCGAAAAATAAGCAGAGAATGATCGAATTTTTGAAGTCATGACTTCCCAATCTTACGTCCTATGAAGACTTATCCAGACTCGATTAAAAACTCATCAAGCCTATCAAGAAGATGCTGCCAAGACTATGCTTAGATTCCATGCTGGAGTATGCGACTTGACGAATGATCAAAGAAACCTCGTGGCTCGATGAAGACAGATTGTTACCAACATGTTAGAAAGTACTTCAAGTGTCAACAGCATGCACATCGGATCCATGTGTGTGCTTCAAAAACTCTACAACCTGATAACACTCCAGCTATTGCCTATACGAGGTATCTACATCAACAGAAAGATCGACTCGGCATCATCTAGTGGTCATACGCATATACTTGTGGCAGTCGATTACAGCACAAAGTGGATGAAGGTAACATTCTGATCTCGCACGATAATTCTCATGGAGAATGAGATCATCAATTGTTAAGGGTTCCCACATGCTATCAACATTGGCAATGGGACGTCCTTTGAAATCTAAGGATGGAGGAATTCCTCAAGAAGCTTAAAATCAGAAGACAGACCTACGAGTTCGAGTCAAAATCATGTCACCATAAGTGCTGATGAAGAATGAAGTCGAAGAAGGAAAAGTCATATCGGGTTTACAACAAGCACGGCCGCATCTATCAAACTCATGGGGCAAGCCCTGAGAATCAGAGAAGTTCTTCTGGGAGGCATCGTTTGACTCACCAACCTGAGGGGTAAGGATCTTCCAGAGCCAATTAATGCCGACAACGTGAAAATCTCTCACAGGTAAGCCAATCTAACCTTATCAAGAGTTACATTAGTAGAGCTGAAGTCAAGAGGTCAAGGCTTAGACCGCTAAGAATCCCTTCCCGTCCGCCAATAAGTGTTCCAAATAAAGGGTTCAAAATCCAAAAAAAAAGAAGAGAAAAAAAGAATAGAGCAAAAAAAAAAAAAAAAAAAAAAAAAAAAAAAAAAAAAAAAAAAAAAAAGAAGAAGAAGAAGAAGAAAGAAAGAAAGAAAGAAAGAAAGAAAGAAGAAAGAAAAAAACCGATCCAAAAGAAACACATCTATCCATCCATCCACCTCAGAAGGGTCTGTAGCTAAGGCCGACAGCTCTGCCATTGTAACTTAAGATAAGGGCCAAAAGGTTACCATCGGCCGGCAACGACGGATTCCTAACCTTTGGTCGCCGCAGTTATAAAAAAAAAGATGTGTGCTTAAACAAAGAGGGCGGAGTGAAAATTCGAAAGGGCGCCCTGAATAAAAACAGTGGGCACACAGTGGACTTGGTGAAAACTCGAAAGGGCGCCGAGGGTAAAGATAGTATAGCTGCCAAAGGGCAGGCAAGATCAAATACTCGGCACGTGGTGAAAACCCGAAAGGGCGCCATGGGAAAAAATGACGGGCAAGCAGGACGCAGCGAAAACCCGAAAGGGCGTTACGGGTAATAATGGCTAAGAAAAGAAAAGAAGAAAAAAAAAGAAGTAGGTACATGAGAGAACCAAGCGACATGAAGATTCAACGAAAGTAAGGATAACAGCTATGAGTCAAGAATTCTTTTAAGATCTGCCCAAATTCTAGGGGGAGGATACCATTGCGCACTATCTTAAGGGGACCAGGACCCTTGGTGAATAATTAAGAAAATCGAGTATGACATCAGGTTGAGTCCAATATTCTGATTCCTGCATCTAAAAGCACAAATCCAAATCATGCATAGACAGACAAGCACTTGTCATAAATTTTCATTTCATGCATGATTTGCATACATATATTTTCTAAAAAAAAAACAAAATCATCTTTCCTTATTCATATATATGAAAAAAAAAAATCTTATAGGGCTTTCAAAATAAACGTCCTCCAGTCAACTAATGGGTACCTTCCGTGAGTGCATTTCTCCCGATCATTCCTCCCAGAAGGTAAGTATCTCTCTTCCTGCTTTAATGCTTCAATCCTTTTGCTAAAGTGTTTTCTCTCCTCATAGGTACCAGAATGCAGTCTAAGACCAGCCCATCAATGTCCATCATGACCCCATCATCACCATCTATCACATCATTCATGCGGCCCACGCCCAGAGGATGTGTAGCCTCACCTATGGCCCATCTCCCCATCCCATTCATACCATCCAATCTTATCATGGTCAATGCCCCATTCAAATATGAAATTCCAGCCATCTCACCATTAATGGAGTAATTAAAAGCTCCATTAACCACCATCCTTAAACCCCCATCAATGCCCTCATTCAAAGCTTCATCTCTACCATCAATCAAAAGCATCCCACCATCATTAAAGTCTTCACCAATTTCTGAAGTGTGGGACCCACCAACCTCTCCCACAATGGCTCCCAAGCCATCATCAATGGCTGCCCAAGAGAGGACCAAGCAAGAAAAAGACAAAAAGAGAAGGAAAAATGAGACAAAGGGAAGATTCATGGCCGGAATCGAACCTGGGCGTACAGAGAATATGGGACAGGGACAGTGGGTTGCTGGGAATGTTCGAACCAGAGCCCGCACCGACCGCGCATAAAGAGAGGTCTGGGCGGCCCCCTGAGGGCCGCCCGTACGGACGGTCTCTTTCTCCCTCCGCGGGATTGGCTTCACAGTCGCTGGTAGGTGAGATTGACAGTCCACATTAGCAGCTGGCACCCTGAGGGCCGCCCAAGGCTCCAATCAACTCCAGATTTCGTTTGAGGCTGATCTGAATCATCTGGAGGGTACCCCACCTATCCAATCATGAAGTACTGTGGCCAGCATGGGTTTGATCAAGTCAAAGAGAAGAGAAATTGATCAAGAGTGGCCCACAAGCGATCTGAGCCATTCAAGGGCTAGATCATCATGATCCAAACCATGGAAAGACTCGCATGGCTAATCAAGTAGCAACATCAAGGGTTTGATTGTTAAGAAAGGAGGCCAGAGTCCAAAATTTGATCATCAAGTGGGCCCACATGGCTAAAAAAGGCAATCCTAGCCGTCCAATTCATCATCCACACCAGGGAAAGCCTTCTTAGCCTCACTAAACATCAAGGATAAGTGCTTCAAGGCAAAGCTGAAGTCTAGAAAGGGGCCACAGGGCCAACTCAAGTAATTCGGACCACTCAAATCACAATCAGCCCCGTCAGAAGCCAAACAAAGTAAGGTAAGTATGCTCAACCATAAAAGTTTTGGTCCGAAGACCTTAAACTACGTCGGGATCAAGATCCCGAGGGACTTTTTAAATAAAAACCGGTAGCAGTCTGGATCGTTCGAATCAAGATCCGCTGACACCGGACATTTTTCAAAAACAAAAAAAATGTATTGCCCCATTCTGTACAAAGTTTTGGTCCGAAGACCTTAAACTACGTCGGGATCAAGATCCCGAGGGACTTTTTAAATAAAAATCGGTAGTAGTCCGGATCGTTCGAATCAAGATCCGCTGACACCGGACATTTTTCAAAAATAAAAAAATGTGTTGCCCTATTCTGTACAAAGTTTTGGTCCGAAGACCTTAAACTACGTCGGGATCAAGATCCCGATGGACTTTTTAAATAAAAACCGGTAGCAGTCTGGATCGTTCGAATCAAGATCCGCTGACACCGGACATTTTCCAAAAATAAAAAAACGTGTTGCCCTATTCTGTACAAAGTTTTGGTCCGAAGACCTTAAACTACGTCGGGATCAAGATCCCGATGGACTTTTTAAATAAAAGTCGGTAGCAGTCTGGATCGTTCGAATTAAGATCCGTTGACACCGGACATTTTTCAAAAACAAAAAAAATGTGTTGCCCTATTTTGTACAAAGTTTTGGTCTGAAGACCTTAAACTACGTTGGGATCAAGATCCCGAGGGACTTTTTAAATAAAAATCGATAGCAGTCTGGATCGTTCGAATCAAGATCCGCTGACACCGGACATTTTTCAAAAAAAAAAAATGTGTTGCCCTATTCTGTACAAAGTTTTGATCCGAAGACCTTAAAACTACGTTGGGAACAAAGTCCCGAGAGATTTCCAATAAAAACCAGTGTTAATCTTGATCGCTCAAATTAATATTTAACAGCCTGGAACATTTCAAAAAATCACAAAAAGAATTTATTTTCAGCATGTACATATTTTTGTCCGAAGACCTTAAACTACACTTGGATTAATTTCTCGGGGGACCTTTTCTTGCTTTCAACCAAAGACCGGCATCGGCCTCAACCGCTGGGATCAAGGTTCGATAATCCGAATCATTTCCAAAAATATCAAAAAGATTTCAAGCTTTCCCTAAAAACCAGCATCAACCTCGATTACTCGAGTTGAAGTCTGGAACTTTTTCAAAACACAAAAAAGACTTTCACCATCAATTTTAACTGCACAAATTCATCCTCAGTGGTCCAAAGACCTAAAACTACACTGGGATTAACTTCTCGGGGGCTTTCTTTCCCAACCTGTTCCGGATATGGCTGACAGTTGATCTTACGGGTGTCCGGAATCTTCTAAACAGGTAAAGGTTGAGGCGGCCAGAACCCCGCAACCCTGTTCGTGTTGAACGCACCGTGATAGACAACCTTGATTTGGAAGTTGCTGTTGAATCTAACGGATGTTCCCTGTTCCTAAAACTCATGAAGGGGATTAAGGCTATTGGGAGGTGGAGCGCACCTTCACGGAATTGTGAGCAATGTAAGGCCCCAAACTGGATTGACAAAGGGAAATGTGAGGATGTGGCTCATTCTGTGGCCGAAGGAGTTCGTCGGACGATACGTGGTCTATGTGCATTGCACATGAGGAACAGACAACTTCGTGGGTGTGTTGATTGAAAACCCTCAAAATCCCCTCATCCGAAGATGTAAAACTATGGCACTTAACTGTGTGAGACTCGTCTTGCTCGCTGACGTAAAATGGATCGGGTGCCTTACCAGCAGTAGAAGCTGAAAATGGATGAAAATTCCATACCTTTTCCCTACATTCTAGAAAAATCCAACAAAATACCAAAACATTGCAAAATATTTTCAAAAATCACAAAATATTTCCCTTGCTTTCAAACCAAATATTTTCAAAACCACAAAAAATATTTCCTTTGTTTTCAATAACCGATCTCTATCCTGACCACTCAGGTAAAGATTCAAACCAAATATTTACAAAAATCACAAAAAATGTCACTATCCCCAGCACTACACTTTAGGAGTCCCGAACTCCGCTCACTCATTTCGCAGTTTGGGATGATGGATCTGATCGCCCACAACCATTCACAACCATTCCCAACCATTCACAGAATCTTGACCAAAACAAGCGACCGAGCACCGTCTCAATCACAACCATTCACAGAAGAACATCTTGAAGTCTGATAACATCCTTCGTCCATTCCCATTAGCAAAGAAACAGCATCTTGGGATGATGGACCTGATCGACCACGGGTCGGGATCTTGACCAACCCATTGACCAAACATCCGCATTGAAAAGAAATCCCCAATGGAGCACAACCCTGCAAGCAATAAGCTCAAAGCTCTCTGCATCCCCAGCAAAAGCAAAATCATCAAACGAAAAGAGAATGAGCCAAACCATGCATTCATCATGCATCTCCATACATCAGCATCCATCGCATCAATTATCATGTTTACCTTCTTTCAAAATAAAAGTCGGTTAGCCAAAGACCCCACAGGCATCCCTAGTGGAGGCGCATGCAAACCAGATTTCCATTTCAAAAAGACAAAAAATATTTTTATTTACAAATAAAAACCCCACGGAGTATCACTCCCTAGAGTGGGTACCTTTTCAAAATCTAAAAATATTTTCCCAGTAGAGTGTTCTGCCTCCAAAACACCAGGAGATCTTCCATATCTCTGGATAGGAGCCGACGCAAAAATCAAATAAGACCCGATGTCTCGCGGTTTCCCCGGAGACCATCAGATTCAATGCACTCAAAGTACGGTCGAACTGAACTTCAGTGTTAGTGCGGTCGTACCACATGCCAAGATACGAAAAGATGAAAGCCAAAAAGCTCAGTCAAAGAAACCATTTGAACAGGTGGAAACGATGAATTGTAACCCAAGTATCAAAATCAGCAGATTGGGTGGAAAGAGTTCACCCGCACATTCCTAGGCGTGGATGCCTAAAGTACCTTGACTGATTCCAAGTCGACGTAGTAGAATCCCGTAAGACTACGACGCAGGGCATCTAACCACTTTGACAGTCAAGCGAAATAAGTACTCCTGGAGTGATCCGGGAAAACATCAAACATCACAATCAATCTCAGGGTCAGCAACCTCGTAAGACTGCGACGCAAAGGCTCTACTGTACATTTCCAATGTTAGTATCGATCGGGAATGGAAGGGTTGCGATTGGGTATCCAGGTTGCAGCAAACTGCAGGGACAATCGCAACGTTTTCTCCAAACTCCCGCGATATGTGCGAGTTATCAATCTCCAAACAATCAACTGACTCAGATACAAAGGACAACAAAGATTCCAAACCACAATCTAGGAAAGAATGAATTGTAACCTAAGCATCAAAACCAGCAGATTGGGTGGAAGAAGTCCACCCGCACATACCTAGGCGTGGATGCCTAAAGTACCTTGACTGATTCCAAGTCGGCGTAGTAGAATCCCGTAAGACTACGACGCAGGGCATCTAACCACTTTGACAGTCAAGCGAAACAAGTACTCCTGGAGTGATCCGGGAAAACATCAAACACCACAAATCAATCACAGGGTCAGTATCCTCGTAAGACTACGACGCGGAGGCTCTACTGTACCTTTCCAATGTTAGTACCGATCGGGAATGAAAGGGTCGCGATTAGGTACCCAGCTTGCAGCAAACTGCAGGGACAAGCGCAACGTTTTCTCCAAACTTCCGCGGTATGTGCGAGTGATCGATTTCCAAACGATCAATTGGCACAGATGCAAAGGCAAGCAAAGATTTTAGACCATGATCTATGAATGACCGGGTCAGAAGTGGGGTGTCCACTCGCTTTGGCATTCGGTTGCACGCAACCTCTGCCAAAGAGGGGCATCTGTAGACACCCCACCTTCGGCTACACTGTTGGTAGAGATAGCTGGATGAATGGAGGACCATACCCCCAAATCCCATGACCAAACTCAGCCAAACTCACCCTTGTAAGCCCCAATCCATAGCACAACTCACCCTTAAACATCAGCCTGAAAAACCCCCCATAAGAAAAACCAGTCCAAAAATATCAAAAAAGTCAAACTCACTGAGTCAACCCAGTGAGTCAAATCACCGAGTCAAATCATCGAGTCAACCCGTTGAGTCAAACCGCCGAGTCAAAACACCGAGTCAAATCACCGAGTTAACCAACCGAGTCAAATCACCGAGTTAACCCGCTGAGTCAACCCACCGAGTCAACTCTCCGAGTTCCAAGCAGCAGCCCCGAAGCAGGACCGTAGTGTTCGCGGGATCCCGAGAACGTCTGTACGGGCGGCCCCCTGAGGGCCGCCCAAATTTATTTACGGGTTCTGTCACTCTCCGCTGCTATAAATACCCCCCTCCCCTTCTCATTCAAGCATCCCTCTGAAGCCATCCAGCCCGAGTGCAATCCGTCTCTCCACCCTTTAGCCTATTCCTCCACCGAGGAGAGCCCGAGTGAGAAGAGTCTAGCCTTGGTCCAGCCTAGCCTGACCACTGGTCCAAGTCTCCTAAGCCATCCAAGTCTTGATTTAGCCACTCGAAGCAAACCTTGCGACACCTCCGTTCATCTAGCTACTCTTTCACCAGCATCATCTCATTCGCATCTAGCATAAGTGCAACATTTACTTTTCTTCCAACCCCCCTGCTTCACTACAAGCACTTTGATTATTCAAACACACAGCATGCATTCTGCATAAAGCACCTGTCAGTTCGAGCGTATGCTCTGGCCTTGCCTGTTAGTGGAACCTGCCCATCAGAAACTCTTACTGTTCAGACCTGCATTCATGTACATATCACTACAAGCACCTTGATTATTCAAACACACTGCATGCATTCTATAAAGCACCTGTCAGTTTGAGCATATGTTCTGGGCTTGCCTGTTAGTGGAACCTGCCCATCAGAAACTCTTACTGTTCAGACCTGCATTCATGCATCATGTCATCTATGAGAATGTACGAGGATTAAGACAGACTTTCAAGTATTAGTTCGATTCTGTGAAGTAGAGACCGTACTCCGGTACGGGCAGTGTGTGGGGTGGTTAACCTCTTTCTACCCTGTAACCGTGATCCCTTACCTCGAATCTCTGGACGCAGATCAAAAGGAGTCATTTTAGAGAAAAGAATCTTCGGATCCCCTTCTCTAACGTTTCTACGGGGTCTAGCCGACTGTAGATTCAAAGTAACTCGCTAGAGGCGACTCTGGTCTTACATAAACTCACCTCAACACATCCAGCTTAACACGACAACCAAACAAAGCCCTCGAGAATGAGGCAAGCCAGTGGCACAAACGGCGATTCGTGCGCACGCACCTCTTCTTCTTTTTTCCGAAAGGAAAGGGAGAATGTTCGTACGGGAGCGCGAAAACGGCGAGGGTCAATAGTCACGTAAAGGTACAAAAGCTCATGTGTCTCCATGAAAACGACCATAACTTCTTCATTACAATTCCAATTTGGACGCTCTTATACTCGTTGGAAAGCTATGTTGATGCCCTACGCAATTGGCCTATCATGATCCTATTTAGAAGTATCTTATATCTTCAAACGTGGGCCCCAAGTGTCTGATGTCATCAACCATGTGCAGTCTTCGATGAATAACTTGTATCTCCTTTATTATGTCTCGAAAATGGAATGATCTTAAGTTTATTCGAATCATTACTTGATAAGCTTGCCCATGACGTATCATTTTCTTTAAATGGATATCGCTTGCCCAATCATCTTCTAATTGTAAGTGAACTCTTAATTGATATCCGTCTTCCATCTGTCTAAAGAGAATTAATATATATAACTTGGTACTAACATGCTGGAAATACATGATTTTGTGTTGAGTCTTGTGGCAAGAAGATAATACGCCTCCTAATCTTGTTTCTTCTTTGCATTTTTTCATGCCTCAACAGTGGCTAGGAAAAGTCAAAGGATTAATAGGGTATACTAAAGACTATGAGGGTGAGGAGATTCATATAGATGATTTTATCTTAAATACAAACTCCTGCATAATAAATTATATACTGGGATAGAGGGAGCTTTCTCCTCTTGCATTTCCCCCTTTTTTTTTTCCCTATCTCAGACGTTCCAAAATTGGATGTTTGATGGAGTTAGGATTAGGGAATCTTGACAACTATGGGAGGGTGAGGAGAACCATATAGATGCTTTTCTCTTAAATCTAAACTCCTAAATAATGGACTATATCTTGGGATACAGAGAGCCTTCTCCTCTTGCTTTCCCCCCCTTTTATTCCTATCATAGACATTCCAAAATTGGGATGTTTGATAGAGTTAGGATATAAAAGAAAAGCAAGCTCTATACTCTCGGATAAAATCTATTATTAAGGAGTTTGGATTTAAGCACATGTATGTTTCTCCTTACCCTCATAGTCTTTAGCATACCCTACTATATAATTTTTTTTAAAAGACTTTCTTATTCATGCACACAAATTGGCAAAATCCTTCCACTTTTTGTAGCCACTATCCTTAACCTAATCCCATGCCGATTTAAGAGATGGATTACCGAATTAGGGCAGAGAGAGCACATATTGGGATGTTTTAGAGAGGGAAAAGAAGAAAAAAAAAATAAAATAATGAGAAAGGAAGAGTGCTTAATTATCTCTCCTTCATTTATCATTTATCTCTCTCCTTCCTCTATTATGTCTCAATGTGTGGTCTACCGATGAATGGCTCTCAAGGTGTACAATTCCTATAGATTGTCAATGGTGTTGCGACACATGCAAGGCCCACTTCTTGAGCTTTATCTAGAATTTAGAGCAGTTGGAGTATATTGACTCAGATATGAAAATGCATTTGATTTTGGAATCGCTACTATTCAAAGGGAGATTAGAATTTATGACCCCCTATAAACCATAGAATCTCTTAAGAGTTGTAAAATCATGAGATTTACTAACTCAAGTGACTCCTGTGGTTGATTTGTGAAGGTAGAATCCGAGTAACAACCTCGGTGATAGAAAAGGTAGGGGTTTTGCACTGCTTTTTATCCGCACCATGTGTGATCTCCACTTTATGAGATTCAATCATTTTTTGTAGAACTTCAATAATGTCACATATTGCCTTACTTTGCAGGATTTATGATCCCAAGTAGAAAAAAAAAGAAATAAGAAGTACCTAGCCTTACTGCACTAGTTTAAGACACACGGTAGGCAAAAGAAAAAAGAAGAAAAAAAAGGAATGTAGATTGGGGAGAAGGATTTTAGAAATAAATAATGGAATGAATGTGTGTGTGTGTGTTGTTGATGTTCTTAGAATATGTTAAGTGGAATGCAAATTGGTTTGAGATGTAAGAAGGAAAAAGTAAGACCATACACCTTTTTCTAGGAAAAGAATGGTCGGTTATCCGTAATTCTAACCCTACTATTAACTTTTAGCAGCTTCTTGATAGTTTTGTCCTGAGTTAAGCAGAGTTTTAGTGCAATTAGGATTTTGGCAGGGCACTGCACATGCACCCTGTATACCCAAAGACCCTCAAGAACCCACTCTTTAGTGTTTTTCTTTCCCTCACAACCCTTATACGTACGTTGCTAGCGATTGTTGATTACCTCAGGTTTGCTACAGTGCAGTTTAAATAGACTAGAATTTCCTATAGGCTTATAGGCTAACTTTTAGCCATTGTCAGCCCTAATAGACAGAGAGTAAAAAAGGGTAGCCTATGGTAGCCTTCAAGGACCTCTTGTCAAATTTTACCTTCTTTTCACATCAGCTACCATATAGGGTGGATTTTCAGGGTGTTTTTAGTCATTGGATTTAGTGTAGGTTGATCGAATCTAATAGTTGTCTCTAAGTGGTGTCGAGGATCCTTTTGACTTAACTCACTTAAATTTTCTACCCTTGGAGTTTAACAAATATGGCTTGATTGAATTTGTGCATGGTCGAGGTTTGCGAGTATCTTGAACGATCATCCAATATCTAATTTCAATATTTTTGAGCCCACGGATCCGATCCGTTGATCACTTTCGGGGAAGGCTAAGGACCTTTCTATCTATAGTTTTTATAATTAGAGTATTGCATGTGTCAAGTCTCTGAAAAGTTTGTTAAATCTACAATGCGGAATTGATTAGACTGTACAGTGCATCGAAGATGGGGATCTAAAATTCAAAATAGAATTCGTACCTGGTAGGGACGCCATGTATAGAATCGGATTGCTGCAGTCTTATGCACCTTACACCTTAAGAGAAGCGTCGAGATGGGATGGAAAAACTTTTACTATGTGTAGGATTCGGGACCAAGTCCTGTTTATATAGATATGGGGGTTGAGGAGTTTAGAACCCATTGACAGAGGTGAGACACACTATTGGCAAAGGTGAGACGATTCTAAGAAGCTAGATTTGGGGTTTTTAACAAATCAACCGATTAAACCAATGTCCGGAATTAATGGTGATGGAAGAAAAAAGATGGGCAGCGGGAGAAGAGAACCTTCGCCGTTTCTAATGGCTATCGGTGCACACATGGAGGATGATATGGTAGGGACCAGCGGCCATGGCTGCTCCGATAGAGATCTAGAAGGGTTTTGAAGAACCCTTCTCTGATTTGGGTAACAATAGCTGATATAAATGGCTGCCGCACATCAATGGTGGAAGAGAAGGCTATCAACAACTGGTGTACATTTTTGTTAAGGGTTTTATGAAACCCTTTGCTGGTACACATCAATGGCAACCTACGCAACCGCATTCTATTCTCCGGTGACAGAGGAGTCTCGACAATAGGGAACCAAAAGGAATTTTATCTCCATTGGAGGTCAGGATTCGTCCACTGAGTTCTGGTTATGGCAGCCAACATTAGAGGTTTTTTTTTTTATGTTCTTCATATCGGCTGTGTAACACATCAACACTGCCAGATAAAGGCAGTCCTCTACAATGGATTCTGACATTTTAATATGCCGGATTCAGCAAATTCTAGATGACGGATTTCAGCAACCCAAAATTTTTGTAAGGGTTTAAACTTCCGGAAACAATTACAGAAGCGAAGCTATAGCTTAGATCCGAGTCACATAAATCCGATCCTGATGGTTCTACAACAGATACAACAATTTGATCCGCCATGTCCAATGCACTGTTCTGTCTCTGATACCAATTGTTAAATCTACAATGCGGAATTGATTGGATTGTACAGTGTATCGAAGATGGGGATCTAAAATTCAAAATAGAATTCATACCTGGTAGGGATGCCATGTATAGAATCAGACTACCGTAGTCTTTCACACCTTACGCCTTAATAGAAGCGTCGGGATGAGATAGAAAAAACTTCTACTGTGTGTAGGATTAGAGACCCAGCCCTATTTATATAGATATGGGGGTTGAGGAGTTTGAAACCCATCGAAACTCCTCTACCCTAAGCTCCACATGAATTTGAGTATCCTAATCTCACTATAACACTGTGCGTGCGACATAGGTGAAGCGCACCGCCCCTACACTAACATAGATCAATCACGTCTTTAGTGGGGTTCCACTGGTATGCCCGATCATCAGATCCAACCCTTAGGTAAATCTAGTTTGTTGATTAATTAGGCCCATTTTACATAAAATCTTACAAAGTTGAGTTTGTATTCAAGATTAGATATGTCGAGCCTTTGATTTTTCGATCTCTGGTTTGTTAAATGTTTCCATGACTAGCTAAAAGTGCACTTTATCCAAGTTGCATGGGTTTTTAATAGGCTCTGAATGTTTCAAAGATGTTTTATTGAAGCTTGACCAAAAGTCGAAGAGTAATTTTTTTCTCATTTTGGGTAGAGTGTTTATAGATGTAACAGCCCCACCCCAACGGCATGGATATTTTCCACTTTGGCCGAAGCCTCACAGTTTTGGTCTTGGAGTTTCCCCAAAAAGGCCTCCTTACCGTTAAGGGTGGAACCCCCACTTATAGCCAGGATCGAGAGTCACTCCCTTTCCGATGTGGGACTAAGTACAAGGCCCGACCTGCTGCCCCGACCGACAAGCCCAACCAATCCCACAACAAGGACTTGGATGACAAGCTCGAATGAACAACCCGGATAACTTAGGGACCCACCCCCGCAATGGGAGACAGAACGACCCCGCTTTAATACCACTTTGTAACAGCCCCACCCCAACGGCACGGATATTGTCCGCTTTGGCTGAAGCCTCACGGTTTTGGTCTCGGGGTTTCCCCCAAAAGGCCTTCTTACCGTTAACGGTGGAACCCCGGCCTACTTATAGCCAGGATTGATAGTCACTCCATTTCCGATGTGCGACTAAGTCCAAGGCCCGACCTGTAGCCCCGACCGACAAGCCCGACCGATCCCACAACAAGGACCCGGATGACAAGCCCGGATGAACAACCTGGATAACCCAGGGACCTGCCAACTTTGTTACAGCCCCACCCCAATGGCACAGATATTGTTCGCTTTGGCTGAAGCCTCACGGTTTTGGTTTCGCGGTTTCCCCCAAAAGGCCTCCTTACCATTAAGGGTGGAACCCCCACTTATAGCTAGGATCGAGAGTCACTCCCTTTTCGATGTGGGACTAAGTCCAAGGCCCGACCTGCTGCCCCGACCAACAAGCCCGACCGATCCCACAACAAGGACCCGGATGAACAACCCGGATAACCCAGGGACCCGCCCCCACAACGGGAGACAGAGCGACCCCGCTTTGATACCACTTTGTAACAGCCCCACCCCAATGGCACGAATATTTTCCACTTTGGCCGAAGCCTCACGGTTTTGGTCTCGAGATTTCCCCCAAAAGGCCTCCCTACTGTTAAGGTTGGAACCCCCACTTATAGTTAGGATCGAGAGTTACTTCCTTTCCGATGTGGGACTAAGTCTAAGGCCCAACCTACTGCCCCGACTGACAAGCCCGACTGATCCCACAACAAGGACCCGGATGACAAGCCCGGATGAACAACCCGGATAACCGGGGGCGGGTCCCTGGGTTATCCAGGTTGTTCATCCGGGCTTGTCATCCGGGTCCTTGTTGTGGGATCGGTCGGGCTTGTCGGGTAGGGCAGCAGGTCGAGCCTTGGCCTTAGTCCCACATCGGAAAGGGAGTGACTCTCGATCTCGGCTATAAGTAGGGGTTCCACCCTTAACGGCAAGGAGGCCTTTTGGGAGAAACCCCGAGACCAAAACCGTGAGGCTTCAGCCAAAGCGGACAATATCCGTGTCGTTGGCGTGGGGCTGTTACAATAGATGCCTCCTTTGGTAGAGGTTATGAGCAATTGAATACTAAAGCAAGTGGATACCCCACCTTCTGGATTGAATGAAGATGCATTCTGGTCTATTCCAAGTGGAATGTCATTTTTTAAATGTTCACCTAGTTAAAGTATAACTTATACATCTCCCAAGGATTGAGGAAAACATTGTGATTTGTCGCTATGCTTTTTGTGGCTCTATAGGGCATCAAATCGCAACCCTTTCACGTCATGATTGGTAGTATACATAAAAGGTGTTTGCAAGTTTGAATTTTGAATGGTTAGAGCCCCTTTGCATTTTGCGGCATTATGAGGATAATGTACGTGCTTAAATTTGGAGAGGTAGTTCTTAATGATGCACGGTCCCCTAGGACCATTTATTAGATAGGTTGTTGTAATGGGAAGTTGCATGCCTGTGCTTTTTATGTCTGTATGAATCTCTCACATGATAATACATTATCAAGCTTAACAAGTGTTCCAGACTAAAGACACGTAGTTATTCTTTTACCATTTGGTTTTTTATTTTTTGATACTTTGGTTGTAATAAGCTTTTTTGTGATTTGAGGTGTGGTTGCACTAACAAAGACATAATCATTCTACATTTCAAGAAGATCAAACTGACACTAGGAGTTCAAGCCAATCATCCCATATTTCCCTTATGATTTCGGAGAAAACCAAAATCAACTATTGATATTACATTGGTACCTACCGAGGAGTATGGAAGACTACCCAATGCCTCGAATACCATGCACATTGTATTTTTGAAAATTTAATTTTTTTTTTATTTTTAAGGTTTTTTTTTTAAATATTGCACCTGTAGAACATTATTTTGTTGGAGTTTTATTACAAAATGTTTTTGAATATGATTTTTTTAGGTTGTTTATTTGAAAAGGCCACCCAATCTCATGGGTATGCGTCATTGAGTAATTTTTAATTTACTTCTCTTGTTTGTTTTGAATAAGTTTAACTTGATCCTCCATCTTCATTGAGCATTTTAATGGTCATGATCATAATCATCTTATAATGAAGCACTTTTACTACTCAGCGTCCAACTTCATATGCGTTTTAGGTGACATGGGAACCCTACAAACCATAAAAGATTGCTTTGGTATCAATGAGCTTTAGTGCTTGCAAGGAGAGATAGTTTTAATAGAAGAATTGAATAGTTGGCACAGAGGGAGTGAGACTGTCCTGAGCAGTGGACTGAGGTTATTGTCGGGGCAACCATTCCAGAGAAGCACCCATGGCTTGAATGACCCAACATGTAGGAATGTATATCTTTTTTATTTTTTATTTTTATTGGGAATCTGTTTATTTATTTGCGGGTGTATCCCCTTTTATTTTTTGAAAGCAAATGATTGTGAATAAAAAAATGTGATGAAAATGAAAGCTTTGTGTTTTTCTTTTTTGTAGTTCCCGACTTGTCTTGTGAGCATGGTTTGTGTTTTGGTGCATCAGATAACAGGGATTAGACATCTTAACTTAGTCATGTGTTACCTAATGATTTTTCAAGTGGACTCTTAAGGAGTTACGATATCCTTAGGAAGTGTTCACGGGGAACTTTGCCCAAAGTCTGAGCATAGTTGAATAAAATTGTAAGATCATCATCATCATATTTTCCTGGCTTGGGTTGCACGCTTACATGGATCTATGATTTTCTTTTTTATATTTCTCTTTTTTTTTTCTAACCATTTGCACATGTACCGCCCTTTCGGGCTTTACCCACATCCAGCTTGCCCATCATTATTTTACCATGGCGCCCTTACGAGTTTTCACCATGTCTTTGGTATTTGACTTTTCATGTGTCACGCACCAAAATTTGAAACTTGAGTACGAAGACCCTGATCCCAAGTTCTAGGCTGTGAAGTAAATTTAACCATATATTCTTTGATAATATCCATTCCACATATCGCATATTTAAACTAAAATAGATTTTTCTTAATTTTAATTTAACTCAACTTAAATTTAAACTCATAGTCCAAAGCTAACTAAACTGCTTCCACTATTTTCTCTATTAAAAGGAATCTCTACTAAGTATCTTAGTGCATTGAGAATGATCTTCCTTATGGGGGAAAATGTCTTATTATTTCTTCTATGTGATATTTAAACTTTTGCTTTATTTCTTTATTAAAACTAACATAAGTAAAAGAGGCTATAGAATCTATTGAACACAATAAGAACCCTACATGCATGTTGAAACGAAGAATCTTAGTGGCAAGGTCTTCTTAATTAAAACTACAAAAAAATAGAGCAAAGGCTATGGACTAAATTCGTAGTGACCAGAAGTGACCTATTTTGAGCATATACCTGATCAACATTACAGTAATCCAAACCATCCTATGGTAAACATCTGGCTAACTTACCAATTTGAGTTTTGGAAACCCTGGATAAAGTACGCTTTAGATTTCATATCTTGGGTCTGCAAGGATAAAATCAAAATAAGTCCATGATCAATGTAATGGAGTGATGTACTAGGAGTAAGTGGCAAGCCAGACAAGAAAACATCCAAAGTGTCACTCTTGGTTCCAATCTGATGTAGAACGGGTCGCTGATTATTTCATGGCTCAGATGGACCAAAAGAAGACCGGTCGGGGTTGAAAGTGATCCGGATTGTTAGGACAGTAAACCAGCCGTATCTCTCAATCCAAAATGAGTTTCTGGACATATAATATATCATTTTGGGGTAGCTCGAGCTACTTTAGCCAACCAACCCCCACTACGCCAAGTTGCCCATGCCGGAATCGCGAGATTCGACTGTATCGATGGTCATTAGGCTAGTTTATTTTCAGTTTTACTATTTATAGTAAGTTTTAATTCGATCATAACTTTGGATCGGTAGGGTTTTAGAGTTAGTGCCCAACATGGAAAGGGCTTAGAATATTTAGTAGAACAACATGGTTGGGCCCGTTTGATAACTTTCTATTTTTAACCGAAAACCAAGAGTTCTAGTAGGATTGAATGACTTCTATAAATATTAAGTTTACTATTTATAGTAAGTTGTGTTTTCTAGGAGTTTGAGTTTGAGTTTGAGTCTAATACTTTATTTAGGGTTTAGTTTCCTATTTATATACAGTGTAATTCTGTTTCTATTCATTAAATCTATCAAAAAAATAATTATTCGAAATTAATTTTCTCTTTTATTCTTTTATTTCTTCTTGTGGATTCGAGAAACAATCGGTTAGGGAGACGGTGATCGACCTACCATGTCCTCCCTGCATCACAATCACTTTTTTGGACTCACACTCCCATTCCCATTTCCTACCAATTTATCATTAATAACATTTTGAAAAAGAGGCTTCCCTCCACTTGCACCCGAATCTCTTGTCGCTTCTCTTACTTCATGCAACTATAGAAGAAATTATGGTGCATGGGGCAAATATATGCATCAATTAACCCTTCAAAATTATGGGCCCCATGAAAGATGCGGTGCATTCCCCTAAGCATGTCAATCCTACAATCGCATAGATTGATTTTAGATGCATAGATTCCAATTAAGCGGCAGCGACCATTGCCACATGTGACAGATTTAATAACGAGATCCAAACCAATCAGGAGATACCCCAAATTAGATGTGCCAGATGGTAAAAATCATACAGATGGGCGACTCTAACAATTAATTTAGAGAGAGAAAGGTAACATATTAGGACAAGGACAAGATTAAGGGATAAGGACAAGATCCTCCTTCGGTCATGTTTTCTGAACCGCATGTTCCCTTGATTTTTACAATACCTAGGGCAATGATCAAATGAAATCCACTTGAATCATTAGATGCCACAACAAAATTTAAGCCTGGCAGATCCAAACCAATCAGGAGATACCCCAAATTAGATGTGCCAGATGGTAAAAATCATACAGATGGGCGACTCTAACAATTAATTTAGAGAGAGAAAGGTAACATATTAGGACAAGGACAAGATTAAGGGATAAGGACAAGATCCTCCTTCGGTCATGTTTTCTGAACCGCATGTTCCCTTGATTTTTACAATACCTAGGGCAATGATCAAATGAAATCCACTTGAATCATTAGATGCCACAACAAAATTTAAGCCTGGCAGATCCAAACCAATCAGGAGATACCCCAAATTAGATGTGCCAGATGGTAAAAATCATACAGATGGGCGACTCTAACAATTAATTTAGAGAGAGAAAGGTAACATATTAGGACAAGGACAAGATTAAGGGATAAGGACAAGATCCTCCTTCGGTCATGTTTTCTGAACCGCATGTTCCCTTGATTTTTACAATACCTAGGGCAATGATCAAATGAAATCCACTTGAATCATTAGATGCCACAACAAAATTTAAGCCTGGCAAAAAAATGAAGCTCATCCGTGATTTTGGTGGACCATGCCAAGGAAACAATTTGGAGGGTGAGTGTTATTTCTACAACGTTTCCAAGTGCATGGTCCACACCGATGCAGCTAATTTTTATGCCTTGAGTGTTACATGGGGTGAAAAAACTAGCGTTCGGGTGGATTTCACATGAACATCACAGTGGGACCCACCTGAGCAGCAGACCTATTTGCTCGTACAGCTGAACCCAAATCAAATGATAATTACTTTAATTGGGTAGCTTATTCGAATCCATTTTTACAACGATACTGCCATGAAAATACTAAGGTAAAGCCTTCCTTAGCACACGTACCTTGGAAATAACTACTATTCCCGCCACTTTTTATTATTTGCTCCTCCGCGAAGTACAGTCTAGTGTAAGATGAGAGTCCTCTTTTGGCCAAATCAGCTAAATCAACAATTTACCAAGTAGTGAACATTGTAAATAGAATGCCTTTGTGCATAAAATTTCACTCATTCCCATCATATTCTATCCTCGATTCTAAGCCTAGGAGATAAAAGACAGCTACATCCAGATGCCAAGGAGGACAATGGGGGATAGAATGCCAACCAAAGGTTTGTGTGTGAGATTACCATGGTGTATGTCTTTCATCGAACCCATCAATCAATATGTCTCTAACTCACAGGGATGAAGCCAAGATAAAAATAAAATAAAATAAAAAATAAAAAATAAAAAATAAAAAACAGCTTATCCAAAACTCAGGAAGGCCACTTGGTGAAATAGGTGGTAGACAAATTCTTATTTGTATAGTTCAACTAATGTAGACATCTGAAAGTTGGTGAGGATTAAAAACCCGCCCACTTGGCCTAGGAGAGCGGATTAGGTGAGACCCCAGCCTCACCCAACAAGGTGTGGCCCTTACCGTGGGTTACTGTGGGGCCCACTTTGACGTATGTATTATATATCCATGACGTCCATCCGTTTTTCCAAATTATTTTAGGTGATTATACCAAAAATTAAGCAGATCTAATTATCAGATGGACCATAATATAGGAAATAGCATTCATTGATCATTAATGGGCCACGACACTTTTGGATCAAGATGATATTTGTTTTTCCCCTTCATCCAGGCTTTTGTGAGCTTATCAACAGATTGGATGGCAAATAAAAACTACGGAAACATTAAAGTGCCTCCTAAGAAGTTTTTAATAGTAGGATGGTTAGTCACCACTGTTTCTTATGGTACGGATCACCTGATAATTGTCTGTGCTTCATTTTTGGCGTAATTCCCTAAAATGATCTTGGAAAAAGGTATGGATGGAGTGCAAATGTAATTAATAAATACATCAAGGTGGCCGCCACAGCAACCCCACCGTAGGGGCCGCACCGTCTTAGGTGATCCGGGGGTCTCACCTAATCCACTCTCCTTGGCGTAGAACGTGGATTGCATCCTACCCCCACCGGGCCCAGCTCAAAAAGGGCAGGGGATCTGAGTGGCCACCATGATTTATGGGTTTTATCCACATGATTCATCCATTTTATCGTATCATTTTAGGATATTGGCACAAGCCTGAGGGAAATCCAAGACTCAGGTGGACCATACAATGGGGATTAAACTCTTACCGTTGAAAGCTTCCTAGGGTCACAGAAGTTTTGGATCTATCTGATATTTGGGGTTTCCCTTCGTCCAGGTCTATGTACCTTTATGAATAGGTTGATGGCAAATAAACATCACGGTACTGGGCCGTAGGAAAGTTTCAACTTTGAGCATCATTATCACTACTGCTTCCTGTGGTGTGGTCAACTGTTCTACCTAATTTTTGTTCATTTTCCATAAAACAATGGTGGCCAATCTGAGCTCTCGCTGGGAACGGGTGGGTGTGGGACACAATCCGCGTTACTTGGCATTTTACTTACACCACCCGTTATTACCACAACTCACCCACCTGGTTAATCACACAAAGCGCCCAATGAAGCTGTTAACATGTATCAAACTTGAGACCTGCGGCTGGAGTGGCCGTGGCATGTCAACCAGCCCGGATAACAGGCAGAGATTACTCTATTCCTTGTCACATTCACCAAAACCTAATCTTGAAATCTTTATTTCAATTCACGTCACGGTGACAAGTTGACTTTACCGTCTGTTTTTTACTGTAATAGATTCAAAACCACAATCTGCCTGATAATGTCTTGGCCAAAAGATTATACAATAGTGGTTAGGCTTTCAGTTTGCATAAGTGGAGCCCACTTTCAATGATCCAAACCGTCAATATTGTGATCTTCCTCTTGCATGTTCAATAGGTACAAAAACTCTAGGAGATAGAAAATTCCTTAATCTTTCAATAGTTGGGAAGCAAGGAAACGGTTAAGAAGGAAGATACGGCAAGGATTTCAATTCAACCAATTAAATCCCATATAATCTTTGTTCGTAGGAAATACATGGTGAGGCCCACCATTCCAATATCTGGGATCAGTTATATAAGTGAGCCACATGCAGAAACTGAAAGCCCAAACGTGTTGTACAGTCTTCCACCCGCGTATTGCATAATGCCTCTGTGCTCCCCATGCACATAGTTTAATGCTTTATTTAAGGATTTCCGTCCCTTGACTTGTCTTGATGCATCAACTACTACTGCTCTCCTTTGTTGCTGGATCGAGAGAGGCCATTGCAAAAGCTTCAGGTAAAAAAGGCATGTGCTTTTGTTTTTTTTAAGCACATTCACTGCTGCCATTTGATTTATCTATCTCTTCTTTACTCATTTAGTGCTATTTTTGTGGTTATTGTATTTTGTCTTCAACATGCCATAGCTTTCGCCACAATTGTAATGATTATGATTGCTTGAATCATGGATTGACGATTTCCCCAGAAAACAAAGAGTGAAGAGGAAAATCTATTTTGTCACTGTGGAAGCCGGATCGCGCTTGTGCGTGTGTCTGTTGTTTTTCTCGTTTCTTTCTCTCTCTCTTGCTTGTTGGGGATTACTTGTGGTTTTATTCACAGTTGAGTGTGTGTGTTTCTTTTATTTGATTTTAGCTTACCTTAGTTGTGCAATACTTTTCCAAGGATGAAAAAACAACGTTCTCAGACTTGGTACGTTTGACGGAGTCACCACTAGCCGAAAAGAGGTTTACGAATCCATAGTCGGGCATAACCTATGAAAATGCCCTAATAACGAGGATATTCTGAAGAACCACTGGTGTTTAAATGATTCCAAGTTTGGTTTATGCCATGGATTCTGGGTAAGGGCCTCGGTCTCTACTTATGGGGCTTAAAGATTTATGTGGGGATTCTGAAGAGTTTCCAATCCTACAAGGTTATGCCATACTTCACAGGCTTTTTAATGCCTGGGTAAGCAAAATAACAAAACACAAATAGCAAGATAATAATTTAAGCCAAACTGCACAGGCTTTTTAGGGCTCGGGTTGGCAAAATAACTAAACAGAATAACAAGGTAATAAGATTAGGCCAAACTTTGCGGGCTTTTTAGGGTCCAGATTGGTAAAAACAAAAAAGAAGCGAAAGCAACATAAACAGTAAGTAAATGCAGATGTAATGATGTGTCAGGGAATGTGCAGAGTTGAATACGGTTTGATTTTGAGATGCAAGAAGGAAAATGGGAAGTTAAAAAACCTTCCTTGTGAGAAAGACAGAATGATCGAACGTCCCATATTCCGACTCTACTCACTAGCTTTGATTTTAAGAATATTGATTTTAACTTATCAACGGAGAGAGGATTTCGAGATGTGAGAAGGAAATGGGAAAATCAGACACCCTTTCTTATAAGAAAGACAAGGGATGATCAGACATTCAAATTTCGACCCTACTCGCTGACCTAGGGTTTTAGAATGTTGCTTTTGATTTTATTAGCAGAAGAAGAGACAGAAGCAGTAAGTCATGATCACCTTGGATTTTGGAAAGGAGGCTACTCTCTAGGTATCGAATTCATTTAGAGTAGGGTTGTCTACTTTCCGAAGATCTCGGGCGAAGTTTTAGCAGAGCATGTTTCTTGTCTCTTCTCTACTATCGATCCTCGGCTCTCTCTGTCGCTCTCTTCTCCTTGTCCTTGTCGCTGGTCCCGACATGGTTTTAAATAGACGACTAAGAAGCAATGTGGCCTTGGATCAGAGTTATTAGTGACACAATTTGATAATTCCTCGCAAGTCTGACTCAGACGCGTGGTGATTCTCACGGTTACTCACTAGTTCGGATAGGACGACACGTGGCAATTCTTTATTAATCGCGTATTTGGATTGGCTACAGGGTTTGTTAGCAACGTAACAGCAAGTGCGGACTCGATAGGTGGTAAGAGTGGGCCAGCATGCTTGGAAACTGATTATCATAGGACTGTTTACCTTGAAAATGAACATCATAGGACCATTTTCTTGGAAAGTGATTATAATAGGACCATTTCTGGGGTTGAGATTGGTTGGAAATGGTCCTACGGAATCTGTTTCCTAGAAATGGATTATTGTATGACTGTTTCTAGGGTCTTTTTTGGTGGATTCAACCATTCTTAGCATAAACGTGCCGCATAGGCTCTGCTACTTTATGTTTAGTCTGGTAACCAATCTAAGTTGTTTATTGCTCCGATGGAATGTTTTTAGCCGTTCAGGGACTAAGATTTATGCAAAGTCAAAGTCAATAAGTGGTATATAGTTCTCGTGAGGGTGGGTATCTACTGATGCCCCTCTTTGGCAGAGGTTGGATACAACTGAATGCAAAAGTAAGTGGACACCCCACCTCCGAACTAGCCATAAAAGCAATCAGGTTTGTTATCTTGCGAGAGTGGCTTCGTCGGTAGATTCGTGTGGTTTAAAGATTAACTTGGATGCCAAACGAGGGACGTGGAAAGGGTGTGATCAAATCACAATCTTAACATGCTGAGTTCAGCACATGCACAACAGGGACTACGAGTTTGGCTTGTGGGTGCATGGTTTGAGCCCCCGCACATTTTGCGTTCTTATGAGGATAATAGACTTTGATCTGTAGAGGTAGATTTTGATGTTGTACGTGTCCTTAGGCTCGCTTGGAAGACATGCCATATGTAGTGGGTTGTTGCTTGCGTATTTTACAGCTTTACGGATCTTCCGCATTATAGTATGTCAGTCTTTCAAGCATCCCAAACTAAAGTCATCCAGATTATTCTTTCTACCATTCAAATCCTCGATTTTGTCACCTTGGTTTGTAACGGAGCTTTTGACATTTCAAATTATGGTTACACTAATCTAAAGGTAATCATTCTGTATTTTGAGACAATCGAGCTGACACTGAGAGTTCAGGGCAAGTGGCCCATATTCTATGTATGATCTCATTGAAATATGATAAGTCAGAGTCAGAGAAAATCAAAATCAATTATTATTGTTACGTTGACACCCACTGGGAAGTATGACAGACTACTTAGTGCCTTGGATGTCGTGCACATTGATATTTTTTAAAATCTTTTTCAAAAATAATCTCCACTTGTAGAACATGGTTCCATGAGGTTTTTATTGCAATAAATTTTGAAAAAAAATTCGGGCCTTTATTATGAAATTCTCCTTCCGATCTCGCGGGTGGGCGTCGTCAAACGGGGTTTTATTTAGCCTTTCTTTTTTTTTTTTTTTTTTTTTAAGAATCTAATCCATCTACAGCGTCCAAATAATTCTGATTGGAGTTTATCCAGTCAAGATCAAATTTATTGCAACCTTTGAAAGGATTTGATCCGTCTTACAGCGTCTAAATGGTTCTAATTAGAACTTGGATGGTTGAGATCAGATTTATTGCATGTTCTGAAAGGATCTGATCTGTCATATAACATCTAAATGGTTTCGATTAGAACTTCGACGATCAAGATTAGACTTAATGCTTCTTTTTTAAAGGATCTAATCCATCATATGACGTCCAAATGGTTATGATTAAAACTTGGATGGTCAATATCAAACTTATTACTTATTTTTGAAAGGATCTGATCCATCATATAGCGTCCAAATGGTTCTGATCAGAGCTTGGAATATCAAGATCAGATTTATTGCATGTTTTTAAAGGATCTAATCCTATACGACATCCAGATTGTTCAGATTGAAACATGGATGATCACGATCAGACTTATTGTACTTTTAAAATGACCTGATCTTTTCACACTGCATCCAAACGGTCTTGATCGGAACTTGGAAGGTCGGGATCAATTTTATCTCAGGTTTTGAACTTACCTGGCATCTTGATTGTTCATGTGGGTTTTCAGCAGGCTATGATGCATAGCCACCTTGTTTCATGGGTGTCTCATTTGTCGGAGGTGATGGAGAGTCGCTTGGTGGAGGCATTATTGCTACGACAAGAGCGTGACACTCTTGTTTGAAAGAGGGAGTACTTGTTGTGGGCAAGAGTTATGTCCTATTTACACTCAGGAGTAGAGCTTTTAGAGAGACAGGAAGAGGTTGCGGATAGATAGAGGGATTAGGCAGTGGTCCTTCCTGTGATCTAGTCTGTCAGACTAGTTTCCCTTGTCCCGGATAGTCTAATTTGGCCAATCCTTATGGTAAACGTCTTCGGGTCAACTGATGACAGGGGGTGATTTTGATGTATGTACATTTTTGGGACATGTTCTAATGGTAGCATTATTCTTTGTTCGTTTTTTTCTTATTTTGTTGGATTTTTTTGTGGTGTTGTTTTGGTTTATCTATGTTTATATATTCTTTTGTGTACATGTAAAAGGAAAAGGAAATGGGATAGTTTGAGCTTCTATTACTGCAGTGCCAGACTTAGTTGCTTGTGTGGTTTATACTTGAGATCTTTGATGGAGGGACTGAATCATTGATTGCCCCATCATCCATCTTTCATAAGATCGAATCAGTTCAAGTGGATGAGTCATGAGAACACAAATTGGCAGTTCTGTCTTGAGCCTCAGCCAAATTGAGAGTTCATGAACGTCATGATTTTCCTACCGTATCTTCATGACATGTTTCTCGACCGGGTTCGAGTAATCGCCTAAGTTTGCCCCTTTTCTTTCATTTTTTTTTTCTCTTTTTCTCTCTTTTTTGCTTTCAGTTTTACTCGTAGTATCTTTCAAGTTTTCACTAGTCCGGTTTAAATTGCCAATGGCACCCTTTCGGGTTTTCACCACATTCTGAGTATTTTCTCTTGCTTGTCCCTAAACAGCTTTGTCTTTTTGCCCCTAGTGTCTTTTCAAGTTTTCACTAGGTCCGTTGTGCATTTGCTTTGGACAAATTTTTCTCTTGTTTTTTTTTTTTTTTTTTTTTTTTTTTTTTTCCATATTTCTTCTGCATTTGTGGTGTTGGTTATTGTTAGAGTTTTCCATCATTGTCAGTCGATAAATTCCCTAGGTAGCATGGAAATTTCAAAGTGTGCCTCCTAAGATCGGATTTTTTTAAGGGAAGGTGGGTTTTTTTCCCTCTTTTTGTTCTCTTTTTCTTTTTCCTTTTTTATGCCCTTATTGGTTCCCGTGATTTTAGGTTGGTTTCTTTTCTTCTTCTTCTTCTTTTTTTTTTTTTTTTTTTTTCTCTGTACATACATTTTTTCTTTTTTCTTTTTTATTGAGAACATATTGGGGGAGGGGATGAGTTCTAACTTCAAGTACTGGTGCTCTATAATCTTTGTGTTAGCCACGATGAATTCTAATGTGATTAACGTTGATTGGCTCAAGAAGGTCTTCACCATTTATATTGGTGAGATGGAGTGCACCTCATAGGTAGACCTTCATAGGTGGGTTTAAATTTGTCCATTGGGTTAGGTAATTGTGGAGGTAAGATTTTCTTCATGACCATATCTCTCACTTTGAATACTCTCGTATGGACTTGTTTGTTGTATGCTCGTATGATCCTTTTCTGGTACATTTGGGAATGACATAGGGCTTGCATGCACTTTTCATCTGCCAAATGTAATTGATCGTAGCGAGCTTGCAGCCACTCTCCCTCTTCAACTTGACTTTCAAGCAATATGCGCAGTGAAAAAATTTTCACTTCGACTGGTAGAACCACTTTCATTCTGTACGTCAGCTCATATGAAGTTGTGTCCGTCGCAATGCGTATAAATGTTCACTATAACAATTAGCACATATAGTGGTCGATTTATCTACCGCTATAAGTCCTATATCCGCCACTATAAGAAATAGCGGTGGTGTAATGGCGGATACAGAATTTGCCGCTAAATGTGCTGTCGGTATAGATCCAACAACAGATAAACTGACCGCCATTGTAACTAGCTGTGGATAAAATATTCCACCGCTATAACACAATAAACGAAGGATTTAACGAGGAGGAATGTTACGACAGATTAAAAAAAACCGTCGCTATATGTTTATGTAGAGACAGATGTTTCTGCTGCTAAATGGTATATTAGCAACGGATATATCCTCCGGTAAATTGGCATATAGAGGTAGATTAAATCCGTCGTTAAATTTCGACGAATGTATTCGCCGCTGTAAGGATGTACAAAGCTGACAAAACTACAATTACTATATTTACAGCGATGGATATTTTCATTGTTGTAAAATTTTCTAGTGGCGAAAATATCCACCGCTATTAAAATTTTAATTTATTATAACGACGGATATATCCGTTGGTGTAAGTGTAAAGTCTTTCATTTTATACAACGGTGGATATATCCTCCGCTATATGGTATGCCTTTTGTCATGTAAATTTTGTTTGCTGTCTCTTGAAAAACTGTTTAAAAACCTGATAATTGCAATTAATATATAATTTAAAAAAACATTTAGATGGAGGAAAATTAAAAAGAAAAACACAATCACACATAATAGAAAAATAATACATCATCTAAAATCTATAATGAAATAAAATACAAATAAAACAATGTTATAATATACAACATCCATAAAAAAATAAAAATATGGCGGGGCGGCTCACGAATTAGATTGAGGAGCATCATGCGGAGGAGCGTCGGTATGATGAGGTGGAGGAGCGCCGCTACTACTCGCTCATAGTATCTCCTCCATGTTGACTGGACCACCCAAATGTTGGGCCATGTACTGTAGCATTGCCTGAAGTTGCGCCTCCACGAAGGTCTCTAAGGAGGTGACCCTCTCGTTCGCCTCGTTAGCCCTCTAATTTGCCAAGGTGACTCTCTGGTTCGCCTCAACAGCCTCTCGATGTGCCTCAGCGACAACTTGACTCCACTCTATAACCTGATCCTTGTACTAAGCACGAGAGGGTGGGGGACCCCACAATTTAGAGGGAGTAACTCCTGCCCCTATCGTCCTCACACGGTCATGACCATCTTCTCCCATGACTTGGGAGAATATGTCATTCTTGGCTGTGTTGCTCTGGGAGCCCTTCGGTAGCTGGGATTCCCTCACCGTCATCTCAGCATGCAATAAATTAAATACATTCAATACTAACACGATTAAAAAATAATAAATGAAGATAAAAGTAATTTTAAGTTTGACATGTATACTTACAATAAGATCTATCGAAGCCTAATCTACAACCGTCCCGTCCCTACGTGTATGTGTAATCGTAAATATCTGCACGTGGGACGACTCCGCTCCGGTCTCCTTCTTGACCTATTAACAAGCATACAATATTAAATTATTGATAAATGAAGAAAAAAATATAGGTTTTTTGGTCATCCAAATTTACCTCAGTGCGTTTCCTCGCGACGCTCTTCATACCACATGTGTGGGGAACGCCTTGCTTCGCGCAGTTTGCTTTATTTTTTTTCGAGTGCATCTACATTAAATAAGAAACTTTGGTAAATAATAAAACATAATACGTTGCTCATATATACATTTAAATGAAATTATATACAGTTATTACTCTTACCTTCCCCACGTCACTGGTCTAAAAGTTAACCAGCCAATCCCACTCCACATGATCCACATTGGGTGGGAAGTTCCTCTTTGTCTTAATTGGATCATGCTCACGAGGTGTGAAGTGGGATGCGTTTAGTTCTAACTTATAGTCCCTCCATCCCTTATTCAATGATTCCATAACCCATTGTTTAACTCCAGGAGGGACATCAAACCTTTCCTACACCGCATTTAAAAAGTAATTATTAAGACATATATTCTTTTACGAATTAAAATAAAATTTATCTGAATAGAAAATTTTTAACTAATTTACCTGAACTACCTGCTAAACAACCTCTTTGTGCTCGTTAGGCAGCCTCCTACAATTAGGATAGACGAGGGGGAAGTACCGTGGCTTTCGTACAGTAGTCCCCAAGAATTGGCCAAGTTTTTGGGGGCCATCGTCAATTGGCTGCCCACTTCTGTTCAGCGGGACTATCGGCAGAGTATCCCCTAGGGCCCCATTCCAGAGGTCCTCGAGACGAGTGCTGCCACGCGCACATCTGAGTGCTATGTCCGCAAATCCTATAAAAGATGTTTACAAGATATTAATTAAAATCCATTGTTTCAATATCATGCACACAGAAATATATGTCATTTCTTATCAGTAGTGAGTACAGATCCCTGATCGGAAGGGATACTCAGGCCTACCTGTGTCGACCCGAGGTCTACATCCTCGTCATGATGTGATGATTGTGAATCCAATGTACTAATGTCGTTGGTGAATCGTGCTCGTTTATAAGCCATCCTGCAATGAAATTCATGGATAATACATATAACAGGCTGTGGACCCTCGCCGTTTCCGCGCTCCCACACGACGACGTTCTCGTCCCTTCCCCTTTCCTTTCGGAAAAGAAGGAGATGAGGATGCGTGAGTGCGAAATCGCCATTTGTGCCACTGGCTTGCCTCGTTCTCGAGGGCTTTGTTTGGTTGTCGTGTTAAGCTGGATATGTTTAAGTGAGTTTATATAAGACCAGAGTCGCCACTAGCCAATTACTTCGAATCTACAGTCGGCTAGACCCCGTAGAAACGTTAGAGAAGGGGATCCAAAGATTCCTTCCTCTAAAATGACTCCTATTGATCTGCGGTCAGAGATTCAAGGCAAGGGATCACGATTACAGGGTGGGAAGAGGTTAAGCACCCCACACACTATCGAAGTACGGTCTCTACTTCACAGAATCGATCAAATACTTGAAAGTCTAGTTTAATCCTCGTACATTCTCATAGATGACATGATGCATGAATGCGGGTCTGAACAGTAAGAGTTTCTGATGGGCAGGTTCCAACAACGGACAAGCCCAGAGCGTACGCTCGAACTGACAGGTGCTTAATGTAAGACGTATGCAGTGTGTTTGAATAATCAAGGTGCTTTATTGTGAAGCATGAATGCAGGTCTGATCAGTAAGAGTTTCTGATGGGCAGGTTCCAACAACGGGCAAGCCCAGAGCATACGCTCGAACTGACAGGTGCTTAATTTAAGGCATATGCAGTGTGCTTGAATAATCAAGGTGCTTGTAGTGAAGCAGGGGGGTTGGAAGAAAAGTAAATGTTGCACTTATGCTAGATGCAAATGAGATGATGCTGGAAAAGAGTAGCTGGATGGACGGAGGTGTCGCAAGGATTGGCTTCGAGTGGCTGGATCAAGACTTGGATGGCTTGGGAGGCTTGCACCAGTGGTCAGGCTGGGCTGGACCAGGGCTAGGCTCTCCTCACTCGGGCTCTCCTTGGTGGGAAAATGGGCTAAGGGGTGGAGAAGGACTCGGACCGCGCCCTGACTGGCTGGACTTGAAGGGATGCTGAAATGAGAAGGGGAGGGGGGTATTTATAGCAGCGAGCAGTGGCAGAGCTCGTAATTTATTTTGGGCGGCCTGCTATGGGCCGCCCGTACGGCCGTTCCTCGATTTCCAGCGAGGTACGGTCACACCCTCGGGGCTGCTGCTTGACTCGCTGGGTCGACTCAGTGAGTTGACTCAGCGGGTCGACTCGGTGGTTTGACTCAGCCGGTTGACTCGGAGGTTTTGACTCGGTGTTTTGACTCGATGAGTTAACTCAGTGGGTTGACTCAGTGGGTTGACTCAGTGAGTTTGACTTTTTTTGGAATTTTTTGGTTGGCTTTTCTTATGGGGGGTTTTTCAGGGTGATGTTTAGGACTGGGTTGACTGGGTTTGGGCCTGAACTGGGCTATGGAATGGGGCTTACAAGGGTGAGTTTGGACTTGGGATTTGGGGGTATGGTCCTCCATTCAACCAGCTATCTCCACCAACAGTGTAGCCGAAGGTGGGGTGTCTACACAGGCAATACAAAAATTGACTCAGCTTATGTACAAGTTTGGCTAAACATAAACAAACTTTAACAAGTCCACGCTTTCTTTCATTTCATTCCATAAATTCATTTTAAGTTCATTGATTTCATTTCAAGCACAAGTTCATTCATCTCATTTGTAGTGTATTTTACTCGTTTAGGAGGTATCATGTTTGAAATGATTTATTTCATTGTATTTGTAGTGTATTTTGAAAGTACGTCGATAGTCTAACACGACACCTTCGTATGTGCAGAAGCTTAAAGAGCAACTAAAATTATGGCTAAACCTACAGGACGGGGTGATTAAGACCTATTTGAAATTCTTTTCGCCTACTTACACAATTGAACTAATTAAACTAAGTAAGCAAGAACACTTCGGCTTCCAAGCCTAAGTGGATCCAATCACAAGACTAGCATATGGTTTTAAGCAATAAGCATCCTAGTCTTAAGCATGCATAGATAATCCAATGATCTAACTAATTAAGCTTCCAATCTATGCAACCTATGTAGACTTATGAGAATGGATCAATGAGCTCAAGTCTACACTACTAGTGAAAGTACATCTTGTGTGTGGATGTGTCTATCTAGTGCCTAGCATACATTCCTATTAAGAATTCATAATTAAACAATTAAACATCCAATGCTAAGATATCAATGTGCTCAATTCAATCACAAACACAAGCATGTATAGTGATTCGACTTTGGGTCTACTCCACTCCCGGTTCAAGTACTCAACTCCTTTGAGCACACCGGCATTCACTATCGGAGGCTTTAAATGAGGTTCACCTCTCAACCTTTACACGGAGGTTTTACCGGTTCACCTCTCAACCATAACCGGCGTTTTGGACAAAGGGCTAACTCTCAACCCAAATGGAGTTTTAGACATAGGCTAACTCTCAACCCTACACACGTTCACTCCCGTGTTAGAGCCTCCCCCTTGGAGACTTTGTTTAGGCCCGGCTAACGGGCCAAAGGAACGACTAATGTCCCTAGATCGAGTTTGACAAACAAACTCTAAATGGACTCTCAATAAAGACAACCTTACTTGTCGGATGAGACTCTTGTTTAGCGCCGGTTTGGGTTGCTTGATCTCCGCTCTCCCGTGATTCAATCAGCTTCCCTTGTGCCCTCGATCGTGTTCTGTTGTGTCGCCAATGCCTTAGCTACACTTGATCAAACACCTTGCATGTGATGCCTTTGAGATGCCCAAGGTGATAGGAGGATAGGTTTGAGAACTCTACAACTAATGGGAATGGGTTGCCTAGAGTCTCTCTCCTACAATGATCTCATCTTAGAGTTTTAGACAAGGATATACCTATCAAGAAGGTTTCAAACTCTAGAGATCAAGAGGGGATGAAGGTCATCTTCTTCATGAGCATGGAATGCTCCAATCTTGTGTTAAAGCACAAGGAAGATGCCTTACAAAGGTTAGGAATGAGCCTCAAATGGTCTCCAATAATGGTGGCTTCACTCCTCTCGAAATCCCTCTTCTTTCCCTCAAAATGAGCCAAGCCCCTTTATAGAAGAATGTGCAACGGTTTGAAAACGGGCAAAAAACTGCTAGTGTCGACCGGTCGTGTCCGGTCCGCCAAGGGTCCACGACTGGTCGTCCAGGTTCCAAGACCGGTCGGCCAATGCCCAAAAGAGGCCAAAGAGCTTGTTGTCTCTGAAAAAGGGTTTGCCTGACCGGTCGTGACCGGTCGGACCAGCCCTACCAACCGGTCTTGACCGGTTGGCCCAATGGCCTTCCCACTCTAGCAGGCTACTGTCCAAACTGGATTGTCTGTCCGACCGGTCGGCCAGGAGTCCACGACCGGTCGTGACCGGTCGGACAGGCCTGGGTTCAGCCTGTTTGCTAGCTGACCCACTTAGCTCACAACCCTCTACAAAGGTCAAGGTTTTGGATGATCTTTTGGTGCAGCTAGGGCCAATCTATGATGACTAAAGGTTTCCTAATATGGTCAAGGTCATCAAAGAGGTTAAGGGTTGGGTTTTGGTAAAGGTTAACGCACCAAGGCATCACTTTTACCTGATTCTTCTTCCTTGATGCAGCGGGGCCCTTGAGTCTTCGGTCTTCGTCTTCATTAAGCTCAATCGACACTAGACTCACTGACATAAGTGATTGACAAACAAGGTGCACTAGTATGCCACAGAAAAGTGCACTAACAATCTCCCCCTTTGTCAATTGCTTACAAAAACTTAACCTACCAAAATAAAATACATGTACAAGATATTACAATAATAATGAATTAAATACAGGACTCTTGACATGCCTAACTAAGTAGCTCCTCTTCAGTTTGCTCCCCTATAACCTGTCAATCCCTGCATCACAAAACATAGCAAACTAGTTTTGGTGGGACTTGATCTTTCTCCCCCTTTTTGTCAGCAATTGACAAACTATTCTCTCCCCCTTAATGATATATCAATAAGGTTAAGGTAAGAGTAGATAGTAAGTCGCAGTTATAACTATAAGCCCATGCTAACAAGGAGAGTATAGGGTGCATGAATTTTAAAACATGGAGCATGCTAAGGAACATGATTAACAAGAGAATATAACTATCTAAGCATAGTTAATCATGCATAATTGGTCAAAGATATACATTTGCAATAAAAGCGCAAGGGCTTATAGCCCAATCAACCAACCTCCCTTATTGGTATATCAAGACCAATACTAAGCAAAGATTAGCATATAATAAAGCATATAGTTCAGCAAGATTAGCTAATATAAGCATGTAGATAGTCTAGCAAGCAAATATGTAAGATGAAAGCAGGGCTAAACTACCAAATTCGGGCTTATGAGGTTTGAATCCTCTGATTTGCCCATACACACAGAAATGAGGCTGAAATCCTCAGATTTTCCTATTAAAACATTTCTAGCTACCCTTACTGACTATGTTGAGATAGATAAGCCTAAGGGTAACTAATTTCCTAAACACCCTCATAAAATGTAGCATGAGGTGAGGGGTTGGGAACTCCTTCTTCTCCTAGAAGGAATAGCGGTTGGGATCGCCTCTTAGATAAGAGGGAAGAGGGGTTGTGGTGGAAGCCATGAGAGCTAGATCTTTATGTTGACTCTCATCACAATCGGAGTCACCAGATTCGGACTCCTCTATATCATCCCAAGTGGCAGCCATTGCCTTTTTACCTTTCGGTTTAGGCTCATCCGAACATTCCGGGGTAATATGGCCACGACGGCCGAACCGTAACAACGGACGGATGAAGGCATGGATGATTTTCCTTTATGTTTATCACCCTTCTTGTCCTTCTTGTCACGGCTACTCCCTCTATCAAATTTGAGGAATCACTTGAATTTTTTGTTCAATTTTTCTTCCTCATCATCCTCATCATCACTATCTTCCTCCGACTCACTCTTAATTTTCTTATGTTTGAGAAAGGACTTGAGAACGATGTTTTTCTTTCTAGAGGGGGCCTTAAAGTGTAGTTCATGAGTTTGTAGGGAACCTATGAGTTCTTCTACTTTCATGTTATCTATATCTCTACACTCCTCTAAGGCAATTATCTTGGAGTCAAATCTATCTGGGAAGGACCTAAGTATTTTTCTACAAATCCTACCTTCCGGAACCCGATCACCCAAGACAAACATGGAGTAGTAAATATCTGACAATTTAGTATAAAACTCCATGAAAGTTTCAGACTCTTCCATCCCAATGTTTTCAAATTTGATAATTAAGAGCTGAAGCTTCGAGCGTCTTACTGTGCTAGTCCCCTCGTGGGTAACCTCAAGTATATCCCACGCTTCTTTTACAGTTGCGCGTGTGAGAATGCGCTGAAATTCATCCTGGGAAACTGCACAGCAAATCGCATTGAAAGACTTGGCATTTGCCATGTATTGAGCTCTCTCTCTATTATCCCATTTGGAATCATCTTTGGGAATGACAATGTATTTACCATCAACCTCCACTTGCTCAGTGGGTAAGGTATATCCATTTTGTGTGCTTAGTCACACCGGACGGTCCACGAATTGGAGAAAAATTCTCATTCTAGCCTTCCAGTAGGCATAGTTGGACTCATCAAAGAATGGTGGACGGTTGGTGGTACTCCCATCTCGGTTAGACATTATGCTAGTGCTCCGGTATTGGATCTTACTCTAGACGATTACGTCCTTGAAGAGGAACCTGCTCTGATACCAATTGAAAGTACGTTGGTAGTCTAACACGACACCTTCGTATATGTAGAAGCTTAAGGAGCAACTAGAATTATGTCTTAACCTATATGAGGGGGTGATTAAGACCTATTTGAAATTCTTTTCGCCTACTTACATAATTGAACTAATTAAACTAAGTAAGCAAGAACACTTCGGCTTCCAAGCCTAAGTGGGTCCAATCACAAGACCAGCATATGGTTTTAAGCAATAAAGATCCTAGTCTTAAGCATGCATAGATAATCCAATGATCTAACTAATCAAGCTTCCAATCTATGCAACTTATGTAGACTTATGAGAATGGATCAATGAGCTCAAGTCTACACTACTAGTGAAAGTACATCTTGTGTGTGGATGTGTCTATCTAATGCCTAGCATACATTCCTATCAAGCATTCATAATTAAACAATTAAACATCCAATGCTAAGATATCAATCTGCTCAATTCAATCACAAACACAAGCATGTATAGTGGTTCGACTTTGGGTCTACTCCACTCCCGGTTCAAGTACTCAACTCCTTTGAGCACACCGGCGTTCACTATCGGAGGTTTTAAATGAGGTTCACCTCTCAACTTTTACACGGAGGTTTTACCGGTTCACCTCTCAACTATAACCGGAGTTTTGGACAAAGGGCTAACTCTCAACCCAAATGGAGTTTTCGACATAAGCTAACTCTTAACCCTACGCACGTTCACTCCCGTGTCGGAGGCTCCCCCTTGGAGACTTTGCTTAGGCCCGGCTAAGGAGCCAAAGGAACGGCTAATGTCCCTTGATCGAGTTTGACAAACAAACTCTAAATGGACTCTCAATAAAGACAATATTACTTGTCGGATGAGCCCCTTGTTTAGCGTCGGTTCGGGTTGCTTGATCTCCGCTCTCCCGTGCTTCAATCAGCTTCCCTTGCTCCCCCGATGGTGTTGCCGTTGCGTCGCCAATGCCTCAGCTACACTTGATCAAACACCTTCCATGTGATGCCTTTGAGATGCCCAAGGTGATAGGAGGATAGGTTTGAGAACTCTACAACTAATGGAAATGGGTTGCCTAGAGTCTCTCTCCTACAATGATCTCATGTTAGAGTTTTGGATAAGGATATGCTTATCAAGAAGGTTCCAAACTCTAGAGATCAAGAGGGGATGAAGGTCATCTTCTTCATGAGCATGGAATGCTCCAATTTTGTGTTAAAGCACAAGGAAGATGCCTTACAAAGGTTGGGAATGAGCCTCAAATGGTCTCCAACAATGGTGGCTTCACTCCTCTCGAAATCCCTCTTCTTCCCCTCAAAATGAGCCAAGCCCCTTTATAAAAGAATGTGCAACGGTTTGAAAACGGGTAAAAAATGGCTAGTGCAGACAGGTCGTGACCGGTCGGCCAGGGGTCCACGACTGGTTGTCCAGGTTCCAAGATCGATCGGCCAATGCCCAAAAGAGGCCAAAGAGCTTGCTGTCTCTGAAAAAGGGTCTGCCCGATCGGTCTTGACCGGTCGGCCCAATGGCCTTCCCACTCCAGGAGGCTGCTGTCCAAATTGGACTGTCTGTCCGACCAGTCTTAACCGGTCGACCAGGAGTCCACGACCGGTTGTGACCGGTCAGACAGGCCTGGGTTCAGCCTGTTTGCTAGCTGACCTACTTAGCTCACAACCCTCTATAAAGGTCAAGGTTTTGGATGATCTTTTGGTGCACCTAGGGCCAATCTATGATGACTAAAGGTTTCCTAATATGGTCAAGGTCATCAAAGAGGTTACGGGTTGGGTTTTGGTCAAGGTTAAGGCACCAAGGCATCACTTTTACCTGATTCTTCTTCCTTGATGCAACGGGGCCACTTGAGTCTTCGGTCTTCATCTTCATTAAGCTCAACCGACACTAGACTCACTGACCTAAGTGATTGACAAACAAGGTGCACTAGTATGCCACAGAAAAGTGCACTAACATATTTTACCTTATTCAACATTTATTATTTACTAAAATTATTTGGGGGCTGTACGAATATGAAAATGACAACTTTTTACATGAAAAGCGAGATGATACTTTATGGGTCCTACCATGATGTATCTCTTATCCATTCCATCCATTCATTTGTCCATATCATTTGGAGGATATACCTCCTAAAATACACATATCCAAAATTCAAGTGAGCCACATCACTGGAAGAACATTTATATGGTTAGCGTTTAATTTTCATTGTTTATTGTTGTAAGGTCCACTTGAGCTTTGAATCTACCTCATTTAGGTTCATGCCCTAAAATGATCTCTACTAATGAATGGATGGCATGGATACAACACATATTTTTACCTTAAATTCATTAATTTCATTTCAAGCACAAGTTCATTCCTTTTATTTCATTCCACAAGTTCATTCCTTCAGTCATTCCACAAGTTCATTCATTCAGTCATTCACCTATTTATGAATTTCACAAATATATTCATCTCAGTATTATTCGAAAAGTTTATTCAGTCTCTCATTTCACAAGTTCATTCATTCGACATGTTCATTCATTCAATCATTCATTTCAAGTTCGAGTTTGGCCCAACCCGAACCGCATGCAACAAGTTCATGCATTCAACCAAAACATACTCAAAATCGGATAGCTAGCTACGCTCGAGTTCGACCCAACCTAAACCACATTCGACAATTTGATGCATTCAACCAAACCAAATTCGAAATCAGATAGCTAGTTACATTCGAGTTCGGCCCAACTCAAACCCCATTCAACAAGTTTATGCATTGAACCAAGCCAAAATCAAGATCGGGTAGCTAGGTATGTTCAGGTTCAGCCCAACTCGAGTTGCATTCAACAAGTTCTTACATTCAACCAAACTTTTTTCAAAATCAGATAGCTAGCTATGTTCAATGCTCATAAACAACCTGTTCATTCACCTCAAGTGTAAGGCTGCGATGTAGTAATAATTTTCGGTAAGACCGAGGTCGATCCTTAGGGATTGTCGTAACAATTCTAAACTTTATAACTAAGATAGACTAAATTCAGATTTGTATCGATGGATGAAATTTAATAACATAAAACTATCTACTTTATACTTAAATCAGGGAGATAAGCACTAGAGCACCAATGATCCACATATAATCATTTACAATGCCAATTCAAATCATTCAAGTCAATAAGTTAATTGAAATTGGAGTTATGTCCCTATCCAATCGAAATATAGAGTAATCAAATCATCATAACATATCTAACATAGATGGATAATCCACTGATATGGTTCTCTCATAACAACTAAGGCATTGGGCGTATCTAATCACACAGCCCAATCCTTCATACAACAATTAAGATCACATTCATGATTCTTCCTCAAGTCTTGTCACTAGACTTGATTTAGAAGCATGAATTGAACTTCTATTAAACCAACATCAATACATGAACATCTATCTCAAATCAATCGCAAAGATAAAAACTTCTTCTAGTTTAGTTTTAGATAAGCACTTAGGAAACTTGGTTTGTAAGATCTCCTAGCATCCAACATATCATGATGGATCAAAGATCACTACAACCCAAAATCCTATCAACAACACCCTATTAAGCAATCTCAATAATCAAAACATCACATGTAAGAGAAATCACAAGAGATAGAAGATTAACTAAAAATATTTCAAACTTGAACTAGAAGTGTTTTTCATTAAAATCAAAAGTACTTGAACTAATTTGAATTAAGCATTGAAAATAGCTATAAGCTTCACCTCTTAGCCCTAGCTAAGAGGTTTAGCCAATCATTAACAAATTAAACTAAAACTCAAAAGGAAACTACTATAAAAGAATAGAAAAAGCATAAAAACCCTAGTTAGAGGAGTTACGAATGCTCCACGACGCTCCTCTCCACCTCCTAGGTGTTCTTTTATAGGTTTGAGGCTCCACCGCCTCAGAAAGTTTCAGAATCGTGCAAAAGGTTACACAATTACGCAAGAAAAATCGGAGCTTCAAGAAGCAGTTTTCTGATTTTTTTACATGGCTGACCGGTCGGGCCACCGGTCTGGTGATTGATCTCGACTGGTCGTAGATAGAGCTGCACACAAGCCAAACTAGCTTGAAAGCTCACTCGGCTTGGCTTGTTTAAGCTTGGCTTGGCTTGGCTCGTAGGCCAGTTCGATCAAACTCAAGCTCGATTTTGAAAGCTCATTAAAAAACAAGTCAAGCTTGAGCACGAGTGAGCTTAGCTCGGCTTGGCTCGAAGCTCGAATAAAGCTCGGCTTGGCTTGAGCTCGATATTTTTATTTTATATATATATATATATATATATATATATATATATATATATATATATATATATATATATATATATATTAAAAAAAACCTATCCCTAAGACCCCACTCGACCCTTTTCTTTTCTTTTCTTTTCATTTTCACTACCACCCAACCCCACACAGCCCGCCACACCCCTACCTGGCTGCCCCTCTCCCTCTTTTTCTCCCTCCATTTTTTCAAATCTCTCTCTCTCTCTCTCTCTCTCTCTCTCTCTCTCTCTCTCTCTGTTCCGGCTTCCTCCCCACAACGCACGTGGTACCAAACGCCTGACAGCTAATGTCGGACCGCACTGCACCTTTAAGCGAACAGCCAAGCATCGACCATTACCAGGTAGGCTTTTGTGTTTTTTTCTTTTATTTGTGATTTATTTTGTTTGGAATAGAAAATACCCTAATTTAAGGGGTTTTGGGTCGGAAGATTGGGGTCGAGTCAGCTGGTTAGGTCGGGTCAGCGGGTTGGGTTAGTCGGGGTCAGTGGGTTGGGTCGAGCAAGTCAGTGGGTCTAGTTGAGGATGAAGGAAAAAAAAAAAAAAAAAGACAAAGCTCGGCTTAGCTTGGCTTGGCTCAATAGAGCTTGGTTGGCTTGGCTCGAACAAAGCTCGATCGGCTCGACCAGCAAGCCAAGCTTGAGCGGCTGTTTTGAGCTCGATGCTCAAGCCAAGCCAAGCTCAAGCTCAGTGGGGAACTGATCAAGCCAAGCTCAAGCTTTGTCAAGCTTGGCTTGAGCTTGGCTCGTGTGTAGCTGTAGTCGTAAACCTGCTTTTTCAGTCCAACGAGTTTTGCCCAAAAAAAGTAGAAATTTAACCTGTCCCAACCCCAAGGCTGACCAGTTGTACTTAAAATAGAAGGGCTATTTTCATTAAACCAATATCAATACATGAACATCTATCTCAGATCAATCCCAAAGATAGAACTTCTTCTAGTTTAATTCTAAATAAGCACTTAGGAAACTTGGTTTATAACATCTCCTAGCATCCAACATATCATAATGGATCTAAGATCTCTACAACCCAAAATCCTATCAACAACACCCCATTAAGTAATCTTAGTAATCAAAACATCACATATAAGAGAAATCACAAGAGATAGAAGATTAACTAAAAATACTAACTTTATTTCAAACTTGAACTAGAAGTGTTCTTTATTGAAACCAAAAGTACTTGAACTAATTTGAATTAAGTATTGAAAGCAACTATAAGCTTCACCTCTTAGCCCTAGTTAAGAGGTTTAAGCAATCATTAACAGATTAAACTAAAACTCAAAAGGAAACTACTATAAAAGCATAGAAAAAACATAAAAGCACTGGTTATGTCACGCCCCAAACCCGGGGACCGGGCTCACTAAATTTCCGATCGCCGACCTTGGTGCTAACAGCCTCAGTAATACCCCATTCTCGGCTCCTAGCTCTCATATGCCATGTTCCGATCCTAGGATCCTACTAGGAGGATTTTCAGGGTGAATTTTTTTTTGTAAGGGAGCATAATCAAAATCATACAACATCATCAGATATCCACTAATAAGTTTGTTGAGTACAGTGCTGGAAAGGGAAATACAAAATATAGCAAAAGCCCAAAATGTCAAGTATATTAACCGAGCTCAACGCTGTTGATGTGCCCTAGTACCTGCAGCGTAAACAAACGCGCATAAGCTTCCTACAAAGCTTAGCAGAGTGCGTGTGTGCTCGTGTGATGCATATGACAAGTATACAGATATCAGAGTAAGCGAAAGTGATAGAGGGCTAAGTTACCAAGTTCATGAATGCTATTAGCCATCCCAAGGCTATGCGATGCAAGGGCCTACCTGGCCAAGTGTTACATGTTAGCGATGCAATGCAAACACGTCAATCCTCAATTAATCCACATATCAAATAGTTCTCATCTGGGACATCACCGGGGTCTAATACACTCTGATACTGGCCGTCGTACATCGCGTGCATAACCAAGCGAGTAGAAAAGACCTCACTATCTGCCTCGTCAGTGGTATGCCAATGCCCACCCTGCTCGCCGATAGCGGACCCATTTCATGAGCTGGTCAGACTCGACCTAGCTTATAGCCCACTGCACCCGGGTAGATAAGGTCACACCCCTTTCCAACCGACCTCGACACAGTGGGAGACGCAGCCTACTGGTATTTGGCACTCAGGCGCTCGTGTTATCCACTCGGTCTCGACGTTGGAGCATCCTACTGGTACCACAGGGTCTAGGGACTTTCACCCAAGGACATCTATAGCGCCTATGTACTAGAACAAGTTTCCGGTGTCCATTACCGCCAACCACGATGTGACTATGGTGGCCACCACCCCGATCCTGCTAGGGTGTGAAAGCGATCGTGAAATACACAATGTGAAATGCATGAGTCACACAATCCAAGTCATGCACCAAACTTACGCGTACTGCACAATCATGTGGGGCGACCCTGTCTCGCATGGGTCCCCTAAGTATAACAAGCCAACTAGCATATGCTATGATTAATCGTGGACCATAACGGCATACAAATGATGCATATGGGCATATGAATGAGCGTGATATTCATTATACTAAGCATATTATCAGTGTGACATATCAAGCTAAGTATACTAGCATGTTACCAAACGTATCATGTCACGTTGGCCTTAAATGGCCCAATATATATATATACAGAGAGTGGGACCTGGACTGTGGGCCCCATTGGAAATGTAAAGGTCTTTGTCGCATAACCCACTTGAGACCACATCGGCCCCATACTTGGGCCTGCGCATACAAGATAGGCCGACAAAAATAGGTGTACGGCATGGATAAAACATATATATCAAAGGAAGGACCATGGCGGGCCTTGCCCACTGGTCGGATAGCAAATATACATCATCGGTCTTAGGATGTTTCAGTGGTAGGTATTCAATCACCATAATTTCATAAGTGAAGCACATTCAAATCGGGCCCCACGCGTTGATCAAAACGGGTGGCATGATACACAATACATCCATCAAGGTGGAACCCAAAGATGGGCCCACAACCTCTATTTGGATGAAAAATAAACACTAAAGTGGCCCCAAGGAAGTTTTCAATGGTGGGCATCAATGACCACTATTCCCTACGGGTGTGGTCCATCTGACGTTTAGATCTGCCTCATTGTTAGGGCCATATCCTAAAATGGTATGGAAAAATAAATGGGCAGCATGAATAAAACAGATACATCATGGTGGGACTAAACAGATACATCATGTTGGAACCCACAGGGTGGGCACCTGCTGGGCAGCGTGGTACCCAGCTGGGTCTCAGGAAGTTTTAGAATCAAGCAGATATTTGTGTTTTCCCCTCCATCCATATCCATGTGATCTTATGAACAGGTTAGATGACAAATAAACATCACTGTAGGGCCTAGGAAGGTTTCAACGGTGGAAATCATTATTCCCACTGTTTCCCGTGGTATGGTCCACTTGACATTTGGATATGCTTAAATTTTGGGCTCAGCCACTAAAATGAGCTGGAAAAACATATGGACGGAATAGATAAAGCACATACACTCTAGGTGGGCCCAACTGAGTTTACTCCGCACAATAAGAGCGTGCGGATCCGATTCCTGGAAAAAGGGGTGGGCAACGTAGATAAAACATATACATCCAGGTGGGTCCCACAAGTGGGCCACCTGCTGGGCAACCCAACCAGCCCACGGCGCTGGTTGCTCCCAGCGCCCTTTTCTTTCTTTCTTTCTTTTTTTTTTAATTGATCTCATCAAGTGGGGCCCACAGAAGTTTTCGATCAAGCTGATATTTTTATTTTCCCTACTTCACACGTGTGTGAGCTTATGACCAGGTTGGATCTCAAATAAACATCATGGTGGGCCGTAGGAAGGTTTCAATGGTAGGGTCACTGTCCTCACTGTTTTCTTTCAAGTGGGGTCCACTTGAGATTTGGATCCGTCTCATTCTTCAGATCATGCCCTAAAATGATCTCTCCAACTGGATGGACAGTGTGGATATAACACACGCATCATGGTGGGACCCACGAGTGGGCCACCTGCTAAGCAGCCCGTACGTCCAGCGCCGTGGACACTGGTCACTCCCAGCGTCAAAGACACTGGGAGCCTCTTTTTTATTTTCCTTTTTTTTCTTGTTATCTTGGTTTTGATCGAGTGGGGCCCACATAAGGATGATCCACTCCATTCATCAGGTTCTCCAACTCAAAGGGAACCCATAGAGCCCTATATTGGGTATATTAGGTGGGCTATAAATATTAAGGTGGGCCGAGGAAAGCTCGGCAGTAGACATCATTCTCCCCACTGTTTCATGTGATGCGGTCCGCTTAAGATTCAGATCTATTTCATACTTGGGCTCTGGCCCTATTAGGATATGAGAAAGCAGATGGATGGTGTGGATTTAACACACACATCAAGGTGGGTCCCACGAGTGGGGACCCCACTTAGCCACGCTGATGCTGGACGGTTCCAGCGTCCCTGACGCTATGAACATCCAGCGTCTGGACGATTCTTTTTTTTCTTTTTCTTTTTCTTGTATTTATCAAGTGGGGCCCACTTGGGTATGATCCACTCCGCTCATCGGGTTCCCCATCTCATGGGGGACCCAGTGAGTCCTATATTGGGCAGCAGACAGGGTCTACAAACATCACGGTGGGCTCAAGAAGTTTCGACAGTGGACATTATTGTTTCCACTGTTTTCTATGGTGTGGTCCACCTGAGATCTGGATCTGCTTCATTTTTGGTGTCCAGCCATAAAATGGGTTGGAAAAACAGACGGACGGTGTGGATAATACACAAACGTCGAGGTGGGTTAACGCCCAAAAGGGTTTTAGCCCAGGCGCTGCTGGGCAGCAGCATCCCCTGGACGCTGTCTATCCAGCGGCCAACTTCTCCTTCTCTTTTTTTTTATTTTTATTTTATTATTATTCTTATTATCATAGGTATGTGGGGCCCATTCATGGATGATCCAGCCCATCCATCTGATTGCCCATCACAAGATGGGCCCAAAAAAAGAAAATGAAAGGCCATTAAAAAAATGGGGAGTTTATGTCCCCCTTGCACTCACTTTGATGGTTGGACGGTTAGATGAGGTTGGATTGACGATCGGACGATCTGGACGGTGATCAGGGTCCTCCAAGCTTTAATCTCCTCCCTTAATCTCCTCTAACTTCCCACACAACTCCCTTAAATCTCTCTCTCTTTCTCTCTCTTCTTAGTCTTTTCTCTCTCTCTCTCTCTCTCTCTCTCTCTCCTTCTCTTGCTCTCTCTCTCTCTCTCTCTCTAACTTGGAAATGCTATGGACGTGAGATTGCTTGGGGTGCTTGGGGGGGTGGGGGGTTTCTTAGGTGATGTAATGATGATGGTTAGCATGGGAGGGGTAGGATGGCATGTGAGGTATGGGCTTGAGTTGACTTATTAGTGAGAGAGGGATGGGGTGGGTATGATGTGTGTAGACTAAGGTGATGAGAGGGGTATGGGTGAGGGTGAGGGTGATTGATTTGATTGATTTGACCATTTCTTGGGATTTGTACAAGTGGGGGCCACGCCACACGCGCGTTGGGCGGCCTGCCTCGGATTCCGCGAATGATCGCAACTTTCACACCGGGTATCGCAATGGGGCGTGCCGTGCGGCGTTGGAATCTCAGCGCCTACGCGGTCGCCGGGGTATAGGTCTTGGGTCGATGCGGTATTAAAATAGGGTCGAAATCAAGGCTCGCTAATCTGGTCCATCCGGGACGTACCGGTACCGGAAACTAAACGTACGGAGGGCAATACAGGGTACGGGTCTTACAAGTTGAAAGAGTTGCGAACGCTTCACGACTCTCCTTTCCACCTCCCACGAACTTTCCAGCCTTCTATGATGAGTTTAGACGAGGCCTTAGGTGTCCTTTTATAGGTTTGAGGTTTCACCGCCTCAGAAAGTTCCAGAATCACACAAAAAGTTATACAGTTGCAAAGAAAAAATCGAAACTTCAAGAAGAAGTTTTCTGATTTTTTACATGGACGACTGGTCTAGAAATCGGTCTCGATCGGTTGTCGACCTACTTTTTTAGTCCAGTAAGTTTTGCCCAAAAAAAGTAGAAATTCGACCTGTCCCGACCCTAGGGCCGACCAGTCGGTTCTAGCCACCGACCGGTCGTACCGAAAACTGTAGGGTTGTTCTCTACACTTTTTGCATTTTATTTTTCTGGCCCTACAACTCTGCACTTAGATTTTTCTGGCTCTTCCAAGTCTTTTAAAATGATTTCTTCAAGATTTTTCTTTGTTTTTCAACTCCATCTTCCATAGCTTTTTTCTTCCATTCTTGGCCTTTCTTCCTTTGATCCTCAAGGTGTCCCAAAGCAGTCTTTTAGCATTAAATTCACAAGGTCTCCCTCTCATTCCTATAAACACGAACACATGTATAAGATGAGTTTTTAACACTATAAATCATGTGTAAAGAGTGATGAATTGGGGTTAGAATATGCACAATTTAGAGCTCAACACAACCCGAGTCGCATTCAATAAGTTCATACATTCAACCAAACCAAAATCAAAATTAGCTAGCTAGATACTTCGAGTTCGGACAAACCTGAATCGCACGCAACAAGTTCATGCATTCAACCAAACCAAACTCAAAATCGGATAGCTAGTTGTGATTGAGTTCAGCTGAACCTGAACCACATTCGACAAGTTGACGCATTCAACCAAACCAAACTAGAAATCAGATAGCTAGATACATTCGATTTTGGCCCAACCTGAACCCTATTCAACAAGTTCATTCACTCAACCAAACCAAAATCAAAATCGGCTACCTAAGTACATTCATGTTCAACCCAACCCGAGCCGCATTCAACAAGTTCATGCATTCTACCAAACCAAAATCAAAATCGGATAGCTAGATACGTTCGATGCTTATAAATAACCAGAGTCGCATTTAACAAGTTCATGCTTTCAACCAAACCAAACTCGAAATAGGATAGCTAGACGTTTGATTTCGGCCCAACCTGAACCGCATTTAACAAGCTCATGCAATCAACCAAACAAACTCTTGTCATGGGTGTGCCACTTTTAACTAGTGAAGAGAATGTGACGTTAAACCCCTCTAATGGGTTGACCCATCCATGAGGATCGCTAACATCTGCCCCATCTGCTCATTGAGCGGACCACAACATAGGAAACAATTTCTAGCAAAATACAAATTTGACCCACTTGAAAAGTGGATGTGGATGAATTTTGCTAAAGGGGATCTTCATGCAAGGGGAAACCTGGCCCACCAAAATGTGTGTCAAACATATACACCATCAGTCAGCTCCACCATTCCATGGTGGGCCATAGGCTTAACTCCTTAAAGTCAATCCATGACTTAGGTGGGCTGCACCATTGTAATTTAACCCACCATGATGTATTTGTTTCATCCACACCGTCCATCCATTTTTATAGCTCATTTTAAAGCATGAGACAAAAAATGAGGCAGATACACAATGGATGAAATTGCACCTACAACAATGAAATACCATCTAAAAGCCTCCATAACATAACAGTTCATTCCTTCATTCATTCATTACACAATGTCATTCGTTCCATTTCAAGTCTATTTCGCATGCTCATTCATTTACAAGTTTGTTACATAAAAAACGATATAAAAAATCTAATACTTCAAATGTGTTGTTGTCGTACTTCATCATAATCCTCACAAACACAGGTTATGCACCCAGAAGCCCCATTCAGCTGCACGCTCAATGATATGGACCCTTATTGAGTTCAATAAGAGAAAAAGATCACCATATCATGAATCCTTTTCGCATCCTCATATTCCGCTACCATACTTGGAATCTAAAAAAGAGAGTGCATTTGTTCAATTTCATCATCAGAATAGTCATATGAATCATCATCAATTATAATTTTAACCAAACCAGGTGAATCTTTAACTCGACCTAAAGCAGACAGGCTGGGTAAGTCCAACTGCAACAGCTGACGAAGGGTTGAGCGTCTTTCGGCTACGGATGACATGATTAAGACGGCTAGCTAGCTGCACATTGTGAATTATAAAAACATAAAGACATAAATTCACCCACTCATTCTCAAAATACAAAGCTATCCAATGCCATACACACATTTTGGGAGCTAATCTTAGGTAAAGTCCAAATGTGAAGCATGTCCATCCATGGTATTATCAGATTTATCTTCATGATAAATCAGGTCACTGTAGTTCCCTTTTATTTTTTTCAAGTTATAAATGATCAAAGTGTTCTCTTGTTCACCCTTTGCCTCACAGATTCAAAGATGTTTCATCAAAGTCTCACAAGCTATGATTAAAGGGGTGTCAGCCAAGCATGCATGCATGTTTGCACACACTGTGCATGAGAGACAATGACTTTCTGCCATGTTAGCATGACCTAAGGGCATGGTGATGAAGTTGGGTGATTGCCCACTTGTATTGAGTAGGTAACAAGGGTAGATCTCCACACGGGTAGATCTCTGTTGGGGTCCCAAAAGTCAGGATCTTCAAAACAATGATTGTGAGTGTCCAAATCATCACTTGATTGGATTCAGGGCCAGTACATCAGCAAAACTCAACAAAATCACAATACCACATCGGACTTAACCAAAAATGGAAATTGAGCCAGTGATGGACCCCACCGTTCATCATGATTAGAACCCTCCAAATTTGGGAGGGTTACTTCAATTATGAAGAAATAAGGCCAGTGCATCGACATCCATCGCAAAGCGGGCCCCACAAGCCCTCCGTTTCGCAAAACCCATTTTGTAAAAACGAGTACGTCAGCGCATCAAGAAATTCATGGTCAGCGCATCTAGAAATTTAGACAGTTTTACAAAGTGAATTTTAGGACGCACTGCCCTCTGCGCATCAAGAAATTCATGGTCAGCGCATCTAGAAATTTAGACGGTTTTACGAAGTGAATTTCAGGACGCACTGCCCTCAGTGCATCAAGAAATTCATGGTCAGCGCATCTAGAAATTCAGACAGTTTTACAAAGTGAATTTCAGGACGCGCTGCCCTCAGCGCATCAAGAAAATCGTCTGGCGCATCCAATAATTCAGGAATTTCAGGACGCGCTGCGCGCCAATAATTCAGGAATTTCAGGACGCATTGACCCGTAGCGCATCCAATAAATCAAGCATTTTCAGGAATTTCAGGACGCACTGACAGCCAGTGCGCCCTAAAAATCAACATTCGAACTAAGACATTTTTAGACGCACCGAGTGATTTTCTCGACGCGCTGGCATGTTTTCTCGACGCGCTACACGTGGCGGTTTCCTATTGGCTGACTTCGGGTATAAATACCCCTCCCTTCGCTTCATTCGGACGGATCTAGAAAGAGAGAGAGCCGCGTCCCTTCGCCGGAAACCCATTTTCGATCACCGGAATCCCCTTTCGATCAACGGAATCCCTCGCCGGAAACCCCATCTCCGACCACAACAGGTGCGGAGATGAAATAACTTTAAGTCGCGCAAATGTAGTAGCGCATCACGAAAATCAATCATTTTCAAAACAAAGTTATTTTCGGACGCACTAGCCTCAGCGGGTCAGAAAAATACCTCAGCAGATCAAATAAATCAATATTCCAAAACAAGTCATTTTTTGACGCACTGGCCCCAGCGCATCACAAAATGGGCCAGCGGATCAGGAAAATACACATCTTAAAACAAGTCAATTTTGGACGCACTGGCCCCAGCGCATCACAAAAATACCTCAGCGGATCGGGAAAATAGAACATTTTAACAATCATTTTTGGACGCATTGGCCCCAGCGCATCAGTAAAATCAGGCCAGCGGATCATAACAATCAGCACTTTGAACGTTCATTGCAGCACCTTTAAATCTTCATTTTATGATGTTTTCGGGCCCCGTTTGGGCCTATTTTGGGTATTTCGAGCGTTCCGGACGTAATGGAGCAGTCAAATAACTCATTTAGGCCACCCAATGAGCAGAATGCAAGTTTTCGGAGTCCAATCCGATCCAACGAGATGAACGAAGTAACTTCTCGAAAAGAGGCCGCCAGTGCCCAGAATCATACCGATGTATCATCATTACATGTACTATCATAATATGACCCGGATTCAGGTCCGGACTAAGCAAATGGGACTATGGTTAACACGATAAACCATATAGAGAGAGTTCTGAACTATTACACACAACTTGTTAAAGACTGGCACTTCAAGAACAGTCGATGCCCTACCCATTCAAACGGCATCCGCTGGTTGAGCTATTCAGGTACATACAACTGCCGATCGGTCTTCCCGCGGTCACCCGTCACAAATGACGGGCGCAGTCCCAGAGTTGCACCCCTCGGTTAAAAACCCTAACAATCTCAGCCCGGATGATAAGTACCTAATATTGTATAATTAACCCGGGTTGTTAAGGGCATTATCATTGTTGTTCCGGTTAATTATCCCTCATTAGGTGAATTTTTGTCTTCAGGTGATCAGGAGAGGTTGGACAAGATCCAAGCCAATCAGTACGTTTAAAGACCAAAAAGTGATCAAGATCAAGTGTGTGACGATCTTGAAGGAAATTAAATCATAAAAATCAAAGGATGGATCATGTTCTATGGTGGACCGCATCACAACTATTCATCGGAAGTCCAGGATGTGCATATTTGATGGTAGTGATTTGGAGATCACACGAGTTTGAACGGTCAAGATTGGATGTCTATAGTTGGGACCAACCGTGCATCTAGCAACAAGTGGAGACATCTTCAATCCTTCGCACATGGCAAACATATCAACTATCCATCTATGGTGGACCCCACAACAAGCAAGATGAACTTCATCATCCACCAAGACATTTTCATGAGCACTAGATCAATGGCCCTGATCATCTGGCAATGTGGACTGTACCATGCATCATCACCATTGTCAACTGCCGTCCATCTATCCATCCAGCCGTTGAAAGCCAAGGCCCATCAAAATGAAGAGTTAATCCAACCGTCTCCATCTCATCCACCGTACACATGATGAGGCATCCATGTTGAGAAATCCAAGCCATCTAACATGCAAGGCCTTCACACGTGCACTCATCAGCTAGGAATGAGCTTCATCCCACACGTGCAAGGAGGTATCCACCATTCATCTCTCACGTACAGTCGCTGGTGGACACCCACAGTTCATGTCACACGTGCCAAACATCTCAGCCGTCCCTCCATCCACTAACCAAGCATCAAGATGATCACCGCCCAACTCCAAGGTGGGCCCCACAACTGCTGGTGTGATCTTCAGCCGTCCAACTGATGAAGGCTTGCAACACCCAGCATAGGCAGCAGCCGTTCATATAGATCTTATCATCATCTGGACCGTCCACACCCAGCCTTCCATCATCGGCCAGCTTCACATCAAGACCGTCTAGTAGCTGGAGATCTCCAGCACCATTCATCTGCAACCGTCCACCAGCCTCACAAGTGCCAGATGAACAAGGTGGGCCACACAGCAGTCCAGCTGCAGCTGCATCAACGTGCAGCCCCAATCTCCACCGCCTATCAATGGACAACTGTCATCATACAGCCAACCTCAACAGCGTCCATCATCCAGTGGACCCCACAGTTCACACGTGCAGCAGATCCACCACCGTCCAAACCATCATCTGACCGGCCAGTGGACGTACACCAGTCCAAAGGCTTCTCACGTGCCAAGCTACAACAGCGTCGTCCTCCAGCCCTTCACTTTCCAGCAGCTCAACAACTTTCACCCATCTCCATGGACAGCTGATCAACGGCCAATACATCATCACGTCCACCAGCTACAACAGCCGTTCATCAAGGGGACTAGTAGCTGGGACGTCCATCACTACAGCCTAGCATCTGCACTTCATCTGACGTCCCAATTCAGAGGATGGACGGTCAGCAGCCGTCCTCACCAACAGCCTGCACGTGCAGCAGCAGTGCTGCAACTCCATCCTTCCAGCCGTCCATCCAACCAGCTGATCATCCCAACCGTCCAAAAAGCTGCAGCAGTGGAAATCATCTCCTTCATCTAGCATCCTTCTGCAGCAACTTCATCCCAGCTCGTCCTGAAGAGTGTCCAGCAAGGTGGACTCACAATCAGCCCACGACCAGGCACAGCGTCCAGCAATGGACAGTTGTCCAAATCTCCCCAGCGTCCAAACAGTGGACCCCATTCAGATCCAAACATCCAGCAGCAGTAGTGCTGCAACTCCACCATGGCTGTAAGAGAGAAGCTCTCTCTCTCTCTCTCTCTCTCTCTCTCTCTCTCTCTCTTCCCAACACATGTGTAAGGCTATCATGCCACCTCATCATCCAAGCCTTACTCCATTCCCAAACCTCCAAAAAAATCTGCTTTGGGTTTGGAGTGCCACCTAGGCTTAGAGTACTTTTTTGCCACATATCATTCCAAGCTTAACTCCAAGCCCAAAAGTTTGCTTTGGGCACTCCAAGCCTAACTCCATTCCTGAACCTAAAAAAAATCTGCTTTGGGTTTGGAGTGCCACCTAGGATTGGGAGGAGGCTTAGGAGCCTCTCAAAAGTCTATAAATGGAGGCCTCTCCTCCTCATTTCAATCATCCCTCAAAATCTCATCTCATCTCATCCCATTCTCTACAACTCCTCTCTTCTCTTCTTTAGTTTTCTTTCTTTCATTTGTAGTGTAGAGTAGTGTAGAATTTTCTTTCTTAGTGAGTTTTAGTCTTCCATTGTAGCATGGTTAGCTAAACCTCTAGCTAAGGCTAGGGGTGAAGCCTTTGAAGAAATTTGCAAGCTATGATTCTTTTGGTTCAACATTGTGTGGTGTAAATGTTGGAGTTCTCTTTAGTTGATTGGTTTGGTTATCCACCTCGGTGGACGCTATTGTTATGCAAGCCCCTTGATCCATCGTCGACTCCGGGCACGTTGGATGCTTGGGATCTCTTGCACACCAATTAGCTAGTTCATGATCGATAAAGTCCCTTGATCCATCGTCGACTCCGGGCACATTGGATGCTTTGGATTCCCTACGGTCATTGAGCTAGTGCAGGTAAAGTCATCAATCTGTAAAATCCCTTGATCCATTATAGACTCTGGGCACATTGGATGCTTTGGATTCCCTGCGATCGATAGACAAGATCTTAACGGTTGGATCGGTCAATCAAAGCCTCCTATCTTGTAAGTATGCATTTGATTGTGTGATTTGTGATCTTATCGGTTGACTTGTTGGCAAAGTTGTTGATCTGTACAATTCTTTGATCCATTGTCGACTCCAGGCACAGTGGATGCTTGGAATTCCCTGCGATCAACTAACGAGTGCTTCATGGTCAAATCAATCGGTTCAGATCACCATCTTTTATGAAATATGCAAATGGTTTAACTGTTTTATCTTCCGGTTGGAATGAATCTTTATTCAATTCCAGTTGAGTTATAGTTGGACTAATGAATCAAATCTTGTGAATGAATCAAAGGTGGATCCCTGATGCCTTAGCCCCTTTTCTATTTTTGTTTTTCACTACACACAACTTGCTCCACTCTCGTGGATAAACCAGATTTCATCTCACTCACCTAAACTAATTCCTCTAAGTGTTCTTAACCCCAATCCCTGTGGATCGACCTCGGTCTTACCGAGTATTTTACTACTTCGCTACCTGCACTTAGGTGTGCAATCTTCGGGTTGTAGCACCGGATCTCCGGTCAAAACATGGGACATAGACATCTGACTCGTATAAAGATGGATCAATCCATAACAAAACACAACAAATACAGGTCTCCGCGACCATACAAATACAGGTCTCCACGACCACATAAATACAGGTCTCCACGACCATGAACTCTGAGGCCATAGTCCCCGCTGACTAGTCTTCTACCTTTTAATCAAGGGTCATCAATCATTTGATGTAATTAAGGGCTCGTGACAGATCATGGCCTAGAATGTACAAGATCTCAGGATCTCTGGAATAAAATTTGCCTTGCGATATCTCTTCTCTTATGTACTTTTGTGAATGCTTGTGATTGTCTATGAATGTTTCTATTATTCAGAACTCTAGAACAACAAAACATTCAGAAAACTGCATTTGAGCATTTTTCTAGTTTTAATAATCTCACACGCCAAAAGAAAAAAAAACTAGTTGTACATCCAGCTAGTTAGTGTGTGGGACCCACCATGGTGTTTATATGATATCTCAACTATTGAGCAAGGTTATCCCACTATGAAAATGGGATGCCCCAAAAATCACAATGGTCTAACCATTAGATGTGTCCCACATGAATATGAAAGGTTTTTGGGTGGATGTTTATTTGTTATTTACAGTGTGCCCCAGTTGGTAGTTGAATCACCAGTCTTCTTGGGCATCCCGTTTTTATGGTGGGACAACCTTGCAATGCGTGGCTCAACAGTAGATGGGCTCCATGTTTCAACACTGAAGTCATGGTTGGAGTGCCAATGTGAAGTGCATGAAGGTGGTGTGTGTGTAAAAAAATAAAGAAAAATGGCTGGTTCTGAATTTCATCGAATTTCTACAAGTGTCATGAGTCGAGATGTGAGATTGTGTGGTAATTTATGGGATGAATTCTACAAGTTCATCACAATAACATGCATCAAATGTTTCCAATGTCACTGTCATTGCTACTGTAACTAAACTCGTCTATGGCATCCTCCATAATGTCATTTATGGATGACAAAGGTTCATCAACTATTATTCTAGGCACATATGACCTATCCCAAGTCATGTTGTCTTTACTAGCGACTAAGGTATCCACCACACTCCGAACTTTGCAAGGCGATCATTGCAAGTAATCTTCTACATCCTCTGTCAAACCGTCCCCTACAGTATCATATATATAGGTCCCTTAACTTTACGTGCAAGGCAACATGCCGGTTATCCTTGGGGACTTTCACATAGAATGCATGTGTGGCTTGAGATGCTAGCACAAACGGTTTGTCGTTGTGATTTGTTCTAGCATTTGACAAGTGTACGAACCAAAATTCATCTTGCTTTATTCCTCTTGCGACATCTACCCAATGACTCTTAAATAGACATTGTGTTGTTGCCCATAGTAATTAGCTTTATAATATCAGTTAATACACCATAGTAGGTAACGTCTCCTTTGTTTGGATTTCTATCATTCACAGATGCAAACCTTGATGTATTTGCAACGACGATGACTCCACTATTCTGAGTCTTCCTCTTATGCTCAGGATCTTTCGTGTGAAACCTAAATCCGTTTATGATGTACGCGCTAAATCTCCTCGCGATTCTGTCAGGGCCCCTAGCCAACATCTTGACTTCTTCTGGAAGTGTAGCACCCTCTTGAAGTCGAGACTTACTAAAAAGTCACGTATCAAACTGTTAGTCATGCAACTTATCAACGTCATAAGGAGTGGCCCAACAATTCCCCCGTCTAAGTATTTTCTTATGTTCTCTGCATATTTTCTAATCAAATGATTAGTTGTGAAGCGCATGAATTTCAATCATACTGTGTATGAGAGACATTAACTATAATTTGCATTCTTACTCAAAGAATGAAACAAATGATTTAGAGTTGAAGAGCATATATTGGTGTGCCTGTCTCAACGATCTATCATCAAGAGAAAACACTTGTCCAGCCCCCATTGGTCCACCCGAGACACTGTTATTGAAGTCATCGTTTCGTATTGGTCAGTCGAACCTAGTCTCCACACCATCAAAGTTCTAGAACAGAATGTCAAACATTCCTTGGCGAGGTACCCTTCTGCGATGAATCCCTTTGGATGACTTCGATTGCGAACGTACGACTTAAGTGTTAGGTGGTACCTATTCGAATCAGGTACAAAATATTTTTAAATTATAGGATCATATAGTATTGTATATGAAAAGAGATTGAGATACACGATTGATGAGACAATAACACACCTTTCTATAGGGTACATTCATTGGTAATGTACTAGCCCCGAGATCCTTGCCTCCTCAACCAAATGAATTGGTAAATGTTCCAGAACATAAAAAAAAAGTCGGCGAAAAAATCCTCTCGAGGTGACAAAGTGTCAACACAATCCGAGACTACAGCTCCTTGAAATCAACAACATGTGTAACTTTAGAGCATAACTCCCCAAAGAAAGTGTAAATTTCAATCAAGACTGCATTCACATGCTTACTCAATATACTCCTCACGGCTAGGGGGAGTAATTGTTGCATTAACACGTGACAGTCATGGCTCTTATGACCTGTGGTCTTACTCTCTTTAGTATGCACGCATCATGAAATATGTGTTACATAACCATCTGAAACCTTTACCTTCTTTAGTACATGACAAAAACAGTCTTTCTTAGACGGGCTCAGCGTGAAGCATGCAGGGGGACAATATGTCTTCTTTCCCCTACTAATTGGATGTAGATTCATTCTTATGTTCATTTCCTAGAAGTCCATATGAGCGTTGATATTATCCTTAGTCTTCACATCCATATTCAACAATGTAGTAATGAGATTGTCATACACATTTTTCTCAATGCGCAAGACGTCAAATTATGGCCCAGCATGTTGTCCTTCCAATATGGTAAGTCAAAGAATATGCTTTTCTTCTTACAGTTATAAAATTCTTCCACATTGTTTGCTCACCTCAAGTGCAAGGCTGCGATGTAGTAATAATTCTCGATAAGACCGAGGTCGATTCTCAGGGATTGTCATAATAATTCTAAACTTTATGATTATGATGAACTAAATTCGGATTTGTAATTAATGATGGATAGAAATTGATAACATAAAACTATCTACTTTGGAACTAAATCAGGGAAATGAAACATTAGATCGCCAATGATCCACTTCTAATAATTCACAATGCTAATTTAAACCATTCAAGCCAATAACTCAATTGGAATCGGAGTCTATCCCTATCCAATTGGAATACAAAGCAATCAAATCATCACAACATATCTAACATGGATGAATCATCTATTGATATTGTTCTCTCATAAACAACTAAGGCATTGGGTGTATTCGATCACACAACCTAATCCTTCACAAAACAATCATGATCACAGTCATGATTCTTCCTCAAGCCTTGTCACCAGACTTAATTTAGAAGCATGAATTGAACTTCTATTGAACCAAAACCAATACATAAACACCTATCTCAGATTAATCTCAAAGATAAGAACTTCTTCTAGTTTAGTTCTAGATAAGCAGTTAGGAAACTAGTTTGTAAGATCCCCTAGCATCCGACATATTATGATGGATCGAAGATCTCTACAACCCAAAATCTACCAATCAACACCCCATTAAGCAATCTCAATAATCAAAACATCCCATTTAAGAGAAATCACAAGAAATAATAGATTAACTAAAAATACTAACTTTATTTCAAACTTGAACTAGAAGTGTTATTTATAAAACCCAAAAGTACTTGAATTAATTCAAATTAGACATTGCAAATAATTAAAAGCTTCACCTCTTAGCTCTAGCTAAGAGGTTTAGCCAACCATTATTAGATTGAACTAAATCTCAAAAGAAAACTACTAAGAAAGCATAGAAAAATCATAAAAACCCTAGTCGGAGGAGTTATGAATGCTCCATGATACTCCTCTCCACCTCCCATGAACTTTCAAGCCTTCTTAGGAATGACATAAAGGTGTCCTTTTATAACAAAAATCTGCCATCAACTTGGAATCTTCGAGAAATTAGAGTCTCCTTACGCAGTCTGGACATTGGTCGATCAATCGGTTGGTCTAGGTGATCAATTGATTGTTCGGGCCAATTATAAAAACTAAATCTGGACATCTGTGAGCCTAGGCGATTAATTGCAAGTGATTAGAGATTATTCGCAACTGGTCTGGCAATCAATTGCTCAGGGCTGGCGATCAATCGCAACTCCCCTTTTTAGTCCAGCAGGGTCCAGCAACAAATTAGCAAAATTTTACCGTGAGCGATCAATTGCTCCGGGCTGTCGATCAATCACAGGCTGGGCGATCAATCGACAGATGAATCTCTAGATCAATCTTCAGAAATTACAACTTTCTGCATTTTACTTTTATGGCCATGCAGCTCTGCACTTTGCTTTTTCAGGACAATTCAGGACTTTTAACATGATTTCTTTAAAGTTTTTCTTCTCTTCTTTGGCTCATCAAAGTTTGAACTTTTAATCACTTCAAATCCTTCAAATTAACATTAAATCGATGACATCTCTCTATTTTACCCACAAACACAAAAGCAAGCATAAGTCCTTAACTTTAGCAACTTAAACTATATAATTATGCTATGAATTGGGGTTCAAATATGCACAATTTATGGCTCAACACACCCCCAACTAGCATTTTGCTAGTCTCAAGAAAAATATGCATGAAACAAAATCCAACTTTTCAAAACCCAACTCTCTTTCAGAAACTATACTTCTATAAACTTCAGGACATACAAGTGCAAAATTCAGAAAAACTGGGTGATAAAAGTTGTAATCTTAAACTCCCTAAACATAACGAGTGTTCATATAGAATCTGCACCGATTGAACAAATCTGAACATGAATGGTCTAGTGTGCATTGTGCATGTTCATCCCATGACTTTTCAAGACTACTTTCTTTATATATTAGCTAAACCAAAGATCTAAGAGTGTACAGATCAATCAATTGCTTATGACAGGAATTTTCTTTACCGTCCTTTCGACGGCTTTCACATTACGTCCCATTTCCAGCTTTGGTTACGGGTAGACCATCCCCTAATTGGTAATAGGTAGCCATTTTCGGAATTTTCCACCATATTCTCAATCATACCCATATTTTCTTTCCTTCTTTTCTTTTCATACACATTAGATAGGATTTTTAGAAATCTATATATTTCGTTATTTTTCCATGGACAAGGATGGACAAAGTACCCCGGCTTGGTTCCTAAACACTTCAAATCTTCAGTCTTACCAATCTACAAGTCTAGTAATCCCTTTAAATCATGAGAATCGTGTAATGTGGATTAGACTCAAAAGTGTTTAAATGTTCTATCGATCATATAAATAGGGGAATTCACATGTAAAACTATCAAGTTTAAGTTAATTTAGAGATTTCAAAATCATATCATTTTATCTTTCATTCTTTCATACTCATGACATCTCAAGTGGATAGAAACAAAGTTTTCCAAAAGAGTTTTGATATTTCAGAAAAATTTAAAATTTTCTACAAAAACCTTGCTCGAAAAGTCACAAATTGCTAGATTCGAGAAATCTCACCCCCGACCAAATCTTGTATTGTCTTCAATGTAAAAAGATATGCAATGAGCATGAATCATGAGAGCAATGATAAAATAAAGGAGAGTGAGAATGAGAGTACCTGAGAGAGTCAATCATGGAAGTTTGCAACTCCAAACAACTAAACAATTAAAATAAATAAAATTACTCTATACCTCCGTCAGACTAGGAGGTTAATCTTGATACACAAGTTCATCCAAAGGAATGGAATTTAGCAGAATTTGTAGGTGGAGTAAAAGATTTTTTAGTAATAGCATCCACCATCCTACTTCATAGTGCACCTGAGTGATGTTTGTCATTCTAATCCATTGAAAATCTGCTGAAAAAATTCAGTAGGTTTCTCAAAATTATCACTCCATGTGTTAGGAAAGGAAGATTTCTTTGGTTATAATTTATCAAATATGAATCTCTTTTCCAACTTATTTGGGAAAAATTATTCAGATAAGGATCATCCCAGAGATAGTGCTCTGGTTTATATAAACCAAAGAGATGTGAAGACTTGGAATTCTTCTTCACAAGTCATTATGGTCTCCACATTTTCAGATTCTACTGGTGCCTCCACTATTGGTAAATCAGTTTTACACTCCGTTGAAGGAGTCTTTGTGGGCACCGGTGAAGTTTTCCTTAAGGTATTGACAATGTCACGGATCATAGGATCATCCCCATCATCAAAATATGTCAAACACTCCTCTAGAGTGTAGGAAACTTCGACCTTCTCGGTCATTTGTGTAAGTTGGAAGAGGTCCTCAACCAATACACTTTCAGAAATTGGCCTCTCCATAGGCAAATCAAGCACCAATCCATCAACTTCCTGTATGACAAAATTGTTCAAGTTAGCAATTAGTGTCCTGTCAATCAAATTGTCCAATTTTGGGTCTTCTAAGGCCTCATTAATATCCGATTTTATTTTTTCCTTGGAATGAGTCAAGCAAACTTCTAAAGTTTTAGAAAATTTAGCTGAGGGTGGCTCATCATCATCCACAATTGTATCTATGAAATTAATCATGTGGATCTCATCTTCATCCTCATCCTCATCCTCTTGTTGTTTGTGTTAGTGAAACACATTCAGCTTCATAGTCATATTTTCAAAGGATATTTTCATAACCCCATTCCTACAATTGATTATAGCATTGGCGGTTATTAGGAATGGTTGGCCTAGAATGAAGGGAACTTGAGTGCATACATTTATAATCGCTCGTGTATCTAAAATGATAAAGTCTACTGGGTAGTAGAACTTATCAATTTGGACTAACACATCCTCAATTACTCCTCTCGGTATTATAATGGAGTGATCCGTAAGTTATAAAGTTATCTTGGTAGGTTTTAATTCACCAAGTCAAAGTTGCTCATATACCGAGTAGGGAATCAAGTTAACACTAGCACCTAGATCGAGAAGTGCTCTATTGATTCGGAAGTTACCTATCATGTAAGAGATTGTAGGGCTTTCGGGACCTTTGAATTTGGGGGGAGTGTTTTGTTGTATGATAGCACTCACTTGTTCCATAAACAAATGCCCTCTTATGCACGTTTTGCTTACGCTTTACGGCACATAAATCCTTTAGAAATTTGGCGTATGAAGGAATTTGCTTAATTACATCCAACAAGGTAATGTTGATTTTGACTTGTTTAAAGACTTCTAGGATGTCCTGATTTTCACTAGGCTTTTTAGTTGGGATAAGACGTTAGGGGAATAGGGCCACAGGTTTATACACACGCTTTGGACGCTTTGGCTTTTCATCTTGTGGAGCATTGTTCAATTCACCATCGCTCTTAGAATCAATCGGGTCATTAGGGTTTGTGGCCTTCACCGGTTCAAATTTTTCAATTGTTTTTCTACTTCTAAGAGTGGCGATGGCTTGAACATGTTCCACATGAGGATGCGTTGAAGAATTGGTGTTTGTTTCCAATTGTTCCTTAGGATTAGAATGAGATTAGGTCAAAACAGTCATTTTCTCCCTAACTCCTAGGTGTGTCTCAATTCTTTCAAGCGATATTTTAAGTTCATTCATAGCTTGCATGTTGGACTGATTTATCTGAGTTTGTCCAATCATGAATGCGTTCAATGTATCCTCAAGAGAGTTCTTTAAGGAGGTCCTTAGGACGCATTTTTTATATTTACCATGGGTCCATTTCTCCCATTAAAATTTAGTTTACACCGCCATTCAGGACAAGTCAAATTATAATTTGGTTCACTAAAGGGGTGTTGGTAAGCATTTGTAGCATTCGATTGAGTTTGCAAGATATCTTAAAACGCAAGGATTGTTGGGTAATCATCTGTCAAGTGAACATTACTCTCACAAATACCACATACACTCTCAACGGCCTCACCGGTGGTTATCATGTTAACACTCCTCAATTCCATGGCCTCAACCTTCTTTGTGAGACACGTCACCTTTGTATTTAAATCGTCCTCCCCATCTAATACATGTACTCCTTTCTCTCTTGGGGCTGACTTGGGATTACTAGTTGGATTAGAGATGTCCCAAGATTGGTCATTCTCGGCTAGCATATTAAAGTAATCCTAAGCATCATCGGGTGCTTTGTTCAAAAACTCACAATTACACATCGTTTAGACAATTTGACGCATGTTTGAACTCAATCCATCATGGAAGAAGTCAATCCAAGTGGGGGCACTCTAATAAAAGATCCTTAGACCTCTCCCAACATTGAAAAAAATGTTTCATCTCTTTTTTGGAAAAAGTTCAAGATAGTCTGTCTTAGTGTATTGGTTTTATGAACTGAGAAGTACTTTTTAAGGAACTCCCAGGTCATTTCAGCCTATGTCCCGATGCTTCTATGTTTAAGTGATTAAAGCCATGATTTGGCTTTGTCGTTTAGAGAGAAAGGGAACAATTGCAGTTTGATTACATCTTGGGAGACATTATTAAATTGAAAGGTGTTGGCAATCTCCTCAAATTCACTAAGGTGTGCATGTGGACTTTCATAATTGAGTCCATGAAATTTCGGAGTAACTTGATAGTTCCCGGTTTAAGGTCCATGTTTCCTGCATTAGTTGGAAAAATAATGCAGGAAGACGTGGTTGTTCTCACCAGTTGTAGATAATCTCTCAATGTTTTAATCGGAGGAACATAATATTCCTCATTCTCATTATTTTTCGTCCTAATTGGTGGTGCATCATGCTCAACTTCTTTAATATTATGTGGTTCATTCTCAGCCATGATTTTAGACGATTCAGGATTTTCTAGACGTTTTCTAACTCGTCTGTGATAGACTAGGCCTTCAACTAAACCTTCCTCACTTAGAAGTCGCGATGTATGATCACGCTTTCAATGGGGCATAAAACATATAAAAACTAACTAATATAAAATTCTAAAAATAAAAACAAAAACTAAAAATTAAATGAGTCTAAGTTATAATAGTGTTATCGAATGGAAGAACTATGATAAAGAAAAAAATTCTACAAAATAAACAAAATCTGTTAGTAGAAATTTTTTGATAAAAACCTACTAAAGCAATAAATCCTAGCCTAACCTATCTAACCTAACTATACCCTAATTATAAAATTCAGAACCGTTAATCTAATCCTGGGCAACGGCGCCAAAAACTTGTTCACTCGCCTCAAATGCAAGGCTGCGATGTGATAATAATTCTCAGTAAGACTGAGGTCGATCCGTAGGGATTGTCATAACACTTCTAAACTTTATAACTAGAATGAACTAAATTCAGATTGGTAATAATAGATAGAAATTGATAACATAAAACTATCTACTTTGGAACTAAATCAGGGAAATAAAACACTAAAGCGCTAATGATCCACTTCTAATCATTCACAATGCTAATTCAAAACATTCGAGCCAATAACTCAATTGGAATCAGAGTTTTATTCCTATCCAATCGGAATATAGAGCAATCAAATCATCACAACATATCTAACATGGATGAATCATCTATTGATATGATTCTCTCATAAACAACTAAGGCATTGGGTGTATTCGATCATATAACCCAATCCTTCACAAAACAAGCAAGATCACTAGACTTGATTTAGAAGCATGAATTGAACTTCTATTGAACCAAAATTAATACATAAACACTTATCTCAGATTAATCTCAAAAATAAGAACTTCTTCTAGTTTAGTTCTAGATAAGCACTTAGGCAATTTAGTTTGTAAGATCCCTTGGCATCCAACATATCATGATGGATATAAGATCTCTACAACCCAAAATCCTATTACTTAAAACACCCCATTAAGCAATCTCAATTGTTATAGTTAAATTGCGGTGGTCGGAGAATCTAGCGAGGACTCTAGATGTGCGAGCACCCTTATGACAGTACCCGATGTGCGAGCACCCTTATGACAGTATTCGACTCACGAGCCCACCTGGTCGAGGCTCGCATATTGGACAAGTACAATGCACAACCACCGAGTCACCGAGCCCTTGTAATTGAGGCTCGAATATTAGGAAAGTACGAAATACCTTCTGGGTATACGAACCTCTCAATAGTGGTCGTCGAAAGAGTTTGCATCTCAAATCAGCGAGGAGATAATCTTCGAGCCCGAGCGTCCTCCACCTTTTTACTACCAGCAGCCCATATAGACCAATGTTGGGCTCATCTTGATTCATGGTTCCGAACCTCAGGGGATCTCGTCAAGGAACGTAATTTACTAGAGGTCTAAATGGATTGAACCATTCTATTATCTCGGGATCAATAGGATAAACCTCTTATCCCCAGAAATCAGGGGTAATCTTGATTTCTTGTGTAACAGATTAGGTCATTTGGATCTATATAAATGGATGGCTTCATCGATAAGAAAGGTACACATTACACAATCTCTAAACTTCAACCCCTCCGTTTCCTTTGTAACCACATCCCATCTAACTTAAGCTTCGGAGGGCTAACGGCTGGACGCCAGCCACCCGTAGTTTTCCTTTGTGCTTTTTCAGGTTCAGGAAGAAACTACTTGACAGGAAGGCAAACGTCTAAAGGACCCTGTTATAAAATCTGACGTAAACATCAATAATCAAAACATCCCATGTAAGACAAATCACAAGAGATAGAAAATTAACTAAAAATACTAACTTTATTTCAAACTTGAACTAAAAGTGTTTTTCATAAAACCCAAAAGTGCTTGAATTAATTCAAATTGGACATTACAAATAATTAAAAGCTTCACCTCTTAGCCCTAGCTAAGAGGTTTAGCCAACCATTATCAGATTGAACTAAATCTCAAAAGAAAACTACTAAGAAAGCATAGAAAAACCGTAAAAACCCTAGTCGGAGGAGTTGCGAACGCTCCACGATGCTCCTCTCCACCTCCCATGAACTTCCAAGCCTTCTATAATGCCTTAGGAATGACGTAGAGGTCTTCTTTTATAACAAAAATTTACCACCGACTTGAAATCTTTCAGAAATTAGAGTCTCCTTACACAGTCTTGACACTGGTCGATCAATCGGTTGGTCTAGGTGATCAATCGAGTTTTTGGGCCAACTGTAAAAACTAAATCTAGACATTTGTAAGCCTGGCACGATCAATCGCAAGTGATTAGCGATCAATCGTTACTGGTCTGGCGATCAACGCTCAGGGCTAGCGATCAATCGCAACTCTCATTTTTAGTCCAGCAGGGTTTAGCAATAAATCAGCAAAATTCTGCTGTGAGCGATCAATCTCTCAGGACTGTCGATTAATCGCAGGCTGGACGATTAATCGACGGATCAATCTCTGAATCAATCTTCAGAAACTGCAAATTTTTGCATTTTACTTTTATGGCCTTGCAGCTCTGCACTTTGCTTTTTCAGGACAATTCAGGACTTTTAACATGATTTCTTTAAAGTTTTTTTTTCTCTTCTTTGGCTCATCAAAGCTTGGTCTTTTAATTACTTCAAATCCTCTAAATTAGGATTAAATCAATGACATCTCTTTCTTTTATCTACAAACACAAAAGCAAGCATAAGTCCTTAACTTCAGCAATTTAATCTATACAATTATGCTATGAATTGGGGTTCATATATGCACAATTCATGGCTCAACACGCATCATCATCATCCCGCACCCTCTTGCAACCGGATTTACCCTTATGAATCTTTCTGAATTTGTGGTTTATACCCTTTAGTTATTCAAATCCTACTCCTCATCGAAACAACTCTAGTCAAATCTAAACTTGTGTCTAGAGTCGAGTAATCGACAATGACCCATATAGAAAAAAAATTTGCCATGCTTCGAGCACCGGTTATCCTTGTCTTTGTCGTAGTATGGACAAGCGAGGTACCCTTTCATACTCCATCCGGACTACATATTATATCCCGAGAAGTCAATGATCATCCACAATAGTGCCACTTTCATTAAGGATGTACGATTCTTTTGTGCATCATAAGTGTGTACGTCAATGTCCCACAATTGTCTCAACTCATCTACCAACGGTTGCAAGTATACGTTAATATCATTTTTGGGTCCACGAGGGCCAGGAATCAGCAGTGACATGAGGAGATAAGGCTGCTTCATGCACATTCAAGGTGGCAAGTTTTATACCATTAGGATAACGGGCCATGTGCTATGAGAAATACTCATCATCCTGAATGGATTGAAGTCGTCGGTTGCAAATCTGCGACGAACATTATGACTATCTGCTGAGAAGGATGGGTGTTTATTGCTGAAATCCTTTCAAGTAATAGAGTCAGTAGGATGCCTTATTATCCTGCCTTTCATCTGGCCCTTATCATGCCATGACATGAAGGACGTTGTCTTCGACGGCATGAACAACCTTTACAGTCCAGGAACTAATGGAAAATGACGCAATATCTTCATAGAATTTTTTCGGCCAATCGTCGGTAAGGAAGTTTCATCGTCATCTGAATTATCACCAATTTCATTCCATTTGGAGGTACCGTATTGCTTGTATAATTGGTCATTGGTTGTCTCCTTCCAATACAACAAACAATCGTTAAGGCATGCATAAATCTTATTGTAATCGAGTTCAAGATCCTTTATGATCTTCTTCATATTGTAGAAGGACTTCGGCAACGTCTCCCCCATCTGGAAGTGCCTCCTTAAGAAGTGTAAGAAACATGTTGCTCCACCCGGACAAACACATTATGTGATACAACCGGATAATGAAGGATAACTTCATAAATTTTGTACGACTTGGTTATAGGTTTTGATTTGCATCCTCAAGCAACTTGAAGAAGCTATCTGCATCAGCATTGTGCCCTTGTGTAGGCTCATGTGAAGCATCAGGTGCCTCATTGTCTACCCCCGACATACCAAAAGCATCGTGTATCATACCATGCATATCAACTCCTACAGAAGCATCATCACATTCAACACTGGGTGCACATGATGATGATGTTTCCCTATGATCGGTCCAAGTGGTGTACTTCTCTATAACTCCATTTATGATCAGATGCTCATAGATAACCTCTTGACGGAGGAGTTTAAAGTTGACACAATTCCTACATAGACATGGTATAAGATCAGTTGTTGTATGGGTAAATGCGAAGTCGAGAAATTTCTTAACAGCATTCTTAAACTCGGCGCTCACCCTCGAGTGTTTCATCCAATTCTTGTCCACTACTACCTTTTGTAGAAAAATTCATATAATATGATACAAAGTAAAATAATAAATGGCAAACGGTCCGATCCTCATTTTTTAGATCATTCCCTGAAATGAAAGGCAAAAATAAATGGACGGCGTGGATAAAAGACATACATCATGGTGGGAGCCACACAACACCGTCTAATGGGTTCGTGAGAACTAAAAATCAGATCAATGCATCTAACGCTAATGGTAAAATTCAAGCAGATACAAAGAAAAGACGGAGGCAAAAGCCCAACCATAACACTAATTATGATAACCCTCTTGTTGTTCCCGACTCATCCCTCGAACAACCTCAACAAAAATGTTTCAGGCTTCGGGTCTTTGGTTTTCTAAAAGCCTGGTGGCTAGCCTATTTAAGGGTTGGGTTTAGGCTTTTAGATTTTCATCCGTTAGTTAACGAGTAGGGTTTCGGTGAGGGCATTTTTTTAGATGACACGAATACAACACGACACAAACCGGTTGAAATTGGAGTAGATATGGTGTGTATTAACTGTGGCCCTAACCATATTCAACACAGTGCGGCCATCACTATATGGCCCACCTTTTCAAAACCTAACTAGGGAAAGGTGGGTGGAATCGCTAACAATGTAGGTGGGATCACTGTATGGCCCACTTATCATAGTAGGGGATGATCTCAAAATGTTCGGCCCATCCCAGATCAAACTACTTAGTTAATCAACCTGCTTAATTAATCAACCATTTAAAAAAATTATTTTAGGTCATGTGTCCAACATTGAAGCATATCCAAATCTCAAGTGTAATCCTAACTATGGGACCCAAAAGTGAAGAAGCAGATCTCGAGTGGAACACAACATAGGAAACAACGGTGATTAAATGCCCAATATTAAAACATTCTTAGGACCACATGAATGTTTATTTACCATCCAACTTGCTGATAAGGTCACAAAGTCCTGGATGAAGGAACCACACTAATATCAGTTTCATCCAAAACTTAAGTGCATCATAAAGGTCACTCTCCATTTTTCCTATTTTATGGTCCACCTGAGATGTGGATATGCTTGATTTTTAAGATCCTCAAAAGTTACAAGCATTTAAAGTGGTGTAGTAGATTTGCGCAACTTATTTGCGATATCCTGGTAACAGCTTAGTGGGTGTTACCCTAACAGTGTAGGGCCTACCTTGATTTATTTGTTGTATATCCATGCCGTCCATTTGTTTTTCCATCTCATTTTAGGAGGGGATCCCTAATCATAAGAAGATCAAAATCCTAACTGTTTGGTGTACATTTAATCACAACTATTTTTTAATGTTGTGGTCCACCTGATAATTGGATCTGCCTCCTTTTTAGGCTCATACCATAAAATAATTATACCAAATGGATCAACTGAGTGTATGGAACTCATACATCATTGTGGGGCCCACAGAGCCCTTTGGAAAATTTAGGGTTAATTCAATTTCAATTTCATCCAAATCGAATTGATTGAATCGATGTGCAGCCCTATAGGAAACATAATCTAGGTGGGCCTATGATAACCTTGAAATCACAGTTGAAATCACAATTTATGACTATTTTGTCAATTATCAACATGTACAAATAACCTAATAATATATAATATATACTAGTAACACACAACCAATAATATATACTACATATACATCCACATATACGAAAACAAATCAACCACGGATAGCTCCGACGTACATCCGGGTACCCTCCATAAATTTCGGGCTTTTACACACAAACATAGGCCTGTTCAAATGGCCAGGCCACCCATATTGCTATCCATAGAAAATGTATAACTTTATCATTGCCTCAATAGTGATTCCCACCTTCCAAAGACCCCCGCTCAACATCCATTTAGATCCGCGATGATGTAAGTGTTATATCCACACCATCCAACTATTTTTCTAGATCATTATATGAAATGACCTCAAGAATGAGGCATATACCCAAAGTTTAATTAAGTGGGCCCCACCCCTTGATAGCGTGGATAGACAAATGCAACACAATAGACCCAACTCTTAACAGTGGCTCCCAACCTTCCAGGGACCCCCGCTCAACATCCTCTTCCATAACACACACACACACACACACACACACACACACAGATATATATATATATATATATATATATATATATATATATATATATATATATATATATATATATATATATATAATTACCTTTTAATTTATATGCTCAATCACAAGTATCATTCATCGTCTAACACATACATCCACATATCTGAAAACAAATCCAACCACGGATAGCTCCGACGCACATCCGGGTACTCGTACTCAATTCTGAGCTTTTATTGTTGTCCATAACAAATATATAATTTTATCATTGTCTCAACAACGGTTCCCACCTTCCAGGGACCCCTGCTCAACATCCATTTGGATCCACATCATAGGAAATAGTTGTGATTAAATGCCGATCATTAAAAACTTTCCATAAGCCAATTAATCCACATCTGTGTGATCTAACAAATTGATTGGATGGCAAATAAATATTATAGTGAGCCCGATGAAGTTTTTAATGGTCAGCGTCCAATCTCCACTATTTTCTATGGTGTGATCCACAAAAGACCCACCACCTATCCTAAAAATACAAGATGAGTCTGTTGTCCATTAGCTATATGGATGACCTATAGAGTAATGTATAACAAACAAACATGAGAAGAATGCCCCTTGATTGATGCTTAAGATTGTTCCATCAGTGTGAATTATATACCATAGATTAGATCGTCTAACCATGTAGCGATTTGGAACTCATATATCTATAGGCAATGCATTTGACACCACCAGCGTTACTTTTGTTGTTGCCTTGCTTTTTCATATTTATATTCCAGTGACCATACATGATGGGGCCCATTATGTATGTGTTTTATACATGCCATTCATCCATTTTGTGAGCTCATTTCAAGGCATCAACCCAAAAATGAGGCAAATTCAAATCTCAGGTGGACCACAATAGAGGAAACAATGGTGATTGAAGGCCCACCATTAAAAACTTCTTACGGGCTTCAAAAGTTTTAGATCAAGCTGATATGTGTGCTTCCCTTCATCCAGGACTGTGTGACCTAATCAACAGTTTGGATGGAAAATAAACATTACAATGGGACCTAGGAAGTTTTAATAGTGGGAGTTCTTCAATCACCACTATTTCCTACGGTGTGGTCGACCTGAGATTTGATCTACCTCATTTTTAGGAACATGCCCTAAAACTACCTGGAAAAATGTATGACATGAATATACAGTACATGCATAATTAAGGTGGGTTATGGATGACATGAATTTACAATACATGCATTATTAGGGCCTGTTTGTGGGTTCCACCGTGATTTATGTATTTTATTCACAATACAGGAAACAATGTGAATTTAAGGTGGGCCCAACAGAGTAGATAAACCACATACATTGAAGGTGGGCCCAACAGAGTAGATAAACCACATACATTGAAGGTGGGCCCAACAGAGTTTACTTAGTACAATGGGGCCCACTATCTCAACGGATGAAGGGTGTGGATGCACAACACATACATCACAATGGGCCCCATTGGATTACAGATGAAGGGCGTGCATGCACCACAGATACATCACAGTGGGCCACACTCGAAAACAAATGAAGGGCGTGGATGCACCACACAAACATCAGAATGGGCCCGACTAGAAAACAGATGAAGGGCGTGGATGCTCCACACATACATCGCAGTGGGCCCCACTCAAAAATAGATGAAGGGCACTACACATACATCAAGGTGGGACCCAATAATTCAACTGATGGATAGTGTGGATGTACAACACATACATCACGGTGGGCCCCACTGGAATAACAAATGGATGGCATAGATCTACAACTCGTACATAAAGATGGGCCCACTACAAAGTAGATGGAGAGAAAGAGAGAAGTACCTGAGGTGTGGGCAAAGTGGTGGCCGGAGTCGGGCGCGGTGGCAACAGAAGAGAAAGAGAGAGAGAGAGAGAGAGAGAGAGAGAGAGAGAGAGAGAGAGGAGGAGGAGGAGGAGGAGGAGTGGCGCCAATAGCGAGACAAGGACGGAGAAAGAGAGAGAGAGAGAGCAAGAGGGGAGGGGTGGGCTGAGGGAGTGGTGGGGGCCGGGGAGGAAGTGCGAGAGAGAGAGAGAGAGAGAGAGAGAGAGATTGCGAAAGGGGTTTCGATTTGGGGTTTTAGTAGATCTATAGCGGCGGATTGTAAAATCCGCTGCTATATATCAATAATATAAATTATATTATATTGTATTAATATATTAAATATTATATATATATATATATATATATATTAAATAGAGAAAAGCTAGTTATTATGCTCGACCTCATGAGAAGTCCATGAGGTTGAGCTGTGTGTGCCCCACTATGATGTGGGATGGGCATCCACACCATCAGTCAGATGCACCATTCCGTGGTGGGCAATGGACCTAAAACTCAAGCCAATTCATGACTTGGGTAGGCCACACCATGGACAACAGTTGAGACCATCTATGCTGGATTCAGATCATGATCCGACTCGAATCTGATGTTTATCCGATTGTTGTATTTTAATATATATTAGGTTAATCCAACTGTTGGATCTCCGAAATAAGTTAATTTGACTGTTAGATTACAATGTCAGCTTCATCTAGCCATTGGATTTCAATATCGGGTTAATCCATGGCTTGATCGCCAGCAGCTAGAGGTCTTAAATGATTGGGTTGAAAAAAAGAGCATGACTTATCACCTTAGTCCAATCTAACAATTCAACCGTTAGATTTCGTTAACAGCTTAATTTGATGATTGGATTTCAATATCATGGTTAATCCTGCCATTAGATTTCATTATCAGCTTAATCCAGTGGTTGGTTTCAATATTGGCTTGCTTTAATCCAACCATTAGCTATTAATATTATACTAATCCAACTGTTGAATTTCAATATCGTCTTAATTCCAAGTTAGATTTCAAAATGAGTTTAATCCAACCATTTGATTTCAATATATGCCTCAAGATCAGGCTAATCCTACCATTAAATTTGTATATCTTAATCCCGCCATTAAATATCAGCTTAATGTAACAGTTAAATAGCAATACATGCATACTCAACCATTAGATTTAAATATCGGCTTAATTCAACTGTTAAATTTCAATATGGGCTTAATCCAACCATTAATTTTAATATCAGCTAAATCCAACCTATATTAGCTATATCCAACCAATACATTTCATTATCAGCTTCATCCAACCATTCGATATTAATATGGGCCTATATAACTTTGTGTGGCATATACAAGAAGTTCTCGAATATCATATGCAACTACAAAAGGAGCAAGATAGATCTGTAGTGTTGGAAAATGTTGTTGAAGGTCTCTAGCCTTCTTATTCTAGAAGAAAGCCACACACCTAGGAATGGTAACAAAGATGTACTCCATTCCCTTTATAAGGTGCAAACACCTCACAATGTAGTTTTATCCGAGACCCTATTTCAAAATCACATCCAGGAAGTATTTAACATACTGTACCTCTCATGCGGTCAAAGCTTTTGAAGTTGCGAGATTCTCAAGCTGTTGTAAGCCATGTGCTGAGCAGAGTGCATATATCAGGTGGGAGTAGGAGACAATATAGAATTGGTGTGGATATGACCTTTTTCGATCTGGTCGAAGAGGTACTTCAGAATGACGACGACTTCAAAACAAGGATTTCAGTCATTCATGACCTCCAGGAAAGACATTCATGTTCATCAGTTTTATTCAGACCAATTAGGCTAGTATCCATGTACACTCAACCACTGGTTTTACTCCCTAAGGTAATTCTTCCCACTTAGAAGAAGGAGTTCGAAAGATGACAAGTTGAGAACATCCAGCTTGGAATAGGTCCCACCAGCAAAAGGTCTTAAATGATTGAGTTGAAAAAAAGCACATCCTTTTTATAGGTTACAAGAAGTTCTCGAATATCATAAGCGACTGCAAAAGCAGCAAGACAAAAGTGGCTTCTCAGGAAATGTTGCTGAGGGTCCCTAGCCTTCTTATTTTAGAAGAAGGCCACACACCTAAGAAAGATAACACAAATGTACCCCATTCCCTTTCTAAGATGTAAACACCTCGCAAGGTAGTTTTATCCAGGACCCTGTTTCAAAATTATATCCAAGAAGTATTTAACATACTGAACCTCATGCGGTCACAGTTTTTGAAGTTGCAAGATTCTCGACCCGTTGTGAGTCGTGTGTTGAGTAGAGTACATATATCAGGTGGGAGTAGAAGACAATGAAGAACTGATGTGGATACGACCTTTTTCAATCTGGTCGAGGAGACACTTCAGAATGACAAAGATTTCAAAACAAGGACTTCAGTCATTCAGGACCTCCAAGAAAGACATTCATGTTCATCAGTTTTATTCAGACCTTTTAAACTAAGTATCCTTGTACACTCGACCGTTGGTTGTACTCCCTAAGGAAATCTTCCCACTTGGAAGGAGTTCCAAAGATGGTAAGTTGAGAACATCCCACTTGGAATAGGTCCCACCAACTAGAGGTCTTAAATGATTGAGTTGAAAACAAGAGCATCATTTTTCAAGGTTACATGAAGTTCCTGAATATCATATGCGACTGCAAAAGCAGCAAGACAGAAGCGGCTTGTCGAGCAGAAAAATGCCATTGAAAGATTGACAAAGTTGGATAAGTTCAGGACAAGAGCTGTGATGAGGGCCGTCTATATCCACCGGCACTTTAAGGAAATTTCAGAGAATGTGGTGGGAGGCGAGAAGGGGGTCTCTTAAAAAAGTGGACATGAAGGATGGTGTGAAGATGAATTTAAAAACTCAATCACCAAGCACCGAGAGTGGTCAATAGAGCAATTTAACAACTCACTTGATGGTAAGGTTCTCTTTGGTTCTATCAAGGCCTACGAGAGGGGTATATCCTTGGTGGAGGCATTACGGGTGTTGATTTTGGATGGACATTTGAACCCATCCGTAACCCGCAAAACAATCGGACATGTGTTGGAGCTGGTCCAGCTGAAGAAAGTTTACACATATAGGTTGGTTGCTACACACTTTCCAGAGGAGGAAGACCAACATACTAGTTCTAGGAAGGAGCTAGTTTTAAAATTGTGGTTTAAATGGAGAGAGCTTTGCAACAACAGTGACTTTGATATGGAAGCGGTTGATGTGAAAATCCATGAAAACTTGTTCTTTGAAAGCCCATTTTTAGGTGAAGATGTGAAGCTTCATTGTAGAAGGTTAGGCTTGTATCTACCATGACCTTAAGTATTACCTATAACTCTTGTTATCCTCTGAATCCACTAGTGGGCTAATGCAACATAATAGTAGTTAATAACTGCAATCCCACACACTACATATTTGCTTAATCCGATAGTTGGATTTTAATATCATGGTTCATCTGACTATTAGATTTCAATATCAGCTTAATCCAATCGTTGGATTTCAATATAGGCTTGCTTTAATCCAACCGATTAAATATTAATATTATTTTAATCCAACCGTTGCATTTCAATATCAACTTAATCCCACCATTAGATATTAAAATTAGCTTAATTAAAAACTTAAATTTCAATATACGCATAAACCAATTGCTATATTTCAATATTATCTCAATTCATCAATTATATTTCAATATATGTTTAATTCAATTTCATTGAATTTCAATATTAGCTTAATCTGACAATTAGATTTCAAAATGGGTTTAATTGAACCATCCAGATTTCAATTTACGCTTCAATATTATGCTAATCCGACCATTAAATTTGTATATCATCTTAATCTAGCTGTTATATTTCAATATCAGTTTAACGTAACTGTTAAATAATAATAAATGCATAATTCAACCATTAGATTTCAATTTCGGCTTAATCCAACTGTTAGATTTCAATATGGGTTTAATCCAACCATTAAATTTTAATATCAGCTTAATCTATCTTATATCAGTTATATCCAGCCACTACATTTCAACATCGGCCTAATCCAACCATTTAACCTTCCACGGCAGATTTAAAACTCCACTCCTACAATACTATATAGCGGCGGAAGCTTTCGCCACAATATAATAATTCATATACACGAGCTTCGAAATCCCAGGGCAGGATATTCAAAGTTATAGCGGCGGAGAGATGAATCCGCCATAAATTGCTAGTCACAATATACCAGCGGAGTTATCTTCTTTATGGCAACGGATACAAATATCTGCCACTTTGTTGCGTCGCTATATGTCCTAAAAGATGGAGCGAAGGATGGCAAGGGTGGAAAAATCGATTTATAGCAACGGTTACTGATATCCAACATTATATTTTGTGTTACAGTGGCTGTTGATATTAACTGCCGCAGATTTATACGTTATAGCGGCAGAATTTTTATACTGCCGCTATAATCTTCCATTATATCACATATTTCTTGTAGTGGTTTGATATGCTCACAATGCATATGGTAACTATTCTGCCAAGTCGCGATACATTTGTACCATTTTCTCGAGGATGCACATGTGCGTCTCGTTGGCGGCTTACACGCCTCCATTCATTTGTGTGCGGTAGGGGATGGATCGATGCCTTTGATTTTAAATTGCTCGAGCATATGCTCCACCTTTTGATTCATGATGGGTGTCCTACTGTCGATGATGATGGTTTGCGGGACCCATATATAGTGGATATACACTCTCAATGTCATTTATGGTGTGGTCTGCCTGAGTGATGGATTAACATGACTTTTAGGCCTATGGGCAACCATGGAAGGGTGCATTTGATTGATGGGGTGGATGTCAATCACACATCACAATGAGGCGCACGGAGCTCGACCTCGTAGTACCTTTTACCTATATATTATATGCTTCCAGAGCAATATAAGCTATTGTGCTACTCAGTTTAATTAGACAGTCTAATCGATTGATCTGAACTGTCTATTGAGTCCACAACATTCTACCATGTAAAAATTACAATACTCTGGTGGTCAAATCCATCCTTAATTTTGCTTTTTTCTCCATCCCTTTCCCAATCCATAATGGGATAATTAGGATTGTCTAACAAAACTATTCCTTATAATCATAAGCAATCCATCATGGCATGGCGTTAATAAATAAATAGATTAAATTGATTATTGGACCTATTTTTGTGTAAGTGGTCGTGACCATCCATATTAAAGGCCATAGATAAAATGGTTAACATATATAATATCAACATGATATTTGTACGATAACCCATGAAATATGTGCTGGACCTAATGAATAAAATAAATCAATGGATTAGATTGTCTAACTATTCAATGCAATTAAGATAGCTATTGCTCGGGAACTTTTTAGGGATATTGGGAGGAAGGTGTAAGGAGGTAACAATATCGTTCTCAAGCTCAACATGGAAAAGGCCTGTGATAGGGTGGATAGGAGGTTCCTTAAAGAAGTCCTTCTAAAGTTTGGTTTCAGCGAGGACTGGGTTATGCTAGTTGAGAACTACTTGTCAAACAACTAGTTTTCTGTGTTGATTAATGGTGAAGTGTGTGGTTTCTTTCGAGCTTCTCGAGGGCTTAGGCAGGGTGACCCCATTTCTCCAAGCTTATTCATCATTGCTGTTGAAGTTCTGAGTTAGGGTTTCAAGAAGCTAGTTGAGAGGGGCTTCCGTCTTCTCGAAAATGTGCCTCGGGCTGTCCGTTGGTATCTCACTTACTGTACGCAAATGACATGGTTCTTTTTTACAATGGTGGCTACAAGTCCCTAAGAGTAGTGAATGACTTCTTAAATCAGTTCTAAGTAGTGTCAAGTCATAAGATCAACAAGGGAAAGTGTGGTTTGTTCATGTCTAGCAAGGTTTTTTGTGCCATCATTAGAAGGATTGAACGGGCCACAGGAATCTTGAGATCTGGGCTACCTTTTACCTATTAAGGGTTGCCAATGATTTTAGGTAGAGCTCACAGTCAGTAGTTCCAGGCTTTAGTAGTCAGAGTGATAAGGAAAGCTGCCAGTTGGAAGGAATGTTGGCTGAATCAAGCCGGTAAAGTGGTCCTGGTCAACCATGTTCTAGCATCTGTTTTTGTTCATACTCTTGCAGCCTCGAACGTGCCATTGGAAATCATTTCTAAGCTGAGGCCGATTTTGTGGATTTTTTCTAGGGTTGGGAAGAGGGGAGAAAGATGTGTCATTTGACTAGTTGGAAGCGTATATCGCTCCCTAAAGCGAAGGGAGGGCTCAGTATAAAGAAGCTCAAAGATGTATTAACAAGTTTCAGGTTGAAATTGGCATGGGCAGTGGCTTGTGTGTTGGGGAAGAGGGAGAAGAAGGTATAAAAGAGAGAGGAAAAATTTATTGCTAGAATGTATTTCGTTTAACTTGAAGTGGTAGTACAAGACTTGTGAGCTTTTGAGCTTGATTGCCACCAATGGACCCTTGGCCTATTTATAGACCCATGGAGACGTTTCTACATGCATGGAAAATATAAATTACATAAATGATTTAGGAGTTCTAGAAGACTCTACACCTTCCTATGCATTATATGTTGATGACATCCTCATCATGGGAAAATACATCAAGAAGATTGACAGGCTAAAGCAGGAGTTGGGCAAGTCGTTTGCGATGAAAGACTTAGGCCTGGCTAGACAGATTCTAGGGATGGAAATCATGTGTGACAGAAGCAGTAGGAGGCTATGGCTGTCACAGGAGCGGTATGTTGAGAAGGTCCTAGAAAGGTTTAATATGAATGGAGTGAAGCTGGTCAGTACTCCAGTAGATGATCACTTCAGATTAATTGACAAGCAGTGTCCTAAGACGAAGGTAGAGGCGGATGAGATGGAAAAGATACCCTACGCCTCAGCAGTAGGAAGTTTGATGTATGATATGGTGTGTATGCGCCCAGACATAGCATATGCAATTGTGGTTGTCAGCCGATATCTTTCCAATCCTGACAAAGAACATTGGGCCACGGTGAAGTGGATACTACGGTATCTAAGGGGCTCATTCAGGTTAATCATATGCTATGGTGATGGAAAACCTATGTTAGAAGGCAGCACGGATGCAGATATGGCAGGTTACATAGACTCCAAGAAGTCTATATCAAGGTTCATGTTTACATTGTCCATAACAGAGCAAGTTATAGGGGAGCGGTCTCCTGGTAGAGCAAGTTACAAAAGGTTGTAGCGTTGTCCATAACAAAGGTCGAGTACATCACAGTCACAGAATTATGCGAGGAGATGCTTTGGATGAAAATGTTCCTACAGAAACTCAGCTTGAAGCAAGAAAAGCATGTGGTCTATTGTGATAGCCAAAGTGCGATATACTTGAACAAGAATCCAAGTCATCATTCCAAGTCGAAGCACATCGAGGTTCATTATTATTAGATTGGAGATACGTTGGAACATAAGGTGTTACAACTTGAGAAGATCCACACGGACGATAATGAGTCAGACATGATGACCAAGGCTTCGCTCAAGGGAAAATTTGAGGCTTGTAGAAGCCGGGCTGGCTTGAAGAAGGTGGATTCCTCTTGAGTCGGAAATGGAGAGATATGATAGGGTTTTTCTCTTCAGGTATAGAGGAGAGATTGGTGAAGCCCGGGGGTGGTCGGGCATCCGGCCAGTCATGGTCGGGCGATACAAATTCACCCAGAAGGATAGAATGTCACTGGACTATTGTCCGAACAGTCGGGCGCCCGATGGTCTGTTGACTAGGCGCTTGGTGCCCAAGTCGAGCGCCTGACCATGCTAAGCAGGGCGACCAAAATTAGGCAAAATTTCTCGCTAACTCTCTGGACAGGTTTTTGGTTGGGCGGGTGCCCGACGGCTTAGGGCCGAGCGCCCGACCATGCGCGAACTGCGAATCTGCAGTTTCCTATTTTGGCTATAACTCTTCTGGTGCTCTATTAAAGGGCTTCTAAAACGAGATTAGTGCGTCCTAATAGGAGGTTTATACGTCCAAGGAGAAAGAGAGAGCGGGGGGGGGGGGGGGGGGGGGGGGGGGGGAGAGAGAGAGAGAGAGAGAGAGAGAGAGAGAGAGAGAGGAAAGAGAGAGATGAAGCTTATGGGAGGGAGATTTCTACTTTGTAGAGGTGATCTATTATGCAGTCGACATCTTGATGCTTCTACGTCCTCGTGCTCGGTAAGATTTCTTAGTTTTCTATTTTCCTTGTTGTTTATCCACTCCTGCGTGAGTGAAGAATGTTTAATCCAAGCGGGTTGTGTTGGTGATTGGTTGTAATAGTTCTCTTTTATAGTGGATTATTGATTTGAACTAGGTCCCATGGTTTTTACCTCTTTAAGGGTTTTCCACGTGAAAATATCTTGTGTCATGTGGTTAGTGATTTAATTTTGTCTATTGCATAATCATATCTCATAATTCAAGTAGCTTGGGGGGCAAGATCCTAAGGTTTTGTGAAACGCACCCAACAAGCTTTTCCAAAAATATCGTGGAGAGTGACTCTAAGGCTGCAGTGGAGATGCGTAAGGAGAGTCCATCTATGTGGGTTGTGGTACTGGTGGGCTCTGGCTGCATAGCTCATAAGGGAGAGTGAAGTCAAAATCGTTTTTTCCCTAAGAGAAGCAAATGCGGTGGCTGATAGTTTGGCTCATATGGGCAGCGCCTCTCTGTGTAATATTACACTCGAGTCCGCTGGGACCTTCCGTCGCCCATCCGTGGGGCCCTGGTTTTATATCGTTCGGGTTGGGGTCGATCAGGGAATTTTGAGGTGGGTCACGATTGTCTCTTCGTAGGCTACCTGTTGGTTGTGGTTTCTCTCTCTTCGGGTTAGGTGGCAGTGGCCTTGAGCAGCTTTTGGCTGTGCCGCGGGCCCTACCTGGGGATATTTTTTTATTGGTAGTTTATAGTTCGGGGTATACGATGGGAGGGCCTACATGGATTTTTGTACCGAGGGCCTGCCCGAAGACTTTCCCAATGTAAAGCTTCATGTTTTTTCAATAAATTGTCTCCCAAAAAAAAATGCAACTAAGAGCATTATAACTTAGTGCTCTGAGAGCACTGAAGCAACTTATATATATAAGAAATTATCAAGTACATACGTTTTAGCCACACTGTGGTGAAAATTAATGTTGTGTGCCCCACCGTGATGTGTTGATGACATCCACTCCGACCATCTTACACACCGTCCCTCATTTATCCGTGGGCATAAAGATCAAGCTAATCCATAACTCTGGTTGGCCACACGATCAGTGACAGTTGAGATGGGATGCCCACCCTTGATTCATGTAGAGGGCCCACCATGCTGTGTATAAGCCATCACATCCATTCATATGAAACATCTATACCACACGATGGCATGGTGAACAGTCAGACCATTCTGAAACTTGGGTGTATATATGCATATAACTGTTTCGAGATTCCACCATCTTCGAAGATTTTACTCCTTTCACTAAGCTACAGACACTATACGCTTATGCTCATCATCAATGTTTAAAATATTTCTACAGGTTATATAGAATAAAGGCATTGTGCACACCGGCCGTCTGTTTGCATTTCAACATAGATTATTTGGAAATTCTATGGAATTTAATATGCTACTCACTTTTGTTTAATCGAGTAATTATGGACCAGTCACATAACATAATAACACACTAAAACGACACAAGCTCCCACTAATACTGTATCACACATATAAAACATCCCTACCAGTTATTTGTAAGCTCTTTCATGGACTAGCCATAACTTAAAAATGATAACGGCTCAGGACTTGAATTTCATCATCCCTTGTCTCAAAATTCTAATCATATGATGGCACTCGTCCAACTAGCATGGCAAGATACATGTCCACTCCAAGATCTTGAGATACTAGAATTTGGTGTAGGTGAGAAGGTCATTCAGTCTATAAAGAAGTGGACCTAAAAGCTTACATTTCCAAAGAGCGTACTAGAGAGTCCACCCCGGCCTCAAGTACAGAACCTTGAGTCATTAATGCATTCTTTTTTATTTTTATATAGAAGTCTCTCTCTTGCCATTCAGTCTATAAAGACGTGGACAGTTTTTTTTTTTTGTATGGTCAGGGCGTGGGCTTTACCTAACCGGACGAGCGTGCTTTTCTTCTTTCTTTCTCTTTATTTTCCTGGGTTATCTTTTTATTCTTGATTTTTTGTCTTAATTGGTACTAAGAGAACTTATTTTTTTGCCAGCCAAAAAAGAAAAGAAAAGAAAAAAGAAAGAAAGAAAGAAAGAAAGAGAACCAATTGAAGAAATGGTGTGGGGAAAAGCCACCGAAGTTGCAAGGAACACCACTCAAGCTCTACTATATGGGGTGGACAACCCTTACAGCCGGCTAGTGCGCATAGAAGTCATCGTGAGCTTGAGCACAGTCCTTCAGCTGTTTCTTTTCTTCTTTGGCTCATCCCGGCGACGATGGAAAAGCACATTCCTAAGGAAGTGCATATGGATGGCCTACACTTTTTCCCACTACATAATATTATACACGATGGGACTGATGCAATCGGCTCCCTTCAAGAATGAGATGTTTGTCATGTGGGCACTGTTCTTCCTCTATGCTTTCGGAAGTGTTAACTCCATCTCTGCATACAGTCTTGAAAGCAACCAAGAAGGGAAAACGTATGCATTTCAAGGACTTGTTCAGGTGATTCTCGTTTTCCTATTGATGGACGAGTATGGCTCTATCTGGCTGTTTAAGGTGCAGATTTATCTGTTTTGGACTACCGGTCTTGCAAGAATTCTTGAAAGATGGGAAGCCTTCCAATCGGCGAGCAGATCATCCGGGCTAGTGAAAAACACTAGAGTGGTCGCGGACTTCATGACCTATGAGCATCGATTGAGCAACACAGACGTAATAAATCCACCCCTCATGAGAGGGTACAAATATTTGGTCAACGGAGAAGCAGAAGCAGCTGCAGAAGCAGCTGCAGAAGCCATCCTATCACCCTACATAGTGGAGTTGAAGATAAGCAATGAAGTTGTTACTGTTGAGAAGATTTGGGAATGCCAAGGAAGACTCCTAACCTCTGTTGGAGATCCGGATGGAAAGTTGAAGGACATCTGCCTCTCATTTGCCTGGTTCAAGATGCTCAAGCGGAGATTCACTGGGTATCAGCTGCCCGAATGCGGCCTTCAGAAAACCTGGGATCTCATCGAGGGCGGGTTCCTTTCTAACAATATCAGTCATGAAAGAGCTTTCAGAGTAACTGAGGTAGAGCTCAAATTCCTCTACGATGTCTTCTTCACAAAGTATGCATCAGTTTTCAAAGACGGATTGAGCATACAACGTATCTTTTTCCAGATCTTCATCATTACCTTGATCCTAGTTACTGTTGTGGAAGCAATTATACAACTGAGTAAGTACCAAACACCCAAGGGGCACCTAAACCATGTCACAAAGAATGGGAACAACATCGATGTCTGGATTACTTTTATAGTTTTGATCGTGATCTTTACTTTGGAAATTTTGCAATTCATAGCTCTTATAATTTCAGATTGGGCAAAGGTATTCTTGATTTGCGAATACGTCAACAAGCCCACATGGCTCCGTGAGAAGGTGATCCAATTTGTTTGCCGGTGGCAGCTCTTCAAACCATGGCAGCGGAAACTTGGCCAGTACTCGCTTCTTGAATCTTTCAACTACAACCCTTGGCCTCTACCATCCATGATTACCACTGTTTTTCTAGATAGGCCTAGAAAAGGGCAGAAAGCCAGCTGCTCCATAGAGTTGCCTGAAGAAGTGAAGAAAGCAGTACTTTGTTCCCTACAAACCAACGGCCGCCAATTGTCAAACGGGCAGTCTTCCTTGCATAGAAACCAAATGGGGGATTCCTTCTCTTGGGCATGCAGCCTTGAGACACACACTCACAGTATTTTGGTTTGGCACATTGCCACCAGTTTTTGTGAGATCTCACCATCCAGAGTACAATCAGCTGAACGACATAGAGAAGAAGAGCGCCACCGCCTTGTTGCCACCAGCTTATCTAGATATTGCGCTTACCTGGTGGTCTTTGTCCCGGTATTATTGCCTGATCATGCTTTTACTACTGCATTGACTTTCGACAGTGTTGTATAGGAAGCCAGAAAGATTTTTGAAGAATGCTGGCCCAACAGTAGATTATATGAAGACATGATGAGGATGGGTGACGGGAGTTATGCTGGAACTATAATAGGAAACGGTGTTAAACTCGGGAAGGAACTGTTAGAGATACAAGACCAAGGGCAGATGTGGAAGGTGTTGGCAGATTATTGGGCAGAGATGATGCTGTTCCTTGCACCCTCAGACAATGCAACCGCACATGCAGAGAACCTCGCAAACGGTGGAGAATTCATCACTCATTTATGGGCTTTTCTTACTCATGCAGGCATCCTCGATAGAAACGCCCCCCAGCCCGATTAAGAGGGCCCAAATTCAGCTCCTTGGCTTTTGTTGAAAGAGAACCAATTAACACTTTTTTTTTGTCAAGGGTCGTTTGGATCGTGTATGCTGTTTTCCTTAAGCTACTTATGACTTGATAACTTATCTTTGTTCCTGCCTACTCAATAGATAAGTGTGCTGTAGAAAAGTTTGTTTGGTTTTCATCATCATATCAGTAATTTTTGTCTCTTCCATTTATCTCTGTTTTTACCCTCTTCTTCTATTTTTCTTAATCTCTTTCATCCTCTTACTCTCGTCTTCTAATTTTTGTTTTTTAATCTCTTCCATTAATCTTTCTCCTTTTCTCTTCCACTTTTTTTCTATTCCTTTTTTTTTTTTTAAAGAAACAGTGTTGTATGGATGTTTATATTTTGAGCCATTTCCAAAAGAGTTGGGATTGTCTGCTCAATTTCAACAGGATTTTCTTGTATGCCAACCACCTGATTAATCCATCTCAACACTGCTGCATTTAATGCAGCCTTTTAAACCAGCCCAACCTTTCTACTGTTGGTCATTTAAATATTTTGACCCATTTTCAGTGCTTGGTACATACTTATATTAAATATTTTTTTTAAAGGAAAAAAAAACGCTAACATCCTTACTTTTTTATTTTAATTTTTTTGCACCTCTGCCAGCGGAAAAGCCCAGCACCACACATGCCTATATATAGTGGGGCCCATCTTGATGTTAGTAAGAACTCTACCCGGTTCATCTATCTTGCCATCTCATGTTAAGAGATGGGCCAAAAAATGAGGCTGATCGAAAGGTCACATATCTTGCCATCTCATGTTAAGAGATGGGCCAAAAAATGAGGCTGATCGAAAGGTCACATGAGCCAAACTAACAGGTATGGTAACAGTGGGAATTAAACTAACTGTTTAAACATTCGTGGGGCCAAAGGATGTTAGTGATAAATCCACCCTGTCCGTCTACTTTGTCACCCCATTTTAGTGCATAGACCCAAAAATGAGACTGAGCCAAACGACATGAAACAGTAGGAATTGAACTCCACCGTTGAAACATCTTGGGGCCAGTAGTGGGGCCATATTTAGCTTTTGATCTACTTTATTTTTGGACCCATGGCCTAACATGAGATGGAAAAACAGATGAACGGAGTGGATTTCTGTTAAACAGATAGGTGAGCCCAACATACACTCCCGGTTATGATCGACGGCCACCAACCCAAGGCTTTTTTGGCTGTGAGACGTAATAACTCGCGGACGTGGATTTCGTTCTTGAACACATCAGAGATAACTTCTACATTTAATGTAGCCTAGATTTCTATTTCGTGTGGACCACTAGAGCATCAGATCTCCCTCGAGTTTGGGTCCATAACTTAATATGATCTTAAAAAAGGATGGACAGTGTGGATAAATAGATGCGCAACCATAGTAGCCCTCACGTAGATCTGGTGGGATGGTTGGTGCGGGTGGAAGTGGTGTGTGGGATAACTGATTCGAATCCACGGATCTACAGAGACTCCTCAACTTGTCTTCGTCGAATCCACAACGGGATATCCTGAATCTACGAGACCCCCTCTTCGAATCCACCAAGAACAACTCGAATCTATGAGCAAAACAAGAGAAAACTCTTAATTTTTATTCAAAATATATCAATCATGCTTTAAAACGAGAATTAAACAAGTACTTATAGCAAATTAAACCCTAAAAACGCAACCTAGGTATCCTAATTGGAAAAAGAAACTAATTAGACGAAAACAAAATAAAAAAAATAAAAAATTGAAAAAGTTCGTGCACTTGCTGTACAATGGCCGGCCGATCGATGGGGGGGTCCGGCTGATTGGAGTTGAGGGCCGACCAGTCGGTTTGTGACCAGAAACATCCAGAGAGGTTTTTCTCTCTGGATTGTGGGTTTCGGCCGGTCGGTCGGCCGGTCAGCTAAAGTGTCCGACCAGTTGTCCAGCTGGTCGGCTGAGCTTATGTTCGGCACCTCCAAGCCCCTCTTGCTAGCTCAAGTGGGCCCGCTTTCAGGTCCTTCTCCTTGTCCTCTTTTCATCATGATCAGGAGGATGTCTTCCTACATTTCGATCAAATTTTCAGGGACGCCCAAGGATCATGTGACAAGCATCCATGTCAACAACATCACAACGTATCTGATCCTAGAGCCTTGCCGATCAAAAAGGAGATAAGGCATTGTTCTTTCACCTTCGTCTTACTTCATTTCCAAATCCACCCAATGTGGTAGGGCGAAGGATGCGGTGTAGTCTTGAACTTCAACTTATCCACAACTTCTTAAGAGACAATGTTTTCGCAGCTACCACCATCTACAATCACATCACATACTTTCTCGCCCACGGTACAACTTGTGCAGAATAAGTTATGACGTTGGGGATGAACATGTGAATTGCTTGTGCGCTCACTATCTAGTATAACGAAAGATACACCTTGATCACCTGAAATCCACTCAATCCCTTCACTCACTTCTTCATATTATTCTCCATCAACAGCATCTTTCGACTCGGCTTGGATATCATCCGTGGTGGTAATTACATTAACTGCGGACCATTGTGGGCAAACGTTTGAAAGGTGCCTGGGTTGTCCACATCGGAAACAATGATCGGGTCTTGGTCGACCGTACGGATTCAGAATCTTACTTGGATTGGGTATGGTTGCTAAGCGTTGTGGTCGGGCTTGGCCACTTCCCAGTGTAGTCTGATGGCCAATATGGGGCTGAGTACTTTCAACAGTTTCTTTCCCTTTGGAAAGGAGAGGATCTTGCACCGGATAATTTGTGGAGACCGTATGAGGATTGGTGCATGTGAGAGCCTTCGCTAGTTGCCTCCATTTCAGACAACCCATTGCGAGTCGTGAGGCGATCAAATTTTGTTTGATATTCCGTGACGGAGCGGCCTCCCTATTTACAATTCTAATACTGATGAAATAATACCTGTCCATAATAGCGTGGCAACGAACGGATGTGAAGTTTGTTCTAGCGAGCGCGTGTATTCTATAATTGCTCCCACCATGCGGAAGTGCCTGATTTTAACTTGTACGTGACAAGTTTCACTTGTAAATCATCGGGGAACCTCATGCAGTCAAAGTATCTTTCAACCTCGGCTATCTAATCAATGAAATCCTCGATGCTAAGTGCGCCATTAAAATCAGAGAGTTCACCCTTACCTCGAAATCCTCGGTCAGTGCAATCGTCACGTGCTTCTCGATCACTGGGACGTCGAAGCACAAAATCTTCTACTTCATCATCGCTGGATCTGATATTCTCGTTAACAATCGGTCGACGATTGGCCACTGGAGATGCTCGACGAACAATGTTGTTGTGAGGTACAACTGCTGCAAGAGGATGGATGTCGTTAAGGGGTTGTTGTGCGGCGAAAGTCATGGTGAGGCGATTGATCGAGGCTTGTAATGCTTGCATAACTTGAAGATGTTCTCGTCGAAACTCCATGAACTCTCTCGACGTGAGGGGATGCTCATCAGAGCCACCATCTGTAGGATTATTGTCGTTGCTTGCACTTGAAGCCATCGCCGAGGAAGAACCTTGCCTCTGATACCAATTTGGTGCGGGCGGAAGTGGTGTATGGGATAACTGATCTGAATCCACGGATCTACAGAAACTCCTCAACCTATCTTTGTCGAATCCACAACGGGATATCTCAAATCTACGAGACATTCTCTTCGAACTCACGAAGAACAACTCGAATCCACGAGCAAAACAAGAGAAAACTCTTAACTTTTATTCAAAATATATCAATCATGCTTTAAAAAGAGAATTAAACAAGTATTTATAGCAAACTAAACCCTAGAAATACAACCTAGATGTCCTAATTGGAAAAGAAAATTAATTAGACGAAAACGGAATAAAAAATCATAAAAAAATAGGAAAGTTTGCGCACTTGCTGTGCAATGGCTGGCCGGTCGGTGGGGGGGTCCTACCGGTCGAAGTTGAGGGCCGACTGGTCGGTTTGTGACCAGAAACGTCCAGAGAGGTTTTACTCTCCAGATTATGGGTTCCGGCCGGTTGGCTGAAGTGTCCGATTGGTCGTCTAGCCAGTCAACTGGACTTATGTTCGAGGCCTCCAAGCCCCTCTTGCCACCTCAAGTGGGCCCACTTTCGAGTCATTTTCCTTGTCCTATTTTCATCATGATTGGGAGGATGTCTCCCTACATCAATGGTTAAAGGTCCCACCTGGGTCGGACACAACCAGCTTCCACAACTCACAGTGACAATCACGCCTATAGGCAGTGGGGGCCAGACCATATTCGTCTGTTTTGCCATCTCATTTTAAGGCAAGGTCCAAAATATGTGAGCCCATCCAAAGCTCTAGGTTGCCAAACGACACCAAACAGTAGAAATTCAAATCGACCGTGGAAATACCTTAGAGCAAGTACACCACATTGAGCTTTCGATCTGCCGCCAGGCACTAATGTGATACGGAAAAACAGATGACGAGGGTAGATTTCTTGAAAGAGTCAGGGTCCTTTGTTGGCTTTCAAGCAGAAAATCCTAGAGCCTTTTCACTGGTCCACATCATCACATAGGTCTGCAACCTTGTAACATCCTAAATGCAACCTCGTAATCCCCTAGTGCAACCTAATCACATGACGTCATGCATTGTGATGTGGACTAATAAAAAGGCTCCAAGCAGGATATGGACTCTGAAAGGTGGCCCACGTTCGGTTTGGCATCTAACGTAACTTATGCATTGGGTTACGAGCTTTTTGTGAGAGGGAGGGGACTAAGGACACGGGTTCTCTGCGCTGGGATGCTAGGTAGCGATGATGTTTGTGAGAAATCCACCCGGTTCATCCGTTATTTTTTAGTTCATTTTAGTTCATGCAACCAAAACTGAGGTGGATTCAAAACTCTTGAGTGTTCCACACGAGAGGCAACAGTGGGGATTCATTGACCATCATTGAAACATTCATGTGGCAACAAAAGTTTCGTATCAAGCTCAGATTTTTGTGATTTCACTTCATCCCAGTGGGAAAGACCTTATGAACTGTTTCTATAGCATATAAACATAAGGTGGAGCCCAGGAAGGTTTCAATGGTAGGGAACTCTTTCCCCCAGTTTTCCCTCCCGGTATGCCCCCTTTAGTTTTGAATCAGTCTCATTTTTAGTCTGATGTCCTAAAATGATCTAAAAAACTGATGGATTGGGCGGATTTCTCACAAACATCACAATGGGCCCCACCTGGCATCCAAGCGCAGGAACTTCCTGCCAAAGACCTCGTCAGATATTAAGTAGAGAGCGGATTAGCTGTTTCCGGGTAACAAGGTGTTACCCTTACTGTGTGAGGCCCACATTGATGAATGCTTTTCATATCCACGCCGCCCATATGTTTTTATTAAATAATTTAAGGTCGTTACATCAAAACCTTAGCAGATCAAAATCTCTGGTGGACCATACCACTAAAAAACTTTGGTGGATGAGCATTAAAAGCTTTTTTTTAGGCCACAAAAGTTCTGTATCAAGCTAATCTTTTGTGTTATCGCTTTTAGTGTTTTGTTTGACCTCATCAATGGGTTGGATGGAAAATAATTATTATAGATCCGCTTGCAGACATCCTCCAAAGTTTTTAATGATGAGCATTCAATCATCACTGCTTCTTATTGTGTGGTCAATTTGAGATTTGGATATGCTTAATTGATGTAGGACGGGTAGCTGACTATTTCATGGGCCAGATGGACCAAAAGAAGACCGGACGGGGCCGAAAGTGATCCGGACCGTCAGGACCGTGAATCGGTCGTATCTCACAATCCGGAATGAGTTACGGGACGTATAATATATCAATTTGGGGTAGCTCGAGCTACTTTAGCCAACCAACCCCGCTACGCCGGGTTGCCCAATCCGGAATCGCGAGAATCGACCGTATCGACGGTCATTAGGCTAGTTTATTTTCGTTTTTACTATTTATAGTAAGTTTTAATTCGATCATAACTTTGCATCCGTATGGTTTTAGAGTTAGTGCCCAACATGAAAAGGGCTTAGAATATTTCGTAGAACAGCGTGGTTGAGGCCGTTTGAAAACTTTCTATTTTTGGCCGAAAACCAAGAGTTCTAGTAGGATTGAACGACTTCTATAAATAGTAAGTTTACTATTTATAGTAAGTTGCGTTTTCTAGGAGTTTTAGTTGGAGTTGGATTTTGATACTTTACCTAGGGTTTAGTTTCCTATTTATATGCATTGTAATTCCGTTTTTATTCATTCAATTATCAATAAATCAATTATTTGGAATTTATTTCCTCTTTTTATCTTTTATTTCTTCTCGTGGATTCGAGAACTATCGGTTAGGGAGACGGTGATCGACCTACCACGTCCTCCCTGCGTCATTGGTATCAGAGAGAGGTTTCTTCCTCAGGACGATGGCCTCTAATGAAGGGTTGGATTCTCATCCTAAGGACGGTGCTCCAAGGGACTATCTAACGGCGACAGCCTTCGAGGCAGCATTCGAAGCAGCACGACGGGAGAACCGGTTGATCCTGCAAGGTATACAGGCGACCCTCGACCAGATTGCAGCATCGCTAGCTCCTCTTCGAGCCCAAGGCGACCAACAACCACCAACAGTTGTTATACGGGACAATCCTGTTGTCCGTAGAACAGCCCAGGTGGATAACCGTAGGGTTACGCCAGACGATTCAGAACCAAGCGATGACGAGGTCGAAGACATGTTCGTACGACGACCGGCGCTAGGGAATGAGCGTGTGGAACGAGCAGAACGAGATTATCGGGGCAAAGCTGATCTTCCCAGCTTTAATGGCCTACTTCGAATAGAGGAGTTCCTCGACTGGCTGGCAGAGGTCGAGCGATACTTCGACTATATGGACGTACCGGACGACAAGAAGGTAAAACTAATTGCTTATAAATTTAAATCCGGTGCTTCAGCATGGTGGGAAAACCTACAGGTTTCCCGCGCCCGTCAGAATAAGGCACCCATCCGAACATGGCCTAGAATGAGACAACTTCTTAGAGCTCGATTCCTCCCTAGCGACTATGAACAAATTTTGTTCCAACAATACCAAAATTGTCGTCAGGGAAATCGAACCGTAGCCGAATATCTTGAAGAATTCCAACGATTGGCTACACGGAATAATTTATCGGAATCAGAGGCACAACAGGTATCACGATTCATTGGTGGATTGCGATTTGCAATCCAGGATCGAGTCCAGATGCATCCGGTATGGACGTTGAGTGAGGCCAACCAATTGGCCACTCGAGCAGAAACACAGTTGTCACGGCCCCCTGCTCGACCCTATCCGGCAACACGAAATCCCAACACCGGACCCACTCAAGATACAACGCTGGCCAAAGGCAAGGAGCCTATAGGAGGGCGTCCTCAACCTCCTACGGTCACGAACCGGGACGGGGGAAGCGGTTCCTCAAGACCTCAACGTACAGCTCCCACTACAGCAGGTTCCAGCAGGATCCCCAACCCATATGGTCGGCCAAGACCAGACCATTGTCTCCGTTGTGGCCAACCAGGTCACTGGTCGAACGCTTGCCCCCAACGCCCTGCAGCACACTTAACTACGAATGAAGGCGGCGTGGAAGGTGAGCCAACAGAAGATAATCCTGAATTGGAACAGGCCGAAGAGGGGGACACAGAAGATGTCGATTGGCTGACTGAAGATCATGGGGAATCGCTAGTAGTAAGACGACTACTTTACGCCCCCAGGAAGGAAGTGCACCCACAACGACATAATATTTTTCGCACAAAGTGCACCGTGCAGGGCAAAGTCTGTGACGTGATCATAGACAGTGGGAGTAGCGAAAATATTGTCTCGAGAATTATGGTGGATAAGTTACATCTGCCTATGACGAAGCACCCTACCCCTTACTCTATCGGCTGGATCAAGAAGGTGAACGAAACCAAGGTAACTCATCAATGCATTATTTCGTTTTCCATTGGTAAAAGCTATAAGGACGAGGTCCTCTGTGATGTGGTTGACATGGAAGCCTGCCACATGTTACTTGGGCGGCCATGGCAATCGGATCGAGATGTGACCCACAGTGGACGGGAAAACATATACATGTTCACCAAGGATGGTCGAAAAATTGTTTTGGCCCCTATGACACCAGACAAACACCCTGAAGCTTCTAAAGTGGAGGGGAACTCTCTCCTTACCATTCGCGAGTTTGTTAAGGAATCAAAGGAAACGGGCGAGATTTATGCGGTTATGGTAAAAGGCGAGGAGCCAGGATCCTCTAATATTCCTCAACGCCTTAAACCGCTGCTAGAAGAATTTCGAAGTACTTGGCCTGCAGAGTTACCAGATGAGTTGCCTCCCATGAGAGACATACAACATCACATCGACCTTATCCCAGGGTCCAGTCTACCCAACCGACCGCACTATCGGATGAGTCCAAAAGAGTGTGAAATTCTACAGGGACAGGTGGAGGAACTGATCCTTAAGGGTCTTATTAAAGAGAGCATGAGCCCGTGTGCCGTTCCGGCACTCCTTACCCCAAAGAAGGACGGAACATGGCGTATGTGCATCGATAGCCGCGCGATCAATAAAATAACAGTTAAATATCGATTTTCAATACCGCGGTTGGATGACATGCTGGACATGCTCGAGGGCTCCAAGGTGTTCACGAAACTGGACTTACGGAGTGGATACCATCAAATCCGTATTAGGCCAGGTGACGAGTGGAAAACGGCCTTCAAGACCAAGGAAGGGCTATATGAGTGGCTGGTTATGCCCTTCGGTTTGACCAACGCACCAAGCACCTTCATGCGTTTAATGAACCAAGTGTTGAAGCCGTTCATTGGCCGTTTCGTTGTCGTTTACTTTGACGACATTCTAATATACAGTCAGGATGAAACGGAGCACATGACCCACATCAGAAAAGTGCTACAAGTGTTGGCCGACAACAAGCTATACTTAAATCTGAAAAAGCGTAGCTTCTTAACTGATCAATTATTGTTTCTGGGGTTCATCGTGTCGTCCACGGGTATCCGAGTGGACGAAGAAAAGGTACGAGCTATTCGGGATTGGCCGACTCCGACAAACGTTCATGAGGTACGAAGTTTTCATGGGTTGGCGACCTTCTATCGTCGATTTGTGCGGAACTTCAGCAGTATCGTCGCGCCGATTACCGACTGTATGAAGAAGGGTCCGTTTCAATGGACCGAAGGGGCTGAGAAGAGCTTTGCAGAAATTAAACATCGGTTGTCCACTACCCCGGTTCTGGTACTCCCTAATTTCGACAAGCTATTTGAGGTAGAATGCGACGCATCTATTGTCGGCATTGGGGGAGTCCTTTCTCAGGAGGGCAGGCCGGTTGCCTTTTACAGTGAGAAACTCAGCGACGCACGACAGAAGTGGTCGACCTATGAACTTGAATTATATGCAGTGGTTCAAGCACTGCGCCATTGGCGCCATTATCTTATTCAAAGGGAATTTATACTGTACACTGATCATCAGGCCTTAAAATTTATCAATACTCAGACTAACGTGAATCGTATGCATGCTAGATGGATTTCATTTTTACAGGAATTCACGTTCGTTCTGAAACACAAATCAGGGCAGCAGAACAAGGTGGCAGATGCACTAAGCCGACGTGCATCCCTTCTTATTACAGTAAGCAGTGAGGTGATCGGGTTCGACTGCCTCAAGGAACTTTATGCCGACGACGAGGATTTTGCAGATGCATGGAAAAAGTGCCAAGAGGGTCACCCGAGTGATCTCCTAATTCAAGATGGTTTCCTCTTCAAAGGAAATCGACTTTGCATTCCGCAGAGTTCGTTACGGGACAAGATTATTATCGAGCTGCATGGCGGTGGCCTCGGCGGTCATCTAGGACGGAGTGGAAACATATCATCAAAGTGGCCCTACGGGCTTACCTTAGAGACCAGACGAGGATTGTGACCTGCCCTGCCTGCATTACTGTCTAGGCCTTGTAGAGGGGCCCACCATGATGTATTCGTTTATCCACTCTATCCATCCATTTTATAAGATCATTATAAGATATGACACTAAAAAGTAGGAAGATCCAACGCTCAAGTGAGCCACCCCAAATAGTGATGGAACTGTGACGTTATCCCTACAGTAGCTATGTCACCAGCTTCCATCACTATTTGGTGTAGCCCACTTGATCGTTGGATATGCCTTGTTTTTGGGCCCATATCCTAGAATGATCTTATAAAATGGATGGACGGAGTGGATAAACGAATACATCACGGCGGGCCCCTCCACAAGTCTGCCTGGATAATAATGGGTCTAAGCGGGGGCAGGATTCAATCCACATCCGTAGCGAACCGCCTTGTTATAAGTATTATATATCCATGCCGTTTTCTCTCATATCATTCTTGGGCATGAATCCAAAAACGAAGAAGATCCTAATCACAGGTGACCATTCCATAGAAAACCATTTCATTCACCGTTAATGGACTACGAAAGTTTTGGATTAAGTAGATATTTGTTTTTTCCTTGCATTCAGGTAGGTTTGTGTGACCTTATCAACAGGGTAGATGAAAAATAAACATTACTGAAACATTACACGGATGTCCATAGGAAGTTTTTAGTAGTATGACATTCGATCACCCCTGTTTCCTCTGTAATAGTACACTTGAGATTTGGATCTTCTTTATTTTAGGGCTCATACCTAAATCATCTAGGAAAACATATGGATGGCATGGATATAACATACATGGAAGCAGATTGCATCCGAAGTCCACTGGGACCTAGTAAGGCCAGATCAGATCTGTGTGGGGCCCACCATGATGTATCTGTTTATTCACGTGGTCCATACCTTTTCTTAGATCATGTTAAGGTCTGGGCCTAAAAATGAGGCAGATCCATATGTTAGCAAGAACAACAATAGTAAGGAATAATTTATCAAGTCAGATGAGTTTGGGTTAATATCTTTAAATAGGGCTCTGAAAACCCATTAATTAACCTAAGTGTTATGGTTAAATTCAATCTTCTTTCTTGTCCCCTTCGTTATGAAAAATTAGATTTTTATTTCAGTAAGAATTATAGCAACAAAATTAGCCACTGCATTTTTTTTTTTTTTTTGATAAATTAAGAAAAACTAAATTTATTTGCAGCTTCATGGAGGGCAGAATGAGTCATGGAATAATCTCTAGTTGTGGCTCTGTTATTGCAAATCAGATAACATATATAAATAGAAAATACATTTAGCTGCTAGATTCACAGGCATCTGTGCTTCAATTAGATAATATGCCGGTTGTGAGAATATAGCAGTAGTGCAATGTTTAAACAATAGAATGAATGCACCTGTGCCTGGCACTTCAACTGCACTACTCATTTCCTAAGACGTAATGCCATGTCCTCGTAAAAATCCAGAATTAAAAGGATATGACTGCTTTTGCTATTTTACTGAGTTTAGAATTTCTTGAATCATACTTCTTCTCCATTTACTATCACTATATTTAATCTTGGCACCTTTGCAAACCCTTTTGATGGATACAGACAGGGAGTAGGATCAATCATTTAGAATGATTTCTTAGTGGTGAAAGACACGTAATGGGCCCAAGCACCTACATGGTTTCAAACGAGGAATACCAATGCCATGTTTACAACGGGTATTTGCATACGCATTGATGGTAATAGTAATACGCAGCCAACAGATCAAATAAATCCTGCCCAATTATACTTCCGACTACTTCTATAGTACTTTTTCCTATCTGGTAAATATAAAAAAGGTTGTTAGAAAAACAAAGGAATTTAAAAATAGGGAAAATCTATTTTGTCCTTTAATTTTAGTGTTGGTTTTTTTCGTTTTTATCTTGGTGATTGGATTTAGTCTTACATTGAAATTAAAGGAGATGAGAAAATAAAGTCTTTATATTAGGTCATTTGGCTTGTTGTTTATATTGGGAGCCACGGGTATGCCATAGAAGCAACCTCGTATATGCACACATGGGGAATAGACGATAGCTTGGTGTAGTGTGATATGGTGTGGTGCATCCTGTTGGGTCATCATGGAAGTAATCACCAAGTTGAATCAAACAAGCAATAAACAAATGTACACAAAGCAAACAAGAGAACACGTGATTTTACGTGAAGAAACCACGGCACAAAGCAACACCAATCACTATAAAAAGATATTACAAGAGCTAGAATCAATTTATAGATGCAAAAAACTCTAGTTCCTCATTTCCAAACCCTAGAAATGACTTTGCTCATGTTATTGATCTACCCTAATCCTGTATGACACCCATATATATAGCATTACAGCTAGATTAGGAAATAATATCATGTAATAGCGCAAAATTGCGCTCACCGTCGATCTAAGCTTTGATCAATTAAGTGCCCTCAATCAATTGTTAATCTATCGAGGTCTCCATGTTCAATCGACCGAACATGGGCAAAACTATCCAGTGACCAAACTAGTAAAATTAGGGATTTTTTATCAATTGATCAGGGTTGTCGATCGACTGAACTCTCCTATTTCAGCATTGATTAAAGGCACCAATTGTCTTTGTATAGTTGACGCCATATATATGCGCATGTGGGGTAGAGAGGTGCCATACACTGATACAACAATAAATGAGCTTATATGCACTAACATGTCATTAAATGTGCTACTTGCATACGCCTTAAGTCAAACAGCTCTTTATAAGGGCATTCCATTTTCCATTTATACACGAGAAAAAAAAAATCTATCTTCCTATCCTCTTTCTAGTTCTTCTTTGGTTTTCTTATGTGTCTTTTATTCTAAGCAAATCAAATATGCATATTGGGTTTGTGTGCTTGAGATCTTGCATCCACTTTATCCAAGTCATTCATCGTAGAGGAGAGATATTAGATCTTGGATGCAAAGTTGCTCGGACCTATTGCATCGATGATCTTCCTTATGGGGGTAAATTAGTCTGTAAGACAGCGATTGTAATATTCCTCAACCCTCTAGATAATATTCTTATTATTTCATTACTGTGATATTTCAATTTTTTACTTTATTTCTTTATTAGAACCAAGACAAGTAAAAGAGGTAATAGAGTATCTATGGAGCACAAGAGCCTTGCATGCATGTTGAAATGAAGAATCTTAGTTGCAGGATCTTCTTAACTAGCTATCACTCTTGGTTCCAATCACTTTTTGGACTCACACTCCCATTCCCAATTCCTACCAATTTATCATTAATAATATTTTGAAACAACTAATAACACTTTAAAGCAGACGCACTGCACTTGCACCCGAATATGTTGTCGCTTCTCTTCACACTTCATGCAACTATAGAAGAAATTATAGAATGCTCATCTCATTACCAAAACCAATCTAAATATAAGGGATTGTTTTGATGTATCCCAAATTGTGGGTGAAATGGTTATCCCTTGTGAATTGGAAGAAACATCCATGTTTGTCCATTGTCAAAGCTTCCAAGCAAAGTTACCATGCATCCTCACCAATAAGAATGGTGCCTTCTTGTTCTTATCCAAATTTAGCCAAGTTTGGATGAATGAGATATTAGAATTGCAAATTGTCTGCTTAGTCAAGGGGAAACTATATATAATGAGTACTAGAACTTCCTATTGATGATCATAAAAAAATCAATCCAATAATTGACGCAGGGAGGATGTAGTAAGGTCGATCACCGTCTCCCTAATTTGATAGATACCTTGAATACACAATTTGTTCTCGAATCCACAAGAAGATAAAAGAAAATAATTCCTAAAAAATATGAAACAATTGATTGAATGAATAAAATTGTGTCTACAAAGCTTTAAATAGAAAATCGAACCCTAGAATGAAATAGTAGACTCCAACTACAACTAAAACACCTAGAAAACCTGACTTAATATAAATAGTAAACTTATTATTTATAGATGTCTCTCATTCTTAGTAGAACTCATGGTTTTCAACCAAAAATAGAAAATTTTCAAACCGGCCCAACCACGTGATTCTACACACTTTTCTAAGCCCTTTTCATGTTGAACATGACTTTTAAAACCCTACGGATCAAAATATATGATAAAAATATAAATAGTAATAGTAAAATCAAACTAAAAGTAGGGTGTCTCACTTGCTAGCTCAACTGCAAGACGCCTAGGCGTTTCAACGGCAGGTCTTGAAAATCCGGCATGGGTTACTTGATATAGTAGAGTTGGTTGGCTTTATTAGCTCAAATTACCCCAAAATCATATATTATACGTCCCGTAACTCATTCCGGATTGCGAGATACGATCGTTTTATGGCCATGACAGCCCGGATCACTTCCATCTTCAATTGGGCTTCCTCTTGTCTATATGAGCCATGAAATAGTCGGCAACCCGCTCTGCATCAATAATGCAGCAAAATAAAAGCTCAGATAGGTCTGAAAATTGGGCCGCTGGTAATAGGCCAACTCAGCATGGGAAGAGCTCAGCCAGAAGTGGGATGCCGAAAACTGGAAGCCCAGTAGGCACATAACATCGGCCAGCATAATCTCGCACTTGCCGAATTGGAAGTAGAAGGTATGAGTATCCGGGCGCCACCTCTTAACCAACGTTGCAATGAGCCGCCCGCAATGAGCGTAGGTGCACATTTGCAACAAACCACTGAATGGCGTTTGGTCGACAATCGTCCAGTTTCTGTCGTCGAGGGCGTCCCTCCATGAATTGAAATCCATCCAGACCCCTCTCCAGTAGAGTCTAGAGGAGAAGAGACTGCACAGAACGACAAGTGATGTGCTCGTCGAATAACAGAATTGCACATCGATCTGGAGGCGGACCAGTCCGGCCGGAAGAAGTGTCATCCGAGTCTCAGATAAGTTTGGCACCCATCCTGCAAAATTCAAGAAAGTCTAAACTAGCTATAAGATGACCGAGTCGCATGCAAAGCCGGCCCGATCATGCCCATCCAACAGCCTGGATTGCAGAAAGCAGGCTCGATTAGGCCCATCCAACGGCCTGAATCACTCAAAACAGGTCCGACCAAGCCCATCCAGCGGGCCAATGTAGCATGCAAAGCGTGCCTGATCAAGCCTATCCAAACGCCAGCTGGATCACATAAAGCAGACCCAATTAGGCCCATCCAATTGCTTGGATTGCACAAAGCAGACCTAATCAGGCCCATTCAGCAGCCAAACCAAGTAAAGTGAGCCCGATCAGGCCCATCCAACAACAGCCCAAAGCACACAAAATGGGCTCGGTCAAGCCCATCTAATAGCCAGATTGAGCAAAATGAGCCCGATCTGGCCCACCCATTGGCTCAGATCACACAAAATCGGTTTAATCAAGTCCATCCAGACAAATCATGCAAAATAGGCCCAATCATGCCCACTCAACGACTCAAATGATACAAAGCGGGCTCGATCAGGCCCATCTAGCAGTTCATCATACTTGGAATGGACCCACAAAGGGCTGACATGGGCCCAGATAGCCCCCAAAGAAGTGCAATACGGCAAATATTCATTAAGCTTACGATCCACATCATCCAAGTGGGCCGTGGCTGTCCAAGACGTAATCCATCATCCGAATGGGCAGCAATGTATCAAGGGCCAAGATCAAGACTGGTCGACAATCAAGATGACCTAAGTTAGACCCCATATCACTCCAGCAGGCCGGATTGTCCGAACAAGTCTTAAAATGCCGATCAGGGCCCACATTTCATAGAGGGCAACAATCACGTGGGGACAAAAGGAGAAACATGCTTTCAAAATTAAGGGAGGAAGATGCCCAACGGCCTAAATCATGCAAAAAGGATCCCATCACAAAAATACTTTGATTTTACTCGTGGGGCCAATCATCAACATAAAACCACATCCTATGCAACAAAATGTATGTTCTCGATCCTTCTAATGGTTCATATCATCCAAAATTGACCTCGTTTGATCATGGTTCATATCATGCCTTCTAATGGTTCATATCGTCCAAAAATGATCTGGTATGACCGTGGTTCATATCATTTTAGGGCTTGATCCCAAAAATGGGGCAGATCTCAATCTCAGATGGACCACACCACAGAAAAATAGTAGTGAATGAATGTCCACGATTAAAAGCCTCCTAAGGCCTATTATAATGTTTATTTGACATCCAACTTATTGATTAAGTTCTAAAGACTTAGATGAAGGAAAAAAAAAAAAAAAAACAAATTAATATCAATTTCATTTAAAACTTTTGTACCCAAGAAGTTTTTAGTGGCAGGAAGTTTTAAATATAGAGTGAAATTAACACACTGATCTAGACCATTGAATTGATGGTCCCATTGTCGATTGTGGGATGCCTCAATATTATTCTTGATTGGATAGTCTTGACTCTTTGATTAAGGGTTTGGACCATTGAACTATAGGCGTCATATGCACCGAATCAAAACCATCATTAAACTATTTGTCTGTTTAGGCACTTAGATCCTATAGTCCAATTCAACTATACATGTTGAAGTGTTTAGGTTTCTTTTGAATCAACCAAATCTCATCCATACTTTTCATCCTAGTGTCCTCTAACCAAAGGCATGTATTGTTAGAGAAGATGGTTCCTAAATAAATAAATCTTTTGTTGATGTCATTTGTATTTATGTTTCTTTCCCTTATATCATTGTTATCATATCTTTAAAAGAAAATAAAATTTTTAGTTTCCTTTTACTTAAGTTTTTTCACAGTATATGTATTTCGAATATGTATGTGAGCCCACTTTCAGTGTCCATCTGATTATTAGTTTAGTCTGTCAAACTATTTATCTAGATGGGTTCAATAAAATGGCATACTATTATTCGAACTTTCTTATGTGTCAAGTTTATTTTCAAACAATTTTATATTCCAAGCTCTAGTTGGTGTGAATATACAGCTTCTTACCTGCAACTAACTTATAAGTTATCTAGATGGGTTCAATTTTATTAGTTTAGTCCGTCGAACTATTTATTTAGATGAGTTCAACAAAATAGCATACTTTTATCCGAACTTATTTTTATCCAAACTTTCTTATGTGTTAATTTTATTTTCAAATGATTTCATATTCCAAACTCTAGTTGGTGCGAATATACAGCTTCTTACCTATAACTAACTTATAAGTTATCCAAACATAAAAATTAATCATTTATAACTAACAACTTATATTCAAACAAAATCACTTGTAACTTTCTTTGATCATTTATTAGTAAGCTATAACTTTAAAAACTTACAAGCATTCAAACGCGGCCGAAGAAACCAAGCTATGTTCTTGTTTTGTTGTATTTTCCCTGAAGGTGGTTCTATTATACGATAAGCGATATGGTAAGGCATGCAATAGAGAGGGGTTTCTTGGAGAATACTAATACAATGGAGGAAGCATCTAATAGAGTCCATGCCTTGTTTAACAAATGACTTCTTGCTTGTTATTAGATGGTGACAAAGATAGGACGGTGAAAATGCATGATATTGATCGCAATAATGTGGCTATATCAATCGCATCCAGACATGGCATGGGTTTTTGGTAAAAGCAAATATGAGATTGGTAGAGTGACCAAAGAGGGTAAACATACAGGAATGCAAGAAGATTTCATTGGTGCTGTATAAAATTAGTAAACTCCCTGATCAAATTGAGTGCCCTCAACTCCTCACCTCCATCTATATCGAAACCGTTTGGAAAGCATTCCAAATGGTTTCTTTTAAGAGATTAATTTGATCCCTTAAAATTATGGATCTATGCGGTATGATGATTTGGACGTTGCCGTCATCTCACCCCATTATTACTACAATAACTAATGAACCTTCGTACACTGCGCCTAGATGGATGCTATTAGTTAAGAGGCATGTCTGCACTTGGCGGTCAGAAGAAACTCGAAATACTACTTTCCCTTGGAAGAATGGAATTCTCGGAATTGCCAAAAGAAATAGTGGGCTTGGATTTACGTCATAATTAGTATATTAAAAAGGTGTCACCAAACCACATTTTGAGGTTGACTCGCTTGGAAGCATTGTACATAAGTGCCTATACAAAGTGGGACAAGTTAGGTTTGACAAGATGACATCTTAGGCTCATTTGACCACTTTACGCCTCTACACAGACGACTCTAGATGTTTGTTTCAAGACTTCTCCAGCCCTTGGAAAAATCCAGCCGATTTCCACATAAATGTGGGTGGACATGTTAGATCTAAAAATGCCCCAAGGAGTATGGACATTACTAATTTGTTGTGGCCCATTACGAAATAGGTTGAGCTACTGCTAGAAAAAACTAAAGAACTTTGGCATGTTACAGGAATCTCAAGAACAATGAACAATTCAATGAAGTAGATTTCAGGAGCTAAGAAATCCTCTATATTTCAAACTGTGTTCAAGTGAAATATGTCAGAAGTGCGGTAGAAGAGGCCCGCGCAACGTATTTCGGAGTTTTAGGGAGTTATATCTCCATGAGTTGGAGAACCTAAAGAGAATCTTCGATGGGCCACTTCCAGCTCGATTTCTCAAAGGCTTAGGAATCTTAAAGTTGCATCACTGTATCCAATTCATTAATACCCTCCCATCTGATTTGCTGCAAGTACTGTAAATTTTGGAAAAGCTGCAACTAAAGGGTTGCAAAGAGGTTTTGGAAGTATTTCACTAAGAACAACTTGTGAAGGACAAGTTGTCTTCATATTATAAGAATTAAATATTAACACAAAAAATTAGGTAACAGATGTTGGTCGAGGACCAACTTTAGATCTTTGCCGCTTGATGAAATTGGTGGAGATGGATGATCCAGATGAGAGGACCTAAGATCACAAATAAAGAAATCATGAGGGGGTGCCGGTCGTAGCGGAGGACCCTCCGATGCTTAAGTCAGTAGGCTTAATTGAGCGTAAAAGCTTTGGATGTATTGTATGGTGTATTAGTGGCATACCTAGAGATGATGAATAAGGGCCCTCTTATAGATGGTAAAGATCTATGATTCTCGGCATTGGATCCGTTGATTCCGTCTTAAGAGGCATATTTAGATATGATATTGTCCAAGATGTATTTTCGGATTGCGAGATATTGTGTTTATCGCGTCCGAATCCTATGTATCTCGGGATTGATCGTTATCTTTGTGTTGATTGTGGACCCATGGGGCCCACTTGTGGACAACCACTTGTGGGTGGGGCCCATAAGGATGTTCCCGCATCCTCCTTCTTCCGAGAGTTTGAAATTCAATTAGAACTCGGAAGAAGATGAGATGGGATAAGATAAGGTTAAACCAACCTTATCTCATCTCATCCCTTATCTCTTTTTCCCTCTATTTATAAGAGGACTCCTTCCGTTATCAAATACACAAGGAAGAGGAAACGTATAAGTGATATACGGAGAGAAAAGAGAGGGAAAGGCATATAGAGTTTATCTGGTCCATCCATTAGATCTGAGCCATAGATCTGATCCGGGGACCATCTTAACCGTAGAATCAGAGGGGTGAACAGACCCACTTGCTCCTGTAGCAAATAGGCGGATCGCTGGATCCACCACACATCCTCGGCTTTGTGAAGGTTTTAATCGTGTAGACCGTCAGATCCTGGTGGCCCACACTTCCGCAATTACTAACAGTGGTATCAGAGCATTGAACGGCGGATCTCCGATTTGAAGAGGATATAATCGCAATCGAGGTAAGTGGCCTTAATTTTAGGATTATAGATTAAATTAATTTTATTCTAATAATATGTCGATCATCAAATCCATCATCTAATAAATATTCCTTTTTGTCCAAATCTCATTTTATTTATCTCTGAGGTATGGAGATTAATAAAATTGAGATTATTAATTAATTAACATATAGGAATTAAAATTTTTGTGATTAAGACCAGATTCATATGGGCCAGGGCCGCCGACCCAAGTATGCAAGGCATACTTCTTAACGAATGCCTGACAAACCAAGTCAAAGGCCCTCGTGTGAATCAAATCTAATGTTTAAGTGGGCCCACCATTTTGGATGATTGTCATCTAAATGGTGGCACGTAGCACAAAGACCTGGATCAAGATCTTTTAGAATGATCTAAGTGGTGGGCCACGCACCAATCTCCCATGAACCGTGTCATCCAATGGCTGATTCAGACAAATAAAAAAAAAAAAAAAATCAAGGTTTGTCTCATATACATCCGTTATTGTTTTGTCGCCATTCATGGTTGTGGGGCCCACTAAACATGGGAGCAATGCACCTTTTACCCATGCATGCACGCTGACTGCATGTGATAAAGGCAAAATCTATTTAAGATGAAGATGACAAGAAAAAGCAATGGACAAAGATGGGTGGATGTGATCTCTGTTTGTTGTGGCCGGTCAGCGGGACATGGCAGAGAAATATAAAAATGGCAGTCGTGACCACCACCACAACCAGCGGCAGCCATGGCCGCCGCCGCCGCCGCAAGCAGCAGCGGCAACCATGGATGAAAACTATTGCCCATTGCCGCTGTCTGCAGCAGTTTGCCCATTGCCGCTGTCTGCAGCAGTAGCAACATCCCTCTCTCTCTCTTTCAATCTCTAGATCTCTCTTTCAATCCCAGCCCAGCCGCTCATCCGCCGCTGCCGCAGCAGCAGCAGCAGCAGCGCCACGAGCCGCCGCCGCCGCCACAGCAACAGCAGCGGCATCCAACGCCGCAGCCGCAGAGAGAGAAAGAAAGGAGAGATTGAAAGGGAGAGGGCAAAAGCCCCAGCCACGACCGCCGCCTGTAGCAGCAGCAGCAGCCGCAGCAGCCGCTGCAAGCACCGCCGCCGCTGCCAGCAGCAGCAGCAGCGCCGGCCGCCGCCTCCGCCGCTGCCGCTCGCCGTTCCAGTCACTCATCCCTCTTTTTTTTTTTTTGTTGGGCAGCCACCATGGCTGCCAAGGTTACATGGATGATGGGTTTCATCAAACCCTAAAAGGAGAAGAAGAGGATGAGATGTTTGGAGCTGAGATATGGGCCTTTTGGGCCAGGGCTGGAGAGTCAAAATGGTCCTTTTGGGCCTGACTTGAGAATAAAGATGGGCCTGGCTTACAATAGGCCTTTAGGACTTGGTTTGGACATAAAATTATCCTAAGATATGGGCCTTATAAATTGGAATAATTGACTCATTATGTATTACCCATTTTTTATTAGACCATTTTTTTGGAGTTAAATATCTAGTTTTAAAAATTAATTAGTGCTAACTCAAGCCACTAATCACAAATGGCCTCAAGTTTGAGTGGATAACCATTAAATATTATCATAATTTTTTGATAATACCATTAATATCCATAATTTGGGACAAAATTAAGAGACCATTATGGGCTATCCATATGTGATTGGACAACCCATATGGATCCCACTATTATGTCCAAATTAAAGATGGGCCAAATTAGAAGCCCAATTCACTTCTTTTCAAGATTAAGTGTATCTTGTAAAAGGGCCTTTAATCGACCATTTATGGACTGATTTAGACCAAGTAATGGGAAGTGACTTGGGGTTTTTTGGCAAGATCTAACTGATGGTATGGTCCGTTTTTGTGATTAACGGTCTAGATATAAAATTAATCTGATGATCGATGTATGTATTAAAATAAAAGCATATAATTTAAATTATGGATTTTTTCTGCCTCAAAAATATCTTCTGAATACTTAATGTATATGTGGATGCATTATTAAATATGTGTAAAAATGAATGAAGATCATGATAAATATCCATACGATCACTATTGATCACGGGTCCACAAATGAACGGAACCATCATCAACTATGATGATCAACATTGATGAGAGGATCCATCATCAATGGTGAACATTAATAGTAATGATTGGATCCATCATGAATGGACACAATCAATGGGGTGAATATATTGTCCTTTAATCATAGAACTTCTCTTATTCGTTCAATGGACATGATTGTTTTCTTTAATCTAATGATTTATTCAATTTGACTTTAATTTTTATATGATTAAAATTAAGTCATCATTTCATTAGAATATGGATCTTATATCTCAAGGTTGTGCATAACCTAAGTGGGAGTTTTATTCATTCCTTAAATGATGCATAAACCCATAATGGTGGGTTATAGGTTATACAAACAAATAGTCATAAAAGCATCAATTTCATTTTATTTAGAGAACTTGATTGATCTGCACCACCCATACAGGTATGTAGGCTTTCAGATCCCTTATAAGATGGATTGAATACTTTTATAAACTTAAAAGTTTGAATAACTAGTAGAAATTCTGATGATTAGTGCCAATACTTTAGATCATGGCTAAGTAGTGATACATGATGCGATGTAGAGATGGCCTCTAAAGCATTGATCGCCGATCAACTAAAAGGACAACATTTCGACGGCAACAACTACGAAGACTGGTCCCGCGCAGTGCGAAGCCTTCTGGATGAAGATGACATTTCACACACTCTGGATGGGGTTCAAGAGGAATCCATATTGGCTGAAAATGGAAATCTAGGTGAACATAGGGCCGCGATGAATCGCTACAATAAGTGGCGTAAACAAAATCGCTCCGCCCGTAATGTTTTGATTAGCACAATGCACAAAGAACTCATACCCACGTATGAAGTGCATGAAACCGCTAAGGGGATCTGGGATGCACTGGCTAATGCCTATAAGCAGAAGTCAGATGCAAAGGTTCGGGCTATGGAATTAGAGTTCCAAGAATACAGGATGCCTATAGGTTGCCCCATCAAGGATCATATCCGTAAGATGGAGCAGATGATAGGCGCCCTGAGGAATGTAGGGTGCAAACTAACTGAAAATCAAAAGATTATAGCTATGCACCGTTCCTTACCAGAATCATGGGCCCAAATCAAAACGATTCTGAACCATACTGATTCTATCACAACGTTCAGAGACTTTTGTGGCCATCTGGTACGAGAGGTTGAAATGAATGCTATTCAGCCAGGTTCGGCCAAGGCTTTTGCAGCAGAAACCCACAAGCGGAAAGCTAACAAGAGAAAGTTCAAAGCTCGCAAGAAGGCGAAGAAGAACAATCAGGAACAGAAGACCGCAACGCCTCATCCAAATCCCAAGAAGGGGAAAGGAAAGAGGAAACCTAAAAAGACAAACATCACCTGTTTCGTCTGCGAAAATCCCGGCCATTATGCCCGTCAGTGTGCCCAGAAAAAGACGGTAATTCCTCAGTCACAAGATACTTTGTTTGTAGGCGTTTGTTCTGAGATCCTTTCCGTTGATATCCTATCTAACGAGTGGATTTTGGATTCAGGCGCAACAAAGCACGTGACACGAGATCGTCGAGGACTCGAGGAATTTCGACCTATAGCTACAGGGAGCTACAGGGTGTACATGGGGAATAACGCTGCTGAAGACGTGCTAGGGATTGGTGTTTATCATCTCCGTTCGCGCGTAGGGCACACAATAACCCTCCATGATACTCTTTATGCACCGGGCATGCGCCGGAATTTAATTTCTGTTTCTAGATTGTTAGTTAATGGTTTTGACATTCGTTTTTCCGGGACAAGAGTTTCTTTAAGACTAAATAACCTCATCTTTGCATGGGGTAATTTAATTTCAGATTTATTTATTCTAGATGTAGAACATGATAATGCGCCTCTTGCTTTGTCTGCTACATCGAATGAACATGTAGTATCTGAATCTTTAAAATGGCACGCGAGGTTAGGTCACATTGGAAAGGACCGTATGACAAGATTAGCTAGATCTGGTCTGTTAGGTTCATTATCCAAGGTTGATTTGCCATTTTGTGAACATTGTGTGTCCGGGAAGACTTCTAAGAAACCATTCCCTAAAGCGACTAGGTCAAAGGGTTTACTAGAGATAATCCATACGGATATCTGTGGACCCTTAAATGTACATGCTAGAAATAGATGCCAATACTTCGTCACATTTATTGATGATTACTCGCGCTATGGATATGTGTATCTCATCTCACATAAATCCGAGGCTTTTGATTGTTTTCTCAAATTCAAAGCTGAAGTTGAAAATCAGCTTGAGAGAAAGATTAAAATTCTTAGATCTGATAGAGGTGGCGAGTATACATCTGAAACGTTTAAATCATACTGTGCAAACGTTGGCATCATCAGGCAATACACTATGGCATATACTCCACAGCAAAATGGAGTTGCAGAGAGAAGGAACAGGACACTATTGGACATGGTCAGATCGATGATGGCAAATGCCAATCTCTCTACCACATTCTGGGGAGACGCGCTTCTTACAGCCGTCTACGTCCTAAATAGAGTCCCAACTAAATCCGTTCCTAAGACCCCATATGAGATGTGGACTGGGAGGATTCCTTCTCTAGCCGACCTACGTCCTTGGGGATCTTTAGCATATGTTTTATTGCCTACTCAGCATAGAAGTAAACTTGATAGTAAAACTATTGAGTGTGTATTCATCAGGTACCCAATGCACTCAAAGGGATACGTTCTAGTTTATGAGGATCGTGGAGGATGGACTGAGATTGAATCTCAGGACATAACCTTCGTCGAAGACAGATACCCCAGCCGAAAGAAACAAAAGGTTTCCACCGAACTTTTTGAAATTTCCGATGTATCTCAGGAGAGTGGGAGTTCTGCTTCTGCAAATGGAGATACTCCTATAGTTCATCAGGATAGTGGGAGTACATCTCAGCAGGCTCCTGAGTTACGTCGAAGTGAAAGAGGTTTGATTCCCAGAAGATATTTCGATATCGATGGTCAATCTTTCTCTTGTGTTGCGGTTGACGATGATGAACCTGATTCTTATCAGGATGCGTTATTATCTCCGAATTCGGCTGAATGGGTAACTGCCATGGACGAGGAGATTGCCTCCATGGAGAAGAACAAAGTCTGGGAACTTGTAGATCTGCCTTCCAATCGCAAAGCAATTGGTAACAAGTGGGTACTTAAGATCAAAAGAAAGGCAGATGGTACAGTGGACAAGTACAAAGCAAGATTAGTTGCAAAAGGTTTTACACAAAAAGAAGGTGTTGATTATGAGGAAACTTTTTCACCTGTTGCAAAATTTTCCTCAATCCGCATGATCTTGTCCATTGTCGCAAGTTTAGACTTAGAGTTATATCAGATGGATGTAAAGACTGCTTTCTTAAATGGTGATTTGGATGAAGATATTTACATGCAACAACCCATAGGTTATGTGGACAAAAAGTATCCAAAGAAAGTCTGCAAGTTATTACGATCTATTTATGGGTTGAAGCAATCTTCAAGGCAGTGGTACATGAGGTTCCACTTAGCCATCACCACTTTTGGATTCACAATGAGTGAAGAAGATCATTGTGTATACGTGAAACGGTCTGGAAGATCTTTTTTGATACTATCTCTATATGTAGACGATATCCTATTAGCTGGTAATGACATGCAACTGTTGATGATGTCTAAAGATTGGCTTTTCTCGAACTTTGAGATGAAAGATCTTGGTGAAGCCAACTTTATTCTAGGGGTTAAAATCATCAGGAACCGTTCTAGGAGATTCTTAGGCTTGTCACAAGCCACTTATATACAGAAGATCTTAGAGCGGTTTAGGATGGAAAATTCAAAAGCTGTTGAAACCCCTATGGATAAAGCTACCAAGTTAGACAGGAAATCGTGTCCCCAGACAGAAGCTGAGAAATCGGCAATGTCCTCAGTACCTTATGCGAGCGCAGTAGGCAGCTTAATGTATGCTATGCTTTGCACCAGACCAGATATAAGCTATGCAGTTGGCATAGTCAGCCGTTACCAGAGTAACCCGGGACAGTCTCATTGGCAAGCCGTGAAACGTATATTCCGCTATCTCAGAGGAACCAAGGACTTGATGCTGTGTTATGAAGGCGCGAGTCTTGAGCTCAAAGGATATTCAGATGCCGCCTGGGGTAATGACACCGACGAGGGAAAGTCTACTTCAGGATATGTCTTCTTGCTCGGAGGGGGAGCTATCTCTTGGTCGAGCAAGAAACAGACATCCACGGCACTTTCATCTATGGAGGCCGAATACATTGCATGTTGTGCTGCAGTTCAAGAGTGTGTATGGGTTCGCAGATTCCTACAAGGATTGGGTGTTGTTCCAGGCTTATATGAGCCTATATCGTTGAGGATAGACAACACCTCGGCCATTGACTTGGCAAAGGATCCCAAACACCACCAGAAATCGAAGCACATTGAGATAAAGTATCATTACGTTCGTGATCAAGTGAAAGATAAGAAGGTTATCCTCAGCTACATTCCTACCAAGGAAATGATGGCTGATCCCATGACGAAACCTATAGCTAGAGATCTATTTCAAGTTCACGTCAGGCAGATGGGATTGAGGAAAGCTTGATTGATATGCTTGTATCATGTATCGTTGATCTTTCATGAATAATAAATTCCATTTTATTCAGTATTGAGCACTTGTTAAACTAGGTATGTAGATCATCAGCATTTTCTTTGAGATCAAGTAGGATTTCAACTATTATCGGCAGGCCGGTTACCCACTCGCACGGGTTGACCAACCCTAAATGTACAAGAGAGGTACACTTGGGGTGATGTTTATACACTGAGGTATGAACCACCCTTTATTGATAATAATAAAGGATGAGGATGCGAATGAGTTGTATCCGCCTTCAGTCCTATAAGATTGAAGATGAGACTGACAAAGTCGAATAACATAGTCGCACCATTACTCATAATGCGAATAATGTTATGGCCTGAATAACAGCCAAGTCGTGAGGTTATGAGATGAGTCATACCTCATGTGAGATGACTTGCGTACTGTAGACCCGACAGATACCTAGTATTGTCTACTTTACAGCGTGGATTGTAGCCACGTGCTTGGACCTATTACCTACAGATTGCTTTGATTCGATCTAATCATTGCAACGTGCGAGTAGCCAGTCCCGTAGGTGACTCTTTGTGTCCTCAGCTACCCTCCTCTTGTGTACAGGAGGATGAGATTGAGTGTCGCTACTTTAGTATACGATGACGAAAGGCCCTTGATTGGCCAGACTCGGTTATGCTAGGAAAGCGGCTTGATCAATTCCAAATTACACACCTGCGTGGGGAAGATCCCGTGACAGCTACACCAAGTTTCTAGAACTATAAATACGCACTTGAAGACTTATCCGCCGGCAGTATCGAGTTTTCCTAGACTTTTACAAATGATATTCTCTTTCAAAATATATATGTATATATATTACCTTAAAAAGAATTCAAATTGGTGTTTGTAGAAAACGAAGTTTTTCAGAATAAACTCGATAAGTTGGATAAGTGCGTATGTTGGCCGAGTACTCCAGATTGGGAGTTAACTCTATCCGGTGTGGTCATGCGGACTAGGACAGGCAATGCAAAGCTTGGGTTATTGAGTGCTAGATAGGTGGTCTCTTAGTACTCAAACACCTGTGAGAAGATAAAGGTGTTCCAGCTGGTCCCACGCTTCTGATTCTTTTGATCATGATTCTTTGGTTTTGATTATTATGTGATGAGCTAGATGAACTCTCATGATGTGCCTACCCCACAATGTGATTGAGTGGGAGATGTTGATTGTGGACCCATGGGGCCCACTTGTGGACAACCACTTGTGGGTGGGGCCCATAAGGATGTTCCCGCATCCTCCTTCTTCCGAGAGTTTGAAATTCAATTAGAACTCGGAAGAAGATGAGATGGGATAAGATAAGGTTAAACCAACCTTATCTCATCTCATCCCTTATCTCTTTTTCCCTCTATTTATAAGAGGACTCCTTCCGTTATCAAATACACAAGGAAGAGGAAACGTATAAGTGATATACGGAGAGAAAAGAGAGGGAAAGGCATATAGAGTTTATCTGGTCCATCCATTAGATCTGAGCCATAGATCTGATCCGGGGACCATCTTAACCGTAGAATCAGAGGGGTGAACAGACCCACTTGCTCCTGTAGCAAATAGGCGGATCGCTGGATCCACCACACATCCTCGGCTTTGTGAAGGTTCTAATCGTGTAGACCGTCAGATCCTGGTGGCCCACACTTCCGCAATTACTAACACTTTGTACATCGGTGCATGGTGTGCTCAAATACGAGGACATTTGGCATCCTCAGTTGAGTTGTTTTGCAGTTAGTAGTCGGTAGTACGACAAATGTTAATGACTGAGCTTAAGGGCTTAGGCCTCTGCTTTGCGGAATTTGGGATCTGGGAATGGCAACGAAGACGTTCGCTCTTCTCCGTGACACTTGGTATTCTGAGAAAGATGGCTCAGTCCGATACTCGTGGCTTAAGGTCGAGCTTATGGGCTTAGGTCCAATTCCACTATTTGAGATTAAAGTCGAGTGGTCAGGAACTCATCTGATACTTGAGGCCAAGCCTGAGGCCTTATACCTAGTTACTATTTGAAATTAAAGTCGAGTGGTCAGGAACTCAACTGATACCTGAGGCCGAGCCTGAGGCCTTATAACTAGTTACTATCTGAGATTAAAATCGAGTGGTCAAGAACTCATCTGATAACTAAGGCCGAGCCTGAGGCCTTGTATCTAGTTCGTTATTGAAGATAAGTGAGAGGGCTTCTTGCCTTGACAAGCTTTGATCCTTCACTGACACGTGTGATTAGTTGGCCTAAGCGGGCCACATATCGGCGGTTGTGCATCTTCCACATCAGTATTAAGAACCTCGCAAGATTCAACCATAACACTAAAATTGGAAGATCTATTGAAACTGAATGGTATTTTAAAGGGGGGCAACTCACTCGGTAGCCTCCACAATCTAGAAATATTAAATGTGAAGAAATGCAAAAGCCTAGGGTATCTCCTCTCCAACTGTTGCAGGGAGACTTCAACAATTAAAATGGTTGGACATTTCAGACTGTGAGAACATGCAGAAATTGATGGGGGCAGAAGAAGCAACTGCATTCTCAGTGACTCGGAAATCAGAATCAATGTCCCCTCTTGAATTACAACCCTTTGGAATTTTTTAGAACCTACAAGAGCTTAAATCAGTTTGTGGTTGTGGTGGCTTCAAGAAGCTATTAACATTGAGTTTTGCACAAGGGCTCTAACAAGTCGAAAAATTCGTAGATAGGTGCCATGGAATGGAGGTGGTAATCAAAAGGTAGGAAGAAGTGATGGATAAGAGTGTATTTCCCCTGCTTAAGGTTCTAAGAGATACAAATGTGGGGTACTTGATTGGCCTTCATTAGAATGCATTGAGGTGAATAAATGCCTGAATTATTTCAAGAGGCTCCCTTTACAGCTCCAAAGCACACCAAACTAAAAGAGATAGGATCAAGGGGATGGTTCGAAGAGCTGGTGTGGGAAGACAATAACCTCAACCTGTGCCTTCAACCGCTCCTTGAAAAATATAAGAGGTAAACCAAATTTATTTGGATTCTTTAATTGCTTATTTATTTATTTATTCGAATTTTGTTGTTGGTACGCATGTTTCAAAGTTTGCGTAATTATTTTGGTTAATTAATGAGATATCTTTTTCAAAGTCACATTTGAATTATCTCTTTTATTTTGAATACTTTAAACAATTTCCTTCAGATTTTTTCTTAAAATTTGGATTAGTAAATTTCTTAAAAAAATTTCTTTGAAACTTGTGTGTGGAAGTTGGTAAAACATTATCCTCATTATGCAATAGCAATTCACCCATCTCTATATACACTATGCGGAGTGACCTATAGTAACAGTTCTCTTTCATTGATTCCTCTTTTCCAATACAAATTGGTTTTGGTAAGAGCAGAACTAATACATCTGTGGGATTGAATTATGAACGCAAGAATACCCACAAACCTTCCACACATCTGCCCATTATTACGAATTCTCAAAATCAGCTCCTAATCTCTCCAAGCATAGTGAGGTGTTAAAGGTAACACCTTAGTGGCTGTTACCCTTACCATGGGGACCTTGATGATTTTTTGTATATCCATGCCATCCATCTGTTTCTCCAGCCCATTTTAGGATGGGTCCCAAAAATTAAATAGATCCAAATCTAAGGTGGACCACACCATTAAAAATTACAAAGGGCCCATCATAAGGTTTTCTTAATGTTTATTTTCCATTCAACTTATTGATAATGTCAAGAAGAGTTGGATGAAGGGAAAATACAAAGATTAGCTTGGTCCAAAACTTTTGTGGCCCACAAAAAGTATTTAATGGTCATTCATCACTGTTTCTAGTGGTATGGTTCACTTGAGAATTGGATCTTCTTAAGGTTGGGGATCTCGTCCTAAAATGAGATGAAAAAACAGATGGACGGCATGGATGTATTGAAAATATATCAAGGTGTTACCCGGGTAACCGCTAATCCACTCCTCGTTTGGCAATGTCTAAAAATAAGTTCATCTGGTTTTAGTTTTCAGTAATTATGTATTAGAGATTATACAAAATTACGGTTAACTAAAATGAGATTAATTCATTTTTAGGTCTCTACCAAAGTGGCCTTAGCATTTCTATAAAAATTGAAAGGAAACCAAACACATGAGGCAGCAAGTTTGACTTGCTTTATTATACTATACGTTTGAAGTGTCTTCGAGTGCTGTTTCTTTGTATATATGGCTTATATTGTTCAAATCACTTCATGTTTTCAATAGCGGAAGTTTCTTCCTTTTGTGGTGTTTTGTCCTTAATCCCTACTTAATCCTTTTGGATTTTCAACTATTTATTTATTTATCATTGTTATCTATCTAATTGGTGTTATTTTCCTTTAGGGACTAGAAGCGGCATAAGTAGATCATTCTGTAGGCTCTCAGGTCAGTGGCAATGTTATTAATGTAATTTCGCTGTCTTTTTTATTTAGTTATCCTTTTTAAATCATATGTACATTTAAGGATGGCACGTGATAGTCTGAGCTCAAATAACACCAAATGCTCAAAATAACGAAAATTTACAAACATTGGGACTTGAACACCAGATGTCCTACTTTGATACTATGATACTATCCAGTTGTGCTAAAAGCTTAAGCTGTTAAGGAATGACAAAACAATATATATCAGGGCGTTTGCTGATGCCTACAACACAACACATATACATTGTAGTTGTTAGTCTAACAAAGAAGAAATAAGCAAATTTGTTACATCGTTCCACACTATCCATATGGGTGGTTTGTGCTCCAAATTGCATGTTATGCCTAGAGGCTATAATGAATCTTTTCAATTCAATTCACTTATGCATCCAAATGCAACCGAAATTTGGATAAGAAAAGGCAAGTTCCATTCTTACCTCAACATTGGTTTGAAGCAAAAAACAATGTGGGTATCAACGTATGGTGAAGAGCATGCTATGTTTGTTTGGTTGAAGTATACAAACAGAGAAATGTGAGCTTATTGTTTCTTGCGGTATAACCTAGCTCTGATACCATGTTAACTTTAGGAACTATATTGTGGGAATTTGGATATTATATTCCACTGAGATAAACGGCAATATATATTGGTGGATTCCTAGAATTGCAAACATATGTGACGATCATAGATTTATGGGCGACTTGAAACAGAAAATGACCATTGGCTAACACTGGAGGATCAATAGTAAGATCACCTAGTAGGAGTGCATTTCGGCACCTGGCCCATACATTGCGTGACCCACCAGATAAATGATTCTAATTGCCCGTGATTTGTCACATATGGTGAAGTTGGCCTAGTGACGAAGAAGGATACAGCACTGCTTTACATACTATGCGGCTTGCATTTCTTCTATAACATAATCCAAATCTAATGTTGGCCACAGGTTCCCTATTGCATTCTATTGTCTGATGCTTTCATTGGCTTCTCCCTCTTCTTTCATTAAATGTAGAGTTGCATAAAACTTGGAGACCGTTCTGCTTTGAGGCTTTTGTTTTCTGTTCTGGAATTTGAAGGTTTTATCACTTTTCTTAGTGATTTGTTTCTAAATTTATCATTGGAATTGCCCATGGTCATCGTTTATGCTGTTCGAGCTCTTTTACTGAGTTCTGTACTTTTGTTTTTGTTCAATATGGATTAAATACTCAAGTGATTGTAATAAACCACAGCACTTTGGATGGTGCTTGCAAGATATTTGGCTTGGCTTATTCAACCCATTGCAAATGTAAATATGACAAGATGTCTGTCAAACTCATCTATTAAGATTTTTAGGAAGTTATGTATACACAAGGAGAGGAGGTCAAGGGCTAGAACCCTATTGATTGCTAATCACCATTTAGAAATTGGGGTGCACTTCCGTAGTAACAGCCATGATTTGCGTGATGGCCCACCATGTTGTGTATACGAAATTCAGGCTGTCCAGACCTTTCATGCCCTGGGTGAAGGGTCAGGACAAAATCCAGGGTGTTCTACAACTCAAGTGGGTCCCAGTGAGACTCAAGTGTGGGTGTCCCCTCCCACCTTGCTCCTTGTATTATGACCCACTAGATTCTTTGATCAAGCTGATTTTCAAGCTTTGGCTGTAACCTGTTCGGACACGTCTCGCTGGATGTGATATATATATATGCACCACCGTGGTACCAGTACCATTGGAGCTTACCAGTGCCAGCCTCTTCATTCTTCAATGCCATGTGCAGGGCCATCCATCCAAACCATCCAAATCGCTCACTAAACTGTGAGCATGACAAAAAACTACACTGCGAAGATTATTGTAATCACTTTGTTTGCCCTCGGATTTTTGACAGCTCACTATTTTATATATATTTAACAATCATTTGATGGCCAATATTTGGGTGGCTAGGATTTCTCAATTAGTGGGAATACTAGTGATATGCTCCATCTACAATGTGCCCCACAATTTGAATGGTATGTATAGCATTATAGGAGGGGGCGCTGCTTCTTTTTTTTTTTTTTCCCTATGGGTTAGTTCACACACCCCATTGTCGGTATACCCGCCGGCCCTGTTAGTCACATCAAAATGTTAGCCATCGACACTATGGGAATGGATACCATGACCTCGTATTGAAACAAGGCTATCTTCGCTTAGTCTGCCACTTGAGCTATGAACCTGGGTATAAATTGGGGGCGCTTATCCACTGGGGCTGTTTTTCAATAAATAAATAAAAGAAAAGAAAAAAGAAAAAATGAATGACATGTCATGGACTAGGGCCAAGGTGTGTACCACATGATGGATGGCCCACAGCAAAGTTGATCCCTACAATGGACAACCCACATCAAAGGTTGGCCCCATAATCCATGGTGGAGATCAAAGGTGAGCCCCACATGACCGACAACTTATATCAAAGCTAGGCAACGCATGGTGGACAGTCAACATCAAGGTGGCCCCATGTGGGCCATGCATGATGGAAGATCACATCTAATGTGAGCCCCACGTGATAGATAGATCGCGTCTAAGGTGTGGCCTAAGAAGATGGATGGCGGCTCACATCAATGCTTGGCTCTACAGGATGGATGACCCACATCTATGATGGCCATACATGATGGACGCGATACATCAAAGGTCGACTCCACATAGAAGTGTCCCACAAGATGGACGGACCACATCAAAGGTGGGTTCCCTACGACGGATGCCCAACACCAAGGTGGGCCTAATATGATGTATGGCCCACATCAATGGTACGCCCCCACCTGATAGACAGTGGGCATTAAAGGTAGGCCATATACTATGGATAGCTCACATCAAAGGTGGGCACCATATGATGACTTCACAGTGGGCCCCACATGATGGATGGTGGACATCATGGATGGTACATGTCAAAGTTGTGCCTTGCATGATGGATGGTCCACTTCAAAGTCAGCTCCATGTGGGCCCTCCATGATGGACCATCCCAATCAAATGTCGGCCCAACTTGATGGATAATCTACATCGAAGGTTGCCCCAGATATTGGACGATCAACATTGAAGGTGGGCACACACAATAGTGTCCATATCCACGATGGACCCAACATGATAGATGGACCTCATCTATGCTAGGCCCCACCAGATGGATGGTCCACATTGAAGGTGGGGCCCACATGATGGACGGGCCATATCCTGGCCACACATGATGGATTGTAGACAATGAAGATTGATGCTCCATGCATGTCAGAGTGGCCCCCAATCTAATGGATGATGCACTTCCAAAGTGGGCTATGTGTAATGATGGACCACATTGAAGGTGGGCCTCACATGGTGGACAGTCTATGTTAAAGGTGGGCCGTACACAATGGACGGTCCACATTGAAGGTGGGCCTCACGAGATGGATGACCCACATCGAAGGAAGGTAGGCTCACATGATGATGGATGGTCCACATCAAATACAGCCCCACATGATGAACGACGCACATTGAAGATTATCCCCACCTTTGGCTGCCATCCCTCTTGATTGGATGATTTTAGGCATCCAAATATCAATAGCTACAAATATGAATGGTTCACATCGATTATAATAAAAGTCCAATGATCAATTTGAATTATCGATAAAGTGGGGTGCACTGAAAGATCAAGAGAATACACACACGCACACGCACACGCTCGACCTCATTGTCCATACCATCATAAATTATTTAAGGCTCTCAATGGGTCGGATTTGGATCGGATCCAGTTGGATCCGGCTCCAAGTCCAAATATCTGTAGATGGATTCGGATCCAACTCGGATCTAAAAGGTGATATCCATATCCGATCCATTCATCAATAGTTAGATCCATTTTCGATACAAAATTCATATAACCATCGGATTTTGGTCAGGTCTAGGTCCGAATCCTCCCCATTACAAATCTAAAAAAATATACAATATAATATATTTAATTTAGTAGAAAATGATGCAAATCCCACTATTTACTTTGATATGATTAACCTGAGAGTGGCATGTCTCAATTTTGAGACATGGCCTAAAATAATTTGGAAAATGGATGGCCAGCATGAATATAACATATACAATAAGGTGACAATGAGTTGGATCTGGATCGGATTTGGATCGAATTCGGAAGTGTTTTTATGAATCCAAATCTAGTCCATTTAAGTAATCGAACCTATTTTAAGATCCAAACCTGGTCCATTTAAATAATCAGACCTCTTTTAAGGTCCAAATCCGCATTATATGGATTTAGAGCAAATCGGATCTCATATATGACCCGCTCCATTAAGAGCCCAAAAATTATTGTTTCATGTGCGGCCCACCATGATGTTTGTGAGAAGTCCACTCTATATGTCTATTTTTTTTTTTTTTTTTTCTAGAAAAAGTTAGGAAATGAGCCTAAAAATGAGGCAGATCCAAAACTCAAGTGTGCGACATGATAAGAAATAGTGAGGATTTAGCGTCTACTGTTGAAACATTCATGGGCCACAAAATTTTTGGATCAAGCTAGCTAATAGTTGTGTGTTTTCAATTCATCCAAATAGGAATGATCTTATGAATCATTTGGATGACATATCAATCTCACTCTAGACTCTAGGAGGTTTCAATGACATATATTTTCCTACCCATTTTTCTTTTATTGAGCATGAATAGCGAAGGGTGTGAGGAGGTAGATCATTATCTACCTCAAGTATGCAAAAAACTTAAATCTACAAGGTTATTCTTGAATCCATAAGAATAAAAAGGAAATTCAAAAAACTTATTAATCAATAATCTAACTTCCTAATTACATTACTTATAAAGAAAAGCAAAACCGTAATTAAAAGTGCTAATTAGACTAAACTAATACTTACCTAAAATAGTAAAATTTACTAAAAATGAAAAGTCCTAATTTAATTAAACTACCTGATTCTGCAATGATTAGAAGCAAATCCTAAAAAGACTGTATATGCTAAAACTCTAAAATGAAAGAGATATGTCTAAATTAAAACTTATTAAAAATATTAATTAAGTTTTTCCTAAAACTACCATTTTTAATTGGAATGAAGCATTTTTCAGACGAAATGAAGCAATGTGACATACTTAGGCCGTCGTCCCGTAACGATACTTAGATCAAAGGTTAGGGCCAATATACAATTCGCACTTTGAACAACAATTTCTCTCCATCCACAATGGATTTCTATGATGCAGATGTACTTGAGGCCCAATTAGACCATGCCCTGCATAAGATTGGGCCCAATTCTGACGAACTATGTTGGCTTCCGTTCAGGCTTCTTTCGGTCCATCTATGCCAAGAATCGGTTTGCAGCCCACTCTACATCTGTGTGGCTCACTTGAGTTTTGGATCTACCTCATTTTTTAGTACATGTCCGAACATGATCTAGCAAAACAGATGGATCAGGCGCTTTTCTTACAAACATCACCGTGGCCCCACCTAGCTTCTAAGCACAAGAACATCCTGGAATGAGTAAGGCAATCGACATCCATGGTAGATTGTCCATGCAGGCAATAAAGCATTTTCAATATGATCAGCCTGTACAGTCCCTTTTCTGTCCATTGATCGAAGGTTAGATGCATCAACAATATAGTCAATCAAACATCCAGTTTCATGGCCATGATCATCAGTTAAAATGTTATCAGTGGCTAGTTGCGATAAATGAAATAAGCTCTCATGAATGAAAAAACCTATAGAAAATGAAACACGGATCCTTCCAATAATCAATTTAACATTGTTTCCATCTCTATAAACGAAGACTTGTTGCTACTGTATGCATATTACTTCAAAGATTAAACTCATATTCTTTGAAGATTCAATCCATGAAAATTATCCTTGCCCTTTTACATAGCTACGAAAGCACTATAAATTGATGCCCATGATCCGTTGGGGGTTTTGCCAATACCTAACTAAATAATAGGCTATTTGCAACCCACATAAAAACAATAAGTTTGCAAATAAACACATTGCTATTTTGTCGCTAACACTTAAAAAAAAAAAAAAAAAGCGCGCACGCCACTAGTTTGGCAGATGTGTATTAATTTCGTGACATGTTTTTTAAAGTGATGAAATTATTGTCAATCTAGCCCATCCATCCCTGATATGATCCAAACCACTTATCGTAATTCGAGGCCATCTTAGTCTAGAATCAGATGAGCGATGAGACCTCTCTACTCATCCTACAGTATTTAGGATAATTAGATGATTATGTCATAAAGTCTTGACTTATCGGTAAAAAATAAAGAAAGATAGTATATCTATCCATCCATGAATGGAATCATAGTGTTCTAGTGTTCAAACATCATGTGCCTAAGATCCAAGCAGTCCATCATGCGGGTCCCATCATGAAGATCTTATAGTCCAAACATCAGGCTGGTACGCTCTTTAGGTGGGTACCGGGTGTGGGGTAGCACACAGCACGGATGTCATTGGTCCGTGTGGGAAAAGCTTTGTGGGCCCACCATGGTGTATGTGTTTTATCCGCACCATCCATCTCCATTTTTTCAGCTTATTTTGCTGCGTGAGCTCTAAAATGAGGTAGATCCAAATCTCAGGTGGACTATACCACAGGAAACACTTGTAATTGATCACCCACAATTAAAAAATTCCTCCGGCCCACTGTAATGTTTATTTATCATCCAACCCATTGATTAGACCACATAGGCCTGGATGAGGGGAAAGCACTACTATCAGATTGATCCAAAACATATGTAACCCATGAAGTTTTTTATAGTCGGCGTTCATCACCACAATTTCCTGTGGTGCGGTCCATCATTTGGATTTGCCTCCTTTTCAGATTAGCTGGGCCGCACAGAGAAAAAGTGTGGATTTTCATGTGTGCGGGTGTGTGCCTGTGGTGTGGTCCATCATTTAGATTTGCCTCATTTTCAGCTTAGATGGGTCACACAGAGAAAAAAGTGTCGATTCATGTGTGGGAGTGTGCGTATAAAAAAAAAAAAAAAAAAAAAAAAGCGTGGATTCATGATATACGTGGACCACACAAAAAAACAGAGGGAGAGTGGACACCTGCCTTTAATTTTTATGGGCCCACCATGATTTTTAATGTGAAATTCACTTCAACCATTATCTGCCTCATTAAACATTGTGCATGGGTACAAAACATTAGGCCATGTTCTATTTGTGTGGGCCACACCAGGTGAAACAATTTAGAGGGTGTCCATCTCTCCTGGCACTGTTTCCACTCATATGACCCACCTGAATTATGGATGTAGTTGGCATTGTACACGAGCCAAAAAAGCTCGGTTAATTCACTTGGAACAGCTTGACTCGACTCTAATCTGGGTTTGGCCCAAGTCGAGTTGAATTTTGGAACTTGAAATCAATTCAAGTTGAGCACCGAGCATGGACTTGCTCGGCTCGGCTCGAGTCAATGTGGGACTCAAAATCGACTTGGTTTGATTCGACTCGCTGGACTCGGTATAGGGTAAGTGATATAAATACCCTTTTTAAAAAAAATCATAACCATGATTTTCAATGTGAAATCCACTTCAGCCATTATCTGCCTTATTAAACATTAATTGTGCGTGGATACAAAACATTAGGCCCATCTGCTATTTGTGTGGGCCATACCAGGCGAAACAATTTAGATGGTGTCCATCTCCCCCGGCACTGTTTCCACTCATAATGCCCACCTTAATTACGGATGTTGTTAGCGTTGTACACGAGCCAAAAAAGCTTGGTTAACTTGCTCGGCTCAACTTGGAATAGCTCAAATCGACTCGACTCTTATCTGGGCTTGGGCCAACTCAAGTTGAATTTTGGAACTCGAAATCAATTCGAGTCGAGCACCGAGCTTGGCCCTGCTCAACTCGGCTCGACTTGGTATGGGACTTGAAATCAACTCAATTTGATTTAACTCGGCCTGACTTGGTATAAGGTAAGTGATATAATAATACCCTTTTAAAAAAAAATCCTAACGCCCTTTTAAAATTCATTCCCCCCCCCCCCCCCCCCTTCTCTCTCTCTCCCTGCCCGACCCAGCCCCAATCACAAACCCTCCCCCCATGTCCTGCCCTAGCCCATGCTTGTCCGCACGACCGGTGTCCGTCACCAGCTCACTACCCCTGCTCGTTCGTCCGTCTTTGCCTTGCGCCCCTACTAGACTTCCCTTGCATCCTTGATCGTCTGTCTAGTCAGTACTCTTCTCTCTCCCTCTCTCTCTCTCTCTCTCTCATTAGCCATTGCATCTCGTCTGGCCATGGCAGTCTAGCCCATTGTTGTCATGGCCAAATTAATTGCATATTTGTATAAATTATAATATATTATATATGTTTAATATATATGATTATAGTTTATATAATTATATTTTATATTTTGAAATAAATATATATGTATTTTATGTCTAGCCTTAAGTCCAATCAGCTCGAAAGAAAAAACTTGAATTCAAATCGAAAAGTCAACCTCGAACTCAACTCAAAACCAAAATACTCGAACCCTTGGCTTGAACTCAACTTGAAACCAAAATACATGAACTCGCTTGGTTTACTAACCGAGTAGGACATTTAAGCTCGATGCCGAATCGAGTTGAGTACCGAGCAAGGGTTGGGGGGTTTGAGTCGAGTACCGAGTAAGGCCAAACTCGACTTGGCTCATGTACAACGCTAGATGTAGCTAACTTTTTTAGCCCTACTACTAAATGGTTCACAAACCTTATGGTCAGAGTGGATTTCACATACACATCATGGTAAGGACCACCCCTAGCCTCCTCGTCTTGGCTTTGCCCTCATGGCTAGTCTCAAAGAAGCCAATTGTGTAGTGAGGAGCTCACAATGCTAGCAAGGTGTGGCTTCTCTGTGGGGCCCACTATGATGCATGTGTTTTATTCACACCATCAATCCATTTTTCCAAATTATGTTATGGCATGAGACCAAAATTGAAACATATCCAAAGCTCAAGTGAACCACACCATAATAAAGAATGGTGACAATGAGTTACATGTTGGGTGCGTTTCACACAAACCTTCGGATCTCACCCCCCAATACACTAGAATTATGGACTATGATAATGCAATAATCAAGAATAAACATCAACCACACGACACAAGGAGTTTTTACGTGAAAAACCCTCTAAAGAGGTAAAAACCACGGTACCTAGTCTAGATCAACAATCCACTATCTCAGGGAACTGTTATAACCGATCTCAAGCACACACCGCTTGGATCAAACCTTCCTCACTCACGTAGGAGTGGATAAACAATAAGCGAATAACAAAAGTAGAGCGATCTCACCGATCCCGAGGACGTAGAAGCGCTGAGAAGACGGTTGTGTAGAAGAACTCATCTTCAAGCAACTTCTCCCTTCTACAAGCTTCATTTTTCTCTCTTTTCTCTTTCTCTTCCTCTTTCTCTCTCTCTCTCTCTCTCTCTCTCTCTCTCTCTCACCTTGGACGTGCAAAACACTCTAATGGGATGACCTAATCCCGTTTTAGAACCCTTTAAGTAAGAAACCGGAGGAGTTACAATCTAATAAGGAAACTACGTATAAGCAGTCTGCGCCGAGTCGGGCGCCCGGCCAGGCCAAAAAATGTCCAGCAGCAAATCATGAGAGAAAATCCAATTTTGGGCACCTGGTCACCAAACCGTCGGGCGCTCGGCTGTTGTAAGAATAGTCCAGCAATAAGGCATCCATCTAGGGGAATTTCGATCGCCCGGCCAGGTTTGGTCTGAGCGTTCGACGATCCCAGATTGCACTCTCTCTCCTCTATGCTGAGGATGAAAACTCCATCAAATCTCCCCCTTTCCGACTCAATAGAAATTCACCTTCTTCAAGCTAGTCAGGTTTCTGCAAACCTCAAACTTGCCCTTGAGCAAAGCCCTGGTCATCATGTTTGACCCGTTATCATCCGTATGGACCTTCTCAAGCTGTAACACCTTTTGTTCCAAAGTATCCCTGATCCGGTGATACTGAATCTCTATGTGCCTCGACTTGGAATGCTGACTTGGATTCTTGCTCAAGTGTATAGCACTTTGGCTATCACAATAGACCACGTGCTCATCCTACTTCAGGCTAAGTTCCTGTAGGAACTTCCTCATTCAAAGCATCTCTTTGCATGCTTCTGTGATTGCAATGTACTCGGCCTCTGTCGTCGACAATGCTACCACCTTCTGTAGCTTGCTCTGCCAAGAGATCGCTACTCCTGCAAACGTGAACATGAACCCCAATGTAGATTTCCTAGAGTCTATGCCACCTGCCATATATGCATCTGTGTAGCCTTCTAACACAGGTTTTCCGTCACCATAGCATAGGCTCAACCTGGATGAGCCTCTCAGATACCATAGTATCCACTTCACCGCAATGTTCCTTATCAGGATTGACAAGATACCTGCTGACAGCCCCAACTGCATATACTATGTCTGGGGCGTACACACCATGGCATACATCAAACTTCCTACTGCTAATGCGTAGGGTATCTTCCGCATCTCTTCCACTTCTGTCTTCGTCTTGGGACACTGCTTGTCGCTCAATTTGAAGTGACCATCCAGTGGAGTACTGACCAGCTTCGCTGCATTCATGTTGAACCGCTCTAGGACTTTCTCAATATACCGCTCTTGTGACAACCAAAGCTTCCTGCTACTTCTGTCACGGGTTATCTCCATTCCTAGGATCTATTTTGCCGAGCCCAAGTATTTCATTGCAAACGACTTGCCCAACTCTTGTTTCAGCCTGTCAATCTTCTTGATGTCTTTTCCCATGATGAGCATGTCATCAACGTACAATAGCAGAACTAAAAAATCACTATCTGAGAACTTGCGTGTGAACACACAGTGGTCCGACTCCGTTCTGTCATATCCATGCTTCAACATGAACGAGTCGAACTTCTTGTACCATTGCCTAGGAGCTTGTTTCAGCCCATATAAGCTCTTCCTATGCCTACACACCATATGCTCTTTGCCCTTGACTTCGAACCCCTCTGGTTGGCGCATGTAGATCTCTTCTTCCAGGTCACCATGGAGAAAAGCAGTTTTGACATCTAACTGCTTTATCTCCAGATCCATGCTAGCCGCTAACCCGAGCAACACCCGAATAGATGTCATCTTCACCACTGGTGAGAATATCTCCTCGAAGTCTATTCCTTTCTTTTAACCAAACCCTTTCACCACAAGTCTGGCCTTGAACCTCATTTGTGAATTCTTCTGCTCATTCTTCTTTCTGAACACCCACTTGTTGTTCAGAGCTTTCTTGCCCTTAGGCAATTTCACCATATCATAGGTGTGATTCATATGCAAGGATTCAATCTCCTCTTGCATAGCTTTTAACCACTCCCCCTTATGCTTGTCGGCTAGAGCCACAGAATAGTCTTCTAGCTCTCCCCCATCAGTGAGCATAATGTACTCATGCGGCGAGTACTTCTTAGATGGATGTCCGTCCCTTGATGTCCTCCTCACCTGTGGCTCAACAGGTGGATTAAGTTGGGGCTGCTCCCCATGTCCATCTTCTGTAGGGACTCCCTCATCCTCTGCACCTTGCTGTACTCCCCCGTCATCAGGCACCACGGGAGGAGTAATCGGATCCATGTCCTCCAGTTCACCTGAACTGGGTTGGGTCTTCTCTGGCTTTTCAATGTCTTCTATACAGTGATCTTTAATGAAGACAACATTCTGCTCCTGACGAGCTTCTTCTCGGTTGGATCCCACAACCTGTAACTGAACTTCTTATCACCGTACCCTAAGAACACACACTGCCTGATCTTCATATCGAGCTTGGACCTCTCGTCCTTTGGTACGTGAACAGATGCTATGCATCCAAACACCCTGAGATGATTGTAAGATGGATCACGTCCAGTCCACACCTTCTCAGGTATTTCTCCATTCAACGGGGTTGATGGAGACCTGTTTATCAAATACACAGCTGTGTGTATTGCTTCTCCCCAGAACATCTTGGGCAATTTTGAATGGGATAACATGCATCTGATTCTCTCAACAATAGTACGATTCATTCGCTCAGCCACACCGTTGTGCTGAGGGGTTTTGAGAATTGTCTGTTCATGCCGTATACCCAGTGACTTGCAATACTCGTGGAAGTCACCTATGTATTCACCACCATTGTCAGTGCGGATGCACTTCAATGATCTGCCTGTTTCTCTCTCGACCATAGTATGAAACAGTTTAAACACTCCAAAGACCTCGTCCTTAGATTTCAAAGCATATACCCAAACCCTCCTAGATGCATCATCTATAAAAGTGACAAAATATAATGCCCCACCCATGGTTTTTGTCCTCATAGGACCACAAACATTAGAGTAAACCAAATCTAATGCATGTACTTTATTAGTATGAGAAACAGTTTTAACAAAAGAAACTCTATGTTGTTTCCCAGATAAACAGTCAATATAGGTTTTAAGAGGTATACCTGTCAAGTCTGGAAGGAGCCGCTTCTTTACTACTAGCTGAAGACCTTTTTCACTCATGTGGCCTGGACGCCTGTGCCACACGACAGTAGCTGAGTCTTCCACTGCGTTCAATCCACCCTTGCATACACTGACACTTGCCTTGTAAAGGGTGCAACACTTCTTTCCTCTAGCAGCAATCAACGAATCCTTGATGAGCTTCCAGCGCCCACCAACAAACCGGCTTTCATAGCCATCATCATCCAGCCTTCTCGTCAACATCAAGTTGAGGTGAAGGTCTGGAATATGTCTCACATCCCTGAGAAACAATGTGCAGCCCACATCGGTCTTCAAACAAATATCACCAACCCCTACGATCTTTAAAACACCAGAATTTCCCATCTTCACTATCCCATAGTCACCTGACTTGTAACTTATGAAGAAATTTTTGCGTGGAGTCGCATGAAACGAGGCTCCCGAGTCTATCACCCAGTCGGTGTCCTGACTCGAAGCTGTGACATAAATATCGTGATCTGCCGAAAGAATAACAACAACGTCACCATTTGAGGCGACCGTAGTAGAGTCCGAATCATCTTCCTTCTCCTTTCCTTAACCCTTCTTGTCACTCTTCTTCTCGTGACATTCATGCTTATAGTGGCTCTTCTTGCCACAGTTCTAGCATTCAACATCTTTCCTGGCAACTGTCTTGCCTCTTGATTTATCTCGGGCCTTTCCGCCCTTTCTGTTCTTTCCTTTCCCCCGATCTTGTGTCACAAGGGCCTCTTGTTGAGCAGGCCCTAGAGACTTCCTCATTGTCTCCTCATTGAAGAGACAATTGGTTACCTGTTCCATGGATACCTTTCTGTTTGGCGCGGAGTTACTTAGAGACACCACCAATGTCTCCCAACTGTCAGGCAATGAGCTAAGCAGTAGCAAAGCCTGAAGTTCATCATCCAGGACCATCTTCATGGCAGAGAGCTGGTTCACAATGTTGTTGACCTTATTCATGTGTTCAGCCATAGAACCACCATCTTTAAACTTGAGATTCACAAGTCGTCTTATCAGGAATATCTTGTTGCCGGCTATCTTCCTCTCATACAGCCCTTGCAATTTCAGTCATACACTAGCGGCTGAGGTCTCTGTAGACACATGGTGGAAAACTGAATCATCCAACCATTGTCTAATGAACCCCACCGCCTTCCGGTCCAATTTCTTCCAATCATCATCTGACATATCCTTTGTCTTCGCCGATACGCCTAGAATTGGAGCATACAAGTCCTTGCAATAAAGCAAGTCCTCCATCGTAGCCTTCCATATGATCCAGTTAGAACCATTGAGGCTAATCATCCTTGATGAGCCACCTTCCATAATTCAGAACCGATCACACTCCGTTCAAACAACCTGAACTCTTTGATACCACTTTGTTAGGTGCGTTTCACACAAACCTTCGGATCTCGCCCCCTAATACACTAGAATTATGGACTATGATAATGCAATAATCAAGAATAAACATTAACCACACGACACAAGGAATTTTTACGTGGAAAACCCTCTAAAGAGGTAAAAACCACGGGACCTAGTCCAGATCAACAATCCACTATCTCAGGGAATTGTTATAACCGATCTCAAGCACACACCGCTTGGATCAAACCTTCCTCACTCACGTAGGAGTGGATAAACAATAAGAGAATAGCAAAAGTAGAGCGATCTCACTGATCCCGAGGACGTAGAAGCGCTGAGACGACGGTTGCGCAAAAGAACTCCTCTTCAAGCAACTTCTCCTTTTTACAAGCTTCCTCTTTCTCTCTTTTCTCTTTCTCTCTTCCTCTTTTTCTCTCCCTCTCACCTTGGACGTGCAAAACACTCTAATGGGATGACCTAATCCCGTTTTAGAACCCCTTAAGTAAGAAACCGGAGGAGTTACAACCCAATAAGGAAACTGCGTATAAGCAGTCCGCGCCAGGTCGAGTGTCCGGTCACCAGATCATCCGGGCGCCCGGCCAGGCCAAAAAATGTCCAGCAGTAAATCATGAGAGAAAATCTAATTTCGAGCGCCCGGTCCAACATGGTCTGGCGCTCGGCCAGGGCATCGGGCGCCCGGTCACCAGACCGTCGGGCACCTGACTGTTACAAGAACAGTCCAGCAATAAGGCATCCATCCGGGGGAATTTTGGTCGCCCGGCCAGGTTTGGTCCGGGCGTCCGACCATCCTAGATTGCACTCTCTCTCCTCCATGCTGAGGAGGAAAACTCCATCATTACATGTCATCGCAACTGTCATATAGTCACACAGACACCCAGATCCATAGCTCAAGTGGTAGACTGAGTGAAGATAGCCTCCTTTCAAAGCTGAGGTCATGATATCGATGCCCAAAGTGGGTGGGGCTAGCATTGAAGTGTGACTAACATGGGGGTGGGTGTACTAACAATGTGGTGTGTGTACTAAAAAGAAAAAGGTCACACTGGCCAGATGAACAAAAAACACAAATACCAGCTACGTCCAAAAAATTTGTGGCCCTTATAAAGTTTTCAATGGTAGGCATTTAATTCCCATTATTTCCTGTGGTGTGGTCCATTTGAGTTTCTTGCATGCCCTAAAATGAACTGGAAAAATGAATGGATGTCATGGATAAAATACATATATCATGGTGATCCAGCAGAATCTTTGCACCACAGTAAAGGGTGGTTATGCCTCTAACATATTCTTATCTAAATTTAAGTAAAGGGTCATCTAGTTGGGCCCACCATCATGATTTTTAAAATCCACTCCAACCAACATGTGAGTGACCCAATTTTAGGCCTAGGCTGAAGAAAGCAACTCCATCCGAATGGCAGGCCGAATCATGGATATACATGCAGACGTGCACAACAAATTACAGACTTCGAACGAGAAGTACAAAGAAGCGGCCGACAAGCATCGACGCGCCAAAGTGTTCGAAATAGGTGATCAGGTGATGGTCCACCTACGTAAAGAGCGATTTCCTCCCGGGACCTACAATAAGTTGAAACACAAGAAGATTGGACCAGTACCGATCATTCGCAAGATCAATGACAATGCCTACGTTGTTGATCTTCCGGATGACATGGAGATTTCAAGGACTTTCAACGTGGCAGATCTGTACGAATATCATAAACCAAAGCTAGACGAGAAGTCGAGGTCAAGTTCTTTCGATGTAGAGGAGACTGATGTAGAACAGGTCGCTGATTATTTCATGGCCCAGGTGGATCAAAAGAAGACCGGTCGGAGTAGAAAGTGATCCGGATCGGCAGGACCGTAAATCGGCCGTATCTCGCAATCCAAAATGAGTTTCGGGACATATAATATATCAATTTGGGGTAGCTCGAGCTACTTTAGCCAACCAACCCCGCTATGCCGGGTTGCCGAGGCCGGAATCGCGAGATTCGACTATATCGACGGTCATTCGGCTAGTTTATTTTCAGTTTTACTATTTATAGTAAGTTTTAATTCGATCGTAACTTGGGATCTATAGGGCTTTAGAGTTAGTGCCCAACATGAAAAGGGCTTAGAATATTTAGTAGAACAACATGGTTGAGACCGTTTGATAACTTTCTATTTTTGGCCGAAAACCAAGAGTTCTAGTAGGATTAAATGACTTCTATAAATAGTAAGTTTACTATTTATAGTAAGTTGCGTTTTCTAGGAGTTTAAGTTGGAGTTGGAGCCTTATACTTTACCTAGGGTTTAGTTTCCTATTTATATGCATTGTAATTTTGTTTTTATTCATTCAATCTTTAATAAAGCAATTATTTGGAATTAAATTCCTCTTTTATCTGTTATTTCTTCTCGTGGATTCGAGAAACAATCGGTAAGGAAGACAGTGATCGACCTACCACGTCCTCCCTGCGTCAGTTGCATTAAATGCTAGAGTCATCTCTAGTATAGTCCATTGGAGCATTAGACCTGCCTCATTTTTGAGCCCATACCTTAACATGATCTTAGAAAAGGGATGAACGGTGGTGTAGATAAACAAATACATCAAGGTGCGCCCTTCCACATATCCGCATGGACACTTTGTGTCCATACTCAGTAAGGACCCAATCTTTGTCCATAGACAAGGGGGAAAGGTACCACGAGGTCAACCTGATGGGAAGCTCCATGAGATCGAGCTCTGTTGACCACACTGTGATGTTTGTCGGACATATACACCTTATCGTTGGGTCCCCTCTAGGTCGTGTTGCAAATACCTTATTATACATTGAGATTGGAATGTGCCAAAACCTGTGCTTAAAATATTTCTACATATAATATGGGATAAAGACAATATGATTACCGGTCGCTTGTTTGCATCTCATGAATTACTTAGAACTTCTAGTATATGATGTGTCTGGGACCCACAGTGCATTTGGTGATCCCATCGAGGTTATGGATTGGAAATATCATATTATTGGGGTTGGAATATGTAAAAACCTTATTCTTAAAATATATTTTTATATTATATAGAATAGAGGAATTGTGAATATCGATCGCTGGGTTTGCATCTGATCAACACAGACTACCTTGAACTTCCAATGAATTTTATACGCAGTTTTAATATATATATATATATATATATATATATATATATATATATATATATATATATATATATATATATATAATGGTACTATGAGGTTGACCTCATGGGAAGTTCCAATGAGGTCAAGCTGTGTGGGCCCCTCCGTGATGTGGATCAGAAATCATCACCATTCATTTGATAGGTCCCCTTTGGGATATGGGATATCCAAAAAATCAGCCATATATGGAACTCGGGTGGGCCATATCATCAAAAACCATGTGAAGGCATGCCTAAATTATCTAAAAGCACTTGGTGTTTTGGATGTGGCTGAAGCTTGGTCCGACCCGTCATCCAAGTGACACACACACAATGGATGGGTTGGATTTGTGAACCACATCTAAGTGAGCCTAATAAGCAATCATGAAGGTTTTAATGGGCAGGTAACCCCTCTCAACTGTTGCCTGTGGTGTGGCCCACCTAAATCATGGATTGACCTGATATTCAAGCCCGTGTCTCATCATGGAATTGTGCATCTAACTGATGGAGTAGATGTTCAACACACATCACGGTGGGGCCCACACAGCTAAGTTCCCATGAGGTCGACCTCATAGTACCATTTCCGATATATATGTGTGTGTGTGAGAGAGAGGGAGGTCGTGATTGCATCCTGCCCTGCTTGGACGGACATTGTCCAGGCAGGGGCTCTGTGGGGCCCACTGTGGTGTATGGTTTTTAACCATGCCGTCCATCTATTTTTCCATGTCGTTTTAAGCTTTGAACCCAAAAATGAGGCCTAGATCAAAGGCTCAAGTGGACCACACCACTGGAAGCAATGGCATCATGGCACCCACCATTGAAACTTTCCCCAGGTCAACAATGATGTTTACTTGCTACCCAACCTGTTCGTAAGGTCACATAGATATGGCAGAAGGGAAAATACAACTATCAGCTTAATCAAAACTTCTGCGGCCGCCAACAAATATAGGGTTCTCAACAAAGGCCAAAGAGCCTTAGCCAATTGCAGGATGAAATCTTACCTACGGTTGAGGCAAGAGTCACTGCCGCCAGCCAGCTACCCAGTATCCTATGTTTAGAGCCTAATTCACGTGCAAGCTATCTTTGATTTGCCACGTATGTGGGTGTTTTGGTTGGTCCCACCGCATGGGTCCATGTCTAACATTTATTTTTAAACAGAATTCTCTCCCTTCACGGCTTTTCTGTTCATGGTCAGCGGTGCAGGCTTGGATGTGGGCCTTTTTAATTTCTTTTCTTGCGTCGTCTTCTTGATTCTTTATATTTTTTAGTTTTTGCCCTTAATCGGTAATAAGACAATTTCTTTTCTTGCCTGTCAAAAACAGGAAGAGAACCAATTGGAGAAATGGTGTTCCACAATACCATCCAAGCTCTAAAGAAAACCACCGAAGCTGTATTACATGTAGAGGTGGCAATGGGTCAGGTCGAGTCGGGTTCAGGTCGGGTCAAGTTCGGGTCAGGTTGTTTCCACCTCAACCTAGCCGGACCCAAATTGAATTCGGGTTGGATTTTCCTAACCCTTACCCAACCCAAATTAAATTAGGTCGGGTCTGGTTGACCCATATTTTAATGATCAACTAACTAATTTGTAGATCAAACTAAATGCATATGACACTAGCATTCAATTGAAAACCAAACCATCTATGTTTAATAGGTACATGAGTGCATAGGAAATGGTACTATGATGTCAACCTCATGGGAACTTTCATGAGATTGAGCTGTGTGGGCCCCACTATGATGTGTGTCAAACATCTACCCCATTAGTCAGATGCACCATTTCATGGTGGGCCATGGGCTTAAAAATCATGTCAATCCATGACTTAGATGGGCCACACCACAGACAAAAGTTGAGAGGGGTAATCCGCCCATTAAAACCTTCATGATCGATTTTTTGGCCCACTGAGATTTGGTTCACAAATCCAGCCCATCCATTGTATGTGTCCCACTTGGATGAGGGGTCAGACCAAGTTTAAGCCGCATCCAAAACTCAAGTGGGCCCCACCTAGTGCTTTTAGATGTTTTAGGCATGTCTTCGCATGGTTTTAAATGGTATGGCCCACATGAGTTCTGTATACGGATGATTTTTGGGATATCCCATGACCTAAAGGGGACCCATCAAATTCATGGTATTGATGTCTGACATGTGGGGCCCACACAGCTCTTCCCATGAGGTAGACCTAATAGTACCACCTCTCTCTATATAAACCGAGGTTTTTTATACAGCATTTCTATTATGTAAATACTGAAAGAGAAAAATAAATGAATAGATTGGATCAGTCGCAGATTTAAAGCATACCTCTTTAAGCATCAACATAGTTAGAGTAATGGGATGATGCTTCAGACACATCGATCAAGTTTATTGAATTAACAGACATGCGGACCGTTCTAGCAAGGTATGTGAGAAAAAAAAACTATGTATTATTTAACTAATTAGAAAATCAGTATATAATAGTCTTAGGGACCACCGTAATGTTTATTAAATTGACAGACATGCGGACCGTTTCCAGCTAGGTGTGAGAGAGAAAAAAAAAATTATATATTATTTAACTAATAAGAAAATCAATATATAATAGTTTACTTAACCCCTATATGATTCGGGTCGGGTCGGGTCGGGTCGGGTCGGGTTGGGTCACCTTTAACCCTAACCCGACCCATAAAAATCCAGGTCGGGTCAGGTCAACCCAAAAATTGAATTCGGGTCAAAATTTCCAACCCTAAACTAGAAAAAACCAGGTCAGGTCAGATTAGGTTAGCGGGTCGGGTAGAATTTTGCCAGGTCTAAGTACATGGGCTGAACAGCCCTTACGGATGGCCAGTATACATAGAATTCTTTGTGATCTTCAACATATTCCTACTGGTGTTTCTTTTCTTCTTTGGCTCATCCCGACCACGATGGAAATGCCCATTTCTAAGGGTCGGCATATGGGCGGCCTACACTTTGTCCCAAGGCATAATACCCTACATGGTGGGACTGATGCAATGGGCTCCCTTCCGCAATGAGATGTTTGGCGTATGGGCACTGTTCTTCCTCTACGCCTTCGGAACTGTTAACTCCATGTCTGCTTACAGTCTTGAAGGCAACCAACAAGTCAAAAAGTATGCATCTCAAGTACTTGTTCAGGTAGTTTTGGTTGCCCAATTGTCGGTCATGCGCTCTTTTAAGTTGTCTACGGGGGAGATTTGGCTGCTTTGGTCTACATGTCTTGTGAAGATCTCTGAAAGATGGGAGTCTTCCAATCAGCCAGCAGATCATCCGGACTAGTGAGAAACACTAGATTGGTCGCCGACTTCATGACCGATGAGCATCAATTGAGTGGCAAAACAGATCCAACCGTCATGATAGGGTACAAATATTTGGTCAGAGCAGAAGTAAAAGCAGCTGGAGGAGCCAATCCACCATCCTACAAACTGATGTTCCAGATAACCAATGAAGTTATTACTGTTGAGAAGATTTGGGAATGCCAAGGAAGACTCCTAACCTCTGTTGGAGATCCGGATGGAAAGTTGAAGGACATCTGCCTCTCATTTGCCTGGTTCAACATGCTCAAGCGGAGATTCACTGGGTATCAACTGCCTGAATGCCACCTTCCAAAAACCTGGGATCTCATCCACCGCGGATTCCTTTCCAACAACATCACTCATGAAAGAGCTTTCAGAGTAATTGAGGTAGAGCTCAAATTCCTCTATGATGTCTTCTTCACAAAGTATGAAGCAATTTTCAGAGATGGATCGGCCATGACAAAGTTATTGTTCAAGTTATGTTCCCTTATCTTGATTCTACTTAATAGTTTGATAGCAATTATGATACTTCATTACTACCAAACACCTGAAGGGAACCTAAACCATTTCACAAAGAAAGGGACCAACGTTCGATGTCTGGATTACCAATGTAGGTTTAGGCACGATCTGCACTTCGGAATTTTTGGAATTTGTCGCTATTATAATTTCAGATTGGGTGAAGGTATTCTTGATATGCGGCTATGTTAAGAAACCAACATGGCTCCACGAGAAGGTGATCCAGTTTGTTTGCTGGCCGCAGCACTTCAAACCATGGCAGCGGAAAATTGGACAGTAATCATTTCTTGAATCTTTTAACTACAACCCTTGGAATCTACTATTCCTGATGACCATTGGTTTTGTAGATAAGGCTAGAAAAGGGCAGAAAGCCAGCAGCTCCGTAAAGTTGCCAGAAGAAGTGAAGAAAGCAGTACTTTGTTCCCTAAAAACCAACGGCCGCCGATTGTCGAATGGGCAGTCATCCTTGCAAAGAAACCTAATGGAGGATTCCCTCTTAGGCATGCAGACTAGAGACGCACACTCACAGTATTTTAGTTTGGTACATTTCCACCAGTTTCTGTGAGATCACACCATCCCCAACCGCGTACTGGAGTACAATCAGCCCACCTCCAAACAGAAGAAGAGCGCCACCGCCTTGTCGCCACCAGCTTTTCTAGATATTGTGCTTACCTAGTGGCCTTTGTCCCGGTATTATTGCCTGAACATGCTTATACTACTGAATTGATTTTCGACAATGTTGTAGAGGAAGCCAGAAAGATTCTCGAAGAATGCCTGCCCAACAGGAGATTATATGAAAACATGATGAGGATAGATGAGGGAAACTCTGCTGGAACTATAATAGGAGACGGTGTTAATCTCGGGAAGCAACTGTTAGCGATGCAAGACCAAGGGCGGAGATGGAAGGTGTTGGCAGATTATTGGGCAGAGATGATGCTGTTCATTGCACCATCAGACAATGCAACCGCACATGCAGAGAACCTTGCAAACGGTGGAGAATTCATCACTCATTTATGGGCTTTTCTTACTCATGCAGGCATTCTCGATAGAAACAACTCCCAGCCTGATTAAGAGAGACCAAATTCAGCTCCTTGGCTTCTGTCTAAAAGAACCCAAATTAAGACTATTTACTTTGTAAAGGGTCGTTTGGTTTGGACTGTGTAAGTCTCTTTGCTTAAGCTACTTGCGACTCAATAACTCATCTCGGTTTCAGTAGATAAGTGTGTTGTAGAAAAACTCATCTTGGCTTCTACCTATTAAGTTTTCATCATCATATTAGTAATTTTTATGTCTCTTCCATTCATCTAATCTATTTCTCTCCTCTTCCATTTTTCATTTAATTAATCTCTTCCATTAATTTCTTAATCTCCTCGTTCTCTCCTCTTCTAAATTTTGTTTTTAAATCTCTTCAATTAATCTTTCTTCTCTTCTCTTATAATTTCTTTTTTAAAGAGACAATGCCATATGGCCGACTATGTTTTGGGCCATTTGCAAAATAATCTGCCCAACCTTTCCACTGTATTTTTAAGAAGACGCTAACACACTGTGGAAAATCCCACAGCGCCAGCTGGCATGCCTATATAGTGGGCACACCTTGATGTTAGTGAAAAATCCACCCGGTTCATCTGTTTTGCCATCTCATGTTAGTGGGCACACCAGATGGCCCTCACAATGAGGCCTATCCAAAGCTCATGTGGACCAAACTAACAGGTACCACCAACCGTTTAACATTTGTGGGGCTACAGGACGTTAGTGATAAATCCACTTGGTCCATCTACTTTGTTATCACATTTTAGGGTATAGCCCAAAAATAAGGCTGATCCAAAGCTCTATTGGGCAAACGACGTGAAACAGCGGGAATTGAACTCCTTTTGGATCTGCTTCATTTTTCTGCCTAGAATGAGATAGAAAAATAGATTTGCAAGGTGGATTTCAGGTAAACATCAAGGTGAGCCCCACATATGCTCCGGGTTAGGATCGCACGGTAACCAACCCTATGTCTTAGGTTGCAAGCTTAGTGTACGTAAGACATAATAACTCCACAGATGGGGCCCACGTTGATGTTAATGAGAAATCGGCCCAGTTCATCTGTTTTAACATCTCATTCTAGAGCATGGTGCCAATTGTGGCCGATCCAAAGCTATAGTTAGCCAAACAACACGAAGCAGTGGAGATTGAAATCCACCATTGAAATATGTTGGGGCGCCAGTATGAACACGTTGAGCTTTGGATCTGCCCATTTTGAGCCTATGCTTTAACATGATCTGTAAAAACAGATGGACAGGATGGATTTCTTGAAAACATAAAGGTGGGCCCACTTACATTCTGTTTGGGATAGCACGGTAACCTTCTTGTCAGAGGGAGCGTGTTAGGTGCGGCCCTAGCATCACACGAGATGGTGCAGCGCTTACCGTATGTGGGGCCCACCTTCATATAAATATTATATATCCACGTCGTCCTCCATTTTTCCAAATCATTCCATGGTATACAGGGCTGCACACAAGTTGAGCTAGCTTGAAAAGCTCGCTAGGCTTGGCTTGTTTAAGCTTGGCTAGGCTTGGCTTGTAGGCCAGTTCGATCAAGGTTGATCTTGATTTTGAAAGCTCGTTCAACAATAAGCTAAGCTTGAGCACGTGTGAGCTTGGCTCGAAGCTCGAAAAAAACTCAGCTCGCTTGAGCTCAAAACAAAACCTAACCCTACCTGACCCCACCACCCTTTTTTTTCTATTTCATTTCATTTTCACTCACACCCAGCTTGCCGCGCCCCTGCCCCTCTCCCTCTTTTTCCCTCCCTGCTAATCTTTCAAGTTTCAAATCTCTCTCTCTCTCTCTCTCTCTCTTCCCCCCCCCCCGAGATGCACCTAGCAACGATCGCCCGGCAGCGAACGCCCGACCTGCACCGCACCCTGTAGCGAACGCCCAAACATCCACTCCGGGTTTCATTCTTCCCAAATAGGTAGGTTTTTGTATTTTTTTTTCTTCTTATTTTAGCTTTATTTCGTTTGAAATGGGGAATACCCTAAAATGGGACTAGTTTTGGGGGTTTTTTGGGTCGGATTGGGGTTGGGTCAGCTAGTTGGTTCAGTGGGTTGGGTTGGGTTAGGTAGGGTTGGGTTGGGTCAGTGGGTTGAGTTGAGTCAGGTCGGTGGGTCAGGTAGGGTTGGGTCGCGTCAGGTTAGTGGGTTGGTGTGGGTTGGGTTGGGTTGGGTTGGGTTGGGTTGGGTCAATGGGTAGAGTTGAGTCAGCTCAGTGGGTTGGGTTGAGTTAGGTCAGTGGGTCGGGTAGGGTTAGGATGTGTCAGTGGGTTGGGTCGAGTTAGGTAAATGGGTCGGGTAGGGTTGGGTTAGGTCTGTGGGTTGAGTTGAGTCAAGTCAGTTGGTCGGGTAGGGTTGGGTCAGTTTAAACTTTAAATAGTTATGATTTGTTTAAATTTATAATTGTTTATAATTATGAATTGTTTATAATTGATTAAATTTGAATTGTTTATAATTATGATTTGTTTAAAAGTTTGATATCATTATCTAGAGAAAAATAAAATTAAAAAAAAACCTTAACTTGGCTCGATAGAGCTCGATCGGCTTAGCTCATACAAAGCTCACTCGGCTTGACCAGTAAGCCAAGCTCGAGCGGCTGTTTTGAGCTCGATGCTCAAGCTAAGCCAAGCTCAAGCTCAATGGCCCACTGATCAAGCTAAGCTCAGCATGAGCTCGGCACATGTGCAGGTCTAATGGTATATGATTCCAATAAAGAAGAAGAGCGGAATCTCGAGTGAACCTTACTATAGGAAATAGTTGTGATTGACCATTAATGGGCCATAAAAGTTTTGGATCAAACTAATATTTGGTTTTCCCTGCATCGATTTAGGTTTGCCTGACCCATCAGATAGAAAATAAACACTACGGAAACATTATGATCCATAGGAAGTTTTTAATGGTATAACTTTAAATCACCTTTGTTTCCTTTAGTATGGTCCACCTAAGATTTGGATCTTCTTCAATTTTGGGCTCCTTCCTTAAAATGGTCTGGGAAAACTGAGCGACAACGTGGATATAGAATACATACATCAATGTGGACCCTGTTGGGTGCGTTTCACAAAACCTTAGGATCTCGCCTCCCAAACCATTAAAATTATGGGATATGATAATGCAATAATCAAAAGAAAATCACCAACGACACGACACAATATTTTTACGTGGAAAACCCTCAAAGAGGTAAAACCACGGGACCTCGTCCAGACAAACAATCCACTATCTTCGAATCATTTACAACCTCGCTCACAAGCACAACCCGCTTGGATCTAACCTTCTTCACCCACACAGGGATGGATAAACAATAAAAGGACTAAAAACTGAGAGATCTCACCGAGCACGAGGACGTTGAAGAGCCGAGACGTCGATTACACCGTGAATCATCTTCACAAGCAAAGTCTCATCTTCTAATAAGCTTCCCCTCTCTTTTTCTCTTCCTCTCTTCCTCTTTTTCTCTCTCTCACCTTGGACGTGTAGTACTCCGAATTAGCATCATAAATCTCAGATTAGAGGCCCTCTTATAGTGTTTTACAAGAGTTCTAACCCAATTAGAAAACTGCTTATAGCAGTCCGCGTACAACACCGGCTTCTGATCGAATGCACCAAAACTTGTCTAGAGAGTTGTTGTGAAGAAAACAAGCAATCAGACCTGTCTGCTAACTAGTCGGCCGGCCAGGACCTCCTGCCAGTCGGATGACCGGTCGGATTGAACAAAATCTGTCCAGAGTGTTTGGTCTTTCCAGCCATATTGTCCAGCCAGTCGGTGACCACAAAAACCACTCTCTCTCCTATGTCCACTTGAGGAGGAAAACTCGAACAAATCTCCCCCTTTTCGACTCAGGAGGAGCTCATTGTCTTCAAGTTAGCCCGTCTTCTACAAGCCTCAAATTTGCCCTTAAGCAAAGCCTTGGTCATCATGTCTGATATGTTATCGTCCATGTGGACCTTCTCAACCTGTAACACCTTCTGTTCCAAAGTATCCCTGATCTAGTGATACCGAATCTCCATGTGATTCGACTTGGAATACTGACTTTGATTCTTGCTCAAGTGTATCGCACTCTAGCTATCACGATAGACCACGTGCTTCTCCTACTTCAGGCTAAATTCTTGTAGGAACCTCTTCATCCAAAGCATCTCTTTGTATGCTTCTATGACTGCAATGTACTCAGCCTCTGTCGTTAACAAAGTTACGACCTTCTGTAGCTTACTCTGCTAAGAGACCGCTCCCCTTGCAAATGTGAACACGAACCCCGATGTAGAATTCCTGGAGTCTATGTCACCTGCCATATCTACATCTGTGTAACTTTCTAACACAGGCTTTCCGTCACCATAGCATAAGCTCAACTTGGATGAGCCCCTCAAGTACCGTAGTATCCACTTTACTGCTGCCCAATGTTCTTTGCCAAGATTGGCAAGATACCGACTAACAACACCAACCACATATGCTATGTCTGGGCGCGTACACACCATAGCATATATCAAATTTCCTACCGCTGAGGTGTAGGGTATCTTCTGCATCTCATCCACCTCTGCCTTTGTCTTGGGACACTGCTTGTAGCTCAATTTAAAGTGACCATCTAGTGGAGTACTAACTGGCTTCGCTGTATTCTTATTGAACCGCTCTAGGACTTTCTTAATATACCGCTCCTGTGACAACCAAAGCTTTCTACTGCTTCTGTCATAGGTTATCTTCATTCCTAAGATCTATCTAGCCGGGCCCAAGTTTTTCATAGCAAACAACTTGCTCAACTCCTGTTTCAGCCTGTCAATCTTCTTGATGTCTTTCTCCATGATGAGCATGTCATCAACATACAATAGCAGAACTATGAAATCACCATCTGAGAACCTGCGAGTGAACACACAGTGGTCCGACTCCGTTCTATCATACCCATGTTTTAACATGAACGAGTCGAACTTCTTCTACCATTGCCTTGGAGCTTGTTTCAGCTCACACAAGCTCTTTCTAAGCCTACACACCATATATGCTCCTTGCCCTTGACTTTGAACCCCTCTAGTTGGTGCATATAGATCTCTTCTTCCAGGTCACCATGGAGGAAAGCAGTTTGAACATCTAACTGCTCTATTTCCAGATCTATGCTAGTCGCCAACCCAAGCAACATCCGTATGGACATCATCTTCACTACTTGTGAGAATATCTCATCGAAGTCTATACCTTTCCTCTGACCAAAACCTTTCACCAAAAGTTTGGCCTTGAATCTTGGCTGTGAATTCTTCTGCTCATTCTTCTTTTTGAACACCCACTTGTTGTTCAGAGCTTTCTTGCCTATAGGCAATTTCACCATATCATAGGTGTGGTTCTTATGTAAGGATTTCATCTCCTCTTACATAGCTTTCAACCACTCTCCCTTATGCTCGTCGGCTAGGTCCTTAGAATAATCTTCTAGCTCTTCCCCATTCGTAAGCATAATGTACTCATGCAACGAGTACTTCTTAGACAGGTGTCTGTCCCTAGATGTTCTCCTCACTTGTGCCTCAACAAGTGTATCATGTGAGGGCTGCTCCATTGGTCCATCTTCTGTAGGAACTCCCTCTTCCTCTACACCTTGCTATACTTCCCCATCATCATGCACCACGGGAGGAGTAATAGGATCCATGTCATCCAGCTCACCTAAAGTGGGCTGGGTTTTCTCTGGCTTTCTAATGTCTTCTATACAATGATCTTCAATGAAAACCACATCTCTGCTCTTGACGAGCTTCTTCTTGGTTAGATCCCACAACCTGAAGCCAAATTTCTCATTACTGTACCCAAAAAACACACACTGCCTGATCTTCATATCGAGCTTGGACCTCTCGTCCTTTGGTACGTGAACTGATGCCTTGCATCCAAACACCCTGAGATGACTGTACGACAGATTACGTCTAGTCCAAACCTTCTCAGGTACTTCTCCATTCAACGGGGCTGATAGAGACTTGCTTATCAAATACAATGACGTGTGCATTGCTTCTCCCCAGAACATCTTGGGCAACTTCGCATGGGATAACATGCATCTAATTCTCTCTACAATAGTGTGATTCATACGTTCAGATACACCATTGTGCTGGGGATCTTGGGTACCGTCTGTTCATGCCGTATACCTAAGGTCTTGCAATACTCATGAAAAGCTCCAATGTATTCACCACCATTGTCAATGCGGATGCACTTCAATGATCTACCTATCTCTCTCTCGACCATGGCATGAAATATTTTAAACACACCAAAGACCTCATTCTTGGATTTCAAAGCAAAAACTCAAAACCTCCTAGTTGCATTATTTATAAATGTGAAAAAATATCACAAACATCAGAATAAATCAAATCTAATGCATGCATTTTCTTAACATGAGAAGCAGTCTTTACAAATGAAATTCTATATTGTTTTCTTAATAAACAATCAATACATGTTTTAGGAGGTGTACCTATCAATTCTGGAATGAGGTGCTTCTTTGTTAGTAGTTAAAGCACTTTCTCGCTCATGTGGCGAGTCGTCTGTGCCACATGTCTGTCACTAAATTTTCTGCTGCGTTCAACTCACCCTTGCATATGCTAACGCATGTCATGTATAAGGTGAAATACATCTTCCATCTTGCTACAATCATCGAACCCTTGATGAGCTTCCAGTGCCCACCAACAAACTGACTCTCATAGCCGGCTACATCCAACCTTCCCATCGACATCAAGTTGAGGCGAATGCCTGGAATATGTCTCACATTTTTTAGAACCAATATACAGCCAACATCGGTCCTCACATAAATATCACTAACTCCCGCAATCTGGGATACTCTAGAGTTCTTTATCTTCACTGTACCATAGCTGCCTTGCTTATAACTTGTGAAGAAATCCCTTCATGGAGTTGCATGGAACGACGCTCCCGAATCACCACCCAATCAGTGTCCTGATTCGCAGCCGTGACACAAACATTGTGATTTGCTGAGAGAATGACCACAACGTCGCCATCGGAGGCGATCGTAGTAAAATCTGATTCATCACATTTTTCCTTTCCTTTTCCTTTCCGATCCTTTTTTCTTATGACATTTACTTTTATAATGGTCATTTTTGCCACAGTTCCAACATTCAACATCTCTCCTGACATTAGACTTACCTCTAGATTTATCTCGGGTTTTCCCACCCTTTCTATTCTTTCCTCTACTCCGATCTTATGTCACAAGGGCCTCTTGCTGAGTAAACCCTTGAGACTTCCTCCTTGTCTCCTTATTAAAGAGACAACTTGTTACATGTTCCATGGACATCTTTCCATCTAGCACGGAATTACTTAGAGATACCACTAATATCTCCCAACTATTAGGCAATGAGCTAAGCAATAGCAAAGCCTGTAGTTTATCGTCCAGGACCATCTTCATAGTAGAGAGTTGGTTCACAATATTGCTGACTTCATTCATATGCTCAGCTACAGAATCATTATCCTTGAACTTAAAATTCACAAGTCTTTTAATCAGGAAGATCTTATTGACGGTCGTCTTCCTCTTATACAGCCCTTGCAATTTCTGCCATAGGCTAGCGGCTAAGGTCTCCGTAGACACATAGTAGAACACCAAATCATCCAACCATTGTCTAATGAACTCCACGCCTTCCGGTTTAACTTCTTCCAATCATCATCTGGCATATCTTTTATCTTCGCTGATATACCTAAGATTGAAGGATACAAGTCCTTGCAATAAAGCAAGTCCTCCATCTTAACCTTCTATATGGTCCAGTTAGAACCATTGAGGCTAATCATCCTCAATGAGCCACCTTCCATATTTCACAACCGATCCCACTTCCATTCAAACAACCTGAACTCTCTGATACCACTTTTGTTGGGTGCGTTTAACAAAACCTTAGGTTCTCGCCCCCCAAACCACTAGAATTATGGGATATGATAATGTAATAATCAAAAGCAAGTCACCAACCACACGACACAAGAGATTTTAACATGGAAAACTCTCAAAAAGGTAAAAACCATGAGACCTTGTCTAGACAAACAATCCACTATCTTCGAATCGTTTACAACCTTGATCACAAGCACAATCCGCTTGGATCTAACCTTCTTCACTCACGCAGAGATGGATAAACAATAAAAGAACTAGAAACTGAGAGATCTCATCGAGCACGAGGACGTTGAAGAGCCGAGACGTCGATCGCATCGTGAATCACCTTCACAAGCAAAGCCTCATCTTCCAACAAGCTTCCCTTCTCTCTTTCTCTTCCTCTCTTCCTCTTTTTCTCTCTCTCTCACCTTGGACGTGTAGTACTCCGAATTAGCATCCTAAATCTTGGATTAGAAGCCCTCTTACAGTGTTTTGCAAGAGTTCCAACCCAATTAAAAAACTGCTTATAGCAGTCCGCGTACACCATCGGCCGGCTGGCCGGATGCACCAAAACTTGTCCTGAGAGTTACTATGAAGAAAACAAGCAATCCGACCTATCCGTCGGCCGATCGGACTAAACAAAAACTGTCCACAGTGTTTGGTCTTTCCAGCCATAATGTCCGGCCGGTCGGCCAGGGGGCACCGGCCGGTCGGTGACCACAAAAACTACTCTCTCTCCTCTGTCCACTTGAGGAGGAAAACTCCAACAGGCACCGCTGTAAGCGCCACACTGCCTATGGTGAGGCCCGGGCTGCACCTGATCCGCACCCTTTGTCAGACGTAATAACCACACAGCGTCAGGCATTCCTTCTACGTAGTGGGGCCCTACTTGATGTAAGTAACAAATCCACCCCGTTCATCTGTTCTTCCATCTCATTTTAGGGCAATAGCCAAAAATGAGGCAGATCCAAAGCTCAAGTTGACCACGCCACATGAAACGGAAGGCATTGAACGCCTACCGTTGTGAACTTCTTGGGGCCAAATAAGTTTTCCATTAAGTTGATATTTAAATATTTTTCCCTTAATTCATGTCCGCGTGACCTAATCAACTGTTTGGGTGGGAAAAAAAATAATTTAAGATGAGACCCTTGCATTTTTTAACGGTGACCATTCATTTGCCACTCTTTAACATTTGTTGTTCCATGTGAGATATGGATCGTCCGTTGTTTTTTTTTTTTTTTTTTTTTTTTTTTTTTTAGCTCATGCTCTTAAATAATGATCCAGAAAGAATGGAAGGCGTGGATCAAGTACAAGCATCCATAGTTAATTGTGGGCGTGGATGTTGCATCAGAGACAAAAAAAGAAGAAGGTATAATAGCCTTTTTACAAGGTGACTGACGGAATTGTTATCCCACAGTTGGCCAAAAGACCAACGAGGCTCTTTGTTTTTTTTTTTTTTTTTTTTTTTTTTTAGAGTATTTGGGAAATATAGGATGTTTTTGGAAAGAATTTTTTAACCGTATTGCTTCTTTTTTAATTTAAATCTCTTTCTTCAATTTTAAATTGTGTGGGGTCCACTCTTAATATTCATCATCCATCCATCATGAGGGGCCATGGACTGTTCATTATCTCGAGCCCACTTTGGCCCTGTCTTCAAAGCAAACCGTCCATCCTATGGAGCCTACCTTCAAAGTGGACTATCCACCTTACAAGGTCCACCTTTGACATGGAACAACCCCCTTGCGAGGCCCACCTTAGATGTGGACGAACCATCATGTCGGACTTTGGATGTAGATATGTGGGCCAACATTTATTATGGACTGACCATCATGTCGGGGCCCAACTTTGAAGTGGGTCATCCATCGTGCAAGGCCCACCTTTAATACGGCCCATCTCATTATGCGGGGCACACCTCAATGTGGGTCATCCATGATGCGGGACTCACCATCAATGTTAATTGTCCATCATGTGGGGGCCACCTTCAATGTCAACTTTGATGTGGACCATCCATCATGTTGGCCCCGCCTTTGAGGTCGGACTGTCCATCATGCAGGACCACCTTATATATGTACTGTTCATCATGCAAGACCAACTTTTCTATGGACCATCCATCCCATAGCTAGAGAGATGTGAAAGGAGCGCCATTTAGCTGTTACCCGGGTAAGAGCTTAGTGTGTGCTGCCCATAACATATGGCCACCTGGGTAATTTTTTGTATATCCACGCGGTCCACCAGTGGGGTTAGTGTGTCTCCTTAGTCATTGAACCTGAGACCTACTGTTGAAACGCCTAGGCGTCTTCCAGTTAGGCTAGCAAGTAAGACACATGTAGATTGATGGTCTAACATTGGCAATTTGCTAAAATTGTCCATTATTTTCGGACAGGCTTGGCTGCCCGAACTTTGCACCAAGTCAGCTTCAAGGTAGATCCCTCCTTTTGCATGGTCAAATGCCCACACACTTGACTAATTTGCAACTGTGCCGCATGTATAGTACTGTAGGCCGTGTGAGTCTAAGGTTTGAACGTGTCCTTTCCTTTTCTAGCCATTGATTTAATGATTAATATTGATCTAATGGTTAATATCAATTCTTGAGAAGCACAATCCAAGAGAGGTGGCCGGCAATGTCCACATCGATGATCCATATCAATGATCAAATATTTTCTACTGTAATCAACATTGACCAGATGGTTAAGATAATTCACTCAAAATGACTTGCGGTAATCAAAGATGGGACCCATAAAATGGTTTACACAAATCAATGATCAGGCCTTTCCCAATGCAATCAATCAGGACCGTCCATCTTTATGGCCACTGATCCAATACTGAAGAGTCATCCAAGCAAAGTGATAGCTAACATCCATAGGCAACTAAATAAGGACCCATACGATGCACTGTCTAGATTAACGATCAAACATTTTATGGACGTTGGTTAGGACTTAGAATCACCGAGTGAAAGTAATTCCCAGATGGACCGGCAGTCAAAGGTTAGAATAATATGATGAACAATCCAAATCAATAGTTGAACCTATTACTATATTGTAATCTATATTAACCATTTAACTTCATATATTGACCGGTTGGTTAGGCTAGCCTCATCAAAGTGGCTTTTGAAATTGATGGGATCACATCGGACGTGGATTACCTGTGACACCTCCCAGGAAGTTCCTGTGTTTAGAAGCTAGATAGGGCCACCATGATATTTGTGAGAAGTCCGCTATGTCTATCTCTTTTTTTTTTTTTTCCAGATAATGTTAGGAAATGAGCCCAAAAATGTGGCAGATTCAAAACTCAAGTGGGCGACACGGGAGGAAATTGTGAGGATTTAGCAGCCATGGTTGAAACATTCTTGGAATATAAATATTTTTGTGTTTTCATTTCATCCAAACAGGAATGATCCTATGAATAGGTTGGATGGCATATAACTCTAGACCCAAGGAGGATTCAATGGCGTGTGTTTCCCCGCCAATTTTTTTCTTGTTGTTAATGAAAATGGCAATGGCTTCCTTTTTTTTTATTAAAAAAAAAAAAAGGGTGTGAGGAGTAAGATCATTGTCAACCACAAGCATGCAAAAAACCTTGAATCCACAGGGTTATTCTTTTTTTTTTTAGGAGAAATATTATTGACAAATAAAGGGCGGGTATACAGACGTTCTGAGGGATACAGACCTTCTGAGGGGCTCCGCATAGGCGGAACCCCCTATCATATAGCCTGAAGCAACCACAACAGAAAAGAAAAAAAAAGGGGGGGGGCGAGCAACCTCGGACTCCAACCAAACAGGACTCCCAAGCCAGCCAATTAACCATCGCCTTTCTTTGGCATCTTCCTCGGCCCTAGAATGCATATACCTACATTATCTAATGCGACTTCACCTCTGATAAACTTGGGAAGCTCTCTCCTACTCCTGAAGGTCTTATCAAGGGCTCCAAGGCTCACCCATTTTGTTAGACCATCCGTTACTGCATTGCCTTCACGAAAGATATGAACAAAGCGGATGTTAAGACCATTGCGTTTGCTGCGGATGGAGTTGACCCTGGACCAAATAGCCCACGGGCTAGCGGGTTGTTGACTTCTTCGACTAGAATGCAGGAGTCTGATTCCACATCTATATTAGAGAGACCCAAACTTTCACAAATAAGGAGACCGTCAAGCATCGCCTAAGCTTCCGCTACCATATTCGAAACAGACCCATAACAATTGTGAAAAGCGAATATAACACAGCCCCAGTGGTCTCTCCAGACTCCCCCGCCTCCACCCACCCCCGGATTTCCTCTAGAAGAGTCATCCACATTAAGTTTCAGTCTTCCTGGGACAGGTCCGCTCCATTTGAACACCTCCACTTTCACTACCTCTCTCATCTTAACCTTCAGCTCCATCGATTGAAGAGTTATTCTCTCAAGCATGGAGTTCCTGTCAGTTTCAAAAAGAGATTCACCAACCTCTTGCAGCTAGCGGATGACCTTCTCAATGATTCTTTTTGGATGCATGTTTCTGATCTCAAACCTAGCTACATTACGACTGAGCAAAAGTTCCCAAATTATAAAGGACGGGGCCAGCCCTCTAAGAATAAGGAACCTAGATGAGTTGCAAGCCAAGCTGGTCCATTGCTCTATCCTTTGCTGAATGGATTGATTTGTGGAAGAATTACATCAAACAAAGTAGCAAAAAACAACCATACCTTTGATGCTGCCCTACCCTGACAAAACAGATCGGTGTACCCCTCTGATTAGAAGAATGGCGATGATCCAATCATAAACGACGCAGGAGGTGAGAGAAGTTATGTTGAATGGGGTTGGGAGAGGCTTGAACACCAGGGATGAACCTGGAACACTGAATTACTTAGCCTGTTAGCTCGAATGTTGACCTGACTTCGTCTATCCTGGTTGAGGAAAATGGAGGTTGCACCCCCCGGTCCGCAGCATCCACTTCATCGCGGCTCCCGCCTTTATAGCAATCGCATCTAGACGCCAGGCTAATCCCCATTTTCTGCATTATTGCATCCGTTAGAACCGCTTTCAGCATGACCTTCCAGACAAAAATTGCCACTTTCGGCAGGACATGACCATTCCAGACAGACTTAGTCTACAGCAGGGATGGGTGCTGCTGCCTGACGACATTCTGGGCTGATTTCAACTCAAATTTCTCGGATGGAGCTTGAGTCCAGATGAAATTATCTTCAAATTTTGTTTTGCAGATCGTGCTATTCCTGATAAAGTGAATAATCTTGGATGGAATTAGTTCTTCGATGCTCGTGAAATCCCATCTACCATTTGCATCCCAAAAATCCTTCACCGAAGATTGGAGAAGATGATTCAGAATGCACTCATTAACCACCCCTGCAATCATGCCTTGGCCTATCCAATTGCTGAACCAGAAGCTAATGTGACCTTTGCCCACCAGCCATGTAGATCTGTGAATTATGATGAACAGCTGCCTCCCAATGTCTTTCCAGTGACATGAACTGTGGAAGGTATTTAGCCGAAAAAAACCTGGCCCAAAGTGTGCTCCCTTGAAGAAGATTTCAGCCCATCCTAGATTGAAATCCAACATCACCTCCTCCACATGCCTAATTCCAAGGCCTCCTTCCACTTCACAAGGTTATTCTAGAATCCACAAGAATAGAAAGAAAATTCAAAATTTTTATTGAATAATCAGACTTCCCGATTACATCACTTATAAAGAAAAGCAAAACAATAAATAAAAGTGTTAATTCCACTAAACTAATACTTACCCAATATAGTAAAATTTACTAAAAATAGAAAGTCCTAATTTAATTATGCCAAATGATTCCTGGAATGATTAGAAGCAAATCCTGAAAAGACTGAATATACTAAAAATCTAGAATCAAGAAGATACGTCCAAACTAAAACTTATTAAAAATAGTAATTAAGCTTTTCTTAAAATTATGACTTTGAATTGGAAGGAAGCATTTTTCTAACAAAACAAAGCGATGCGACCTACTTAAGTCATCGTCTCGTAACAATACATAGATCAAAAGTTATGGCCAATATATAGTTTGGTAGTGTCTACAATAAGGATGCACTTGGGGCCAGTTACATCATGCCCTACATAAGACTAGCCCAAATTTGACGATATACGCCTGCTTCCATTCGGGCTTCTTTCGATTCAACTGTGTCAAGAATAGGTTTGCGGCCTGCTCTACATCTGTGTCGCTCACTTTGAGTTTTGGATCTACCTAATTTCTTAGCTCATGTTCGAACATCATCTGGCAAAACGGATGGATGAGGTGGGTTTCTTAAAAACATCATGGTGGGCCCCACCTAGCTTCTAAGCACATGAACATCCTAGAATGATCGCTACGTAAAAATGCGCTAAATTCGACGGTCCAGAACCGTCGAATTTAACGCGTGGAACCAATCAACAGCCTACGACCGTCGAATTTAGGACCTAAAATTCGACTGTTAATTTAGGACCTAAAATTCGACTGTTACTGACAGTCGAATTATCAGTCGAAATTAACGCGCGAAAAATTTGACGCTAGTCGTCGAATTTAGGGCCTGAAATTCGACTGTTAATAACCGTCGAATTCGCACAGTCAAAATTAAAGCGCGAAAACATTCGACGGTCTAAAACCGTGGAATATAGAACTTAAATGACCGTCGTATTATAACAGTCGGGGGGAAAACCTCGACGGCCCATAACCGTCGAATTCACGAAAAATCTATAAAGTTTCCATTTTTTAAAATCCCTCATCCAAAAAAAATTATGATTTTGAAATTGAAAAAAAAAATTATCAATATTTTAGAAAAATTACGATTTTGAAAAAAAAGATATCTAACATTAAAAAAAAAAGGATTTTGAAAAAAGAAAATGGGCAATATTTAAGAAAAATTGAGATTTTAAAAAAAACATTAAGATTTAAAAAATCACTGGGGTTTTGACACAAAAAAATAACATTTTAAATAAGAAAAACGAATGTTTTAAAATTTTATGAATTTGAGAAAAGAAAAAGTTTAGAAGTTTTGAAAAAACAATTGAAATTTAAAAAAAAACGTTTAAAAAAATTACATCTTGAAAAAAATTGATATGTTTGAATAGAATTGATAATTTTGAAAAATAAAGTTTTTTGATAAGTTTGAAAAAGTTCAAAGTTTGAAAAAAAATTGAGATTTTAAAAAAGATTAAGATTTTGAAAAAAAAATTAAGCTTTTTAAAAAAATTGAAAAGTGAAAAAAAATATTTAAAAATAATTTTTTGAGATTGAAAAAAGTTGAGAAATTTGAAATGAGTGGACAAAATTTACTATTGGACACTTATTGCATGGTTGAAAATAAAAAATTACAGTCACTGAGTTACCTGCCTATCATATTGGTTTATGCATACCCATAAGTTCACTCGTACCAAAAATGATGGCCTAAGTATAATGATGTATAACTGCAAGAATAACTTATAATGATGAGATTGATCAAATTCTATGATCAAGAAATCCTAAAGTTGATTTGAACGGTCAGATTTATTTGGAACATGCTAAATAGGTTATAAAACAAAATTCAGCCCAATCTGACATGAAACAAATTAGATCCATCCAAAACACTATTTAAATGAGCACGATCAATTTGTCTAGATCTAGACAGATTTTGGACAATCTGATCTGTCAAGATTGAAGAGTAAATGACTTTAGATGTTTAGACTAAATTTTACTCAAATCTAACTGTTGGATTGCAAGATATGACCCATCATATTGTTGATGATCAATTTTGTCCACCCAATATCTTTTTCATCCGAAATCCGATCGTGGTGAGTGACCAGTCAAATTGAAGATATTAATTAGCAGAATAAAGTAACTAGATCATAATTCTTAATTGAGCCAAATGTTTTGTTAAAAATTGCACTACGACTTGCTGACCTCATGAAAATCCAAGAAATGTGTAATCATTGGACCCTAAACTCTAATCTAGCCGTTGAGATTTGGATTTTAAGTCTTAAGATTTGGTTTGGAATCATAAAATGATATTTAAGATCAGATGAATGGGATAAATATACATAAAATATATCAACTTCGACTCACACAGTTAAGGTAGTGTGCATGGATTGGCTAGTGACCTTTACTAGTCACTGGTTAGTACTGATCGGTGCTCTATGGGCCCTGCCATGATGTATGTGTTTCATCCACACCGTCCATACATTTTTTCAAATTATTTTATGGTATGAACCCAAAATTGAGATAGATCCAAATCTAAAGTGGACCACATCACAAGAAATAATGGTAATTTAGTGCCTCAACATTAAAAATTTCAAATCGCCTGTCTCAGGTGTACCATTTCTATGGTTCCACCATGATGTATGTGTTTCATCCACGCCATCCATACATTTTTCCAGATCATTTTATGGTATGAGTCCTAAACTCAAGTAGATCGAAATCTCGATCAGGTGGACCACATCACAAGAAACAATGTTAATTAAATGTCCACCATTAAAAGCTTCTTAGGGGCCACAGGAGTTTTTGATCAAGCTGATATTTGTTTTTGCCCTACATAGGTCTGTATGACCTAATCAAGAGGTTGGATGTCAAATAGAGAGCGGATTAGGCGAGACCCCAAGCTCACCTAAGAGGGTGCAACCCTTACCGTGGGGTTACCGTGGGGCCCACCTTGATGAATGTATTATGTATCCAATCCGTCCATCCATTTTTACAGATTATATTAGGGCATAATCCCAAAAATGAAGCAAAGACAATTATCAGGTGGACCATACCATAAGAAACAGTGTTGATTGACCATCATACCATTAAAAAGTTCATAGCACTCAACTTCATGTTTCTGTAGTGTTTATTTACCATTCAATCTGTTGACAAGGTCACATAAGCCTGGATGAAGGGAAAAAAATAAATATCAGCTTCATCCAAAGCTTCTATGGCCCATTAATGGTCAATAACCATTGTTTCCTATGTTATGGTCCACTTGATGATTGGATCGGCTTCCTTTTTGGTGTAATCCCATAAAATGATCTTATTTACATTATCAAGAGATTAGATTGCAAATAAACATTACCAAAAACTTACGATGGGCTCTTTGGAATTTTTAATGTTGTGACACTCAATCAGAACTCTTTCCAGTGGTATTGTCCACTTGATATTTGGATATTCATAATTTTTGGAACTCCATCCTAAAATGGTCTGTAGAAACGGATAGACAGAGTGGATATACAAAATACCATCCATGTGGGCCACACGGTTGGGCCGCATGGTCTCTCTCACGCTCTCATCTCACGGCCACCACGTGGATGTCAAAACAAAATAAAAAGAAGAAAATAAATTCCCTCCCTCTCATGCTCCCTCTAGCTCCTCTCCCTCTCTCGTCTCTCATCTCTCTCCCTCTCACACTCCCTCTCTCTGCCACTCACGCTCCGTCTCCCTCTCAAGGTCTGACGCTCACCCCAGGTAACCTCTCTCCCTCTCACACTCCCTCTCTCTTCCTCTCTGGTGGCACATTGATGGTCTGATTGGCACATTGATTGGCACAGTGAAATCCAAACCACCTGCAGAATAAATTGGAAACGTTAGAAATATCACTCTCCAGAAAACATTCCTATCCACCAGATTTACTACCTTCACAGACACCATTTGATTTGGAACTTGCTGTGAAAGGAGAGATCCATTTTCCTTTTGTCATGTTTTGTTGTTTACGTTGGATTTGGTAAATGGTTTGGAAGAAAATTGGCATTTGTAAGTATTGGGCATTATGGCTGTTGCTGTTTGATTTGGGCATGGTTACTGGAGAAGAAATACTTCTTCCTTTTTTCTTCCTTTCTTTCTTGCTCGTTGTAAATTTGGGGTTACTCGCTAATTGCGGAGGCCACCCTAGTTAGAAGGCTCGGTTTTTTGAAACAGCAATAATCCTTGTCCAATCATCCAGCATGCACTCAGCCTCCGGGTGAGTGCTCAAAACCTATTCGACGAAATTCTCGAGTGGTAGCTAGGTGCGAGGCTTGGGAACAACAACAAGCATAACAAGAATTTTGTTATTGTTTGGATTGACAATTATTTTAAATTCAGTGTTTCTAAATGTAAATCATGTGGGTTTTTCTCTTTAACTTCTTTATCTTGCATCGGACATATGCCTACAATGGTTTTTACTCTGATTACTTCTCGCCCAACAAGAGTTACAAACCCAAGATGCTGACAAAAGCCTAAACCGAATAGTAATATTGTTGTTTGTTGCTCTTGAAATCTTACCGAGTTTTAAGATTTGATGAAAATTTTAAATTTGTAAAAAGTTCAGCAACTTTTAATTCTTACCCCAACTCATTGCCTAGTTCTTTCGTTGCAATTGCAGGTATACAGAGTTCGTTGTGCAATTTATGTGATTTTTGTTTTCAAGGTTAGAATAATGATAGCCAGCAATAGTATGTTCATTACAAGAAATGCCAAAGATTGGATAGCGAGGATATTTCAACAATTTTTTGTCATGGTCCAATCACTATGCAACCCATTAGATCATCAAAAGCCCACACTTGTTTATGGGCTGGTTGCACAAAGACTTCATTGGAGGATCTTTCCATTGTTAATGCCAGATTTCGTAACAGTATCCTCCGGACGCTCTCCTTCTTTCCAGCACAAATTTCCTCCGCCAAACCTGAAAGAAGACAGACAGCAACTAAGGGCGGCTAGGGTCCAGCCGTTAGCCCTCCGATGCTTAAGTCAGGCCAAAGCAAGGAAGAAAAGAAGAAGAGTAACCAGGCCAGAACAGGATAGGGATTGAGTATTGTGTGTACCTTTCTGTTAATGGAGTCATTCCTTTATATAGATCTGAAGCGATGCAATCTGTTACGTAAAATATCGAGATCCCGCTGATCTCGTGTACGATACGAGATCCTGCTGATTTCATGGTATAAGATCCTTATCCTTAGAGACGAAATCCTACCCAATTACTTATTTCGGCAATCACGTTCCTTGATGACTATCCCTTGAGATCCGGAACCAGCAGGGAAGATAAACCCAAAATCACCATATACAGGCTATTGATAGGTGTAATAGTAACGCTGATCGCTCATGGAAACCGTAGTTGTACTACGCCAATATCGCAAAAAAACGACGAACCAAGTCCGTCGTTAATCATCATTAACGACGGACTTCGTCCGTCGCATGGTCACACGTTCTTTTGCAAGTCGTTAATCTTAAACGACGGACCAAATCCGTCGTTAAATTACGACGGATATAGTCCGTCGTTAAATAAACGACGAACCTTATCCGTCGTAACCTCCAAAACCATCGTCGTTCCAACAAAGGATTGTATTCGTCGTTGTAAAAAGAACGACCGACCAAATCCGTCGATAATACTAGGATCTGTCAGTTTTCTTACAAATCGTCGACGGATCTGGTCCGTCGTTAATCTTTAAAAATAAAAAAAATCATCACGCATTTGTTGCATTTTGAATTTCTTACACCTGATATCATCAAAGTAATACAAATCAATTCAATACATAAACTAAACTAACCATTTCTAATTCACACATCCATCATTTATTGCATATTGAATTTCTTACATCTTGGGAACTAGCTGCGGACATCTTAAATATCCAATTACATCAGCAAGAAACTATATTAGTCTTTCAATCAACAATGCAGCAACAAAATCTTTTGAAACCCTCCAGTTAAGCTGTCTTTCTAAAACAGCAAGGCTTTTAGTGTGCATGGGAAAATTGCGGGACGACCCCATTCGAATGAGGAATTTCAAACAAACCGCAAAGCAGAACCTGAAATCATGATTTTGAAAGAACTAATTAAGCTATTGATAAAATAACGACAAGAATGGAGTTTACATAAATGAATTGGCGATATTCAAAACCAGACAAATACCATGAACCCAAGAAATAAAATGTCATATTGATAAGCAGGCGAGTTTTTCATATTGAACTACCTCCGGTTGAGCCAGCTGTGAAGCTATGCTGTGATTGAAAAACTAAAGGCTGTACAGCTGGTATTATGATAGCAATGATGTAAACTGGTGGAACTTGCATTAGATCCTGCAGTTTCAGCACATGAAGCAAGCAATTAGTAAAATAGCAACAAATTCTTGCATAGAAGCACATTTTCTACAAGAATATGAAATTGTGTTGTTTGGTCAAGAGTAATAACACAGATTTGTAATTATAAGACTGGCCAAGTAAAGAAAAAAAACCATAGTTTTTTCTGCTCAAGTTTAGCTGAAAAATGATAATTGGATTAGTAAGGTCCTGTATATCATTCATGGGGGGCCCACCTATTGGTGATCTAGACCTCAATCAGTTGGCTGAACATATTGCATGAGAGATACCAACCCACACCCCAAATCAGCTTGTTCTTGACCATTTAGCAAATTAACCATTAACTATGGACCATTGTTAGTGATTATCCATTTTCAAACGACTAAATGGATTGCTAGGACAAACAGAATCCGTCGCACATCCAACATTTCCAAGTCACAAATTAAACAGTAAAAAGTAATTCGGTACATCAACACAAGCTAAACCAATAAAATGGAACTATAAAACTGTTTCTAAGTCGCACATATTTCTTATAATATCAAAACCATAAACACAGCCAATACAATATTATTTCTCTAGAGAGCTTCCTCGCCCTCAAAATCTCATCTTGAACCTCATACCAACAAAGAGTTTGTGGTTCTGAGCTTCAAGATACTTGTTGACACTTGCTACAAACTCAGACTAGCTTGTCCAGTATAAAAATAAAATAGCCACAAGATGCAAAATAGGAGAGTTTTTTTTTTTAATCTTTTTTTGTTTGTATATAGGCCATTGGTCAGCCTATTGTGTATATTACCTAGAGCCAAAACAAAATTCCAACATACCAAGAGCATCAGTTTTCACTGCACAAACTCATTTAAGAATATAAAATGCCTTCCAAATTTATACAATCGAATACGCAAAAACAGAGTGACTGAAACAGAAAGTAATAAATGGCATGTTTCCAAATGAATGAGTCCCCAAACAAAATCAGCCCACATATACATCCAACTACATATTGGTAAGTTTTTTCATATACCAGATTTATTATATCGTAAACAATAGCAGCTGCTGCTGCCCCGTTGTATCCCAAATCTCAAATACAAGATGGACAGAACATCCAGGCAAGTTAAGATGGACAAATCATGTCATTTTACGCATAAACAGATGAAAACTCGTAACAAATCACACTAGTTCTGAAAATCCTGTGTTTTGGGGCAAACCTTCATTTTTAGACCCTTGTGGCAGACGTTACAAATACCCATTTGGTTAACCACCACTGAGGTTTTGTAGCCCTCATAAGTGAGAGTATAAATGACCTCCTACACCCCTAAAGTGGATCCCATGTGATCGGTGAACAACGCCCAAAATTGGAGCCAGCAATAGTTGTGCAGAAATTGTGCAGAAATTCCAAGTACCCATATTGGGCCTTGCACTATAAATTCCATGCACACTTTCAGCGGGCCCCACATTCAATGGGAGAATTTGCTCACAAACAAATAGAATCACCAGCTGTCTTCATGTAGACTAGAAAAAAAAAAAAAAAAAGCAAAGAAAGCTTTACGGCGAATAGTAAACTGACCTGCTTAAGGTAATAAGAAATGCTGGACCAACTAATGGGTGGCATTGAATATACCATTCCTAGCTTCATTCATCTTTAGCCTTGGCGGCAGTTCTTATCTGAACTTCCTCTCTCAAGTAATGAAATGGTCCACATCAAATATGTCTTTGAACTCGCTGCCATAATAGGTAATACTTATAAGGAAATCTAGGCAACATGACACGATATATGAATCATATGGCACTTCCAAAGAAACACCTCATCAATAATCTTAAAACTTGGATGGTTTTAACAACTACTGTAATCATGAGGACTCAAAAACATACCTTGGATCAGCCCAGAATGAGGTTTTGTCCAGCTTAGGTACTATAAGCATCACATTCAAATATCTTGCAATGGCAACCATATCACAAATCTGCAGTAGGGTGAAAAATGGGAGAGCCCATGAGTAAATAATTCTGATATATCAAAGGCTGAAATGATTGTCAAGCCAAAAGGAAAATAGTGATGCTAAAAATGGACAGACCAGATTCAGAAGATTGCATTCCTTACCAGGAGCTCCCTTTGAAGGCTGCATAACACTCCTTATCTTGTTTATCCGCTCAACCTTCTCTTGCATACTCTCAGCTTCAAAAGAATGGCACTGTGGGTATTAGCTCACAAAGAATGAAAAAGAAAGAGAGAAGGAGAAGAAAGGAAAAGAAAAAGAGAGAGACAGGATAAATATTCATAAGGGAACAAACCTTTCAAAACAGTTTTATAAGGACCGTTGCCAGTATAGCATCATCAAAAGTTTAGAAGAAATTGTATGTGAAAAGTCATCCAAGTCAAGGTATATAATAGAGATTGATGAAATATTATAACAAATAGTTTTTAGAACAGATTTTAGGGTCTAAAATTTATCCAATCTCAGATTTCTAACCATCCAAAAAATGTCATCCTCAAAGGTCCAAATCTGACCGTTAATTGGTTGGTTTGGACGTCTAACTTGGTCATTTGATGGCCCTACTTTGGCAATCACTCCCAAATCGATCTATGATCCAGATTTGATGAAAATCATGAGATTCTTTTGAGAATTATATTCCCCCAAAATGATGATTTTTAGATGGTTAGATATGGCCCAATACATGAATCCATCAACAACTATGTTTGGGTGTGATTGTTTGGCCATCCATCGATCTTTGGACTTGTGACCGTCCATAGATCCGAAGATTGCCTTTCTAGTGACTTTAGATGGCCTTTATTAATCATCTAACATGGTCCATTTTCAGATTAGATTTAGTGACTAGATCTGTCCCATCTTAACAATTCCAACCGTACAAAAGTTCATTTGCTAACACAAGATGCATAGATTTGCTAGAGATCAGAAATGATGATTTTTTTTATATCAATAAAAGGTCCTAAGGCTGATCCATTTCCAACCAGCCATTCATCCGAAAACGTCATTTGGAATGAATCAAACAACCCTTTCTATGAAGCCCATTTGGGCGTCACAAAACTGGCCATCCAACGGTCTCTTTGGGCGTTTTTTTCTAGATCATCCCACGGTCTAGATTATTCCAAAAATTGAGATTTTCCAAGGGTGCTAGATCATCAGAAAATGGTGTTTTAGGATGATCTAGGGATGGGGCCAGATTTGACTATAGTCCATAGAAAAAAGAAAAAAAATCGTAAAAATATAATTCATGTGTTAGGGGAATTGATCCCACCACCTTCGACTACACTAAGCCATTTACCATTGCAGCATTTCATCAAACACTTGGCAGTAAATCATATCCAACAAAGCAAGGACCCACATTTGCATAAATAGAGGGTGGATATACATGCTCAGAAGTCTCACCTGCAACTGTAAGACAGCCTTGTGAATCTTGTAAAATGCAACACACCTTACCCACAACCCATCAATGAATGTAACAAAACAAAATCAACCAACAACATGAAGAAAGATTTCAAGAACCCAAAAAGAAAAGAAGGGAAAAACAGATAAAAAGAGGCGTTTCCATGAATTAAAGGTCAATACCACGAGATTTACAAAAGGAAAAGACAAAAAATTCAGAAAACTTACAAGGAGACGAATCCATACCTTTGGGTATTGGGATCGAAATCTTCCCACAAGAAGTTGGAAGAAGAAACACATCCCTGCCGCACAATCTCTACCGCTTTCTTCCAGCACCGCCTCTATTGCGACCCCTCATCAAAACCCACCTCAAAACTCACCTATCTCGACGCCCTAACACAACGCCCAACCATCATTGATGCCAGAAGTCAGGGACGGAGAGATCGAGGAAGCCATGAGAGAGGGAAACCGAGAAGGATTATCAGATCCGGGTGATTTTGATTTTTTTTTCGAATTGGAAGGTCAGGAAAGAGGAGAAGCTGGGGGTAAAGGGAGGGAAAACGGGGGGGTTTTCCGAGGCAAAATTTTCAAGCCTACGTGAGAGAGAGAGAGAGAGAGAGAGAGAGGGAGAGGGAGAGGAGCGTGCTGAGACAGAGACGGGAGCGAATTAGATGTTACCCTGGTAACACCTTATTGGGTGTTACCCCTACTGTGTGGGGCCCATATTGATGTACTTTTTATATATCTAGGCCGTCTATCTGTTTTATCATATCATTTTAGTATATGATACAAAACCTTAAGAAGATCCAAATCTCTGGTGGACCATGCCACTAGAAACAGTGATTAATAACTATAAAAAACGTTTTGTGGGCCAAAAAAGTTTTTGGATCAAACTGATATTTATATTTTCCCTTCATTAAGACCTTATTGACACTATCAAGAGCTTGGATTGCAAATAAACATTACCAAAACCTTACCGTACGCTCTTTGGAATTTTTAATGGTGGGGCACTCAATCACACTGTTTCCAGTGGTATGGTCCACTTGAGATTTGGATCTGCCTAATTTTTGGAACCTTATCCTAAAATGGGCTGTATAAACGGATGGACGGAGTGGATATACAAAATATCATACATGTGGGCCATACGGTAGGGGTAACACCCACTAAGATGTTCCCGGGGTAACACCTAATTCGCGCCCTAGACGGAGAGAGAGAGAGAGAGAGAGAGAGAGAGAGAGAGAGAGAGGTCTCTCTTTTGGGATTGCGTCGGACTTACTTCGCAATCTCTCTTCGTGCAAAGCAAACTCTGTTGGGCCCACCTAGAATGTATTTTCTTCATCTATTCCGTCCATATGTTTTTACACATCATTTTAGGGGTTGAGCCCAAAATTTAAGCATATCCAAATCTCAAGTGTACCATGCCACAGGAAACAGTGGGAATAATGATTTCCACTGTTGAAACCTTTCCATGCCCCACAGTGATGTTTATTTGTCATCCAACCTGTTCATAAGATCACATGGACATGGATGAAGGGAAAACATAAATATCAGCTTGATCCAAAACTTCTGTTTCCTCCCAAGAATTTTTCAATGGTAGACATTCAGTTCACACTTTTCCTGTGGTGTGGTCCACCTTAGAACTTTATATGCTTCAATTTTCGGTTCTGTACTTAAAATTACCTTTTAAGATGGATGGACGGAGTGGATAAAATAAGTAAATCACGGTGGGCCCCTCAAAGTTTACTCTACACGCTTAGCGTGCGGAGTTCATTACCACGCAGTCCGCTTCTGGAAGCGACTCGGGTGAGACCGCGGAACCAGCGATGTGGGTGAGACCCTAAACCTAGGCCCACATCGATGTATTCCTTGTAGATCCATGCCGTTATTCTGCTTTTCCAGATTATTTTGTACTATGTTACCACAAATGAAGAAGATTAAAATTTTGAGTGGACTACAGCATAAGAAACACTGGTTAATGACCATTAAAAACCTTTTGTGAGCCACAAAAGTTTTCTATCAACCTGATATATTTTTTTTCCTTTCATCCCCGTCTACATACCCTTATCAACAGATTGGATGGTCAATAAACATTACGGTGGACTCCAGGAAATTTTTAATGGTCATAGTTGAATGATAACTGTTTCTTGGGTTGTGGTCCACCTAAAATTTGCATCTGTTTCATTTTTGGTACTATATCCTAAAATAATACGAAGAAACAGATGGACGGCATGGATCTACAAAGAATACATCCAGGTGGGCCCTGAGTTTAGGGTCCCACCCACATCGCTGGTTCGGGTGTCTCACCCAAATCGCGCCAGCCCATTTCTTGGGCGGAGCGAATTAGATGTTACCCTGGTAACACCTTAGTGGGTGTTACCCCTACCGTGTGTGGCCTAGATTGATGTATCGTTTATATATCCATGCCGTCCATCTATTGTTAGGTCTAATTTTAAGACGAAATCCAAAATTATAAGAAGTTCCAGATCTCAGGTGGACCATGCCAATAGAAATAATGATGAATAATCATTAAAATCATTTCGCGGGCCACAAAAGTTTTAGATCAAGCTGATCTTCAAAATTTCCATTCATCCAGATCTTCCTGACATTATCAAGAGCTTGGATTGCAAATAAACATTACGGAAAGATTACCATGGGCTCTTTGGAATTTTTAATGGTGGACACTAAATCAGCACTGTTTCCAGTGGTATGGTCCAATTGAGATTTGGATTTGCATAATTTTTGGAAGGACATTCTAAAATGGGCCGGAGAAGCGGATGGACGGCGTGGATATACAAAATACTATCCACGTGGGCCGGTAGGTGGAACACCAACGGATTGTTCCCGGTTGGCTGGTGCACCCAACACCAGCTACCTTACAGCTGGTGAAGGGAAATGACGGACGCAGAGCTAGTGGGCAGTCAACGACCGCCGTGTTTGTACCAGTCTATTATGAAGATTAAGGCTCTGTGGACCCCACAATGATGTATTTAGTACATCCAAACTGTCCATCTATTTAGCGAGATCATTGTAGTATATGATACCTAAAATGAGTCATATTCAAAACTCAAGTGGACCACACCAATAAATTTATTGTGGGGACAATGATTATCACCGTTAAAACATACCCACGGTCCACCATGATGTTTATCTGTCATCCAAACTTTTCATAAGGTCACACGGACCTGGATGAAGGGTAAAAATAAATATCAGACTGATCCAAAACTTCTGGGACCTCCAAAAAGGTTTCAATGGTTTATGTTCAATCTCCCACTGCTTTCTGCAGTGTGGTCCACTGGATCGTTGGATCTGTCCGATTTTTTGGGTCCAGCCTTATAATGATTTCATAACATGGACGGACGGTTTGAATATAACAAGTACCTCATGGTGGGACCCACAGAACTTGATGACGTCACTGCATTAATACATAGAGGTGCGCCCTATGTTCAGAATCCCACCCGATCTTAAATTCCGGGATCTCACCCCAGTGGCGCCCGAGAAAATATTTGCTACACCCACGAGTAAGCTACGCTAGCTACACCGGGTGTACCAATGACCCATCATGATGCATTTGTTGTATCCACGCCGTCCATCCATTTACCGAGATCATTTTATGGCATGATACTAAAAATCAGGCAGATTCAAAGCTTAAGTGGACCTAGAATAGAAAATAGTGGGAATTAAACGCCAACCATTAAAAAATTCTTGGGGGCCACCTGAGCTTCTGATCTGCCTCATTTTTGGTATCATGCCCTAAAATGATCTCTCCAAATGAATGGACGGAGTGGATATAACACATACATCATGGTGGGGTCATTACTACACCCGCTGTAGCTAGCGTAGCTAACTCGTGGGTGTAGCAAAAATTTTATCGTCGTGTCAGGTAACAAGCGAGAACGGATTAGGTGAGACCCCAGCCTCACGTAAGAGGGTGCGGCCCTTATCGTGAGTTTGTTGTGGGGCCCACCTTGATGTATGTATTATGTATCCATCCCGTCCATCCGTTTTTTCACATCATCTTAAGGGATTATACCAAAAATTAAGCAGATCCAATTATCATGTGAACCATACCATGAGAAACAGTGGTGATTGCCCGTCCCACCATTAAAAACTTCTCAGGGTGCTCTTTAATGTTTATGTAGTGTTTATTTACCATCCAATCTGTGTATAACGTTAAATTAGACTGTATTAAGGTAAAAAAACAAATATCAGATTGATCCAAAACTCTTGTGGCCCATTAATGGTCAATCACCACTGTTTCTTATTCTATGGTCCACCTGATAATTGGATATGTATGATATTTGTTTTAATGCCCTAAAATTATGTTTATAAATAGTTGGACGGTGTGGATACATAATATATACATCAAGGTGGGCCCCACGGTGAACCTACATAAGGGCCGCACCGTCTTGCGTGAGAACGGGGTCGCACCTAATCCGCTCCTGTAACAGGCGCGGATTTCCAGCGAAAGCCTTGCGCAGGAAGTTACTCCGCTGGGAACTAGGGTGGGGCCCACAGTGATTATTTTCATAAATCCACCCCGTCCATCCGTTTTGGGAGCTCATTTTAGGACATGAGAACAAAAATGAACCTGATCCAAGACTCAAGTGGGCCGAAAATGTGAGGATTGAACGTCCACAGTTGAAATATTTGTAGAGCCACAGGTGTTTCGAAACAGGATAATATTTGTGTTTCCTGTTCATCCCAGTAGTAGTGACGTTATGAACGGTATGGATGTCATATAAACATCACTGTCGACCCCAGGGAGGTTTCAATGGTAGTAATTTACCTACCCACCTTTTCCTTTAGTGAGGCCCACTTGAGTCTTGGATTCGGTTCATTTTTGTTTCCATGTACTAAAATGAGCTCCCAAAACGGATGGACGAGGTGGATTTATTGAAAAACATCACTGTGGGCCCCACCTTAGTTCCCAGTGCAGGAACTTCATGCGCAAGGCTTTCGCACGAAATCCACGCCCCCTTTGGAAGGGGCGTGGCTTCGTCGAACCCCGTATCCACCGAGGTCAGTGGATCCCTTACCGTGTCGTCCACTGTGTGATGTTTGTGTGTTACATCCACGCCGTCCATTCATTTTAAAAACACATTTTAGAGCATGATTAAAAAAATGAAGTACATCCAAATCTCAGGTGCACCATAATACAATAAACAATGGTACTCAACCATTAAAAGCTTTTATAGTGGGTCACAAAAGTTTTGGGTCAAGCTGATATTTGTTTGGTATCTTCATCCAGGTCTTTGTGACCTTTTCAACAAATTGGATGGAAAATAAACATTCCAGTGGTCCCCATGAATTTTTTAATGGTGGGGATTCAATTACTACTATTTCATGTGGTATGGTCAACCTAAGATTTGGATCTTCCTCATTTTTTGGGTAATTCCCTAAAATGAGCTTTCAAAATGCATGAACGGTGTAGATGTAAGGTACATACATCACAATGGCCCCACAATTGGGAATCCACCAACCTTAATTACCGGATCCAGGGATCCACCCAAACCGCACCTGGATAAAAGGCTTGCGTATTGAGTAAACTATGTGGGGTCCACACCTTGATTGTGGGGCTTACAGTGATATATGTGTCTTAAATCCACACCATCCAACCATTTTGAAATATCATTTTAGGGTATGATACCAAAAATGAAGCTGAGTCAAATATTAGGTGGACCACACCATAGAAACAGTTGTGATTGAATCTCTACACTTGAAAACTTCATGGATTTCACTGGAATGTTTATTTGCCATTATTTTCCATCCAACCTATTTGTAAGGTCACAAACACCTAGATGAATAGACCACAAAAATATCATCTTGATCCAAAGCTTTTGTGGCCCCACAGGAAGTCTTTAATGGTCAATCAGCACTGTTTCCTCTACTATGTCCCATCCGGGACTTAGAATTGCTTCATTTTTTGGAACACGCCCTAAAATGAACTTTCAATATGGATGTACGGCGTGGATGTAGTCACATTCATCAGAGTGGCTCCACGTTCAGGGTTCCCACCCACCAGGATTCAGGTTCTTACCTTTTTTTGTATAATGTCCTAAAATTATCTCACAAAGTGGATGGACCGGTTTAGATTTCTTAAAATATCAATTTTGGTATAATGTCCTAATGTCCTAAAATTGTTAATTTTTTTTTAAATAATACAATTTTATTTTTCAAAATCACATTTTTTAATAAACTTGTCAACTTTCAGAATTCAAAATGTCAAATTTTTTTTATCAAATTTCTCAAAAATTTTCAATATACAAAATCCTATTTTATTTTTAAAAATTGTAATTTTTTTTCAATTTTTTTCACACTTATAAATTTTATTCTATCTTCGCAGTTTTTTTTAAAATCTTAATTTTTTAAGAATGACAATTTCTTCTTGGTTCTTCGTAAATCCCAAATTTCTTTTCAAAATCTCGTTATTTTAAATCTTAATTTTTCTTAAACATTATTAGTTTTATAACAATTTTTTTTCAAACTCCTTAATTTTTTCTCAAAATTGCAATTCAATACATAAACACTTTTTTCAAAATGTCAATTGTTTTTTCAACATTTCATTTTCTATCAAATTTCTCAATTTTTTTACAAAATAGAAAATCTAAATTTTCTTTTAAAAATCACAATTTCTATTTTGAAAATCTATTTTTTCAAGCCGATAAATTTTATTCAAAATTCTTGATTTATGTCAAAATGCCAACTTTTTTTAATTCCTTTTAAATCCTAATTTATGTCAAAATTCTTTTAGATTTTTCGTTCTTTTTTAATCCTAATTATTTTCAAAATTTTGATTTTTTCTACATTTCAATTTTTCTTAAACATTATTAATTTTATTAAATTTTTTTTCAAACTTATAAATTTTATTCAAGATTAACTCAACATTTTTTCAAAATCACAAATTTTTAAACTTTTCGATGTTCGTTTTCAAAATGCCAATTTTTTGAAAATCTAATTTTTTTTTTATATCAAAATATGTCAATATCTTTCAAACTGCAAAACCTCAATCTTTCTCAAAGTCTACATTATTTCAAACTTATACACTTCATTCAAACGTCTCAATTTATTTCAAAATGTCAATTTCTTTCAAAATTCTAGTTCTTTTTTAAATTTAGAATATTATTTTCAAAATCTCGAATTTTTCCAAATCCCATTTTTTCTTAAATATTGTTAATTTTTATTAAACTTGTCAACTTTTTTTCTAAAAATTCAAAATTCTTGATTTATGTCAAAATGCCAACTTTTTTTAATTCCTTTTAAATCTTAATTTATGTCAAAATTCTTTTAGATTTTTCGTTCTTTTTTAATCCTAATTATTTTCAAAATTTTGATTTTTTCTACATTTCAATTTTTCTTAAACATTATTAATTTTATTACATTTTTTTTCAAACTTATAAATTTTATTCAAGATTAACTCAACATTTTTTCAAAATCATAATTTTTTAAACTTTCCGATGTTCGTTTTCAAAATGCCAATTTTTTGAAAATCTAATTTTTTTTTTATCAAAATATGTCAATATCTTTCAAACTGCAAAACCTCAATCTTTCTCAAAGTCTACATTATTTCAAACTTATACACTTCATTCAAATGTCTCAATTTATTTTGAAAATGTCAATTTCTTTCAAAATTCTAGTTCTTTTTTAAATTTAGAATATTATTTTCAAAATCTCGAATTTTTCCAAATCTCATTTTTTCTTAAATATTGTTAATTTTACTTGTCAACTTTTTTTCTAAAAATTCAAATTTTTTTTTTAAACTTATTAAAGAAACAAATTTATTTAAAATGAATTGCGAGATGTATAGTTTTCAATTTACGACGGACAATATCCGTCGTTAATTCCAAGAAGGTCCGTCGATAAATCCCAACGTCCCGTCTCCGGACGCAGAATTTTACGACGCAGGAAATCTCCATTGAATACATTACATTACGACGGCTTAGATCCGTCGTAATATTAACGACGAACTATATCCGTCGTTAATGAACAGTTATCGACGGATTCTGGTCCGTCGTACAATTTTGTCGATTAAACACGCCAGAGCCAGAGGCGGTAGTAGTTAGCGACGGACTGTTTTCACCTTAACGACGGATATAGTCCGTCGTTAAACCAAGCGTTTTTGTGTCGTTTTTTCGCTGTTTTGGCGTAGTGTTGGAGTCATAACCGGCGAAAAGGAAGGAGACGCTGACGGGACGGAAACTACCGAACTGGGTGTAGCCCTGCTTGGTGTCGCAGAAGGATTGAACAAGCCGCTCGACGGGAATCGGGTGCTGGTACTACGAAGACCGTCCAAACCCAAAAGCGAAGACTCATGATCGACCTGATGTCGGAAGCCGCTCGTGTCCGGAAAGCTCGTATTTGGGAATGCGACCCCTTCTGACGAGCACGAGCCAAGCTGCTCGCATCCGGAGGATGCGACTCCTTCTGACGAGCACGAGCTGAGCTGCTCGCGTCCGGAGGATGCGACTCCTTCTGACGAGCACGAGCTGAGCTGCTCGCATACGGAGGATGCGACCTCTTCTAACGAGCACGAGCTGAGCTGCTCGCATCCGGAGGATGCGACTTCTTCTAACGAGCACGAGCTTGAATGCTCGCATTCATTATGTGCCGCGATCCTTCACTTCTCGCTAGACTATATTTGCCTATAACAGATGCCCCCCAAACCCTTGGTATTGAGGAACTATGCCAAGGGTTTGCTAGTGCTGACAGCTGGGTACTGCGAGAAAATCGCACATGATTCTCTTAACGTGCTTCCGCATTTATGATGGCCAGCTTTCGCGCAGCTTTTTCTGCCGCCAGAAATGAGGCATCGGGTGCCACGTGTTTCTGTATTTAATGCTAGCGTCCGTTCGTCTGGTGTGCCGGATGAGAAGCTGCCGTGTGTCCAGCAAATCAGACGGAATGATTGCGTATAAATACCGGACTTAGAGAAATTCCTTCATTTCTGAATTCCATTGCTGCGAGGTTTTCTTCTTCTTCTTCCTTCTCTATTCCGGAGTAAAAAACCTCTTTACAGAGGTATCCTTCTTTCTTTTTCCTCATTCATTTCTTCCTCCCATCTCCCTTTTATAATGGCGGAAATCTCTGACGAAGAGATTGTTCCTCTGGGAGATGAAACCCCTGACTCCTCCGAATCCAATAACGCCAGAGTACCGGCTGGGAGATATTCCGCCTCCGGTTACTCTTCCATCTTGACGGAGGAAAGACTCTCTAACCTTAGAGAGGTTTATAGGGTCCCAGACTCTGTTTTATTCAGATTGCCTGGGAGAGGGGAGACAGCCGATGCACCACCACCTGGGTGTGTGGCTGTTTATGAATACTTCTTCAAAGTGGGCGTACGTCTTCCCCTCCACCCCTTTATTTGAAACTTCCTCCGTCTCTAGAAGATTGCCCCGGGCCAACTTATAGTTAACGGCTGGCGGGTTCTTCTAAGTGCTTTTGTCCTTTGGAGAAAGAAGTGGTTCTATGTCTCCGGCAACTGGGAGTCCGAGATGGGATCCGACCCCAAAGGCCATAATGTTAATCGCCATTTTGGCGAAGGTGGGTTAAGTGCCTGTTTACTTGTCCGAAAGGAAACAATAGCCTTGCTGCATTGACGATTTAATGAACTTTCTTTTTTGCTCGCAGGAATCCCAATTGGTGTGAAGCCAAATCTGCGAGGAGGGCTCAACGAGAAACTTGTCAAAGTCTACAAGCTCCCTGCGGCTGCACGCCACGTCAACGCTGCTCTAGAACTTCGTCATCTCTGTGCAGCGGGTCTCATCTTCCGAGAAGAGATGACGAATGTCGGAGACAAGAGAGGCGCACTGGGGGTACTTCCCCGTCTGAAGGGCACTGCCTCGAAGAGGCAAAAGAAAACTGCGGGGGGTCCTTCTAATGCGCCTGCTCCCGCAGAGGGGCCTGCTCGCGGACCCCAAGCCGCCTCGGGAGGGGTCGCAACCACTTCTCGTACGACCGCGACCCCTCCGGTCAACGCGACCCCTCTCTCCACCGTGCCCCCGCCAGCTGACCTACCTCACCCGCCAATCATTGAGGTAGCCGACAACTCACCGAAAGTTGATCGGAGAGGGGGAGGCCTCCCTCCAAAGGGGCCTCCAAGCGAGCCTACTGCTGCTCGCGAGTTGTTGATGCCCGCCCCTGGCACCGCGAGTGCTCGCGAGTCGGGGCCCAAGGAGATGGTCGTAGCCCAGGCTTCGGGCTCGGGGACTTTTGTCATTCCTCCACACTTGCATCCAATATGCGAGTTTATGTTTGACAAAATTTCCCCCAACTCCTTCGGAAGTCTCTCCGAACCAAGCCCCGAAGCCCTCTCCACCGACATCGGGGTGAGATTGTTGCAGGTAACGAGCGCTACACGATTTGTGTTTTTCGTCTCTGATATGGTGGATTGCTTTAATTTACCTCCTTTCTCACACACATTTTTATATATAGAGCTTGGATCTCACGCTTCGAGTTAGACGTGACATCGAAGCAGCCCGCCGCAGCGTGGAGGATGCGGAGAAGAAGAAGAAGATAATGGAAGTCGAGGTCCAAGGGAGGGACCGCTTGGTGAAAGCCTTGGAGGTTCAAATCACCAAGTTGGACGAAGAGAAGAAGATTCTCCTGGTCAAGATCCAATCCCTGACTGAGCGCTTTCAGTCAGTGGACCTCCAGCTCGCAAAGCTTCAAGAAATCCATACTAAGAGCGAGAAGGAGAAGGAGATTTTTCGCAAGGATAAGGTCCAGCTTGAAGAATGGCTCAAGGATGCTCGGACCAAGTTCGAGGAGGCTCGGACCCAGCTCGAGGAGGCCCAGCAGCGACTTAATCAGCTGAAGGATGACTCCATCCACTGGGAGGAAGAGCGAGTGGCTCTCGTTCAGATGGTATCTGATGAGGGTCCTCGCGCAGTTCAGGAGTTTCGTACTTCTCAACTTTATGACGAGGAGTGATATGATGCGTATGTCGCTGGTCGCGATTTTACGGTCAGGGTTATGCAGCTAATTGCTCCAACTTTTAACGTTGAGGAGTTCGACAGAGTGGCATTCGAGGTTGCAGCTAAAGAATGGGCTGCCGCTGAGAACGAAGTCACCGGGGCAACAGATGCGGCTCCTGCTCCTGAAGCTGGTCCTGAGGCTGAGAGCCGCGAGCCTGCGCAAGATGAGGATGACCAACCCTGACCTCGGCAGCTTCCTATATCATGTATATATTTTTTTTTGAAGAAATTTGTAATTGTCTCGACCTTTTGGTCTTTTTGAATGAATATCCGTTTCTGTAATGTATTCTCCTTTTCTTTCATTTTTGCTTTATGTTGATCTCAAATGGATTCATCAGAGATGCGACCCTTTAATTCGAGCACGAGCTGCGCTGCTCGCATTAGGGTGTATGACTACATAATTCGAGCACGAGCTGCGCTGCTCGCATTAGGGTGTATGACTACATAATTCGAGCACGAGCTGCGGTGCTCGCAATTAGGGTGTACGACTGCGACCCTTCAATTCGAGTACGAGCTGCGCGGCTCGCATTCTGGAAGTGCGGTCCCTTTCATCAGTCGCGAGCAACTAACTCATGAAAAATGAATTAGACTCAATCCGGGGGTCGCGTGACCGTATCCGCGTTGAGATAGACTGATCTATCGATTGAGATTTTGATTCTACCAAGGGCAGAAGGTTGGTCAAGAGAGCACATATGCTCTCTTCGGGGCTATCTTTGATCCAATAGAATGGAGAAGCAACCAACTGGTAACGATTTCAATCCTACCAAGGGTAGGCAATTGGCCAAGAGAATGTGTATGCATTCTCTTCAGGGCTATTCAGGTCCATGTAAATGGAATAGCGACCAAAAGATATCTTCCACTTTATTCATAAAATGTTGTAATGAACTACATCGAATCTAGGGGTAGTATCATAGCAATTGCTCCACGTGCCAAGGGCGACGTACAGGCTTTCCTTGCATGTCTTCAAGATAGTAAGTACCGGGTCGCACAATCCTAATAACCCGATATGGGCCTTCCCAATTCGGATCCAGCGAACGAGCGGGAACTTCAAGATTTTGCCTTAGGACCAAATCTCCTAGCTGGAAGGATCTAGGCCGAACCTTCGCATTTTGATAACGAGCAATACGTTGTTGATATGCTGCCACTCATACTTGGGAAGCATTTCTTCGCTCTTCCAAGAGATCGAGATGAAGTCGGAGGTTTTCCTGATTACTTGCGGGGTCATACTGCTCGATCCGATATGAGGGCACTTGAATTTCCACTGGTACCACTGCGTTGACACCAAATGCTAAGGAGAAAGGGGTTTCACCTGTTGATGTACAAGCCGTGGTTCTATAGGCCCATAATACCTCTGGCAGAAGTTCTGGCCACACCCCTTTACATTCACCAAGCTTGGTCTTCAAATGATGCTTTATGATCTTATTCACTGCCTCAACCTGCCCATTCGCCTGAGGATGATATGGAGAAGTGCGGAGATTACGTATCTTCCATTTTTCGCAAAATTCATCAAAGGCTACGTTGTCGAACTGCGTTCCGTTATCGGTAATTATAGTGTGAGGGAGTCCGAAACGGCATATGATATTTCTCCATATAAACTTAGTAGTTTGTTTCTCAGTAATCTTGGCTAATGGTTCTGCCTCGGCCCATTTGGTGAAATAATCAACCGCCACGATCGCGAACCTATTATGTCCCTTTCCCATGGGTAGGGGCCCGATGATATCGATCCCCCACTGAGCAAAAGGCCAAGGGCTATCAACTGGGGTCATCCGCTCGGACGGTACATGAGGTATAGGTAGATATCGTTGACACTTGTCGCATTTTTTAGAAAATTCGATGGCGTCTGCTTTCATGGTGGGCCAATAATATCCTTGCCTCATAGCCTTATATGCTAGGGATCGCCCCCTGGGATGGTTACCACATGCCCCCTGGTGTACTTCGTCCAAAACACGAAGTGCTTCTTCTGGATGAAGACACCTTAAATAAGGCAAGGAGAAGCTTTTGCGCAACAATATTCCGTCTTGCAAAGTATACCTGGCAGTCCGAAGACGAATTTACCTTACAGCTTTCTTGTCCTCTGGTAGGTGTCCATCTCTGAGATAAAGGATGATCGGATCCATCCAGCATGGAGATGATTGTACCGATATTATGTGCTCGAGGGTCGCATGGTCGATACTCAGATTCTGACGATGCTCGACGGGGATCGAATGTGATAACTCAGATTCTGGTGCAGAAGCGAGCTTTGCCAAGGAATCAGCAAGTTGGTTCTTCGCGCGAGGAATATGACGTATTTCATAGGTCTTCAGTTTTGCGAGCAGGATGAGGACACAAGACTTGTATAAGGCCATCCGTTCTTCTTTGGTCTCGAATTCACCAAGGACTTGGTTAACGGTGAGCTGGGAGTCGCTATGAATTAACAAATTCTGAACTGCGAGGACAATGGCCAATTCGAGGCCAACGATCAGGGCCTCATATTCTGCTTCATTATTTGAAACGCGAGATTCGAAACGCAGAGCATATTGAAAATGCGACTAGTCGGGAGCTACTAAAATCAGGCCCGCTTCGCTGCCAGTGGCCCGCGACGACCTGTCCACGAAGAGTGACCAGGAAAGCTGGTCGCTGGTCATGGTATCGTTTTCGGAGGAGTATGTAAATTCAGCGATAAAGTCTGCCACGGCTTGGCCTTTGACTGCGGTCCTAGGACAGAATGAGATATTGTGCTCACTGATCTCGACCGCCCATTTAGTTAAGCGCCCGGAAGCCTCAGGTTTTTGAAGGACTTGTCGTAGTGGATGATTTGTCGGTACTAGAATAGCGTGGGCTTGAAAATATGGTCGCAGTTTTCGAGCTGCCGTGACTAAGGCTAGTGCCAATTTCTCCATATCAGAATACCTAGTTTCTGCATCAACCATTGCTCGACTGATATAATAAACGGGCCTTTGCACCCCAGAATCTTCTCTTATTAAAGCGGCGCTAACGGCCGTGGTGGACACAGAGAGATAAAGAATGAGTTGCTCATGAGCTACAGGTTTAGATAAAATAGGGGGTGTGCTCATGTATAACTTTAATTGTTGAAAGGCTTCCTCACATTTTGGTGTCCATTTCCAATCAGACTTGGCCGTTGCACGAAGGAGTTTGAAGAATGGTAAACACTTGTCAGATGCTCGCGAGATAAACCTGTTTAACGATGCGATGCGACCATCCAGACGCTGGACGTCCTTCAGAGTGGTGGGGGATTTCATCTCTATCAATGCTTTTATCTTTTCAGGATTTGCCTCAATTCCGCGTTGGCCAACCATGAACCCGAGAAATTTCCCTGCAGACACATCGAACGCACATTTTTTCGGGTTCAATTTCATTTGATACCTCCTCATTAGGTCGAAGGCTTCTCGGAGATCAGAAATATGATCATCTTCTACAGTGCTCTTCATGAGCATGTCATCGACATAAACTTCCATATTCCTACCAATTTGATCAGCGAATATTTTGTTGACGAGACGTTGATAAGTGGCCCCTGCATTTTTAAGACCGAACGGCATCACCTGGTAGCAATATAATCCTCGATCGGTGATGAAGGCGGTATGCTGGCTATCAGGAGGGTGCATCATGATATGGTTGTAACCAGAATAAGCATCCATAAAGCTAAGAAGAGCGTGTCCAGCTGTTGAGTCGACCAACTAGTCGATCCGCGGTGTTGGGAAGCTATCTTTGAGACATGCTTTGTTCAAGTCTGAATAGTCGACGCACATTCTCCACTTGCCATTAGCTTTCCGGACGAGAACTACGTTCACGACCCACTCTGGGTAGTCAACTTCTTTTACGAATTTGACCGTGAGTAGCTTTTCAACTTCAGCTTTTATCGCCATTTGCCTTTCTGCTGTGAAGGCTCGTCGGCGCTGGTGTACGGGCTTATACTTTGGATCGATATTGAGACGATGTACGATGATGCTGGGGTCGATGCCTGGCATATCTTTATGAGACCAAGCGAACACGTCCTGATATTCGGTAAGAAAAAGGATCAAATCTTCACGATGGACATTGGTTAAAGAGGATCCAATGTACACGATCTTAGACGGGTCGTCTTTGGTCAAGTGAATCGCTACTGTTTCCTCCCCAGGAGTTCCTGACTTAAGAGCATTTTCTCTCGGATCCAACGAGGTGTTAGAGGGAAAGTTAGGTGAACCTTGTGCTATCTCCATAACGGGTGTTGCTTGAGCCTTCTTTCGATCTTGGAGGGCTATCTGGTAACAGGACCGTGCCTCCTGCTAACTTCCTCGCACGACCCCGAGCCATTTGGGGTAGGAAATTTAACACACAGATATGAAGGGTGCAAGGCCGCTCTAACCTTAGTTAGAGACGGCCGCCCCAAAATGGCGTTATATGCTGATTTTCGATCCACGACGAGGAAGTTTACGAAGACGGTGGTCTTCGCTGGACTCTCTCCAAAAGTAACTGGGAGATCGATGCTTCCTTCAGGTGTTACTACCTCTCCTCCAAAGCTGACGAGGGGGGTCGATACTGGCTTGAGGAGGCTTCTGGCAAGTGCCATTTTGTTGAAAGCCTCCAAGTATAGAATATCGGCTGAGCTACCTGTATCCACCATAATTCGATGAGTCAGATAATTTGATACCTTCAATGTGACTACGATGGAGTCTTCGTGAGGGAAGTGAATTCCCGCTGCATCTTCGAGGGTGAAAGAAATTGGAGGATGGCTCGCTTTTGACGAGCTAGATGGCTGTTCCAGCCAATAAATTTGCTGGGGTTCTTTGGATGCCCTTCGAGCGTAAGCTTTTCTTAAAGCTTGAGAGTCGCCCCCGCAGGCTGGTCCTCCGACGATGGTGCGGATTTCTCCCTTGGGCTCTACGTCCTCTTGGTCAGTTTGATGATGAGGAGGTTCCTTTTGGCGAGATGAAGACTTCGCCCTTTCTGGTGATCGATTTTTACGAGCAACATAATCCTGGAGATGACCTTTTCGAATAAGGGCTTCGATATGATCTCGTAAAGAGATGCAATCCTGGGTCCTATGCCCGTGATCTTTGTGGAAGTAGCAAAACTTGCTCTTGTCTCTCTTCTCGGGATCAGACTTGATCTTTGCAGGCCACTTCACATATGGCTTGTGTTTAATCTCCATCAGAACCTTTTCATGAGACCGATTAAGAGGAGTGTAGTTATGATATTTACCAAAGTAAGGCTTCTTGGGAGAACGATCGCGCTGATCACGACGATATTTTTTATCTGCAGAGGAGTTTCCTTCTGGCTTGCGTTTCTTATTCTGCACTCCCTGACGTGTCAATGCGACTTCTTCTGCATTGATATATTTCTGAGCTTTGGCTTGGAATTCTGCCATAGTTTTCGACGGGCTTTTATCTAAGGCAAATCTGAATTTCTCACTTGTTATTCCGGCAATGAGGGCTGTAAGACCCTTTTTCTTCAGTGTAACCCTCAGTTTGAACGGCTTCGGCAGTGAACCGTACTGTGAACTCCTTTATTGTCTCCCCATGCTGCTGTTTCAGATTCATCAGATGGGAGGCCGGCTTCTTAATGCGAATGCTTCCCATGAATTGAGAAAGGAATATCTCCGATAACTGGGCAAAGGAACTGATGGAGCGAGGCTTTAGCCCTCGGAACCACGTACGAGCGGCTTCCTTCAATGTTAGGGAAAAAGCCCTACACATGATTTCTGAACCATGTCCCTCCAACTCCATGAGGGACCTGTATGTTTCTAGATGTTCAAGAGGGTCGCCAATGCCTGTGTACGGGGTGATAACAGGCGCTCGATACTTTCTGGGTAACGGGGCTTCCATAACCTCGCTGGTGAAGGGGGACTCGGATTGATGTATCGCCGCCATGACGGCAGATGGACGATTTGCCTGGTACCGCTGCTCCATGACGTCAAAACGATCATGGATTCTTTTGAGATCTCCTTCCCATGGTAGGGTATAGCCTGATGTTTCCGCGGTGGAGCCTTGAGGTTGAGGTTGTCGAGATGAACCAGAATGTATAGAATGTGGAGACGGCACATGGGGATGGTTGCTAAGCGGTGCCTGGTGCGATGATGGATGGTGTGGTGGGACCTGTGGTTCGTCCACAGAAGGTCTGGAAGCCACTAGTATGGGTTGCGGTGGTAACTCTTCGAAGTGTTGTCTCTGCGGTTCAGGAAAATGCTGATCAAGCCGATTTGACAGGGCCTGAACTCCGGCATTTAGAGTCAGAAGGGTGTTTCCGAGGAAACGCAAGACATCATCTTGATTTCCAGTACCCTCCAGTAATGGGTTTGTTGACGATATATTCGGGGCTCCTTGAGGGATATTTGTCGGAGCAGGTGGAAGGGCAGGTACATGTTCCATCTCATCAGGCGGAGGTGGTGCCTGCCTTGAAGTCGAAGGATGAGCAGCCTTTTTAGGAGGCATTGCGAAAGGATTTTGATCGGTAGAACGATTGATTTTGACGATCCAGTCGTTCCCACAGACGGTGCCAAACTGTTAATGCCAGATTTCGTAACAGTATCCTCCGGACGCTCTCCTTCTTTCCAGCACAGATTTCCTCCGCCAAACCTGAAAGAAGACAGACAGCAACTAAGGGCGGCTGGGGTCCAGCCGCTAGCCCTCCGATGCTTAAGTCAGGCCAAAGCAAGGAAGAAAAGAAGAAGAGTAACCAGGCCAGAACAGGATAGGGATTGAGTATTGTGTGTACCTTTCTGTTAATGGAGTCATTCCTTTATATAGATCTGAAGCGATGCAATCTGTTACGTAAAATATCGAGATCCCGCTGATCTCGTGTATGATACGAGATCCTGCTGATTTCATGGTATAAGATCCTTATCCTTAGAGACGAAATCCTACCCAATTACTTATTTCGGCAATCACGTTCCTTGATGACTATCCCTTGAGATCCGGAACCAGCAGGGAAGATAAACCCAAAATCACCATATACAGGCTGTTGATAGGCGTAATAGTAACGCTGATCGCTCATGAAAACCGTAGTTGGAGTCATAACCGGCGAAAAGGAAGGAGACGCTGACGGGACGGAAACTACCGAACTGGGTGTAGCCCTGCTTGGTGTCGCAGAAGGATTGAACAAGCCGCTCGACGGGAATCGGGTGCTGGTACTACGAAGACCGTCCAAACCCAAAAGCGAAGACTCATGATCGACCTGATGTCGGAAGCCGCTCATGTCCGGAAAGCTCGTATTTGGGAATGCGACCCCTTGTGACGAGCACGAGCCAAGCTGCTCGCATCCGGAGGATGCGACTCCTTCTAACGAGCACGAGCTGAGCTGCTCGCGTCCGGAGGATGCGACTCCTTATGACGAGCACGAGCTGAGCTGCTCGCATATGGAGGATGCGACCTCTTCTAACGAGCACGAGCTGAGCTGCTCGCATCCGGAGGATGCGACTTCTTCTAACGAGCACGAGCTTGAATGCTCGCATTCATTATGTGCCGCGATCCTTCACTTCTCGCTAGACTATATTTGCCTATAACATCCATCATAATAAATGCTAATGAACATGAAGTTTCAGCAAAACCTTCTTTTAATTGTTTTAGAATCCTACACACTTCAAAATAGGCTCTGCATGTCTCCTAACACTAGTGGTGTATGTTAATGTCAGATTTTGTAACGAGATCCTCCGGCTTTTCTCCTTCGCTCCAGGAGGGATTTCCACCACCAGACCTGAAGCAAGATAGCGAATAAGGGTGGCTGGGGACCAGCCGTTAGCCCTCCGACGCTTAAGTTAGGCCACAGAAGAGAAGCCAAGCAAAACGGGACCAAGATTGAATGATCAGTACGTACCTCCTCTTCAAGGGAGCCATCCCCTTATATAGATCTGAAACAATCCAATCTGTTACGTGAGATGTCGAAATCCCGTTGATGTCGCATACGATACTGAGAATCCGCTGATTTCATGGGATAAGATCCTATCTTCTTAGTCAGATCCAACCCAATGATTTATTCCAACAATCACGCCCCTAGATGGTAATCCCTTGAAATCCGGCTGGATCCGGCCGGAAGCCATAGTTGGAGTCATAGCCTCCGAAAAGGAAGGAGACGCCCGTAGCTGGGAGTCATGGCCTCCGAAAAGGAAGGAGACGCCCGTAGTAAAGCTGCTCGCAGGTTAAAATGTGGTCGCGAGTCCAAGTACATATTTTGGGTGTAATGTCTTTCAACGACTTGTGAGAAGGTCTGCTCGCGGATCGAGCTTTGCCGTATTTGACTATCGGTTATGAAGACTCGGGACTTGCGAACAGCTGCTCCGTATTTTTCAATCTATGACTCTTGATCAGGTGATCTCGAGAGTCGAATGGACGTCCCGCACCTATCAAACATTCGACTCTCGATCAGATAATCTCGAGAGTCGAATGGACGTCTCGTACCTATCCAACATTCGACTCTCGATCAGATAATCTCGAGAGTCGAATGGACGTTTTGGGCATTTCCGCGTGAAATCTTATCTCCATCATTTAGCCTATAACAGATGCCCCCCAAGTCCTTGCCGCCAAGGATTCTTAAGGAAAGGACTTAGCTCACTATCACACGAAACCGCTCGCTACCTTCATCGAGAACGACACCCCTCACGATGGGCTGAAATTAATGAGCGCCAGCTTTCCGCAGCCTTTTCGCTGATGGAAAATGAAGGGGCGCTCGCCACGTGTTTGAGGAGTTAATGGGCGTGCCTGCTCGAGCGCTGTGTCCAACGAGGGACTGCCACGTGCCATCAGATATGGCGGAATGATTGCCTATAAATATACGGAGTCCGCCATTTCTTTGGTTTTCTACAGAAGTTTTTTCGAAAGAATCCTGCAACCCTTTCTTTCCATTCTTCTTCCTCTTCCGGTGCTCAATCTTTCTTTTTCTTGGTATACTTCCTTTTTCTTCTTCTTTTATTTTCATCTCCCCATGGCTGGGAACTCTGACGAGATTACTGTCCCCCTTGGCGATGCCACTCCGGAGTCCTCTGCCTCCAGCAGTGCAAGGGTTTCGGCGGGGAGATACACAGCAGCCGGATATCCTTCTGTTTTATCGGAGGACCGGCTGGCTGAGCTACGGGAGAGATACCAAATCCCTGAATCTGTAACTCTCCGCTTGCCCGGAGGTGGAGAAACACCCGACTCCCCCCCCCCCCCCCCCCCCCCAGGATGCGTAGCATTTTACGAGTACCAGCTCATCTTGGGGGTACGCCTTCCCCTCCATCCCTTTGTTCGCGATGTATTGCGGTGTTACAAGATTGCCCCAGGGCAACTCATTGTGAACGGGTGGAGGGTGGTTTTGGGCTCCTTTGCCCTTTGGGCTCAGGCTGGCAACGGGGAACTCACGGCGGAGGAGTTCCTCCGTATGTTCCGCCTGAAGAAAGCTCCATCCAGCGAAGGCTGGTATTATTTATGTTACTGGCACCAGGATAACTTCGTGTTGGGTAAGCCCTCCTCGAACTATCCCGGCTGGAGGAAGCGGTGGTTCTATGCTTCCGGGAGCTGGGAGTCTGCCTCCTCCAGGGGTCCAGGAGTGACCCAGTTTTTCTGTGAAGGTAGACAATCCCGTATTGTGCAGTTTCCTTAGAATAATTTTTAGGGTTTTGCTTCGTTTAACCATTATTTGTGCTCGCAGGTATCCCGGCATTGCGGAAACCGAATTTGAAGGGTGGGATCAACGAGAAGATCGTCAGAGTGTATAAGGTGCCTGTCGGAGATAGGCATATCGAGGCTTGCTTATCTCCTTCGCGACTTGCAGCAGCAGGCCTCATATCCAGGAGAGAAGTCGAAATGACGAAGGCTGGAGAGAAGAGAGGCCTACTGCCCCGTCTGAAGGGCACAGGTTCCAAAAGGCAGAAGAGAACCCCTGCCGAACCGTCTCAATCTTCCATCCGCGCGGGCAGCGATCAGCCTGCCCTTCCCGCGAGCATGACGGGGGCCCCAGCTGGGCCTACTATCCCTTCACTGGTGGTCGCACCTGGGCCACCAGTGATCAACATTGCAGACAATTCCCCAGATGGGGTGGGGTCCAGCTGCCCCCCAGCTGAAGAGGCTCGAGAGCAGGTAGAGCCTCAAGAGCCAACTCCTGCTCGGGAACTGGTCCCAGCTGCCGAGCAGGGACCTGCTCGCGAGTCCATGCCTCCAGCTCGCGAGCAGACCGGTTTGGTCGTTGCCCAACCGTCTGGGAGCGGGACGTACTCGATTCCACGCCACCTCCACCCTGTGTGTAAGTTCTTGTTCGAGAACGTTCCGCCTCACGCCTTTGGCTCTCTCCCCGAGCCAAGCCCTGAGAACCTTATCCTTGAAGCGGGGATGAGGATGGTTCAGGTAAGATTTTGTCAAGATCTGTTTCGACCTGTTGATACGTTCCAGAAATCTTATATTTTTCATCTCTTTGCAGGGTTTAGATCTTATTCTGCGAACGAGGCGTGATATCGTTGCCGCCCGTCGCACGATAGAGGAGGCTGAGGGAAAGAGGACTGCCTTGGAAAAGGCAGTTCAAGGAAGAGATCAACTGCTCAAGGCTCGTGAGGCAGTGATCTCGAAGAGAGATGAGGAGAAAAAGATCCTCATTGAGAAGATCCAAGTCCTGACCGACAGGTATCAGGCCTTGGACTCAGACTACGTGAAGCTCACGGGTCTGAAGGAGAAGGCAGAGAGAGAGAGGGAGATCTTCCGACAGGACAAGATCTCATTAGAGGAGCAATTCGCGGGAGCCAGGTCGCAGCTCAAGGAGGCCTACGACAACCTGACTAGGGAGCGCACCGCTCTTGCGCAGCTTAAGGATGACTCGATCCACTGGGACGAGGAGAGAGTCGCCCTTGTAAAAATGCTCTCGGAGGAAGGTACTCGGGCAGTTTCCGAGTTCCGGACTTCGCAGCTGTATGACGATGAACGATATGAGTCATACGATGCTGGTCGAGACTTTGCACTGAGAGTAGTGCAACGAATGATCCCATCCTTCGATATGGGGGAATTCGGTCGAGTCGCGACCATCATAGCTGCAGAAGAGCAAGCTGCTGCCGAGAACGAGGTGACCGAAGCCACGCAGGCTGGAGGGGCTCCTGAAATGGGCCCTGAAGTCGAGAGCGTGGCTCCTCCTAGCGATTGATTTCCTTTTATTTTCTTTTATACAAATGTATATGTAATCATCTGATTATTAATGAAAAGATGTTTTTGGAAGTGTCGCTGTTTCATTGCTGTTCTCCCTTCATCTTTTATTTTTTGCTTGTTAATCTTGAATGGATTCGTCAGAGATGTGACCCTTTAATTCGAGCATGAGCTAAGCTGCTCGCGATCAGGATGTGACCCCGTTCGCGGCCCTAATTTGGGCGCGAGCTGTGGTGCTCGCATTTTGGAGTGCGATTCCTCCTCACCAATCGCGAGTAACTAACTCATGAAAAAATGAATTAGACTCAATCCGGGGGTCGTGAGACCATGTCCGCGTTGAGATAGACTGATCTATCGATTGAGGTTTTGATTCTACCAAGGGTAGAAGGTTGGTCAAGAGATGGTATTCATTCTCTTCGGGGCTGTTCAAGTCCATGAGAATGGAGAAGCGACCAACTAGTAATGATTTCAATCCTACCAAAGGTAGGCAATTGGCCAAGAGGACGTGTAAGCACTCTTCAGGGCTATTCCGATCCATATAAATGGAGTAGCGGCCAAAAGAGTTATGATAAACTACATCGAATCTAGGGGTAGTATCTTAGCAAATGCTCCACGTGCCAAGGGCGACGTACAGGCTTCCCTTGCATGTCTTCAAGATAATAAGTACCGGGTCGCACAACCCTAATAGCCCGATACGGGCCTTCCCAATTCAGATCCAATGAACGAACAGGAATTCCAAGATTTCGCCTTAGAACCAAATCTCCGAACTGGAAAGATCTAGGTCGAACCTTTGCATTCCGATAACGAGCAATACGTTGTTGATATGCCGCCACTCGTACTTGGGAAGCATTTCTTCGCTCTTCCAAGAGATCGAGATGAAGTCGGATATTTTCCTGATTGCTCGCGGGATCATACTGTTCGATCCGATATGAGGGCACTTGAATTTCCACTGGTACCACTGCGTCAACACCAAATGCTAAGGAGAAAGGAGTTTCACCTGTCGATGTACAAGCCGTGGTTCTATAGGCCCATAACACTTTTGGCAGAAGTTCTGGCCACACCCCTTTACATTCACTTAGCTTGGTCTTTAAATGATGCTTTATAATTTTATTCACTGCCTCGACCTGCCCATTCGCCTGTGGATGATATGGAGAAGTGCGGAGATTACGTATCTTCCATTTGTCGCAAAATTCATCAAAGGCTGCGTTGTCGAACTGCGTTCCGTTATCGGTAATTATGGTATGAGGAAGTCCGAAGCGACATATAATATTTTTCCACACAAACTTAGTAGTTTGTTTTTCAGTAATTTTGGCTAATGGTTCTGCCTCGGCCCATTTGGTGAAATAATCAACCGCCACAATCGCGAACCTATTCTGTCCCTTTCCCATAGGTAAGGGGCCGATCCCATTTGGTGAAATAATCAACCGCCACAATCGCGAACCTATTCTGTCCCTTTCCCATAGGTAAGGGGCCGATGATATCGATCCCCCACTGAGCAAAAGGCCAAGGGCTGTCGACTGGGGTCATCCGCTCAGACGGTACACGAGGTATAGGTTGATATCTTTGACACTTGTCACATTTTTTAGAAAATTCTATGGCGTCTGCTTTCATAGTAGGCCAATAATATCCTTGCCTCATCGCTTTATATGCTAGAGATCGCCCCCTGGGATGATTACCGCCTGCCCCCTGGTGTACTTCATCTAGAACACGATGTGCTTTTTCTGGGTGAAGACACCTCAAATAAGGCAAGGAGAAGCTTTTTCGCAACAAGATTCCATCTTGTAAGGTGTACCTGGCAGCTCGAAGCTGAATTTGTCTTGCAGCTTTCTTATTTTCTGGTAGGTATCCATCTCTGAGATAAAGGATGATAGGATCCATCCAGCATGGAGACGATTGTACCGATATAACTTGCTCGGGAGTCACTTGATCGATACTCAAATGTTGACGGTGCTCGATGGGGATCGAATGCGATAGTTCTGATTCTGGTGCAGACGCGAGTTTTGCCAAGGAATCGGCCAGTTGGTTCTGCTCGCGAGGGATATGGAATATTTTGTAAGTCTTCAGTTTGGCGAGCAGGATGAGGACACGAGATTTGTATAAGGCCATTCTTTCTTCTTTGGTTTCGAATTCGCCAAGAACTTGGTTGACAATGAGCTGGGAGTCGCTATGAATTATCAAATGCTGGACGGCGAGGACAACAGCTAGCTCGAGGCCAACAATAAGGGCCTCATATTCTGCTTCATTATTGGAGACACGTGATTCAAAACGCAGAGCGTATTGAAAATGCGACCCGTCTGGAGCCACTAAAATCAGGCCCGCCCCACTGCCACTGGCCCGTGACGACCCGTCCACAAAGAACGACCAAGAAGTTTGGTCGCTTGTCATGACGCTATCTTCAGAAGAATATGTAAATTCGGCGATGAAGTCAGCCACGGCCTGGCCCTTGACTGCGGTCTTAGGACAGAATGAAATATCATGCTCGCTGATCTCGACCGCCCATTTAGTTAAGCGCCCGGAAGCCTCAGGTTTTTGAAGGACTTGACGTAGTGGATGATTTGTTGGTACTAAAATAGCATGGGCTTGAAAGTATGGTCGTAGTTTTCGAGCTGCCGTGATTAAGGCTAGGGCCAGTTTCTCCAAATCAGAATACCTAGTTTCTGCATCAACCATTGCTCGACTGATATAATAAACGGGCCTTTGCACCCCGGAATCTTCTCTTATTAAAGCGGCACTAACGGCCGTGGAAGACACAGATAAATAAAGAATGAGTTGCTCATGTGCCACAGGTTTAGATAAAATGGGGGGAGCGCTCATATATTGCTTTAGTTGTTGAAAAGCTTCTTCACATTGAGGTGTCCACTTCCAATCAGACTTGGCCGTTGCACGAAGGAGTTTGAAGAAGGGCAGGCACTTGTCGGATGCTCGCGAGATGAACCTGTTCAATGATGCGATGCGACCAGCTAGACGCTGAACGTCCTTCAGAGTCACTGGGGATTTCATCTCTATCAATGCTTTAATCTTTTCGGGATTCGCCTCAATTCCACGTTGGCCAACCATGAACCCAAGAAATTTCCCTGCAGATACTCCAAACGCACATTTTTCTGGATTTAATTTCATCTGATACTTCCTCATCAGATCAAAGGCTTCTCGAAGATCAGGAATGTGGTCATCTTCATCGATGCTTTTCACAAGCATATCGTCAACATAAACTTCCATGTTCCTACCGATTTGAGCAGCGAATATTTTGTTGACAAGACGCTGATACGTGGCCCCTGCATTTTTGAGACCAAACGGCATTACCCGGTAGCAATATAGTCCTCGATCTGTGATGAAGGCAGTATGTTGGCCATCAGGTGGATGCATCATAATCTGGTTGTAACCAGAGTAAGCATCCATAAAACTGAGGAGGGCGTGTCCAGCTGTCGAGTCGACCAACTGGTCGATTCGTGGTGTCGGGAAGCTATCTTTGGGACATGCTTTGTTTAAGTCTGAATAATCGACGCACATCCTCCATTTGCCATTAGCTTTTCGGACGAGAACTACGTTGGCGACCCACTGTGGGTAGTCAACTTCTTTTATGAAATTTGCCGCGAGCAGCTTCTCAACTTCAGTTTTGATCGCCATTTGTCTTTCTGCAGTGAAGGCACGTCGACGCTGATGTACGGGTTTATGCTTCGGGTCAATGTTGAGACGATGTACGATGACATCAGGATCGATGCCCGGCATATCTCTATGAGACCAAGCAAACACGTCCTGGTATTCAGTGAGGAAACGGATCAAATCTTCGCGGTGGATACTGTTTAAGGAGGAACCAATATACACGATCTTAGACTGGTCGTCTTCGGTCAAGCGAATCGCCACTGTTTCCTCCCCTGGAGTTCCTGATTTCAGAGCACTTTCCCTTGGATCCAACGCGGTGGCGAGAACGTCGGATGATCCTTGAACTATTTCCATGACAGGTGTCGCTTGAGCCTTCTTTCGATCTTGGAGGGCTATCTGGTAACAGGACCGTGCCTCCTGCTGACTTCCTCGCACGACCCCTATGCCATTTGGGGTCGGAAATTTAACGCATAAATATGAAGGGTGCAAGGCCGCTCCAACCTTAGTTAGAGACGGTCTCCCCAAGATGGCGTTATATGCTGATTTTCGATCCACGACGAGGAAGCTTACGAAGACGGTGGTCTTCGCTGGACTCTCCCCAAAGGTGACTGGGAGATCGATACTTCCTTCAGGTGTCACCACTTCTCCTCCAAAGCCGACAAGAGGGGTCGATACTGGCTTGAGGAGGTTTCTGGCAAGTGCCATCTTGTCGAAAGCCTCCAAATACAGAATATCGGCCGAGCTACCTGTATCCACCATAATTCGATGAGTCAGATAATTTGATACCTTCAGTGTGACTACGATGGAATCTTCATGAGGGAAATGAATTCCCGCTGCATCTTCGAGGGTGAAAGAAATTGGGGGAGGGCTAGCCTTCGAGGAGTTGGACGTTTGTTCCAGCCAATAGATCTGCTGGGGTTCTTTGGACGCCTTTCGGGCGTATGCCTTTCTTGAAGCTTGAGAGTCACCCCCGCAAGCTGGACCCCCGACGATAGTGCGAATTTCTCCTGTGGGCTCAGCATCCTCTTGGTCGGTTTGATGATGAGACGGTTCCTTTTGGCGAGATGAGGTCTTCGCCCTTTTTGGTGACCTATTTTTACGAGTAACATAATCCTGGAGATGGCCTTTTCGAATAAGAGCTTCGATATGGTCTCGTAGGGAGATACAGTCCTGGGTCCTATGCCCGTGATCTTTGTGAAAGTAACAGAACTTACTCTTATCTCTCTTCTCGGGATCGGATTTAATCTTTGCAGGCCACTTCACATATGGCTTGTGTTTTATCTCCATTAGAACCTTTTCAGGAGACCGATTAAGAGGAGTGTAATTATGATATTTACCAGAGTAAGGCTTCCTGGGAGAGCGATCGCGCTGATCGCGATGGTATTTTTTATCTGTAGAAGTTCCTTCTGGCTTGCGTTTCTTACTTTGTACTCCATGACGTGTCAATGCGACTTCTTCTGCATTGATATATTTCTGAGCTTTGGCTTGGAATTCCGCCATAGTTTTCGGCAGGCTCTTATCTAAGGCAAACCTAAATTTGTCGCTCGTTATTCCTGCAATGAGGGCTGTGAGACCCTTTTCTTCAGTGTAACCCTCGGTTTGAACGGCTTCGGCAGTGAACCGTACTGTGAACTCTTTTATTGTCTCCCCATGTTGCTGTTTCAGATTCATCAGATGGGAGGCTGGCTTTTTAATGCGAATACTTCCCATGAATTGAGAAAGAAATATCTCCGACAATTGGGAAAAGGAACTGATGGAAAGTGGCTTTAACCCCCGAAACCACGTACGAGCCGCTTCCTTCAATGTAAGGGGAAAAGCCCTACACATGATTTCTGAACCATGTCCCTCCAACTCCATGAGGGACCTATATGTTTCCAGATGTTCCAGAGGATCGCCAATGCCTGTATACGGAGCGATAACAGGTGTTCGATACTTTCTGGGCAACGGGGCTTCCATGACCCCGCTTGTGAAGGGAGATTCAGATTGATGTATTGCCGCCATGACAGCAGATGGCCGATTTGCCTGGTATCTCTGCTCCATGACATCAAAACGGTCTTGGATTCTTTTGAGATCTCCTTCCCATGGCAAGGTATAGCTAGACGTTTCGGCGGTGGAGCCTTGCGGTTGAGGTTGTCGAGACGAACTGGAATGTATAGAATGTGGAGACGGCACAGGGGGATGGCCGCCAAGTGGTGGGACCTGTGGTTCATCCATAGAATGCCTGGAAGCAACTGGTATGGGTGGCGGTGGTAACCCTTCGGAGGGTTGTCTTTGCGGTTCAGGGAAGTGCTGATCAAGTCGATTTGACAGTGCCTGAACTCCGGCGTTTAGAGTTAGGAGAGTGTTCCCGAGGAATCGTAGGACATCATCCTGATTTCCAGAAGCCTCCAATAATGGATTTGTTGATGGCATATTTGGGGCTCCTTGAGGGATATCCGTCGGAACAGGTGGGAGGGCAGGTGTGGATTCCGTCTCACCGGGCGGAGGTGGTGCCTGCCTCGAAGTTGAAGGATGAACTATCTTTTTAGGAGGCATCACCGAAGGATTTTGATCGGTGGTTAACACGATTGATTTTGATGATCAAGTCTTTCCCACAGACGGCGCCAAACTGTTAATGTCAGATTTTGTAACGAGATCCTCCGGCTTTTCTCCTTCGCTCCAGGAGGGATTTCCACCACCAGACCTGAAGCAAGACAGCGAATAAGGGTGGCTGGGGACCAGCCGTTAGCCCTCCGACGCTTAAGTTAGGCCACAGAAGAGAAGCCAAGCAAAACGGGACCAAGATTGAATGATCAGTACGTACCTCCTCTTCAAGGGAGCCATCCCCTTATATAGATCTGAAACAATCCAATCTGTTACGTGAGATGTCGAAATCCCGTTGATGTCGCATACGATACTGAGAATCCGCTGATTTCATGGGATAAGATCCTATCTTCTTAGTCAGATCCAACCCAATGATTTATTCCAACAATCACGCCCCTAGATGGTAATCCCTTGAAATCCGGCTGGATCCGGCCGGAAGCCATAGTTGGAGTCATAGCCTCCGAAAAGGAAGGAGACGCCCGTAGCTGGGAGTCATGGCCTCCGAAAAGGAAGGAGACGCCCGTAGTAAAGCTGCTCGCAGGTTAAAATGTGGTCGCGAGTCCAAGTACATATTTTGGGTGTAATGTCTTTCAACGACTTGTGAGAAGGTCTGCTCGCGGATCGAGCTTTGCCGTATTTGACTATCGGTTATGAAGACTCGGGACTTGCGAACAGCTGCTCCGTATTTTTCAATCTATGACTCTTGATCAGGTGATCTCGAGAGTCGAATGGACGTCCCGCACCTATCAAACATTCGACTCTCGATCAGATAATCTCGAGAGTCGAATGGACGTCTCGTACCTATCCAACATTCGACTCTCGATCAGATAATCTCGAGAGTCGAATGGACGTTTTGGGCATTTCCGCGTGAAATCTTATCTCCATCATTTAGCCTATAACAGTGTACTAAGAGTCCTGATTACAAATTGATGGAGTGGAATGGTGGAACCGGATTATGTGGTTGATGAAGAGTAAGTGTATGCCATAAGTTGATTGAATTGTTTGGAGTTTAGGCTATTCCAACTTAAAATTCATGCACCTTTCAATCTTTCTTGCTTTCATCTCTTATAAAGGATTTTTTTAACCGTTCTATTGTATAATAGACTTTGAATTTGTGATGTTGGTTTACTTTAGGGAGAGATTGTGCGGGCTTTAGAAGGTGTAGTCGCAGCAACATCACTTCTTGGAGTTCCTCTAGGACATAATTCATCTTTCCGTCAGGGACCTGAATTTGCTCCTCCTCGCATTAGGGAGGCCATCTAGTGTGGTAGCACAAACTCAAGCATTGAAGAAGGTAAAATGAAGTATTTACCAAGGTAGTTCACTTTAATAGTGTGGACCCTCGCCGTTCCGCACTCTCACACGACGTTCTCCCTTTCCTTTCGGGAAAAGAAGAAGAGGATGCGTGAGTGCGAATCGCCGTTTATGCCACTGGCTTGCCTCGTTTTCGAGGGCTTTGTTTGGTTGTCGTGTTAAGCTGGATGTGTTTAAATGAGTTTATATAAGACCAAAGTCGCCACTAGCCAGTTACTTCGAATCTACAGTCCGCTAGACCCCATAGAAACGTTAGAGAAGGGGGATCCAAAGATTCCTTTATTTAAAATGACTCCTTTTGATCTGCGGCCAGAGATTCGAGGTAAGGGATCACGGTTACAGGGTGGGAAGAGGTTAAGCACCCCACACACTGCCCGTACCGAAGTACGGTCTCTACTTCACAGAATCGAACTAATACTTGAAAGTCTGTTTTAATCCTCGTGCATTCTCATAGATGACATGATGCATGAATGCAGGTCTGAACAGTAAGAGTTTCTGATGGGCAGGTTTCCATTAACAAGCAAGCCCAGAGCATACGCTCGAACTGACAGGTGCTTTATGCGAGATGCATGCTGTGTGTTTGAATAATCAAAGTGCTCGTAGTGACTAATACATGAATGCAGGTCTGAACAGTAAGAGTTTCTGATGGGTAGGTTTCCATTAACAGGCAAGCCTAGAGCATACGCTCGAACTGACAGGTGCTTTATGCGAGATGCATGCTGTGTATTTGAATAATCAAAGTGCTTGCAGTGAAGCAGGGGGGTTGGAAGAAAAGTAAATGTTGCACTTATGCTAGATGCAAATGAGATGATGCTGGAAAAAGAATAGCTAGATGGACGGAGGTGTCGCAAGGATTGGCTTCGAGTGGCTGGATCAAGACTTGGATGGCTTGGGAGACTTGGACCAGTGATCAGGTTAGGCCGGACCAGGGCTAGGCTCTCCTCACTCGGGCTCTCCATGGTAGAAAAATGGGCTAAAGGGTGGAGAGGCGGACTCAGAGCTCTCGGACTGAAGAGAGGGGAAGTCGATGTTGAAATGGGAAGAGGCTAAGGGTATTTATAGGAGAGGGCAGTGGCAGTTTGCGTAAATAATTTTGGGAGGCCCCCTGGGGGCCGCCTGTATGGACGCTCCTCGGTTTCCAGCGCGTGGTACGGTCATGTCTCGGGGCTGCTGTTTTGACTTAGTGGGTTGACTCGGTGGGTTGACTCAGCGGGTCGACTCAGTGATTTGACTCGGCGGGTTGACTCGGCGGGTAGACTCAGCGGGTTGACTCGGTGATTTGACTCAGCAAGTTGACTCAGTAAGTTGACTCAGTGGGTTGACTCAGTGAGTTTGACTTTTTTAGGATTTTTGACTGGCTTTTCTTATGGGGGGTTTTCAGGCTGATGTTTAGGGGTGAGTTGGCTGGGTTCAGGCTTGAGTCGGGCTATGATTTGGGGCTTACAAGGGTGAGTTTGGCTGAGTTTGGACTTGAGATTTGGGGGTATGGTCCTCCATTCACCAGCTATCTCTACCAACATTGTAGCCCAAGGTGGGGTGTCTACAGATGCCCCTCTTTGGTAGAGGTTACGTGCAACCGAATGCCAAAGCGAGTGGACACCCCACTTCTGACCCGGTCACTCATAGATCATGGTTTGAAATCTTTGCTTGCCTTTGCATTTGTGCCAGTTGAATCGTCTAAAAATTGATCACTAGCACATACCGCGGAAGTTTGGAGAAAACGTTGCGATTGTCCCTGCAGTTTGCTGCAACTTGGGTACCCAATCGCAACCCTTCCATTCCCGATCGGTACTAACATCGGAAAGGTACAGCAGAGCCTCCGCGTCCGTAGTCTTACGAGGTTACTGACCCTGAGACTGATTGTGTGATGTTTGATGTTTTTTCCGGATCACTCCAGGAGTACTTGTTTCGCTTGACTGTCAAAGTGGTTAGATGCCCTGCATCATGTAGTCTTACGGGATTCTACTACGCCGACTTGGACTCAGTCAAGGTACCTCAGGCATCCACTCCTAGGTATGTGCGGGTGAACTCTTTCCACCCGATCTGCTGGTTTCGATGCTTGGCTTGCAATTCATTCTTTCCTCGATTGTGGTCTGGAATCTTTGTTGTCCTTTGTATCTGAGTCAGTTGATTATTTGGAAATTGATAACTCGCACATACTGCGGGAGTTTGGAGAAAACGTTGCGATTGTCCTTGCATGCGCTGCAACCTGGGTACCCAATCGCAACCCTTTCCATTCCCGATCGGTACTAACATCGGAAAGGTACAGCTAGAGCCTCTGCGTCCGTAGTCTTACGAGGATACTGACCCTGTGATTGATTGCGATGTTTGATGTTTTCCCAGATCACTCCAGGAGTACTTGTTTCGCTTGACTGTCAAAGTGGTTAGATGCCCTGCGTCATGTAGTCTTACGGGATTCTACTACGCCGACTTGGACTCAGTCAAGGTACTTCAGGCATCCACGCCTAGGTATGTGCGGGTGAACTCTTTCCACCCAATCTGCTGATTTTGATACTTGGGTTACAATTCATCGTTTCCACCTGTTCAAATGGTTTCTTTGACCGAGCCTTTTTGGCTTTCACCTTTTCGTATCTTGGCATGTAGTACGACCGCACTGACAATGGAGTTCAGTTCGACCATACTTTGAGTGCATTGGATCCGATGGTCTCCGGCGAAACCGCGAGACATCGGGTCTTATTTGATTTTTGCGTCAGCTCCTACCCAGAGATATGGAAGATCTCCCAGTGTTTTGGAGGCCGAACACTTTTGAAAAGATACCCACTCTGGGGAGTGATACTCCGTGGGGTTTTTATTTGCAAATAGAAATATTTTTTGTCTTTTTGAAAAGGAAATCTGGTTTGCACATGCCTCCACTACGGATGCCTGTGAGGTCTTCAGCTAACCATCTTTATTTTGAAAGCAAGTAAACATGATGATTGATGCGATGGGTGCTGATGCATGGAGATGCATATTTGATGATGGATGCATGGCTTGGCTCATTCTCTTTCAGTTTGACGATTTTCCTTTTGCTGGAGATGCAGAGAATTTTGAGCTTATTGCTTGCAGGGTTGTGCTTCCCTGGGGTTTTTCTTTTTTATACGGGCTTTTGATCAGCGGGTTAGTCAAGATCCCGACTCGTGATCGATCAGGTCCATCGTCCCAAGATGCTGTTTCTTTCCTAATGAGAATGTACGAGGATGTTATCCGACTTCAAGATATTCTTCTGGGCATAAATGCGATTGAGACGGTGCTTGGTCGCCAGTTTTGGTCAAGATTCCAATTTGCGGGCGATTGGATCCGTCATCCCAAATTGTGAAGAGTGTGGAGCTCGAGACTCCTGAAGTGTAGTGCTGGGGGATAGTGACAATTTTTTTGATTTTGTAAATATTTGGTCCGAATCTTTACTTGAGTGGTCAGGATAGAGATCGGTTATTGAAAACAAAGAAAATATTTTTTTATGGTTTTGAAAATATTTGGTTTCAAAGCAAGGGAAATATTTTGTGATTTTGAAAAGTGATTTTGTAATGTTTTGGTATTTTGTTGGATTTTCCTGAAATGCAGGGAAAAGGCATGGAATTTTCATCCATTTCCACCTTCTACTGCTGGTAAGGCACCCGATCCATTTTACGTCAGCGAGCAAGACGAGTCTCACACAGTTAAGTGTCGTAGTTTTACATCTTCGGATGAGGAGATTTTGAGGGTTTTCAGTCAACACACCCACAAAGTTGCCTGTTCCTTATGTGCAATGCACATAGACTACGTATCGTCTGACGGACTCCTTCGACCACAAAATGAGCCACATCCGTACATTTCCCTTAGTCAGTCCAGTTTGGGGCCTTACGTTGCTCACAATTCCGTGAGGGTGCGCTCCACCTCCCAACAGCCTTAATTCCCTTCATGAGTTTTAGGAATAGGGAACATCCGTCAGATTCAACAGCGACTTCCAAATCAAGGTTGTCTATCACAGTGCGTTCAACACGAACAGGATTGCGGGGTTCTGCCCGCCTCAGCCTTTACCTGTTTAGAAGACTCCGGACACCCGTACAATCAAGTGTCAGCCATGTCCGAAACAGGTTGGGGAAAGAAAGCCCCCGAGAAGTTAATCCCAGTGTAGTTTTAGGTCTTCGGACCACTAGGGATGAATTTGTGAAATTGATGGTGAATTTTTTTTTTTGAAAAAGTTCCAGTTTTCAATTCGAGTAATCGAGGTTGATGCTGGTTTTTATGGAAAGCTTGAAATCTTTTTGGTAATTTTGAAAATGATCCGGGTTATTGAACCTTGATCCCAGCAGTTGAGGCCGATGCCGGTTTTTAGTTGAAACCAGGAAATGGTCCCCCGAGAAATTAATCCCAGTGTAGTTTAAGGTCTTCAGACCAAAAATATGTACATGCTGAAAATACATTCTTTTTTTTATTTTTTCGAAATGATCTAGGTCATCAGATCTTGGCCTGAATGGCTGGGATCGATGCTGATTTTTATTAAAATCCCTCGGGATATTGATCCCAACGTAGTTTAAGGTCTTCGGACCCAAAATATGTACAAGCAGGGCAAACACATTTTTTTTTTTTTTGAAAAATGTCCGGTGTCAGCGGATCTTGATTTGAACGATCCAGACTACTACCAGTTTTTATTTAAAAAGTCCCTCGGGATCTTGATCTCGACGTAGTTTAAGGTCTTCGGGCCCAAAACTGTACAAGATAGGGCAAACACATTTTTTTTGTTTTTTGGAAAATGTCAGGTATCAGCGGATCTTGATGTGAGCAAACAAGACCACACTGGTTTTTATTGAAAATCTCTTGGGATGTCGATCCCGACATAGTTTAAGGTCTTCGGACCCAAAACTGTACAAGACAGGGCAAACACATTTTTTTTATTTTTTGAAAAATGTCCGATATCACCGGATCTTGATTCGAACAATCCAGATTGCTACCGGTTTTTATTTCAAAAGTCCCTCGGGATCTTGATCCCGACGTAGTTTAAGGTCTTCAGACTCAAAACTGTACAAGACAGGGCAAACACATTTTTTTTTATTTTTTTGGAAAATGTCCGGTATCAGCGGATCTTAATGTGAGTAAACAAGACCGACACCGATTTTTATTGAAAATCTCTCGGGATGTCGATCCCGACGTAGTTTAAGGTCTTCGGACCCAAAAATTTTATGGTTGAGCATACTTACCTTGCTTTGTTTAGCTTCTGACGGGGCTGATTGTGATTTGAGTGGTCCGAATTGCTTAAATTGGCCCTGTGGGCCTTTTCCAGACTTCAGCTTTACTTTGGAGCACCCATCCTTGATGTTTTGTGAGGCTGAGAAGGCGTTTCATGGTGCGGATGATGACTTGAACGGCTCAGATTGCTCTTTTCAGCTATGTGGGCCCACTTGATGATCAAATCTTAAATTCTGGCCCTCTTTCTTGATGATCAAACATTCAATCTTGCTATTTTATGACTCATGTGAATTCTTCCATGGTTCAGATCATGATGATCTAGTCTTTGAATGGCTCAGATGGCTTGTGGTCCTTTCTTGATCAGTTTTCCTTCTCTTTGACTTGATCAGACCCATGTTGGCTGTAATACTTCGTGATTGGACAGGTGTGGTACCTTCCAGACGATTCTGATCATCCTCAAATGAAATCTAGAGCTGATTGGAGCTTTGGGCGGCCCTCAGGGTGCCATTTGCTGACGTGGACTGTCAGTCTCACCTACCAGCGACTGTGGAGCCAATCCCGCGGAGAGAGAAGGAGACCGTCCGTACGGGCGGCTCTCAGGGGACCGCCCAAACCTCTCTTCATGTGCAGTCGATGCGGGCTCTGGTTCAGACATTCCCAGCAACCCACTGTCCATGTCTTATATTCTCTATACCCCCAGGTTCGATTCCGACCATGAATCTTCCCTTTGTCTCATCTTTCCTTCTCTTTTTGTCTTTTTCTTGCTTGGTCCTCTCTTGGGCAGCCATTGATGATGGCTTGGGGGCCATTGTGGGAGATGTTGGTGGGTCCCACACTTCAACAATTGGTGAGGGCTTTTGATTGATGCTTTGAATGGTGAGGTGGAGCTTTGAATGAGGGTAATGATGGGGGTTTAAGGATGGTGGTTGGTGGAGCTTTGAATGGCCCCATTAATGGCAGCCATGCTGAAAATTCAGGTTTGAATGGGGCATTGATTATGGGAGAAATGGATGGTATGGATGGAATGATGAGATGGGACATAGGTGAGGCTATACATCCCTTGAGTGTGGGCCACATGGATGATGTGATGATGGTGATGATGGGGTCATGATGGACATTGATGGGCTGATCTTGGATTGCCTTCTGGTACCTGTGAGGAGAGAAAACATTTTAGTAAAAGGATTGAAGCATCAAAGCAGGAAAAGAGATGCTTACCTTCTGGGAGGAATGACCGGGAGAAAGATGCTCGTACGAGGCACTCCATAAGTTGGCTGGGGGATGTTTATTTTGAAAGCCCTGTAAGTTTTTTTTCTGTGCATATATACGAATAAGGAAAAATGATTTTTTTTTTGAAAATATATGCAAATCATGAAGTAAAAATTTGTGTCAAGTGCTTATCTGTCTGTGCGTGATTTGGACTTATGCTTTTAGATGTAAGAATCAGAATATTTGACTCAGCCTGATGTCATACTCAATTTTCTTAATTATTCACCAAGGGTCCTGGTCCCCTTATGATAGTGCACAATGGTATCCTGCCCCTAGAATTTGGGCAGATCCTGAAAGAATTCTCGACTCATAGCCGCAATCCTTGCTTCCATTGAATCTTCATGTCGTTTGGATCTCTCATGTACCTATTTTTTTTACTTTTTTTTCTTTTCTTAGCCATTATTGCCCGCAACACCCTTTCGGGTTTTCGCTGCGTCCGGCTTGCCCGTCATTTTTGCCCGTGGCACCCTTTCGGATTTTCACCACGTCTCGGGTATTTGATCTTACCCGCCCCTTGGCAGCTATGCTGTTTTTACCCTCAGCGCCCTTTCGAGTTTTCACCAAGTCCGCTATGTGCCCACTATTTTTACTCAGAGCGCCCTTCCGGGTTTTCACTCCGCCCTCTTTGTTTAGGCACACATTTCTCTTTTTTTTTTTGGATAACTGCGGCGCCCAGAGGTTAGGAATCCGTCGTTGCCTGCCGATGGTAACCTTTCGGCCCTTATCTTAAGTTACAATGGCAGAGCTGTCAGCCTTAGCTACAAACCCTTCTGAGGTGGATGGATGGATAAATGTGTTTCTTTTGGGTCAATTTTTTCTCTCTCTTTCTTTCTTTCTTTCTTCTTCTTCTTCTTTTTTTTGTGGGTTGTGTGCCCCTTTTTTCTTTTTTCTTTTTTTTAACCCCCCCCCCCTTTTTTTGCAACATTCTTTTTTTTTCTTCTTTTTTTTTTGCTTTTGAACCCTTTATTTGGAACACTTATTGGTGGACGGGAAGGGATTCTCAAAGGTTTAAACCTTGACCTCTTGACTTCAGCTCTACTAATGTAACTCTTGATAAGGTTAGATTGGCTTACCTGTGAGAGATTTTCACGTTGTCAGCGTTGATTGGCTCTGGAAGATCCTTACCTCTCAGGTTGGTGAGTTGAACGGTGACACTCCCAGAAGAACTTCTCTAATTCTCAGGGCTTGCCCCTTGAGTCTGACAGATGCAGCAGTGCTTGTTGCAAACCCGATATGACTTTTCATTCTTCGGCTTCATTCTTCATCAGCACTCACGGTGACATGATTTTGACTCGAACTCGTAGGCTGTCTTCTGATTTTAAGCTTCTCGAGGAACTCCTCCATCCTTAGATTTCGAAGGACGTCCCATTGCCAATGTTGATAACATGTGGGAACCCTTAACAATTGATGATGTCATTCTTCATGAGAATTATCGTGCGAGATCAGAATATTACCTCCATCCACTTTGTGCTGTAATCAACTGCCACAAGTATATGCGTATGACCGCTAGATGATGTTGAGTCAATCTTTCTGCTGATGTAGATACCTCGTACAGGGAATAGCTGGAGCGTTATCAGGTTGTAGAATTTCGAAGCACACACATGGATCCGATGTGCATGTTGCTGACACTTAAAGTGCTTTCTGACATGTTGGCAACAATCTGTCTTCATCGAGCCACGAGGTTTCTTTGATCATTCGTCAAGTCGCATACTCCAGCATGGAATGCAAGCATAGTCTTGGCAGCATCTTCTTGATAGGCTTGATGAGTTTTTGATCGAGTCTGGATAAGTCTTCATAGGACGCAAGATTGGGAAGTCATGACTTCAAAAATTCGATCATTCTCTGCTTATTTTTCGGGGACAAGGATTCTCAATGCACACTTTCTTATGGGTCTCAAGAGATCCTAGGTTTATAATTTTGAAATTTTTTGAGATGACATTGGCTTTTGGTTCGAACTTTTGAGGAGACCCTCATAGTTTGGGAGTCAGCTCATCATTTTCCTCATCATTGGCTCTATCTTGACCCCTGAGTTTGAAGTCCAACTCTAGATCGAAATCACGTGAATCAACTTCATACTCAAGTGCTTTGACAGATAGACTTGACACTTTATTGAAAAAGATTTCTAATTTTTTTTTTTTTTTTTTTTTGCTTTCAAAGATTTTCTGGTTTTTTTTTTTTGGAATTTTGTGAATATCTGGATTTTTTTGAACTTTTTGGACTTTCTGAAATTTTGAAATTTTTTTTTTTTGAAATATTTGGTGTTTTGGGTTTTTGAATCTTCGGATTTTTTTTTTTTTGAATTTTTTTTGTAAAGGACCTGAGCAAGACGGCGATGTGAACCAGGTGTTGCCTGATTCGGCTCGGGGAGCCAAGCCCTGTCGGCTTTTATTGTGCCGTCATGGGGACTACAAACCTGTTACTGCCCTGCACTTCTTCCCCTCAGGAGGCAGGGCCAAAAGGATCAGTAGGCTAAACCTCATTGTTGCGCCCAAACATCATGATAGATCTGGAATTGGGCTCCGAGTTGGTGTCAAATGCGATTTCTCCTGGTTCGTCACTACGCCAAAATAGTGAAAGGAAGACGGTCGATAACCGTCTTAAATCAAGATTCCAGACGGATTTAGACCGTCGCAAGGGCCGTCTTATTTTTGTGTGTCGTAAAACTTAATCGACGGTTACACACCGTCGTTAATCAACGACGGCTATGAACCATCTCAAAAACCGACGGTCTATAACCATCTTTAAAGGGCATTTAACACCTCGATCACACATGGTAATGTGACATTTAGACTCAGCTATCGACCGTCGGTAAGCTTTAGTTCATTAAAAAATAGAGACGGCATAGAGCCGTCGGAAAATGTCTAGCATTAAAAAAAAATATATCAGTAGCAGTTTCTTTCACCTGATAGAATATATATATATATATATATATATATATATATATATATATATATATATATATATATATATATATATATATATATATATATATATATATATTCAAGCAACACAAAACATGGATATAAAATTTACTTCATTTGCTTTTTTTTATTTTTAGAAGAGTGAGAGTACCTTTTCAAAATTGAACCGATTGTAACCAAATAATAAAGTGGATAAGAAAAAAAAGAAAAAGGGCAGAAAAAAGGGCTTTCGATTAAAAAATCAAACCTCAAATAAATGCAAGCGATGCATATACCTAGTGCATTGAGAAGAAACTACTTTAACCGTATGTTCTATCACTAATGGAAGCTGTGATCTCTCGAATACGGGATGGAGAGGGCTCCACGTGAGGTTAGCCAACTAGCTACAACCATTTAATCTACTCACAGAATCAAAGACAAAAAAAAAAAACAAAATCACGACCACGAGATCAAATACTCATTGAGGTGCTCGTTCTAGTTAATTTATAAATAGGAAAAAAATCAGAAAATAAAAAGATCTGCTAACCATTAGCAAATCAGGCAATATTCATATACATTTATCCATATAGGAGAATGTTCCAATGAACCTAGTGCATAGAAACCTTCCATAATCTAGTTGCATTTGTACACGTGCATATCCATAAAACTGATTTGGACTGCATATTCAGTGAGATCAACATTTTATAGGCAACTTTAGGAAAATCATGCTGATTGGATGATTTTAATTCTGTAAGAAAAATTATGCTGATTGGATGATTTTAACTATCCAAATCTATATACATCCAAGTAATTTTAAGAACTATAAAGAAGGTGAAAGGGGATGTCTGGGTTCAGTTGAAAATGGTGTAGTAGTAGCATGGCCCCAAAGTCTAAAACTGATGAGACCACTCCCTTTCCGCTGCTTAATGCCCCTACTTTCTTCTATGAAAATTAATGCCTCCTTAAATTGCTTACTTGCATCAGCAAACCATTGCAAACCATCAAATGACTTCTCTTGCCTTGTTACCTAAAATGGTCATCATCTCGAGTTCGTTATATTCTCACTGAAACAAAATTTTAAAAAAAAAAAAAGAAAGAAAAGAAAACTTGTTTAATGTTAAAAAAACATAAATGCTTTGAAGTGCATAGTGCAGCTTCTCCTTTTTTGTCATAACCATTAAGCCTACCCTCTTTTAATATATTTCGCGTAAACCCAACCAACAAACTAAAATGAGATCTGTTTGCAATGTCATTGAAGGAATTACAATGAAATGTAGTAAAAGAAAAAACATTCATACGCAAACAGAACAAAGAGAAAAAGAAAAAGAAATAAAATAAAATAAAATAGTTCAGATCCTCTGTTTGTTACAAACATGAAATCTCTATTTGTAGCTTCAGTATGATGAGGTCGCACTGAGGATGTGATGTGGTTGTAAACCAGTGTGATGATGTGGACCAATAAAAAAGCTGCAAACAGAGGATCCAGACTCAAAATAAAAAAGCAATGAAGCATGGAATAGGCACTTCTCACTTTTCATGGATTCATCACAAAGAAGTAGGAACAAAGTTTTCACATTTCACAAAAGTACCTTGAAAATATAAGCAACAACCATCATGAATCTCTCATCAGCAGTGATATCATTTCCCACATCATGAACCCTCTTTTTATCCCTGCAATGAATTTTGCAGTCTATTAAACTCACAAGTACCAGAACTGGGAGGAAAAATCCCTAACATGGATATATTCACTACTCTTGAGTTCTTACACGTGAAGCACTTCAGGTAAGTATTTTGAACGCAACTGACATGAAGCAGGGAGACAGGTAAATGGATGAACTAAATGACATGGGTTTGTATAAGGAAAACAGAAAACATCAAAGCTACCTTTGAAAATGCATTTATAAGAAATGATAAATAATTGGTTTGCTCGTCAGATTGGTATTTGTTCTCAATTGCCATGTCCATCATCCTTCCTGCCATAACCTTTTCATCTGTGAAACCAAGCCTTTGAAAATATTCTCCAATGCTTGTGATGCTTCCAGGTCTGTGTATAAACCTATAGTTCATAGATGCACACTGCTAATGAGTACATACATACTACTAGGGATATAGTTGCTATGAATTTTATGAACACATACCGAGATATTCTGCGAGCGTGACGGGAATCACTTCCTCTCAAACTTCTCACCAACCCTAAAATATTACCCATTTTAGTGATAATTAGCGTAGTTGTTATAAGAAGCTCAATTCATGATCTGCGTAGGGAGCTTTCCAATAGTTAAGCTCCTTTGTGTCTACCAAACCAGACTTATTCGTTGCTCTTTGTCACTCTATGAGGAGAAACTTTGTCATCCAACCAAGGCTTTTGCTTTATAATTAATAGCAAGTAAAATATAGAAGAAAAAAAAAGTTGAAAGAAAAAAAAGGAGTTGTGGGGCATCAATCAGAATTCAAAAGTTTCTTTTTTTCAATAAATGACAAATTAGTGATAACAAAGCCAAAAAAAAAATATAATAATAAATAAATATCAATGGAGAGGTAATGAGGTCTAATTCAAAAAGAACAGATAAACACTTCATTTGGCTAACATAACCATCTATTCAGTTAGCTCTTCTTAGACAATTGAACAAAAAATCATAACAATCATAGTCTTAAGCATCTGTGACTTGATCCATCTTCTGCAAGTAACCATGTCCATCCATTTTTGCATTTCATAGACATTATATCTTGGATCATCTGATTAGCATGATTTTTTTCAAGGTAGCCTATAAGTAAAAGACTAAACATATTGTACAATTCATATAGGTGGTGTAGATGCGGGCCAGTCTAAATGAAACTGGGTGCATAGGATGGTTTTCCTGCAATGAGCCTAGTGGATAATTTTCCCAGTTGTAGAGTGCACAACAGAGCAAAAGTTCTATTTTCATGTGCAAATGTGCACAATGACTATCAATTTTTGCCCCAACTGAGACAAATCAAAAGTTAGAATTGCCAACTGGACTTTTTTATATGGGAGATGCCAACAACTATTATTTCATTATATAACAGCCATAATTGAAAAATATCGTCCATATATTCAAAATAATAATGAAATAAAAGCCATAATTGAAAAATATTGCCCTTATATTCAAAATAATGATCGTAGACCATGAATGTTTCCTTACATAACACAATGTTAAGGACGTGTTTGGATTGACAGTTGAGTAGGGAGGAAAGTAAAAAAAATGATATAGGCAGAAGGTAAAATCAACTTGGTTGATTTGGCTTGTTACAAAGGGTCACTCGAGACCGGTTGATTCGGCTTTGGGGTAGCATTGAGCCACTCGAGTTAGTTGATTCGGCTTGTAAAAAAAAAAAAAAAAAACGTATGAAAGTGACTTCAACTATTCTCAATTTTTTAACCGAAGTAGAATTTGCATGAATTTTCTTCTTCTTTTTTTTCTTTTTTTCTTTTTTCTTTTAACACTAAACTTCAATTGCCAGAGTAATAATTGGATAAAGATTTGCAAATAGTTGAACATAGAATATAATGAGAGAGAAGTTAATGGGGAAACTTGGAATGAAGAACTTGATTAACATGCTTTCTCAACAATAACCTTGGATGTTGAGTAAAGTTTATCACAAGAGCTACATATTTGAAATATAAGGGCCTATTTGGTGATAGGCCAAACTCATCCCAAATGATTTTTTAGACCCGACCAGGTGTCAACTTCATTAGAATGGTGCTATTGTGTGTCATTATTCAAATGAAGAAGCCCTTCAACAAGGTTATATTGTCATAGTATGTTTGCAGAATAAAGAATTTCCTCACGCAACTCGAAGACTTGAAGAACTTAAGCTTTATGGAATTGTCCTGGACAACAAATTACTTGACAAATCCCTGCATGAAACCAATAAAAAAATGAAACTATAAAATAACGACAAGGGATAGGGAAATAAGGAATCAATGGTCATAGAAAGATGGAGATATTTAGAAAAGTTATGGTTGGGATGGCTATGATTTTCTTACAAAAGTTATTCTTTAGATTCATAAGCAGTCCATGGGCTGTAACCAACAGATGGATCAATTTGTTTTTACTGGACCTATTTGGTGTAACAAATCTCGACCGTCACATTAAAGGCCATTAATCAATGGTTAACATTTGTTAGAAGAAGAAACATATTGCTCCATTTTGCCCCTCGTTGGTCTTCCTAATCACTGATTTTCATTTCAATGAAAATTATTTCATTACTCCGTGAAGAAAAACAAAAACAATAAAACTGAAATCTAAGGTTAAGAGTATAAAAACTCTGTTTAGAATAAACTCAAATCATGCAATAGTTCAGGTCAGTAGACAACAGAATTCCATAGGTTGGATGGTATACAATCACTTATGTGATTTAACAACAGAATTCCATTTTGATGCAGCTCAAACCCAACACACACATTCCACATGTGTTGGAGTCAAAACCAAACGCAAGCATTGAGAAATTGTACACATGTCATGTAAGTCATTCAAATTGAGCTGGCCAAATCATGGGTCCCAGTTTAGATGTACTCCAAAAAAAATGCTAATTCTATTAATGTAACTATTGGATTGGCAGGCATTTATCAAATGGTTTAAACAATAAAATTCAACTTAAGTGATCGTGACTTGGTTACAAAGGGTCACGCAATATAGACTGTTTTATTTGAGTTAATGCATGCCACGTGTACATATTCCTGGGTGCCAATGTATGAAGTATGATATGCTTCCAAACTATTAAACAACTCTCAGGGACGAAAACACTATGCATTAATTTTTGGTAATGTCATTTTTATCAACCATCTAACAACGAATGCGAATCGCCGGTGCCCTCTTTCATGGAAGTTCCTGTGGTCGGAAGCTGTGGGGCCCACAGAGATGCCCTTGAGAAATCTACTCCATCCATCAATTTCTCAAGCTCACTAAAGGACAACAATCCAAAATCATACCAATCCAAAACTCAAGTGGCCGACATGACAGGAAACGGTGAGCCGACCATGATTTTTATATGCTATCCAAACCGTTCATAAGGTTATTACCACCAGGATAAACTATAAGGCACAAATATCATCCTGATCCAAAACTTCTATGGCCCTCACAAAGTTTTCAATGGTGGGCATTTAATCCCCACTTTTCGTGTGGGCGAGTCCTCCTGAGTTTTAGATCTGCCCTTTATTTTGGATTCATGTATTATTGTGAAAACTGATGGATTGAGTAGATTTCTGACCGGCGTCTCTGTGAGCCCCACATAGCTTTCGACCACATGGGAGGCATAGGGCAATGTACGTCCATAGAGAATCCCGTAAAATGTCAAAGGTATGTTGATGGAAAATGAACTGTTGCTATCAAAGAAGATAAGTGGCGAGGGAAGAATCGCACACTGGCAGATTGAGGTGAAGATCGATCAGAGCATGGCCCATTTTGGGAGGTGGGAAATCTGGTCCATCCATCAAATGGAGCCCAAATCAATAGTAAAACAGACACCGATCTATTCCAGCAAGCATTTGGCGCAGCATTGAAAACCGAAACCACATCATTGTCTGCTGCTTCTATCACCTACTCTGACACAAATAAAGATCTAACGCATTTCAACTCCTACCCAAAATAAATTGGATGCTAATTTGGCAGAGAAGCATCCCACACGCACGCTCTTGTCGAGACTTCCAAGCAGTAACAACTTCTAGGAATTAGGGGTTTTCCTCGTCGGAGCAAGAGAGAGATGTGTTGAGATCGAATTGGGGTTTTTCCTCGTCGGATCCAGAGAGAGGGAAGGAGAGGGAGATGGAGAGGGAGATGATACCTTGATGCGTCAGAGATCGGCGCCGATGTGACCGTCTGCGTATTCCGGCGAGAGGGATGACAGTGGCAGTGGCAGTGGCGAGCAATCGAGGGAGGACTCAAGAGGGAAAGAGATCTTGAGAGATCTAGGGTTAGGGGGAAGAGGGAATGAAAGAGGGAAAGAGGACGTGAGATTGGGTTTAGGAAAAAACGGAAGGAGGGAAGAGGGGGAATGAGAGGGAAAGCTCCAGCGTGAGAATATTGGGGTTAGGGAAAAGACGAAATGAGGGCGGGATCGCCCGCGCGGAGATACTATAGGGCACTAAAAATGACCGACGGTCTAAAACCATGGGTCATTATAGCCAATGAGACGGCAACAGACTGTCGGTCCTCAACCACGGTCAAACACCCGGCTTTCACTGGTCATTAAAGTTGGTTTTGGACCGTTGGAAATGTCACCGCTCTACTACCTCATCTAAGACGTTTTTTTCTTTGTATCAAAGACGGTTAATAACTATTGTAAAATTTAAAAACAGCTTACAGCCGTCTTACACTAAAGGATTTTGCAGACGGTCCAAAACCATCTTAAAATTTGTCTTTTTTTGCCCATTTTGACGTAGTGCGTCCTCGATGAATTGCAGCTCTTCAGGTTCATCCGGCTGAGGTGGGACCAAAACGGCAGTCCAATCGATCGGGGGAAATTCCTGCCCCTTGCTTGAGTCTTCTTTGAGCAACTCTATCAGACTCAATCTGATCGCTTGATCATCGAAGGTGGAATCCAGCCCATCATCAGGATAGATAATCCCTGCATTGATAAACTGGATTGGTGTGACGATGCAGAGGTTCCCTTCTTCTTGATGACCCCGTCTTCTTCTGATACTTCTATGCCTAATCCAAGTACGCCGATATCGCAGTCTTTCTCTATCCACATTCTTTTAAACTCCCATGATTCGGGTCAAGTCTTGATATTCGAGCTGATAGTAGAAGGTTTGACGCTCGACAGGAAGGGAGACGTAGTTCGATCCGATGGGACATGCGCGAGGGAAGTAATTTTCATTGTGATGGTATGAGACCTCCCCATTAGAGCATTGTACATCCATGGCTGGGATGGTAGGCTCTCGGAGGTTGGATGCTTCTACCATGGGAAATTGTCCGGAATCGGTAATGATGGTGATTGCCCTATCTCCGAAGATGTGCTTGACCCTTTGGTAAAGATTTGAAGAGATGGCACCGATTCTGTGAAACCAGATCCGATCGGAAAGGAGATGGAATGAAGCTGAGATGTCCAAGACCTGAAAAGTGATGGTTGATGTTTTTGGATCGATCAGAACCTGGACATCAATCTCCCCTTCGATCTCCTCGATAGTGGCCACATAATTGAAGCTGGGCCCCAATTCTGCTAGGGCATGTGGCATGCTGTCCAAGGAAGGGCCTTCTTCTTAGAGGACGATGGCTGAAGTAGAAGCCGAATAGACAGGTGCGGTGGGCAAGTTGTGCCCCTGGTTGTTTGCTAGAGAAATGGGCAGGCTTTACCCCTGGCAAGCTGGAATGGGCAAGCTGTGCCCCTGACTGACTATTGCTGAGACGGGTAGGTTGTGCCCCTGGTTTGCTGATGCTGTGTTAGGGAGATCATCCCCTGGTTGACTGAGATGGGCTGATTGTGCCCATGGTTAGAAATGGGTGCGAAGAATGAATCGACTGAAGGTGCCCCTTGCATGATGATGGGTTCTGGGATCGAATTAGTTGAGGGTGCCCCTTGCAGGATGAGAGGTTTGAACTCTGAACTATACTCGATGGCACGGATAAACTGGAGAGGAGGCTTTTCTTGGCTGATGAAAGCTGGATAGGCAGGAGGTGCCCCTTGCATTGCAGAGACTGGATCGACTGGAGATGCCCCTTGCAGGATGAAGGGTTCTGAAACTGGACTGGTTAGGGGTGCCCCTTGCCAACCTTGATTAGGGAACTGTGAGTTCCATCTTGACTGTTATTGTTGCTGGGTTGTCCATGCTGAGGGAGGAATAGTGCACCTTCGGTAGAGGCGATAAGATCATCATCTTCCATTGGATGGGAGATGGGAACACTACCATTATCGCTCTCATATCCGGTAGGCTCACCTTCCACTATCGGTTGTACTGGAGAGGCCTGCTGAGGCCACCAAGGGGAGATCATCCCAGCCCTTATTCTGGCTTCGACTTGTTCCCTGGCGCAGATGAGTTGGCTGAAGTTCGCATATGGATGTGAGACAAGGTATCTAGAGATACTTGGATTTGCCGAGTGGACGATCATGGAGATTTGCTCCTCGTCGTCGAGGGGAGTCTTCATTCTAGCAGCCATGGCCCGCCACCGTCCAACGTAAGCTGACAATGTTTCATCACTTCTTTGTCTGAGAGCTGCGAGGTCTGCTCTCCTGGGTGCCATGTTAAGATTGTATGCGAACCTGTCGACGAAAGCCTGGGAGAGCTGCTCCCAAGTCCTGATGCGATGGCAGTCCAATGATGTGTACCAGTCTAGGGCATCGTCTTCCAGGGACTTTTGAAACAGACGGATCAACGTTCCGTCGTTACTTGCCACAGCATCTAGCTCACCACAAAATGATCTCAAGTGGTCTATAGGACACCCTGTCCCATCATATCTTTTAAATTTTGGTACCTGAAAGCCTTGAGGTACCATTGCATCGGGAAATGGATAAAGATCTCTGAACTTAGTGGATGGAAGATCCACCCCTTGCTGCTTCTACAACTTTCTCTTCATCTCTCACATTTGTTCTCGGAGTTGCTCTATTTCGGTGGGACCAGATGAAGGAGATCTTGCCCCTTGCCAAGACTGAGATGGCCCCCTTTCATAATAATTGGTGTCATTAATGCTCATATAATTTCTGCTTGAAAGAGGTTGGGCCTGATAATTACTCCCATTATAGGGACTTTGTTGGACTGGAGCTGAGAAGGGAGACTGCAAAGAAATCCTAGTCAGAGGAGAATATTGAAATTGGTTGGAACTCCCATCAGGGAGAGGATGTTGGAATTGGCTCGGAGTTCTGGTTGTCAGATGTGACTGAAAATAGCTCTCATTTGCAGGAGGATACTGGAAGAAATACCCTGAGGTTGAGGGTTGTTCTGATTGAAGGCCCCTATTAGGAGGGTATCGAAAGTCTTAAGCGACCCTTGGCAGTTGTGGTTGGGATGAACTAGAGGTTGGAAGAGATGGTGGTTGTTGTTGTTGCGCTAAAACAACCTGGGTGTTGACTGTTGAAACCTGGGCTTGTGTGAATCGGAGAAGCATTTCCTGCATCGCCTTCATGCTTTGTTGAAGCTCTTGGATGCCAGGAATTGGCATAGATTCTATCGGGTTTAACTGTGGAGATGAAGCCTCAGGTATTTCGAGGGTAGGGAAGGAGAGAGCCATGTCGGTTTTGTATTGGACGTGGCAGGGTGATTTGGTTTGGAGGAGTAATGGTGGGGAAGTATGCTCTACTCTCTTTTTTTTTGGGTTTTGGGATTTTCTTTTTTTTTTTTTTGGGTAGAATACTATGCAGATGAGATTGTATGAGGACTAATGACTTTCAAGTATAGAAGGGATTCCGTTTTTCAAACTGGATCACGACTAGTGGGACTAGCTTATCCCCAGCAGAGTCGCCATTTTGTGGACCCTCGCCGTTTCGCGCTCTCACACGACGTTCTCCATTTTCTTTCGGGAAAAGAAGAAGAGGATGCGTGATTGCGAGTCGCCGTTTGTGCCACTGGCTTGCCTCATTTTCGAGGGCTTTGTTTGGTTGTCGTGTTAAGCTGGATGTGTTTAAATGAGTTTATATAAGACCAGAGTCGCCACTAGCCAGTTACTTCAAATCTACAATCGGCTAGACCTCATAGAAACGTTAGAGAAGGGGGATCCGAAGATTCCTTTATCTTAAATGACTCCTTTTGATCTGCGGCCAGAGATTCGAGGTAAGGGATCATGGTTACAGGGTGGGAAGAGGTTAAGCACCCCACACACTGCCCGTACCGAAGTACGGTCTCCACTTCACAGAATCGAACTAATACTTGAAAGTCGGTTTTAATCCTCGTTCATTCTCATAGATGACATGATGCATGAATGCAGGTCTGAACAGTAAGAGTTTCTGATGGGCAGGTTTCCATTAACAGGCAAGCCCAGAGCATACGCTCAAACTGACAGGTGCTTTATGCGAGATGCATGCTGTGTGTTTGAATAATCAAAGTGCTCGTAGTGACTAATGCATGAATGCAGGTCTGAACAGTAAGAGTTTCTGATGGGCAGGTTTCCATTAACAGGCAAGCCCAGAGCATACGCTCGAACTGACAGGTGCTTTATGCGAGATGCATGCTGTGTATTTGAATAATCAAAGTGCTTGCAGTGAAGCAGGGGGGTTGGAAGAAAAGTAAATGTTGCACTTATGCTAGATGCAAATGAGATGATGCTGGAAAAAGAATAGCTAGATGGACGGAGGTGTCGCAAGGATTGGCTTCGAGTGGCTGGATCAAGACTTGGATGGCTTGGGAGACTTGGACCAGTGATCAGGCTAGGCTGGACCAGGGCTAGGCTCTCCTCACTCGGGCTCTCCTTGGTGGAAAAATGGGCTAAAGGGTGGAGAGGCGGACTCAGAGCTCTCGGACTGAAGAGAGGGGAAGTCGATGTTGAAATGGGAAGAGTCTAGGGGTATTTATAGCAGAGGGCAGTGGCAGTTTGCGTAAATAATTTTGGGCGGCCCCCAGGCGGACACTCCTCGGTTTCTAGCACGTGGTACAGTCATATCTCGGGGCTGCTGCTTTGACTCAGTGGGTTGACTCAGCGGGTCGACTCGGTGATTTAACTCGGCGGGTTGACTCGGTGGTTTGACTCAACGGGTTGACTCAGCGGGTTGACTCGGTGATTTGACTCAGCGAGTTGACTCAGCGGGTTGACTCAGTGGGTTGACTCAGTGAGTTTAACTTTTTTAGGATTTTTTGACTGGCTTTTCTTATGGGGGGGTTTTCAGGCTGATGTTTAGGGGCGAGTTAGCTGGGTTCAGGCTTGAGTTGGGCTATGGTATGGGGCTTACAAGGGTGAGTTTGGCTGAGTTTGGACTTGGGATTTGGGGGTATTGTCCTCCATTCATCCAGCTATCTCTACCAACATTGTAGCCGAAGGTGAGGTGTCTACAAATAGGTGGTATTGTTTGTTCACAATAATACTATTTCCTTTATTTCTTTGAAACCAGTTGGTGGATGTATTCAGATAGTTCCATTATTTTGAAATGTTGAATGATACTTCCGACCCCAGCCAAGTTGAACATACAACTAAGATCAGATTCACATACATGTTCCATTATTCTGGATGGTTTTTACTGTCCAGATTCACATAAATGTATGCCATGGGTATGCTGGATGAGTCACCATTGCTTAGAAAATGGTAGTGAACTGTCACCATAAATTTGTTTAGAAAATTGCTGCTATGTTAAAAGGAAAAAAGGGAAGGGAGATTCAGCCAAATGCTACAATCCTTAATCTGGCCCTGGGTCGTAACACCATGCAATTGAGTCTCATGACTTTCTCTTTGGCTCTTTCCCATTAAGGGGAAGTTGCAGGATCTGCTCTCTTGATTCTTCTGCAAATTGAACCTTCACCAGTTTAGATCTTGCCTGTTTATTGCATTGGGAAGAGCATATTCATATATAGTATTCATTCCAGGAGCCATTTTTGTTGAGCATCTTAATCAGTGATCTTATCTTACTAGCCTATTATGCTAGTCCATTTTGTGGGTTCATGAGGGGTGTGGCAACCTTGATGGCATATACATGACCTTCATAAATAATGTTTTTTTTATGAGGGGTGTACCGACCTTGATGGCATATACATGACCTTCATAAATGTTTTTTTCCCTTAAGCAGTTACCTTCTTTAGTGGCATTACAAACTATCTTTTTTCCTTAGAAAATTTCACTCTGTATTGTATTTTTGTTCTCTTTGATATTTGGAATTTTTAAACGGTTTGATGATTCCAATCCATAATGTTTAATGATTGTTTGCTTGCATAGCAATGCAGGCCTTATTTTATGTTCCATGGAATGGATGTGAATGAACCACAATCAGTATTTAGATTCCTCCATGTGCTTTCTTTCATGGAGAGCTACATTTATCAGGCAACGGGCTTGACATCAATATCATGGTCTGCTGCCCTTTTTATTAAAACACTGCCTTCACCTAGTTCCTCTTTTTCTTGTAATAGCTAAACAGTTTCAATGAAGAAATTTTGTGTTTATCAGTGGGGTGTGGTGCTCTATAAAGGACCCTCGACTCTTCACATGCTGGTTATAAGGTTAGTTCTAGAACTCTCTCAATTCAAACTTTTCATCTAGTTACGAGCCAAAACAGAAAGGAAACCAAAACAAACCCCATAATCAGGGATGTGAAGGATTTTTTTATTTTTTTTATTTTTTTGACATGCCATTGCTTGTTATTTAGGTGACATCTTTATTTCTGTTCAGGTGGAATTGGGGTTCGGAAATGGCATAGTAGATATCTTTTTTGTTGCTGGGTAGGATATTCATGGCTTTGTTGCTCAGTTAATTTTTTAGCAAGCATAAGTTGTGCACAAACACGCTTTTCTTTCACTAGGTACTTGTACACAGGTGCACAAGTTTATATTCTCCTGAATATGGAAAATTTGTTTTATGAGGTTTGCTAGCCCCACAGGTACCATCTCCATACATACCTTTATACACAGAACATTTGCCAACTCAGCAACCTTGTGGAACATCTGAGTGGTGCATGTCAAAATTGTTGATAAATATTCTATCAAACCTCCTCTTTTAGCTTTTAATGATGCTAAACGAACAAAAAATCTTTGAGTTTGTAAGGCGACGGGTGAACGAGGGAACTCTTTGGTACTTGCAGAGAATGTGGTCGTGGATTGTTGGTACTTGTGGAGGATTGTGGGTGTGGAGGATTGTGGTTGAGGAGGTTTGTAGTTGTGGAGGATTGTGGTTGTATTGTGTTGGTTATGTAATGTGATTGTGGAGGATTGTGATTGTATTGTGTTGGCTGTATTGTGGAGGATTGTGGAGGATTGTGATTGTATTGTGTTGGCTGTATTGTGGAGGATTGTACTTGTATTGTGTTGGTTATGTATTTGTGGAGGATTGTACTTATATATTGTGTTAGTAAATGTTGTAGTTCTCTAAATTATTTATGAATTAAGGTTTACAGGATGTATTGGGGCACTGCCCCCACTAAATACAGGCTATTTTTTTTCATGCAGACATAAATTTATAATTTTTACCGAGAATGGCGGGTTTGAACCATCAAATTATTTGCGATGGCTGTCAGCCGTCGAAATATCCTATGATTTTCGAATCACAGACGACGGTTATCGACCGTCGAATTATTTTCAACGGTTCACAACCGCCTATTATGCAAATACGAGTTCGACGGGTGTGGACCGTCGCATTTAGCGCTTTTTCTCGTAGAGTTTCACAGGCAATCAACAATCCTTGGTAGATTGGCCATGTAGGCAATAAAACCTTTCCAATATGATCAACCTGTACAGTCCTTTAATTTTTCTATCCATTGATCGAAGGTTAGATGCATCAACAATATAGTCAATCTTAAACATCCAGTTTCATGGCCATGATCAGCAGATAAGATGTTGTTGGTGGCTAGTTCCGATGTAAATTAAATCTCTCATGAATGAAAAGAACCAATAAAAAATGAAACACATACCTTTCCAATAATCAATGTAACATTGTTTCCATCTCTACAAACGAAGACTCAACAGTAGCTATTGTATGCATCTTACTTGGATGATTAAACCTGTCTTCTTTCAAGATTCAATCCATGAAAATTATCCTTGCGTTCTCAAAAAGATAAAAAACACTATAAATAGATGCCCATGATCCGTTAGGGGTTTTACCAATACCAACCTAAATAGTATGCTATTTGCAACCTACATAAAAACAATTAAGTTTGCAAACAAACTCATTGTTATTCGGTCCGCTAAAAAGAAAATGCTAGCGTGTATTAATATTTTGACGATATTCTTTTTTAAATGATGAAATTATTGTCAATCTAGCCCATCCCTCATATGATTCAAGCCATTTATTGTAATACGAGGCCATCTCAACCTAGAATCAGAGGAGTGATTAAACTTCTCTACTCCTATAGTAGTTAGGACAATTAGATGGTTATATCATAAAGTCATGACTTATCCAAGGAAAGATAGCTAGTATATCTATAGATTTTGTCCATCTAGCCCATCCCTCATACAATCCAAGCCATTAATCGTAATTCAGAGTCATTTTTCATTTTCAACTTTTACAAAGGTTCCAAGATCATGTATACCGTAGGATACTGCAGGCCCACCCATATGGGTTGCCTTTCAATTACCCCTAACTTACATCCCCACCCCCTCCAGCTCTCTCATCTGTCTCTTTGCTTGGTACCTCTCAATCTCCTCCCCCATTCTCCCTCCCTCTTCTTCCTTCCAAGTCCCAACTATCTATCTCTACCTTTCTTCTTCGATCAATGGAGAAGAAAAGATAACAAAGAAGAAAAAGAAAAAAAAAATAATAAAAATAATAAAAAAGAGAAAAAGATTTATGTGATTTTTTTTTTTCGGCCTATTACCTCTCCCTCTATATTTTAGGGAGTTATTGTGGCTCCCAAACATCCAACTCATTAATTCAGACAGTCTGATAGAAACAACGATTCTAAAAAGTTTTCTGGGTATTATCCATCCATGAGTGGAATCATTAGTGCTTTGCTAAGACACGTGTACGAGGAAATTGTTTTATATGCCACCACGTGTTCTAGTGTCACACATTCGCATAAGATCAAGCTAGCAGTCCATCATGCGGGTCCCATCATGAAGATCCTATAGTCCAAACATCAGGCTGGTACGCTCTTTAGGTGGGTACCGGGTGTGGGGTAGCACACAGCACGGATGTCATTGGTCCGTGCGGGGAAAGCTTCGTGGGCCCACCATGTTGTATGTGTTTTATCGGCATCATCCATCCGTTTTTTCCGGCTCGTTTTGGGGCGTCATACCACAGGAAACACTTGTGATTGATCACCCACAATTAAAAAATTCCCCTGACCCACTATAATGTTTATTTATCATCCAACCCATTGATTAGACCACATAAGCCTGGATGAGGGGAAAACACAAATATCAGCTTGATCCAAAACATATGTAACCCCCATGAAGTTTTTATAGCCGGCGTTCAATCACCACAATTTTCTGTGGTGTGGTCCACCATTTGGATTTGCCTCATTTTCAGATTAGATGGGCCACACAGAGAAAAAGTGTAACACCCCGTATTTTTTCAGTATTTTTCCCGTATTTTTTTATGCCATTACTAAAACCCCACCATTTAAGTAATCCAGTTTCCACAATCATTTTTTACTCTAAACTTAGTGTATGGCCTATTTAACACAAATTAACCGTACACGTCGAAAATCAGATCCCCGATCATTGTGCAAATGCCCTAATCAGAAATTTGATCATAAGTGGCCCACCTTAACTCGCATCTGCCTCAATTTTGTTTTCGGTGGCTAAAATGATGATTGCGACATGTTGGATGGATCAAAGTATCCCGATCCACTTGGAGTGGACCCCACTTGTGAGGGCAACCATAAAATGCCCGTGTACGTGCGACGCATGATATAAGAGACCTTTTTTTTTTTTTTTTAAAAGAAGACTCCTTTCGTTCCGTCTCTTCAGCGAACGGACGGCGTTGTCCGTGTGAGGCCTCCACGCTGGCCCTCCAGTGGACCCCACGGCTAAATCCACTTCGTCCATTCGACTCGCGGCCGAGCAAAACCCAGTCCCCCTGAAAATCCTCGTCAACCGTCACTTGTACAGGCCACTCTAAATCACCGTTCGTTAGAAGAAGAATCAAGATCTAATCTGTTACACTGCATGGGCACGTGAGACCACTTCTAAAACCTTCTTGTGGACCCTCCCTTCACTATGGACGGTCCTTATGCATAAGGGACCGGTGTATAGAGAAATCCGAGCTTCCCATCGTCGTTTGCTTGTGAAGTACCTAACCGGAACCTAGAAGCTTTCTCCGAACCCTAATCCGAGCTGTATAAAACCTATTTTTCTTCTCCACAGCCTCCATGATCGTCAAAGAGAGAGAAAGAAGCCGTCAGAGAGAGAGAAAGAGAGGCCGTGAGGAGAAAGAGAGAGAGAGAAAGAGTAAGAGAAAGAGAGAGATAGGAGGCTGGCTGCCGCTGGACGGTTGTTGCCGGTCAGTCGTCGCTGGACGGCTGTTGCTGGACTCTATCCAGGGAAGGAGGAGGAGGAAAGGAGAAGAAAGAGAAAGGAAGAAGATAGGGAGAAGAAAGAGAAAGGAGAATGAATCTCGAGCCAAACCGGGTCGAACCGAGACAAACCGAGTCGACTCAGCCGGCACCCGGAATTCTAAGAGGTAGGCCCCATCTTCTTTGACATTGTCACATATAGACAGCCTACATTTAAACCTGATGGTGAACCCAACCTTAGATGTCCATACCATGTTGAAATTATTCCTGATTTGCGTATTTCCATGATTATACTAGGTTTAGGACCTAGAGGAGGTGCACACAATTTATGAATCATATCATTCGAATTCTAAGGTAAGGATTTCTTTTTAAGCCCATTTACAGTAATATCGCATGATAGGTTGAATTGTGTCTTAATGTTGTGGTTTGTGGTATGTACTTAAAACATGAATGATTGTGAATCATTGATGAAATCGTGTTTTGATGAATATATTTAACATTAATTGCTGAAATTTCATTTTATGTTGATTGTATGTCAGATCTGAGGGTTAAGGAAAGAATGATGATTTATTTGCATATGTATATGAGAATATGTATGCAACATGCTTCAAAATGTTTGTTCACATGTGTATATGAGATTATATATGAGTCATGTTTCAACATGTTTATTCACATGTAAAAGATTGAGATTAGGATTCATGTATGAGGATGGTTGTATGTATGGATGTCGTCCTAGGGGAAGCCCTTACCCCATGGATAGTATAACTGTATATATGGCAATTGATGGATTTGTAAGAAACCCATGAGGTGTATTTTGGCAAGACCATGATCGTGATATTAACGAAGTGCAAAAGATTTATGGGAATGAGTAAATAATGGACTCTTGAGTTAGATACAAATGCTTTAAGGTGCCATGTGTCTCATCTTGACTAAGATGTGTACGCTTTTTCGTGGTTGGCCCCTATTGAGAGGAAACGGCTATTCTACGTCAGGACAGACCATGGATGGGGTGTAGAGCGACCTTGGGATAGAAACAACTCTAAAATTGCTGGATGATAAGCTACTTAACTAAATGTGGAACTAAATCATGCATACATCGCTTGCCAGTGAAAGTGTGCATGGGCCCGTTTCACAATTTGTTTTTAGTGTATGGGAAGAGTGGAGTGATCCCGTCCTAACTAGAACCTCTGGTTGCTAGTGCTTGGTGAGAAGAGTGGAGTGATCCCGTCTTATTGGTCAGGGTGCCTGAACCAAAGCATGCATTTCATGCATAGCATTAATCAAGATATTTCTTTTTGCGTGTTTTGTATGATATATGCATTGTTTGGATATTATTGTAATAGTCTTAATTAGTGATCCTTACTGAGTTGATCGCGAGAAACTCACGTCCTTCTAGGACAGTGTTTTGTTTAAAACACCACTAGACATTGCAGGTGACGATCCATTAGGTGAGACTGATCTGCAAGGTGACGAATATGAAGGCTCGTGGCAGCAAATGGCGGATGAAGAAGCCCACGTAGATTGATGATGATCTATTTATTGCTTTAGTAGAGAAAATTTCATTCTTTGGATTTGAAATAAGTTCCCTTTTATGGGGACATTTAAATGAACATTTTGTTAGGCATAGTTTATATTTGATTTTGAACTTAGAGTAGAAAATTATGGAATAAGATATTTATTTTCCGTCATTTTGCTTGAATTCCATGAACGTATATATGTACAGTATGTGTGTATGGAATTATAAGGTTAACACACAGGAGTTAACACCCGAAACTCGACAGATCGTGTTGTCCACGAGAGCCGAAAATTCGGGGCATTACAAGTTGGTATCAGAGCATAAATGGGACCTTGGGTGTGACACCCAAACCACTACATAATAAATTCACCATAGGACTTAGACCCCTTGATGACTAATTACAATCATCCTAGGTATTCCAGAAATGGTTGTGTGAAGTGTTCAAACTTAGGAACCCACATTAGGTTTCTCTTGGAATCACTAGAATAGTCATTAAACATAAAAACTTGAATCTAGAACTTCGAGAAGGAGAAGTCCTACAAAAAAAAAATTATTCATTCCTTGGGGCTCTCATCTATTCCTCATGATTATCTCAGCAAACACACTGACTAGGATATGGTATACCCATCTGAAAGTTTAAATATTAAATTTTCAACGATTTTTATTTCCAAAAGCAGGATTCCATACCTATCCATGATAATTCGGTCATAAGTAAATAATCAGAGATTATAAAATTTTGAAATTTTATTTCTGGACTCCTAACTTAACCTACAATACCTCTGAAAAATTTCAGATTTTTCCGACAAACACAAAAGTCACAAAAAAATCCGTCAGTAGGCTAGATCCTGCGAAATCCAGCGCTGATCTGCAGAGAATTTCGAGGTAAAAGTGGCAGGAACCCTAAGTTATAGTTCGCATCTGGACTTCATAAAATTTTGACATGTTCCCCACTTAATACCCTACCTATGTTTCAAATTTCAGCAGAAACCGACATTCAGGTTGAGAGATAAAAATTCAGGAGTGCAACTAGGTTCTGAATTCCAGATTAGTCACTCTTCATTAAGGTGAGCAAAAAAAAAATGCTTACTTGAGGGTCTAATTTCACCCTAGGACTATTCTCCTAATTATTTTAATACTTACTTTTAGTTATCGATGGCCCCAAGAAGGAAGAACAGAAGCGTACTCTCCATCCCCGCAATCGCCCCATCATCTGAAAATAATGCCTCGAATCAGGAATCCACTCCCATGGGGACCCCACCTCCTCAAGCCGGACCATCGACGGGACCCAGTGTACAAGAATTTTATTCTGTACCATCACCAATGCCAACTGGCCCTCAATCGTGGGAGGCCATGTTCGGAGCTTTCGATTGATTGGCTGGCATGATGCATCAGCAACAAGTACAACACAAGAACAACAAGCTAGACAACAGGCCCTCTTGGAAAGACTCGTGACCCTAGTGACATCAAGCCAGGCCTCAACCCAAACACCTCCTCCAACACCCAGTCGAGTGCCTTTTATGCCGCAGGATAACCTTGAGACCCGAATGCCACCTCCAGCGCCCAGTCAAGCACCACCACTAATGCAGCCAAGATTCGCGCTACCAGAAGAAACCATCATGATCGAGAAGTTAATGAAATTGCACCCAGATGCATTCTTTGGAGGACCAGACCCCATTAAGGCAGATTATTGGCTCAAGCAGATAGCCAAGAAGTTAGACACATTGGCATGCCCACTCCATCACAGAGTGATTCTAGCCGCTTACATGTTGGAGGGTGCTGCACATGTCTGGTGGCAAGCGACCAAGAGGTGCACCCCGGTGGATTATCAGTGGACCTGGGAAGCATTCCGTATCAAGTTCTATGATAAGTACTTCCTGGAGGCCTATCAAAAGGAGAAGATGTCAGAATTTCTCAGGTTGGAGCAAGGAAACATGTCTGTGGCCCAGTACGAAGACAGATTTGCCGAACTGGCTAGTTACATGCCTGAAACAGTAGATGACCCAATGTACAAAACTCACAAGTTTTAAGAAGGATTAAGGTCGAGCATACGATCTAAGATTAGCATTCTAAAGCTCAATTCGTACAAAGAGATAGTAGATCGTGTTATGATTGCAAAAAAGGACACAGAATGTTATTTACAGCTGCGTAGCCAGGCCAGACCCGCTGTACCAAAGAATAAGGCATCGCCAAATGCCCCACCTACTCCTGAGAAGAAATGTAGGGCGACCTACCCTCAACGTAATGCACCAGATCAGCGTCAGATTCTAGAGAGTAGAGACTGTTATTACTGTGGGAAGCCCGGACACCTAGCCGCCAGATGTCTTAAGAAGTTAGCAGATGAACAGAGAACAGCTTCGCGTGGGGATAACCGAACTCAGCAACCTCAACAGGCCCCAAGACCAGTGCAACCTGCCCGCCCTTCAGCCCAGAAAAAGGAGACGACGAACTCGAACCAGAAGAACCTGAGCCGTCTCTTCGCTATGGCACCATCAGAAGAAGTGGAAGAGGAACCTCGAGCCGTCGAAGGTATTATTTACATTTGCGACATTCCGGTGGTAGTGTTGTTTGATAATCGTGCGTCTGTTTCATTTATCTCTGCATCCGTGCTAGCACAATTAGACCTTCAGATTGATCGCTTAGATGAGTCAGTTGTAGTAGCTACTCCTATAGGCCGGATCGTAGAATTGCGAAGAATATGCCGAGGATGCCCCTTGAATATCAGCGGAGTCACCATTAAGGCTGATCTTATAGTGAGGAATATGAGGACGTTCGATGTGATCTTAGGCATGGATTGGCTTTCTAAACACTTCGCTATCTTGGATTGCCACGCCAAGACTATCACTTTAGTCCTCCCCGGACGAGACCTGTTAGTTTTCAGGGTAAAAGGAGAAAGAAGTCATTGTACGCTTGATGAGCTTAGTAGAAGAAGAGTCGGCCGAGTTATTGATTGCGCGAATTCCCATAGTAGCAGAGTTCCCAGAAGTCTTCCAAGATATTCCCAGCTTACCCCTTGAGCGTGAGGTAGAATTCTCTATTGATCTTATGCCAGGCACGTCCCCAATAGCTCTACCCGTATATCCGATGGCACCAGTTGAGTTGCAAGAACTCAAGAAGCACTTAGAAGAACTCCTGGACCAAGGGTTTATTTGCCCAAGCGTTTCTCCTTGGGCCGCCCCTGTCCTGTTTGTGCGGAAGAAGGACGGTTCACTTCGTCTATGCATTGACTATAGGAAGCTGAACCAAGCCACCATCAAGAACAAATATCCCTTACCGCGCATAGAAGACCTTTTCGACTAGTTGCATGGAGCAAGATTCTTCTAAAAAATCGACTTAAGGTCTGGTTATCATCAGCTACGCATGAAGAAGGAGGATATTCCGAAGACTGCTTTTAGAACAAGATGCAGTCATTATGAATTCCTAGTCATGCCCTTCGGGTTGACAAATGCCCCTGCCGTGTTCATGGATTTAATGAATCGCGTGTTCAAACCCTATTTGGACAAGTTCATAATTGTGTTCATTGATGATATCCTAATTTACTCCAAGAGTGAAGAAGAGCACGCCAAGCACTTGAGGACCGCCCTGAAAACTTTGAAGAATAACCAATTATACGCCAAGCTTAAGAAGTGCGACTTTTGGAAAGAAGAAGTGAAATTTCTTAGTCACGTAGTGACGTGTGAAGGTATAGCAGTGGATCCGTCGAAAGTTGATGCAGTCCAACATTGGAGTCAACCAACAACCATCACAAAAATTCGTAGTTTTCTTGGCCTAGCCGGATATTACAGACGATTTATTAAAGAATTCTCTAAAATTGCCCGACTCTTGACAGAACTCACCAAGAAGAGCGCTCGATTCGAATGGAACAATAAGGTAGAAAAAGCATTTCAGACACTGAAGGAGCTATTAACATCAGCCCCAGTCTTAACCCTGCCAGAAGAAGGAGTCGAGTACGTAGTGTACACCGATGCGTCAAGAGCCGAATTGGGATGTGTATTGATGCAGAAAGACAAGGTGATAGCCTATGCCTCTCGACAGTTGAGGCCTCACGAGCAGAATTATCCCACTCACGACTTAGAGCTAGCCGCTGTGATTTTAGCACTAAAAATATGGAGACACTATTTGTACGATGAATAGTTTAAGTTAAATACGGATCACAAGAGCCTAAAGTATCTATTTCAGCAAAAGGACCTAAACATGAGGCAGCGTCGTTGGATGGAAACCTTGAAGGATTTTCAAATTGAATTATGTTACAATCCGGGCAAGGCAAATGCAGTAGCTGATGCGCTAAGCAGGAAGAAAACTCATGAGGCAGCAGCATCTTGCATGGTAAAGAAGTGGGAAATGTTAAATTTTGTTAAGGACTTCAAAGTCAAACTGAGCCTAGACAAGCGCACTGCATACTTGAGTAACATTGTAATAGAACTAGTAATGATACGAAAAATCATAGACGTTCAAAGTCAAGATGTGGACCTCCAAGAAGAAATAGCCAAGGCAAGGGATCCCGAACACAGCAAGGATTGGCGAATAAGATCCGATGGGGGAATTCACTTTCGCGATCGCCTATGTGTACCAAATGACCCAGAGCTGAAACGTGAAATAATGGAAGATGCACATAGATCTAGATTGACAATCCACCCAGGAAGTACAAATATGTATCAAGATATGAAAAGACAATATTGGTGGAATAACATGAAGCGTGAAATAGCCGAATTTGTGTCAAAATGTCTCACATGCCAGCAAATAAAGGCCAAACATAAGAAACCAGGCGAGTTGTTAACTCAATCAGAAATCCCCACATGGAAATGGGAGCATATCTCAATGGACTTCATCACAGGACTACCCCGGTCAAATAAGAAACACGACGCGATATGGGTCATCGTGGACCGCCTCACCAAGTCAGCTCATTTCATTCTGATCCGTGTGACCGCCTCAGTTTCAGAATTGGCAGAGTTGTATGTTAAAGAAGTAGTGCGTTTACATGGTGTGCCAGCATCGATCATTTCAGACAGAGATCCGCACTATACATCCTCATTATGGTCTAGAATGCAACAAGCGATGGGCACCTCTCTTAAGTATAGCACAGCTTTCCGCCCCCAAACCGATGGTCAGACCGAGAGAGTGAACCAAATATTGGAAGACATGTTAAGAGCCTGCGTGTTGGATTTTAAAGGAAAATGGGAAGACTATCTAGCCCTCACTGAATTCGCCTACAACAATAGCTACTAAGCAAGTATAAGCATGGCACCTTTTGAAGCCCTCTATGGTCATCCGTGCCGCACACCGCATTGCTCGGCAGAAGTTGGAGAATGTAGTGTGCTTGGACCAGAAATTGTGCAGCTTACCTCAGAAAAGATTGAAATCATCCACAGACGTTTGCAGATCGCCCAAAGTAGATAGAAAAGTTACGCCGAGATCTTGAATTCAAAGAAGGCGACTTCGTATTCTTGAAAGTATCACCAATGAAGGGCATTGCGATTTGGGAAGAAGGGCAAGCTATCACCACAATTTATAGGCCCGTTCGAAATTCTGCAGCGCGTAGGAGAAGTGGCATACCGTCTCGCTCTACCTCCTCAATTGTCAAATGTCCATGATGTCTTCCACGTTTCCATGCTAAGGAAGTACGAGAGAGATGATTCCCATGTGATCGAGTGGGAGAAGATCGAGGTTCGAGATGATGCATCTTATGTGGAAGAACCAGTGCGCATTTTGGATCGAAAGGAACACGCCCTCCGCAAGAAAGTCATCTCCCTAGTTAAAGTCTTGTGGTCCTTCCATGGTGAAGAAGAAGCGACGTGGGAGAATGAAGAGGAGATGAGGAAGGATTACCCCAAGCTCTACGCCGACCAATCATAGGTAAACTTCAATGACGAAGTTTGTTTTTAAGGGAGGTGGAGTGTAACACCCCGTATTTTTCCCGTATTTTTTTATGCCACTACTAAAACCCCACCATTTAAGTAACCCAGTTTCCACAATCATTTTTTACCCTAAACTTAGTGTATGACCTATTTAACACAAATTAACAGTACACGTCGAAAATCAGATCCCCGATCATTGTGCAAATGCCCTAATCAGAAATTTGATCATAAGTGGCCCACCTTAACTCGCATCTGCCTCAATTTTGTTTTCAGTGGCTAAAATGATGATTGCGACATGTTGGATGGATCAAAGTATCCCGATCCACTTGGAGTGGACCCCGCTTGTGAGGGTAACCATAAAATGCCCGTGTACGTGCGACGCATGATATAAGAGACTTTTTTTTTTTAAAGAAGACTCCTTCTTCTTCGTTCTGTCTCTTCAGCGAACGGACGGCGCTGTCCATTTGAGGCTTCCACGCTGGCCCTCTAGTGGACCCCACGGCCAAATCCACTCCGTCTATTCGACTCGCGGCCGAGCAAAACCCAGTCCCCCTGAAAATCCTCGTCAACCGTCACTTGTACAGGCCGCTCCAAATCACCGTTCGTTAGAAGAAGGATCAAGATCTGATCTGTTACTCTGCATGGGCACGTGAGACCACTTCTAAAACCTTCTTGTGGACCCTCCCTTCACTATGGACGGTCCTCATGCGTAAGGGACCAGTGTATAGAGAGATCCGAGCTTCCCATCGCCGTTTCCTTGTGAAGTACGAAATGAGAACTAGAAGCTTCCTCCGAACCCTAATCCGAGTTGTATAAAACCTATTTTTCTTCTCCACAGCCTCCATGATCGTCAGAGAAAGAGAGAGAAGCCGTCAGAGAGAGAGAAAGAGAGGCTGTGAGGAGAGAGAGAGAGAGAGAGAGAGAGAGAGAGAGAGAGAGAGAGAGAGAGAGGAGGCCGGCTGCCGCTGGACGGTTGTTGCCGATCAGTCGTCGCTGGATGGCTGTTGCTGGACTCTATCCAGGGAAGGAGAAGGAGGAGGAAAGGAGAAGAAAGAGAAAGGAAGAAGAAAGGGAGAAGAAAGAGAAAGGAGAAGGAATCTCAAGCCAAACCGGGTCGAACCGAGACAAACCGAGTCGACTCAGCCGGCACCCGGAATTCTAAGAGGTAGGCCCCATCTTCTTTGACATTGTCACATATAGACAGCCTACATTTAAACCTGATGGTGAACCCAACCTTAGATGTCCATACCATGTTGAAATTATTCCTGATTTGCGTATTTCCATGATTATACTAGGTTTAGGACTTAGAGGAGGTGCACACTATTTATGAATCATATCATTCGAATTCTAAGGTAAGGATTTCTTTTTAAGCCCATTTACAGCAATATCGCATGATAGGTTGAATTGTGTCTTAATGTTGTGGTTTGTGGTATGTCCTTAAAACATCAATGATTGTGAATCATTGATGAAATCATGTTTTGATGAATATATTTGACATTAATTCCTGAAATTTCATCTTATATTGATTGTTTGTCAGATCTGAGGGTTAAGGAAAGAATGATGATTTATTTGCATGTGTATATGAGAATATGTATGCAACATGCTTCAAAATGCTTGTTCACATGTGTATATGAGATTATGTATGAGTCATGTTTCAACATGTTTGTTCACATGTAAAAGATTGAGATTAGGATTCATGTATGAGGATGGTTGTATGTATGGATGTCGTCCTAGGGGAAGCCCTTACCCCATGGATAGTATAACTGTATATATGGCAATTGATGGATTCGTAAGAAACCCATGAGGTGTATTTTGGCAAGACCATGATCGTGATATTAACGAAGTGCAAAAGATTTATGGGAATGAGTAAATAATGGACTCTTGAGTTAGATACAAATGCTTTAAGGTGCCATGTGTCTCATCTTGACTAAGATGTGTACGCTTTTTCGTGGTTGGCCCCTATTGAGAGGAAACGGCTATTCTACGTCAGGACAGACCATGGATGGGGTGTAGAGCGACCTTGGGATAGAAACAACTCTAAAATTGCTGGATGATAAGCTACTTAACTAAATGTGGAACTAAATCATGCATACATCGCTTGCCAGTGAAAGTGTGCATCGGCCCATTTCACAATTTGTTTTTGGTGTATGGGAAGAGTGGAGTGATCCCGTCCTAACTAGAACCTCTGGTTGCTAGTGATTGGCGAGAAGAGTGGCGTGATCCCGTCTCATTGGTCAGGGTGCCTGAACCAGAGCATGCATTTCATGCATAGCGTTAATCAAGATATTTCTTTTTGCGTGTGTTTGTATGATATATGCATTGTTTCGATATTATTGTAATAGTCTTAATTCGTGAGCCTTACTGAGTTGATCGCGAGCAACTCACGTCCTTCTGGGACGGTGTTTTGTTTAAGACACCACCAGACATTGCAGGTGACGATCCATTAGGTGAGCCTCATCTACAAGGTGACGAATATGAAGGCTTGTGGCAGCAAATAGCGGATGAAGAAGCCCACGTAGATTGATGATGATCTATTTATTGCTTTAGTAGAGAAAAGTTAATTCTTTGGATTTGAAATAAGTTCTCTTTTATGGGGACATTTAAATGAACATTTTGTTAGGCATATTTTATATTTGATTTTGAACTTAGAGTAGAAAATTATGGAATAAGATATTTATTTTCCGTCATTTTGCTTGAATGCCATGAATGTATATATGGACAGTATGTGTGTATGGAATTATGAGGTTAACACACAGAAGTTAACACCCGAAATTCGACAGATCTTGTTGCCCCCGAGAGCCGAAAATTTGGGGCGTTACAAAAAGTGTGGATTCATGTGTTTGGGTGTGTGCATATGGTGTGGTCCCTCATTTAGATTTGCCTCATTTTTAGCTTAGATGGGCCACTTACGCAGGGAGGGCGTGATTAGGTCGATCATCGTCTCCCTAATCGGATAAATACCTTGCGTCCACAAGGCTTCTAGGAATCCTCTACCGGACTTCCTCGAATCAACAAGGGAAAGTAAGAAAATAAATCCAAGAAAATTCGTAATAATAGATTGAATGAAAATTAAAGTGAATACAATGCTTTAAATAAGAAACTAAACCTTAGGTAGAAGTTTCAGACTTCAACTCAAACTAAAATACCTAAAAAATGCAACTTACTATAAATAAATTTATAAAAGTCTCTCAATCCTACTAGAAGTCTAGAACTCGTGGTTTTCGGCCAAAAATAGAAAGTTTTCAAACAGGCTCAATCACATTGTTCTACTAATTATTCTAAGTCCTTTTCATGTTAAACACTGTAGACACTCCACCTCAAGCTAATAAACTGATCTCATACTAGAGGATTGGGACGGAAGGTAATCCATACCTTTAAATCCTAATCTATACCTTAACCATAACTCAAATCTAGATCCATACCCTAATCCATACCCTTAACCTTGATCCATACCCTTAACCGTAACCCAAACTCAAATTCATACTCTTAACCATAACCCAAACCCAAATCCATACCCTCGACCCTGATCCAAACTCTAACCTACATGATTGGGTCAATTCAATGAGCCAACCCAATAAACCCACTCACTCAATTGGCTCCCCAAGGCAGCCCACTAGGCCAACATTAGATCACATTAAAACCCATCAACTAAAGTCCAAAGCTCAGGCCTAGCAGAGGCTCACAACTTAGACAGAGAGCACACTGAGCAGCAACCGAGACATCAACATAGCAAATGGAGCCACCCTGCCAAAGTGGGGAGAGAGAGATACACTGGGTGACGGCCTGACCGCCATGCACCCAATGTAAATCTCCCCTCCAGCTTTGGACAGTTGGCACCAGTCCACGTTAGTTCGCGCCCTTTTTTCTCATCTGACACAATGAAGTTCAAAGACCTCTCTGCCCCACATCCAAACCCATATTCACCACCCGAACCTAACTCTAAGCCTAACCCAAGCCTAAGTATTCCCACGCTAAGTGAGAAAACTCATATATTTCTTTGCCCTCAAAGTTGTCAATATTTACCAAAAACCCAGGACTGTGATGCTATAAATACCCCACTCCTTCTCTCATTTAAAACATGGAGTTTAAACGAAGAGCCCCTCTCTCCATCAAAACCCTTAAGCCCCTCTCCCCTTTAACCCCTTTAACCTCTTAGCCCCCTTAGCAATCCTAGTCCAATCATCCCTCCACCAAGGAGAGTGAGAGTGAGGAAGTGAGCCTAGCATTGGTCTAGTGCAATTCGACTCTTGCCTTAGCTTCTTAAGTCAATCCATTCCTAACCAAGCTACTCAACTCGATCCTTGTGACATTACCGTCCACCCAAACCTCTAGTCTACAATGAATTTCATTTAGTTATGCATTAGTATTGTGCAACACCTACTCCCTTCTCAACCCCCCTACTCATTTCACCTCATTCATCCATAACATTTACTAATCGGCTCAAGTATATGCTCTGAGGCTTGCCAAGTTATATCGGATCCTGCCCATAAAAAACTAGACTAGTCACTCCGCGCAACAAGTTTGTGATTCAGAGTAGGGATGTCGGGCCCAAGACATTGCTTGACAAGTGATGGTGCGATAAGACACGACATTTAGCACACACAACATGCATAGAAGTATAAGAATCAGAACTGATCCTCGGACCTAGCATTATCCTGTGAAGTAGAGACCGTATGTCTATATGGGCACAGTGGGTGCCTAATCCCTTCCATCTCTGTAACCGCGGTCCTTACCTCGAATCTCAGGTAGCAGATTGATGAGTCATCTTAAAACTCAAGATTTTAGGGTCCCTGGTTTTGAGCATTTATACACGGTCTAGCCGACTGTAGATTTGAAGTAACTGGCTAGTAGCGACTCCAATCTTTAACAAACCCCTCTTAACCATCAATCAATGTCAAGCCCTCGAAAGAGGCAAACCCGTGGAAAGCCCCGATCTTGGCACTCTGCCAACTAGAAAAAGGCGCGGACCTCACCTGCCGGTTGTTCACAAGCACAAACTCTAAAACCCTACGAATCAAAAGTTATGATCGAAATAAAACTTACTATAAATAGTACAATTGAAATAAATCCATCCTAATGACTGTCGATGTAGTCGAATCTCATAATTCCGGCATGGCCAGCCTAGCATAGTGGGGTTGGTTGGCTAAAGTAGATTGTGTTACCCCAAAATCATACCTTATACGCCCCAAAACTAATTCTGGATCGTGAGATACGACCGTTTTACGATCCTGATGGTCCTGATCGCTTCCGACCCTGACCGGTCTTCTTTTGGTCCATTGGGCCATGTAATAGTTGGCGACCCGCTCTACATCAACCACACATAGAAAAAGTGTTGATTCATGTGTGGGTGAGTGCGTATAAAAAAAAAGGTGTGGATTCATGCTTTAGTTAGACCACATAGAGAAACAGTTGGAGAGTGGACACCTGACTTTAATTTTTATGGGGCCCACCATGATGTTTAATGTGAAATACACCTCGACCATTATCTGCCTCATCAAACGTTGTGCATGGGTACAAAATATTAGGCACATGTGCTATTTTTGTGGGCCATACCAGGTGAAACAATTTAGACGGTGTCCATCCCCCCAACACCGTTTCCATTCATATGGCCCACCTGAATTATGGATGTAGCTTATTGTTTTAGCCCTACTTCTAAATGGTTGTCACAAACCATATGGTCCGAGTAGATTTCACATACACATCATGGTGGGGGCCACCCCTAGCCTCTTCCGTCTTGGCTTTGCCTAAGGCTCTCAATGGAGCTGGTCGAATCTGAGATCCGATTCACTCCGTATCCATATAATGCGGATTTGGATTCACATAATAGATCCCAATTCGATCTGAATCCGTCTATAGATTTTCAGACTTGGAGCCGGATCTAACTGAGTCTGATCCGGATCCGACTCATTGTCACCTTACTGTATATGTTATATCCATGTCGGCCATCCATTTTCCATATTATTTTAGGCCACATCTCAAAATCGAGACATGCCAATCTCAGGTCGATCATATCACAATAAATAGTGTGATTTGCACATTTTGCTAATAAATTAAATATATTATATTATATATTTTTTAGATATGTGATGGGGGTGGATTCAAACCTAGATCCGACCTGAATCCGATAGTTATTTGGATTTTGGATCGAAAATGGATCTGGTTATTTATAAATGGATCGGATATGGATATCACCTTTTGGATCTGAGTTGGATCCGAATTCGATCCGAATCTGTCCAAAGACTTTCGGACTTGAGCCGGATCCAACTAGATCCGATCCAGATCCAACCCATTAAGAGCCCTAGCTTCGCCCCCATAGCCAATCTCTAAGACACAATTTGTGCAGCGAGGAGCTCACAATGCTAGCATGGTGTGGTTTCTCTGTGGGGCCCAATGTGATGCATGTGTTTTATTCACACCTTCTATCCATTTTTGGAAATTATTTTATGGCATGAGACCAAAATTAATTGCAACATAACCAAAGCTCAAGTGAACCACACTGTAATAAACGATGGTGACAATGAGTGATGTTTAATTGTCATCTCCAACTGTTCATAAGGTCACACAGACGAGAGACCCGGATCAATAGCTCAAGTGGTAGACCGATCAGTGAAGATAGCCAAGTTTCAACACTTATGAGGTCATGGTATGGATGCCCAAAGTGGGGGTGGCTAACATTGTAATGTGACTAACAGGGGTGTGTGTACTAACCAATAAAAAAACAAAAACGATCATGGAGACAGGATGAACGGAGAACACAACTACCAGCTTCAACCAGAAATTTTGTGTCCCCTAGAAACTTTTCAATGTATGCATTCAATGCCCGCTATTTCTTGTGGTGTGGTCCATTTGTGATTTGGACATACCTCAATTTTGTCTCATGCCCTAAAATGAGTTCGAAAAATGGATGGATGGCAGCATGGATAAAATACATATATCATGGTGGCCACGCAGAATCTTTGCACCACAGCAAAGGGTGGTTAGGCCTCTAACATATTCTTATCAAAATTTAGGTAATTAAAGGGTCATCTAGATGGGCCACCATCATGATTTTTAAAATCCACTTCAACCAACAGGTGAGTAACCAAATTTTAGGCCTAGGCTGGAAAAAGCAACTCCATCCGTTGTTCAGGCGGACCTCATAATTGGAAACAGTGAAGGGTGGCCCTCACCCTCTAAATGGTTTCCCTTGACGTGGCCCACCTAAATCACAAATAGGCCTGATTTTTAGGGTCCAAGCCTAAACTTTTGTGTGTCATCTAATGATTTGAGCAGATTTCACATAATCACCATGGTGGACCCTGTAAACAATCAACAGTGTACATCTTGCTCTCAATTGTTCACTTTGTTGTGACCCACCGGAATCACAAGTCATCGTTTGGGACCTAAGCCTAACATGGGCTAGCACATCTAATGTGCATAGTGGAATTCATGTACACATCATGGTGGGCCCACCTGACCTCCTGATGTTATATAGGCTATTTAGGGCTCTGGTGCACAGGACCGATGGCCCTAATATAAAGAAAAGAAACGTCGGATTGCATACTTCCTCAGTATGGACCCAAAGCATCCATGGTGATCTGTGGAGGGGCACCACGATGTATTTGTTTATCCATGCCATCCATCCATTTTCTAAGATTATTTTAAAGCTTGAGACCAAGAATGAGGTAGATCTTGGGTTGCATTAAATGTACAACGCATTATATGCAAGAGTCATCTCTGGTGTAATCCATTGGAGCGTTAGATCTGCCTCATTTTTGGGCCGCCCACACCATAACACGAGAAAAGGGATGGATAGTGTGGATAAACAGATACATCACAGTGGGCCCCTCCACAGATCTGCATGTATGCTTTGCGTCCATACTGAGGAAGGACCCAATCCGTGTCCATAGACAAGGAAGGTGCATGAGTTCAACCTCATGGGAAGCTTCATGAGATTGAGCTCTACTGATCCCACACTGTGATGTTTGTCGTACATATACACCGTAGGGTCCCCTCCAGATTGTGTTGCAAATACCTTATTATATATTGAGATTGGAATGTGCCAAAACCTGTGCTTAAAATATTTCTGGATATAATATAGGATAAAAGCATTCTGATTGCCGTCGCTTGTTCGCATCTCATGGACTACTTGGAACTTCCGGTATATGATGTGTGTTGGACCTACACTGCATTTGGTGATCCCATCGAGGTCATGGATTGCAAATATGCCAAAACCGTATATTTAAAATATTTCTTCATATTAACAGAATAGAGCCACTGGGAATATCGATTGCTGGTTTGCATGACTACCTTAACTTCGAATGAATTTAATAAGCAGTTTTATTTTATTTAATCAAGTTAAATGTGCGTGCGTGTGGGAAACGGTAGTATAAGGTTTTGGCATGAGGTCGAGCTGTGTGGGAACTTCCCATGAGGTCGAGCTGTGTGGGGCCCACCACGATGTGTATTGGACATCAACACCATGCATTTGATGGGTCCCCTTTAGGCTATGGGATAACCCAAAAATCAGATGTATACAAAACTCAAGTGGGACATACCATCTAAAACCATGTGAAGACATACCTGAAACATCGAATAGCAGTTGGCGGGACCCGCCTGACTTTTGGATGCAGCTGAAACTTGGTATGACCCCTCATCCAAGTGGGACACACACAATGGATGGTCTGGATTTGTGAACCACATCTTGGCAGGCCCAGTAAATGATCATGAAAGTTTTAATGGGCGGGTAACCCCTCTCAACTGTTGTATGTGGTGTGGCCGGCCTAACTCATGTATTGACCTGATTTTTAAGCCCATGGCCCACATGCAATGGTGCATCTGACTGATGGGGTTGATGTCCTACACACATAATGGTGGGGCCCACACAACTCGACCTTATGGGAACTTCCCATGAGGTCGAGCGCATAGTGCCTTTTCCCATACGTGTGTGCGGGGGATTCTGTCCAGGCAACAGTCTAATTGATTGATCCTAGGCTACCATACAAAAATTACACTAATCTAGTGTTCAAATCCATGATTTGGCTTTTTTCTCCTATAACCATTACTTTTCCCATCTATGTAGTCTAACAAAATTATTCCTTAGAATCATAAGCAATCCATCATGGCCCTAACAAATAGATAGATTAAATTATTGATTGGACTTATTTTTGTGTAAATGATCTTGTCATTGATATTAAAGGCCATAGATCAAATGGTTAACATCTATGATATCATCATCATATTTGTATGATAGCCCATGAAATATGGGTTAGGACTTACTAAACAATGTAGAACAATAGATTGGATTGTCTAAGTGTCTTAATGCAACTAAGAGCACTATAATCTTTCAAGTACTCTGAGAGCACGGGTGCATCCCTCTATATACTGGAAATTATCAAGTACAAAAGTTTTCACCACACTTAGTGAAAATGAGCGTTGTGAGCCCCACCGTGATGTGTTGATAACATCCACTCCGACCATCTTACACAACCTCCTTCATTAAACCATGGGCACAAAAATCAAGCTAATCCATAACTCTAGTTGGCCACACAATCACCGACAGTTCAGATGGGATGCCCACCCTTGATCCATGTAAAGGGCCATATGTGTTGTGTATATGCCATCATATATCTGTTCCTGTTAAACATCTATTCCAGACGATGGCACGGTAAATTATAAGACACACTTCTGAAACTCGAGTGTATATATACATGCTTAACTATTTCGAGATTCAAGACATCTTCGAGGATTCAGTTCATGTAAACACCATAACTTCATGCTCAGAATCAATGGTTAAAATATTTCTACAGGTTTGTTTGCATCTCAATATAAAGTACTTGGAAATTCCTTGGAATTTAATATGCTTTTCTATTTTGTTTAATGGAGTTAATAGCTACAGCCTTGTTAGCTACTGGACGAGTCACGTAATAATACATTAAAACGACACAAGCTCCAACGGACATTGCATCACACGTGTACAACATCCCTTTCATTCATTTGTAAGCTCTGTCATGGATTAGACATAGCCTGCAAATTACATTGATTCATTCAATGCTAACTGCTCACGACTTTTCTTTTCATCATCCCTTCTCTCAAAATTCTGATCGTAGAGATCACAGTTGTCCAAAGATAGCCGTGGTCACACATGTCAACTCCAAGATCCTGAGATACTAGAATTTCTTGTAGGTGAGAAAACCTATCAACTTTCCATCTAAAAGGAGTGAACTAAAGAGTCCACTCCAATGTGCAGTTTTTGTCATTAGCTGGTTCTCTTATTTTCATATAATAGGCTCTCCCTAGCCCAGGTTGTGGGTAGCTGTTTATTTTCTTTTCATCTTTTTTCTTATTCTTCATCTTGTTTTTCTTGTTCTTCTTTTTTTTTTATTCTTTTTTTTTTTTTTTCATGTCCTATTGTGTGTAGGCTTTTCCTGACCCAGGGTGTGGGTTCTCTTCCTAACCCAAAGGATGGGCGTTTTATCTTTTTTCTTGTATTTTCTTTCTTTTCTTGTATTGTCTTATTAGTTCTTGTATTCTTGGGTTATTTCCTTGTTTGTAATAAGAGAGATTACTTTCTTACTGACCAAAAAATGAAAGAGAACCAACAGGAGAAATGATTTTGGACAATAGCACCCAAGTTGTAAGGAACACCACCGATGCAGCTCTATGGGATGGAGTGGACAACCCTTACAGCAGGCTACTGCGCATAGAAGTCCTCGTGAGCTTGGACATAGTGCTTCTGGTGTTCCTTTTCTTCTTCGGCTCATCCCGGCGTCGATGGAAAAGCACGATCCTAAGGACCTGCATATGGACGGCCTACACTTTGTCCCACAGCATAGTACCCTACACAGTGGGACTCATGCAATCGGCTCCCTTCCGCAATGATCTGTTTGCCGTATGGGCAGTGTTCTTGCTCTACTCTTTTGGAAGTACTGACTCCATCTCGGCATTCAACCTTGAAGACAGCCAACAAGTTAAAAAGTATGCATTTGAAGGACTGGTTCAGGTGGTTCTCATTACCTATTTAAATGCTTCGTATGGCTCTGGAACACAGTTGAAGGTGCGCCTTTGGTTACTTTGGTTCATCGGTGTTACCAAGATATTTGAAAGATGGTGTGCCTTCTTATCTGCGAGCAGATCATCTTGGCTACTGAGAAAAACTAGATTGGTTGCGGACTTCATGATCTACGAGCATCAACTGAGTGACCCCAATGAAGCAGATCCAACTGTCATGAGAGGGTACAATTATTTGGTCACTGGAGAAGAAAAAATAGCTGCGGTAAACGCACCACTCTACCCACAGAGGTTGAACATAACCCATAAAATTATTACTCTTCAGAAGATTTGGGAATGCGAAGGAAGACTCCTAACACCTGACGGAGATCTGGATGGAAAGTTGAAGGACATGTGCCTCTCATTTGCCTGGTACAAGATGCTCAAGCGAAGATTCACCGGGTATCCATTGCACGAATGTGACCATCCGAAAACCTGGGACCTCATCAACCGCGGATTCCTTTCCAGTAACATCTCACATGAAAGAGCTTTCAGAGTAATTGAGGTAGAGCTGGGATTCGTCTATGATACCTTCTACACAAAGTATGAAGATATTTTCTGGAAGGGAGAGTTCCCCGTCTACAAGTGCGTGTACTTCCTCGAGATCCTACTTTTTTGTCCAATGATAATTATATTGCTTAATAACTACCAAACACCCAAGGGGTACCTAAACCGTGTTACAGAGAGCGGGACCAACATCGATGTCCTGATTACATATGTAGTTATAAGCACAATCTTCATCTTGGAACTTTTACAATTTGTCGCACTTATATTTTCGGATTGGGCGAAGGTATTGTTGATATGCAGCTATGTCAAGAATCCCACACGGCTACGCGAGAAGGTGGTCCAGTTTGTTTGCCGCCAGCAGCTCTTCAAACAATGGGAGCGGAAAATTGGCCAGTACTCGCTTCTTGAATCTTTCGACTACAGCCCTCTGAATCTACTATACCTGATGACCATTGGTTTTGTAGATAAGACTAGAAATGGGCAGAAAGTCAGAATCTCAGCAAAGTTGCCTGAAGAAGTGAAGACAGCAGTACTTGATTCGCTAAAAACCAACGGCCGCAAATTGTCGAATGGGCAGTCTTCCTTGCATAGAAACCAAACGGGGGATGGCCTCTCTTGGGCATGCAGCCTGGAGACGCACACTCATAGTATTTTGGTTTGGCACATTGCAACCAGTTTCTGTGAGATCGCATCTTCCCATCCGCATTCTGGAGTACAATCAGCCGAATGCCAAAGAGGAGAAGAGCATCACCGCCTTGTCGCCACCAGCTTATCTAGATATTGTGCTTACCTGGTGGCCTTTGTCCCAATATTATTGCCTGATCATGCTTATACTACTGAAATGATTTTTGACGAGGTTGTAAAGGAAGCCAGACTGATTCTTGGAGAACGCCGGCCCAACACTAGATTATATGAAAACATGATGAGGATCGATGAGGGGAACTCTGCTGGAACTATAATAGGAGACGGTGTTAAACTCGGGAAGCAACTATTAGCGATACATGACCAAGGGCGGAGATGGAAGGTGTTGGCAGATTATTGGGCAGAGATGATGCTGTTCGTTGCACCCTCAGACAATGCAACCGCACATGCAGAGAACCTTGCAAACGGTGGAGAATTCATCACTCATTTATGGGTTTTGCTTACTCACGCAGGCATCCTCGAAAGAAACTCAACCGCACCTGCAGTGAACCTTGCAAACTATGAAGAAATCATCACTCGTTTACGGGCTTAATTTGCCTACTCACGCTCACGCAGGCATCCTCGAAAGAATCTCAAACCTCCCGACCTGATTAAGAGAGCCCAAATTCAGCTCCTTGGCATCTGTCTAAAAGAAGGCCCATTTAAGCCAATTTACCTTTTTTTTTCTTCTTTTCTTTTCTTTTAATTTCAGACATTTCACACGCACCCAGGCACTCATGCCACAATGAGTCTGGATCCTCTGTTGGCCGCCAAAAAGGAAATGCCTGTTTGGAGCCTTTTCATTGGTCCACATCACACTACATGATGTCAATGTGATCAGGTTGTACTGAGGTGTGACCAGGTTGCAGTGAGGATGTGACTGAGTTGCAGACCTATGTGCTAATGTGGACCAATAAAATGGCTCCAAATAGGGTTTTACTGCTTGGAGCCAACAGAGGATCTGGATTCTACCACAATGGATACTCAAACCCTAGACCTCGTGTTGAAACTCTTATCAGCCTGCCAGTTAGGCATTAGTAAAGACCCTGAAGCTATTTACATGTCAATGCATGACTTATCTATCTATTCAGTAAATAAGTGTGTTGTAAAGAGCATGTTTCATTTCCATCATCACATTAGTAATTTTTAAATCTCTTTCATTATTTCTCCACTCATATATTTTTTTTTACTATCTTATGTTAATTTCTCTTATTCTCTTCTTCTAATTTTTTTTTTCCCAAATCGCTTCCATTAATCTTTCTTCTCTCCTCTTCTATTTTTAAATCTTTTCCAAATTTCACTTATATGAAGTCCACCCTTAATATCCACCATCCATTATGTGGGGCCAATCTTTGATGTGGACCGTCCATGATGTTGGGTCCACCTTGGCTTGGTCGATTAATGCAAACCATCCATTCTATGTGAACCATCCACCTTGCAAGGCCAACCTTAGATGGATAGACTCAGACATTGAATGTGGATCATCCATCATGCAGGGCCCACCTTTAATGTGGATTGTTCATCATGCAGGGCCAAACTTTGAATTGGGTCATCCATCATGGAAGGCCCACCTTGGATGTGGGCCATTAATCATTAGGGGTTGACTTTTGATACGAACCATATATCCATTATATAAGGTCCACCTTTATGTGAGTTACCCATCATATCAGACTCACCGTCATTGTTAATTGTCCATAATGTGGGGCCCATGTAACGCTTTGAAATTTCGGCCATCGTGGATAACACAATGGGCCAAGTTTCAGGTGTTAATCTGAATATACAAGGGATACATTTTCACATAGTCATCACTATTTCACGTTTTCATGGCATTCGTAGCATAATGATGGAAATTTAAAGTTCTTATTCCAAGTTTTTCTATTATAAGTTCTCAAACATAGTGGTTTACAATTAAACTAAACATAACATTCCACTTTCTAATCTCTATGAGAGGCTTATTACAAGTTTACATGAAAATAAATCTAGATGAAATCAATGAACATAATTCATCCTCAAACTACTTCAACCTCGCTATTCGTCATTAGTCGCCATGAATCTTCATATTCTTCTTCTTGGATATCTGGTTCACCTATTAGATCGTCACCTACAATGTCTAAAATGTTTGGGATAGCGTTAATCACTATCACAGTGGGGAATATTCCCTTCAAGACACCCAGGGTTAATTATAAATAAATCGCAGAGAAACGCAAACATGATAATATCTTGATTTATAGAAAAACATTCAAGAAAAAATCTTATTAATGCGATGCACGAGATGTATGATCTGGCTAAGGCACCCTGACTAAATGAGACAGGAATATGCCATTCTTCTCATTAGCCACTAGCCACCAGAGGTTCCTGCTAGGACGGACCTTAATCACTCTTCCCACTCAGTTTAACTCATCTAGTAAAATGACCTCATACACACTTCCACTAGATACCGAGAGAAGCGGCCTTCACTACAAGAAAGCGGGTTTTTACCGACGAAAGTATTACCGACGAAAAATATTTCGTCGGAAAAAATCATTTTCCCCGATGGAATACAGAAGTCGTCGGTAAAAGATGTAACAGGTTCCTGCCACCGCCAAAAATTTTTCCCGCCAAACACTTTTACCAACGAAATCATCATTTCGTCGGTAAAAACGTGTATTACCGACGAACTACTTCGTCGCTAAAAGCTTAAAGCAAAGAAATTGTTTTTACTGACGAAAATTGTTGTCGGTAAAAGTCATACACTATTACTGATGAAAATTTTCGTCGGTAATAGTCATTTTGAAATTTTTTGCCAACGATTCTTGTCCGTCGGTAATACTGAGTCAAATTCCCACCATTTACAGAAAACTATATCACCGACGACAATTTTCGTCGGTAATAACTATTACTGACGAAAATTTTCGTCGGTAATAATTTTGAAACGACTATTACCGATAAAAATTTTTGTCGGTAATAATGTTATGTTTTAAGTCACCCCGACTCCCCAGCGCCCTCATTTCTCTCTCTCTCTCTCTCTCTCTCTCTCTCTCTCACGCGCGTGGCCCACCCGCCTCCGCCGATCATCCCCGTCCGTCACAGGCGTGGCCCACCCGCCTCAGCGGACCACCCTCGTCCGTCATCGGCCCGGCCCACCCGCCTCAGCTGACCACCCTCGTCCTTCACCGGCGCGGCCCACCCGCCTCTGCCGACCACCCCCATCACTGGCCTCCATACGCCATAGCCGCCAAGCCTCCAGTAACCCTCTCTCCCTTCCTTCTTCCTCCATTTCCTCTCTCTCTCTCTCCTCTTTGTTGATTGTAGGGCCCACTGTCAAAATCCAATGCATGTGGGTCCCACTGTTGCTGTCCATTGCATGTGGGTCCTACCGTCGTTGTCCATCACTGTCCATTGCATGTGGGGTCCGCCTTAACTATCCACTATTTGGTGGGGCCCACTGATTTAGTAAATCCCTAATTAGGGATTTCAAAATTAAAATCCCTAATTCCTTAATTAGGGATTTTATATTTTAAATTCCAAATTTGGGATTTACAAATTAAAACGGCTAAAATACCTAATTGTGGGGCCCACCGTCACTGTCCACTGCCTGTGGGGCCCACCGTTGATGTCTGCTTCTTGTGGGGTCCCCAAATTTGAGATTTACAAATTAAAATGGCTAAAATAGCTAATTGTGGGGCCCACCGTTGTTGTCCACTACCTATGGGGCCCACCGTTGATGTCCACTTCTTGTGGGGCCCCCAAAGTTTTGGATCAAGCAGATATTTGTGTGGTCCCTTCAGCTAGGTATCAACATTCTTGTGGACCCCAAGGAGTTTTTAATTGTGAGTTTTTAATCACCACTGGTTCCTGTGGTGTGGTCCACCTAAGAGTTAGATTTGTATCATGACCTACAATGAGTTGTTGAAATGGACATGGATGTAAGGAAAATACACCATGGTGGACCCCATACTTAATTGTTCACAATATATATAGTCTCTTAAGCTTACAAATAGCTAATTAGGTAACTGATTAGACTTGATTCATGGTGTTGATGATTCTGCCATTTTCATGTGCTTGTGTATTTGGAATTGATGGAACAAATCCGGATGTGTTTCAGAGCTACCCGTGGTTGATTTATGTGGATGTATGTTTTGGATGTATTTGGCTTATTATTAATAGTTAACTTTTGTCCACAATTGGTAGTATAATAGAATTAGTTAGCCCATTTGGAGATTTCTATATTGCTGAGCATAAATAAAGTGTGTTTTGAAGGTATAGAAATCTGCCAAATTGTCCTGTTGGATGGTCTAAGGTTGGATAGATTGGAATGTTCTCGTTGTTTGTCATTTACATGCTATGTCATTAGTTTTGTGCGGTATCTCCCCTATTCTCTCTGGATATGTTTCTTATATTTATTTCCATTGTCAATAATCCACACAATGTGTGGATACTTGACGTGGAAATGAAATGTAAGATAAATATATTTGGAGAGATAAGGGGAGATGTTGTCGAAATTTAGGCTTGGGCATTTAAATGAAAATAATGATAGCATTTCAATCTATCCATCCTTGGATGGGCAACTGATTGTATTATATTATTATTAAGTGCAAATTAGATGATGAACATGATACTTGTGATTAAGAGTAGTTGATCTAAACGGATGTTGAGCGGGGGTCCCTGGAAGGTGGGAACCGCTGTTGTGACCATGCTGAAGCTGTCAATTTCCTATAGACAGCAATATGGGTGGCCTGGCCATTTGGACAGGCCCGTGTTTATGTATTAGCTCGAAATTGATGGAGCAGACATGGATGTACGTCGGAGCTATCCGGATGTTGAGCGGGTGTCCCTGGAAGGTGGGAACCATTGTTATGACATGATGCAGCTGTCCATTTCCTATGGATAGCAATATGGGTGGCCTGGCCATTTGGACAGGCCCGTCTTTGTGTGGAATAGACCCGGATGTGCGTCGGAGCTATCCGTGAGTGGGTTAAGTCTCCAAGACCTACATCCTAAACCCAAAAGCCTAATCCTAAACCCTAAACCTAAAACAAAAGCCTAAAAGCTACGGCTAAACCTAAACCTAAACTCAATTCACCTAACCTAAACCTACGCCTATTCCTAAATCTACAACTCTAACCTAAACCTAAACCTAAACTCGAAAACCTAAACCTTAACCCGATCCCGAACCCGATTTCCTAAACCTAATTCTAAACTCATATCACTTAACCTAAACCTACACCTATTCCTAAATCCACAACTCCAACCTAAACCTAAACCTAAACTCAAAAACCTAAACCTAAACCCGATCCCGAACTCGATTTCCTAAACCTACGCCTAAACCTAATCTTAAACTCATGTCACCTAACCTAAACCTACACTTATTCCTAAATCTACAACTCTAACCTAAACCTAAATCTAAACTCGAAAACCTAAACCTAAACCCGATCCTGAACCCGATTTCCTAAACCTACAGCTAAACCTATCCAAAACTCATGTCACCTAACCTAAACCTACACCTATTCCAAAATCCACAACTCTAACCTAAACCTAAACCTAAACTCGAAAACCTAAACCTAAACCCGATTCTAAACTCAAAATCCAAAACTTAGGCCTAAACCTAATCCTAAACTCAATTCACCTAACCTAAACCTACACCTATTGCTAATTCTAGAACTCTAACCTAAACCTAAACCTAAACTCGAAAACCTAAACCTAAACCCGATCCCGAACCTGATTTCCTAAACCTACGCCTAAACCTAATCTAAACCCATGTCACCTAATCTAAACCTACACCTATTCCTAAATCTACAACTCTAACGTAAACTTAAACATAAACTCAAAAACCTAAACCTAAACCCGATCCCGATCCTAAAATCCTAAACCTAGGACTAAACCTAATCCTAAACTCAATTCACCTAACCTAAACCTACACCTATTCCTAAATCTACTACTCTAACCTAAACCTAAACCTAAACACGAAAACCTAAACCTAAACCCAATCCTGAACCCGATTTCCTAAACCTACGCCTAAACCTAATCCTTAACTCATGTCACGTAACATAAACCTACACCTCTTCCTAAATCTACAACTCTAACCTAAACCTAAACCTAAACTCGAAAACCTAAACCTAAATCCGATCCCGTACCCAATTTCCTAAACCTACGCCTAAACCTAATCCTAAACTCATGTCAGCTAACCTAAGCCTACACCTATTCCTAAATCTACAACTCTAACCTAAACCTAAACCTAAACTCAAAAACCAAAACCTAAACCCGATCCCAAACCAGAAATCCTAAACCTAGGCCTAAACCTAATCCTAAACTCAATTCACCAAACCTAAACCTACACCTATTCCTAAATCTACAACTCTGACCTAAACCTAAACCTTAACTCGAAAACCTAAACATAAACTCGATCCCGAACTCGATTTCCTAAACCTATGCCTAAACCTAATCCTCAACTCATGTAACTTAACCTAAACCTACACCTATTCCTAAATCTACAACTCTAACCTAAACCTAAACCTAAACTAGAAAACCTAACGTAAACCCGATCCCAAACCCGAAATCCTAAACCTAGGACTAAACCTAATAATAAACTCAATTCACCTAACCTAAACCTACACCTATTTCTAAATCTACAACTCTAACCTAAACGTAAACCTAAACTCGAAAACGTAAACCTAAACCCTATCCCGAACCCGATTTCCTAAACCTATGCCTAAACTTAATCTTAAACTCATGTCATCTAACCTAAACCTACACCAATTCCTAAATCTATAACTCTAACCTAAACCTAAACCTAAACTCGAAAACCTAAACCTAAACCCGATCCCGACCCGATTTCCTAAACCTACGCCTCAACCTAATCTTAAACTCATGTCACCTAACCTAAACCTACACCAAATTTCTAAATCTACAATTCTAACCTAAACTTAAACCTAAACTCAAAAACCTAAATCTAAACCCGATCCCAAACCCAAAATCCTAAACCTAGGCCTAAACCTAATCCTAAACTCAATTCACCAAACCTAAACCTACACGTAATCCTAAATCTACAACTCTAACCTAAACCTACACCCAAACTCGAATTACTTAACCTAAACCTAATCCCAAACCATAATTCCTAAACCTACTCCTAAACCTAAACCTAAACCTAAACTCAAATAACCTAACCTAAACCTACACCTATTCTTAAATCCACAACTCTAACCTAAACTAAAAAACCTAAACCTAAGCCCGATCCCGAACCCGAACCCGTAATCCTAAACCTAAGCCTAAACCTAATCCTAAACTCAATTCACCTAACCTAAACCTACACCTAATCCTAAATCTACAACTCTAACATAAACCTAAACCCAAACTCGAATTACTTAACCTAAACCCGATCCCGAACCATAATTTCTAAACTCAAACCTAAACCCAAATCACCTAACCTAAACCTACACCTATTCCTAAATCCACAACTCTAACCTAAACCTAAACTCAAATCACCTAACCTAAACCTACACCTATTCCTAAATCCACAACTCTAACCTAAACCTAAACCTAAACTCAAAAACCTAAACCTAAACCCAATCCCGAACCCGAAATTCTAAACCTATAGACTGACGATTACTTTACGAGCATAAATTTACCTATAGACTGACGATTACTTTACGAGCATAAATTTATCTCAGAAGTGGTTTAAAGACGACCCATTCATCATAGCCAGCCAAGCCGAACAAGTATTATACCTCGCCGACACCAAGTTAGGCGGCTCTTGGCACGTGGTGTAGAAAATAAAGCCCAGGAATATATTTGACGTTCCCAAACTAGACGTTGAAGATAGCTATGAAGGGAGAAATGGAACGTCGTCGGTTAAACAAGCATATCACGAAGACATGCTATCTTTGGATAGAGGGAATGATCCAAATGTTGATATTGATGTGGTGTAATTGAATAGAAATGATATGCCACCTGATCATGTTGATGCCTCAATCATAAATGACATTGTTAGAGATGATAGTGCTTTCATTGATGACGACGTTGCAGCGATGAAGAGAAAATACTGATCAGCGATAGTGATGGTGAAGAAGAAAGAGTCCTAAGCGATAATGATACAGACGACGATTATTAAATGTACACTAGATTTACATATCATTTTTTAATTTGAATAATTTGATTATTACATGTATATATGTTTTACAAGTCATGATTTATTCCTTGAATTGACTTGTTTATAATCCACATTTGCAGTTGAGTCACTTTCTGATCATGTCCTCCACAAACCGGAGCGTAGCGGAAGCACGCAGCATACTTCATCAGCTGTTGCGGATGGACTTTCCGGCCCTATATTCTTCTGGTAGGGCCAGAGAGATACCCGGTCTGGTCGATAAATGTAGGGAGGAATATATCGACGATGACTCAGATGAAAGATTATACAATCTCAATGAAATTTCAGACCTGATGAAGGAATATAACCGCGAAAAACTTCGTATGGAAGATGCGACATTGTTACTTGCACATCTGAACGGAGTCCCAAGAGATCAGATTTCTCCTATTGTGACTAGCACGTTGGCTGTAACAATGTCGAGTGCTTCATACAGCTTGACATATACATCTGCAGCGTACGATAACTTACACAAGGAGTATTTCGGATAGTTGATCCGAAGTTGTTTCGTATTACAATGAAATATATGTATTTAATATAGAATGACAATGTGTAATGAAATTTTTCAACTTTTATATTCTATTTACGATTTTATTATATTCTGCTTGCATTATAGTGTAATGGTCTAATCATATTTTTCTCATCTCTCTAAGCATAAGCACAAATTCATTCTACCATGAACATTACTTGGACTGTAAAGTTTAATGTGTTTATTATATTGATGTTCATAAACTTGCATTGACATTGTTTAAATTTATAAGTTTGTATTTCGGACATATTCAGTCATGGCACCAAGTGAGAAATCAGGTCGTTCACGCACTAGATCTACCCCTTCCACCCGTGATGCGACGTAGACAGCATCGACGTCGCATGGTGCATCACAGGCGTCTGATCCTTCGGTTCATCATACACCGGGCACTGCATGTAAGTCTAGACATTTATTTAGTGATTTCTATTTATGTTGTTACTTACATATTTCTTTTCGCGACAGCAGCTTCTACCAGCCGATGAGGACATGGACCCATTCGTGGGTTAGTTTTAGAGCGACTTACGCGTGAGAGTAGGGTGGCGGTAAAGTTCCCACAGGACTGCCTTAGACCTGTTGGGGACAGTGCCAGGCTGTTTACATCTGAGGCCGGTGTCCTATGCCGATCTCTGATCCCCTCCACCACCCCCCGTTGGACAGACGTGACAGATGATGTGCGACAGCTCATCCGTCAGTGCCTTCAGGTAAATTTTAGTAAATTAAAATTTTCTTTTATGAAAGTTCAATTACAGTTAAGTGATTTTCTTAATAAGTTTATTGCCTTAATCTATTATTTACGAAATTGTAGGATAAATTTGTCTTCGATTGAATGTTCCTTACATTTCCCATGCCATCGACAACATGATCAGAGAGTGTTCAAAGAGTACCATGGAGAGTTACACCAGCGGTACAAGCGGTGCAGGACACACGATGAGGCCGTACCGTCCACACCGCCGCACGTGACTATAAACGACTGGCGGATACTCTACGAGAGTTTTTTGTCAGAGGCTTTTCAAGTAATATTTACATATTTACGATATCTTAAGGTAACAATTAACTTTGTAATTAATAACAATGTATTTTGAATAATGTGTTCAGAAGAGGAGTAGAATAAATTCTGAGAACAGGGAAAAGTTATAAGTGAACCACGTAGCTGGTTCAAAGTCATTTGTACGACATCGTTACGACATGGTAAGAAATTACTAATGATTATTAAGTTGATATATTATTTTCATACATTTATTATAAGTTTACTTTCCTTTCGATTGCGCAGCGAGATTCCGTCACCGGCCAGGAACCTGAACCAGTAGACCTTTACAGAGGGACTCACTGTCGGTAGGCGACGGGATCTTGGGTTCATCCTAGAGCCAGTGACCATTGGGTAAAAATCTTTACTTTGTAAAATTTAATTACATTGATTGATAATAATGTCATTCATGTCATTTGTTATGAAATTTCATATATTTTCATTACAGGAGGCAATGGACACCATACGCAGTCAGCCCACTCCCGATGGTAGTCAGCGGAGTGAGCCAGAAATCCTAAGCAAGGTGCTTTGCACCCATTCTGGATATGTGCGTGGGCTTAACCATGGCGCCAAGATCATGGCACCCACTAGAGCTGGCTCCAGCCAATCCGTAGCTGGTGAGAGCGCTCTATGCCGAGCTGATATCGCAGAGAGAGAGGTTCAGCAGCCACAGGCCATCGTCGATGAGATTAAAGAGCAGCTGGAGAGGCAGAGGGAAGAGGAGCAGAGGCGTAGGGAGGAGGAGCAAAGGCAGAGAGAGGAGCAGGAGAGGCGACAGGAGGAGCAGGAGAGGAGGATCGAGGAGTTGCGGGTGGAGCATGAGCGAGGGATACAAGAGATGTTTCAAGCTCTCGCTGCACGCTTTGGCACTGATGCCCCTCCACCTCCGCCTTCATCTTCCTGATTTTTTTTATGTACGAATGTTAAACTTATATGTATTTATGCGTGGATGAATGTGGGTTTTCTGTGGATGTGGAATGGATTATTTGTGTATGGATGGTGTGGTTTGTGTTTATTCGTATGTATGTGGATGTGAATAGGATAAAAATGTATTGTAGTAGGTTTATTTACAGGTGTATATCAGGAATTTTTTCCTAAATTTTGAATATAAATGGAATCGGGAAGGGGAAGACTATTACTGATGAAATATTTTGTAGGTAATAAGGGAGCATAAATTTTTACCGACGAAACAATTCGTTGGAAACAATTCGTTGTACATCTTTTACCAATGAAATTTTTCGTTGGTAAAAACTATTACCGACGAAATATTACATAGGTAATAAAGGAGCAAGAATTTTTACCTACGAATGTTTTTGTAGGAGTTTTTACGTACGAAATTTTTCGTAGGTAATAGTTTTTACCGATGAAATTTTTCATAGGTAAAAATTTTTACCTACAAAAAAATTTATAGGTAATAATTTTACCTACGAAAAATTTCATCGGTAAAAATTGTATTTACCGATGAAACACATTTTTCTCCTACCAAAAATCATATGTTTTACCGAAGCTTTTTTTCGTTGGTAATTATTTTATTATTACCGGAGAACTGATTTTTCGTCGGGAAAAGCCTTTACCCACGCCCTTTTTGCGACGATTTTAGCTGCGAAAAATTTCGTCGGTAAAAACCTAATTTCTTATAGTGCTTATACACACTTTCTCACCGCCCAATGGGCTGACCCACTAAGTTGAGTCCAATTCATGCATGAATTTGTTTCTCCTTTAATTAGGTATTTTACGAACAACCGTTTTAAATAACTCAATGGACAATATGGGGAGTCGCAACCAACCCAGCATAGGCCGACAGCTCGAGCTTAGTTTCCATAGCACCAACCCCGACTCATGAGAATTTACATGTCATCGAAGTTCACTCCTTGTCCCGTTTTATCATACAATCATATTTTCAATAATCAATAATATTCATCACGGCCAAAATCATCAATCACACTAGTACGGCACATCGATCCATCTAAATCATAATACGATCACCAGGATCCCTTGGCAACCATTTGTGGATGCTCACCTTTCTGCGCTTCCCCCTCTTTTGAAGGTGCGTGAGAATCGTCGTTGCCACTGGCTCGCCTCTTTCTCAAAGGCTTTTTCTTCTGTCGTGTTATTGTTGGATTTTACTAGATATGTTTGGATGAGTTTGTATAAGACCAGAGTCTCCACTAGCCAATTACTTTAAATCTACAGTCGGCTAGACCCTGTAGAAACGCTAGAGAAGGGAATCCGAAAATTCTTTCTTCTAAATGACTCTTTTTATCTACGATCAGAGATTCGAGGTAAGGGATCATGGTTACAGGGTGAGAAGGTGTTAGACACCCACTCTGCCTATACCGAAGTACGATCTTTACTTCACAGAATCCAACTAATATTTAAAAGTCTGAATTTCAGGTGCCCGCCATTAGGCCATCGGACGCCTGACCATCCCTTCACCGAGCGCCCCGAATTCGTCTGAATGTTGGTCCAACTCTTTAGACAATTTTACGCGCTACTAAGCGCCCGACCCTACTTCCATCGGGTACCCGAAATTCAATATATTTTCAACGATTTCTCTCTCAATTGTTTTGGAGTTCAGCGGGTTCCCGACCGGCCCTCACCGATGCCCGACCACGTGTGAACCAGTTGAGTAGATTTTGTGCAAACTTTTGAATTGAAATGTTTTCTTTCCTAGTTCATTTACGATTCTTAATTTACACATTTTAGGGTTTCTTTTATGCATCTTAGGTTATAAATACTTATTTTAATTCGTTTTGAAGACAATTAATTCACCTTTCAATAAAATCTCTTTGAGCTTTGCTCTTTTGCTTATGGATTCGAGTGCTCCTTCATGGATTCAAAGAAGATTAATTGAAGATTCTCGATAGCTCCGTGGATTTGGAGTAGTTATCTGAAAGAAGAAACGATGATCAATCCCTCGCTTCATCTACGTTGTGCCAAGTTGGTATCAAAGCCAGGAACAACCTCGGGAAGATAGCTTCTAGCGATGGCCACGACAACAGCCCCTCTGACGTTGCTCACGAGTTCCAACTCATTGCGAAGAAGATAGAGGCTCTCCAAGAAGCAAATCAAATGTTCATGGAGATGATGTTTGCTTCTCTAGAGCAAGTTATACGGGCTCTACCCCAACCCCAAGCGCAAGGCGATGCGTCGCCCCCAGCGAATGTCGTATAAAACCATCTTATATTCCGTCAATCACTGTTGCTGGCGCTCCGCAGGACTGAACACGATGATGCGGGTCACAATGATGAGGACATTGAACACATCATTGTTTGACAAGCCACACAAGGGGATGAACATGCGGATCGCAATGACAAAGGCTTCCAAGGTAAAGGTGATCTCCATTGTTTTAATGGTTCATTAAGTATTAAAGACTTCATTGATTGGCTGGCGGAAGTTGAGAGATTTTTCGATTATGTGGGTGTCCTGAAGGATAAACAAGTGAAGCTTGTTGCCTACAAGTTGAAATCTGGTGCTTCTGCGTGGTGGAAGCAATTACAAACCTCTCATATCTGGCAGAACAAGCTACCCATTTGAACATTGCCCATGATGAAATGATTGTTGAAAACAAAGTTTTTACCTAGCGACTACGATCAAGTATTGTTCCAACAATATCAGAATTGCAAGCAAGGATCTAGATCTGTTGCCAATTATCAAGTCGAGTTTGATCAATTGACGATACGGAACAAACTATCAGAGACAGAATCCCAAAGTACAGCAAGGTTCATTGGTGGCCTTCAACCTATAATCTAGGATCAAGTCCATCTGCTTCCATTCTGGACCATGGAAGACGCGTCTCGATTAGCTACCCGCACGAAAACGCAACTCGCCCGAGTTCCTGCGTGAACGTATCCGTCAGCCCGTGTTCCTACGACTGGTCCCATGCACATTCGACCCTATCTAAGGGAAAAGAGCTAGTTGGTGGGCACCTTTAACCACCACTAACCGTGAGCTGCGATGCAAGAAGCGGTCCACCCAGGCCACAAAGGGTCGTCTGTACAATAGCGGGCCCAATCTGGGCACCGAATCCATATGCTCGACCTAAACCAAGCACTTGCTTTCGTTGTGTCCAACCAGGCCACTTATCCAATGTTTTCCCTTAGCACCCACCGCCAACTTAGCTATTAATGAGGTGATCATGAGGTAGAATGTGTGGGAGAAGAACCTGTTAATGAAGAGTTCAATCAGACTACCAAGGAAGAGAAATACAACACAGATTGGTTATCCAGGGACCGAGGCAAGTCCTTGGTTGTGAGGCGATTATGTTATACGCCCCGACAAGAATTACACCCTCAGCGTCACAACATATTTCACACTCGTTGCACCCTCACTGGAAAGGTGCGTGATGTCATCATTGACAGTGGGAGTGGCTAGAACATAGTGTCCAAGGTCATAGTGGACAAGCTCCTACTACCAACAACAAAGCATCTAGCCCCGTATTCCATCATTTCGATTAAGAAGGTCGGCGACACTAAGGTAACTAAATAATGCCTCATCTGTTTCGCTATTGGAAGGAGCTATTATAAGGACGATGTACTTTGTGATATTGTGGACATGAAGGCATGTCATATGCTTCTTGGTCGTCCATGGCAATCGGACCGGGATGTGACCCATCGTGGACGTGACAACACTTATTCATTTGTCAAGGATGAGAAGAGGAAAGTTCTAGCTCCTATGGCGTCGGAGAGCCGCTCTGATACTTCTAAAGTGAAGGAAGTTTTCTCCTCGCCATAAGAGAATTTGTGAAAGAATCCAAGGAGTCCAGTGAAATTTATGCTTTGGTTGTTAAGGGGGAAGACCCATGTAGTACAAATATCCCTCTGACCCTACGCCCACTTTTGAATGAATTTCGAGAAATTTGGCCAGAAGATCTTCCTCATGGGCTACCCCGATGCGAGATATTTAGCACTACATTGACTTTATCCCTGGTGCCAGCTTACCTAATTGGCTACATTACCGGTTATGCCCAAAGGAAAGCAAGATCATCCATGATCAAGTGGAGGAATTGTTAAGCAAGAGGTTACTCAGGGAGAGCATGAGTCATTGCGCGGTCCCAACTCTAGTGACGTCAAAGAAAGACGGTAGTTGGCGTAGGTGTGTTGATAGCAGAGCTATTAACAAAATTACCTTCAAATACAAATTTCATATTCCTCGACTCGACGACACTACGTCAAAATGGGCAAAAAAAGACAAATTTTAAGATGGTTTTGGACTGTCTACAAAATCCTTTGGCTTAAAGACGGTTGTAAGCTGTCTTTAAATTTTACCATGGTTATTAACCGTCTTTGATACAAAGAAAAACGTCTTAGATGAGGTAGTAGTGCGGTGACATTCCCAACGGCCGAGAACTACCTTTAATGACCAATAAAAGACGGTGATTGACCATGGTTGAGGACCGACAGTCTATTGCCGTCTCACTGGCTATAATGGCCAATGACGAGATTTTTCCGACTATAAACCTTACTTTTAACCATTATTCCCAGCTAAACCTTCGAAAGTTTTCTTCTCCAAACTAAACTTTCATTATTTTTTCGGACGAAATTGCCCTTCTTCCTGTCGAAATTTAACGCGATCTCATTGAAATTCAACGAGACACATCATTTCATCTCATCTTCGTTCCTATTCATTTTTTCGCTGCAATCTTTGTTTTATTTGGAAATTTTCGAATTTACACGGTGATTATAGCTCCTCCGTCCAAGAAGCTTCGGAAAGGTATAGTCTTTTTTTTTTCTTTTGATTTTTAGTTTTTCTGTTTGGATGTTTTGAGAATGTTTTCTTCTGAATGTGATTAGGATTTTGTTTTGTTATGAAATGATGTTTAGGAACGTTTTTCTTTTTTATTCGAATGATGAGATTGTTTTCCTTTTTGGGGGTTGAATATTGGAATAGAGATTGGAATATTAAGGTTTAGTTTGATTTTGGATAAAAGGTGTTTGTTGAAATGTCAATGAAACATTGAAATGTTGAAATTCCAATATTAAGGTTTGATTGTGAATATAAGGTGTTTGTTGAAATGTCAATGTAACCTCGAAATGTTGAAATCCCAATATTAAGGTTTCATTTTAGATAAAGGTGTTCATTGAACGTCAATGTGGAATGTCCAACTGTGCTTGCTCAATATCTAACAAGCACAGTGTAAAATCAACTAGTACTCATTGGGAATTCAACGAGCACAATGACAATTGAATGAGATCTCGTTAAAATTAAATAACAATAGATAAAATTGAACGCGATCTCGTTGAAATTCAATGAGCACAAATAAAATTGAATGCGATCTTATTCAAATTAAATAAGATCGAACGAGATCATCTCATTGAAATTCAACGAGCACAACGATAATTCAACGAGCACAGTGACAATTCAACGCGATCTCATTAAAATTCAACCAACATAGATAAATTGAACGCGATCTCGTTGAAAATCAATGTGAAGGCTATAGATTTTAACTGTAGCCATAGATATCTCGTCGACATTTAAATGATTCACATTTCACTATGCTCGTTGAACACAAGGATTACTATATGGCTACGGTTAAAATTTGTAGCCTTTAGTTAAAATTCAATGAGATCGTGTTTAATTGTCATTGTGCTTGTTGAATATCAACGAGATCGTGTTGGATTGTTGCTGTGCTCGTTGAATATTAATGCTATGGATTTTAACCGTAGCGATAGAGATCTCATTGAAATTTAAAAGATTTTCACATTTCACACTGTGCTCATTAAATTATCATGATTACACCGTGCTCGTTGAATATCAACGAGATCTCGTTGAATTGTTGATGTGCTCGTTGAATTATCGCCATGCATGTTGAATTCAATAAGATGGGTTTTTTCAAGCATATAGAGAAGATTCAACGAAGAAGAAATGTAGAAAGCGAAGAAGAAAAGTTTTTTCAAGAAGAATGACGAAGATGAAGATGGGTTTTTTTTAAAAAAAAAAAAAAAGAAGAAGATGGGTTTTTCAGAAAGTAAAACGAAAAAGATGGATCTTTTCAGTAAGAAAAGCGAAGAGGATAGATTTTTCTAGCAAAAAAAAAGGAAGATGTTTTTTCAACAAAGAAAATGAAGATGGATTTTTTTAGCCAAAAAAAGGAAGATGTTTTTTCAACAAAGAAATTGAAGATGGGTTTTTTTAACAAAAAAAAAAGAAGATGTTTTTTCAGCAAAGAAAATGAAGATGGGTTTTTTCAGTAAGAAAAATGAAAAAGAAAAGGGGATTTGGAGGGCATTTTCGTCTTAAAAAAGCCCATAAGTTCAGAAATGAAAACTAAACTTTTGGAAGTTTAGCTGAGAATTTCCATCAAAAGTGAGGTTTACAGATGAAAAAATCTCGCCCATGATTTTATACCATTGGTCATTTTTTGTGCCCTATAGTACCCCCGCGCGGGCGATCCTGCCCTCATGTCTTCTTTTCCCTAACCCCAATATTCTCACGCTGGATCTTTCCCTCTCATTCCCCCACTTCCCTCCTTCCGTCTTTTCCCTAAACCCAATCTCACGTCCTCTTTCCCTCTTTCATTCCCTCTTTCCCCTAACCCTAGATCTCTTAAGATCTCTTTCCCTCTCAGTCCTCCCTCGATTGCTCGCCACTGCCACTGTCATCCCTCTCGCCGGAATAGGCAGACGGTCACATCGGCGCCGATCTCTGACGCATCAAGGTATCATCTCCCTCTCCCTCTCAATCTCCCTCTCCTTCCCTCTCTCTGGATCCGACGAGGAAAAACCCCAATTCAATCTGAACACATCTCTCTCTTGCTCCGACGAGGAAAACCCCTAATTCCTAGAAGTTGTTACTGCTTGGAAGTCTCGACAAGGGCGGGCGTGTGGGATGCTTCTCTGCCAAATTAGCATCCAATTTATTTTGGGTAGGAGTTGAAATGCGTTAGATCTTTATTTGTGGCAAAGATGCGGTGATAGAAGCAGCAGACAATGATGTGGTTTCGGTTTTCAATGCTGCCCCAAATGCTTGCTGGAATAAATCGGTGTCTGTTTTACTATTGATTTGGGCTCCATTTGATGAATTGACCGGATTTCCCACCTCCCAAAATGGGCCATGATCTGATCGATCTTCACTTCAATCTGCCAGTGTGCGATTCCCTCGCCACTTATCTTCTTTGATAGCAACAGTTCATTTTCCGTCAACGTACCTTTGACATTTCATGGGATTCTCTATGGACGTGCATTGCCCTATGCCTCCCATGTGGTCGGAAGCTATGTGGGGCCCACAGAGACGCTGGTGAGAAATCTACTCCATCCATCAGTTTCTTAAGCTCACAATAGCACATGAATTAAAAAATCGAGCAGATCTAAGACTTAGGAGGACTCGCCCACACGAAAAGTGGGGATTGAATGCCCACCATTGAAAACTTTGTGAGGGCCATAGAAGTTTTGGATCAAGATGATATTTGTGCCTTATAGTTTATCCTGGTGGTAATAACCTTATGAACGGTTTGGATAGCATATAAAAGTCATGGTTGGCTCACCGTTTCCTGTCATGTGGGCCACTTGAGTTTTGGATCGGTATGCTTTTGGATTGCTGTCCTTTAGTGAGCTTGAGAAATTGATGGATGGAGTAGATTTCTCAAGGGCATCTCTGTGGGCCCCACAGCTTCTGACCACAGGAACTTCCATGAAAGAGGGCACCGTGGATTCACATTCGTTATTTGATGGCTGATAAAAATGACATTACCAAAAAATAATGCATGGTGTTTTCGTCCATGGGAGTTGTTTAATAGTTTGGAAGCATATCATACTTCATACATTGGCACTCAGGAATATGTAAACGTGGCATGCATTAACTCAAATAAAACGGCCTATATTGCGTAACCCTTTGTAACCAAGTCACGATCACTTAAGTTGAATTTTATTGTTTAAACCGTTTGATAAATGCCTGCCAATCCAATAGTTACATTAATAGAATTAGCATTTTTTTTGCAGTACATCTAAACTGGGACCCATGATTTGGCCAGCTCAATTTGAATGACTTACATGACACGTGTACAATTTCTCAATGCTTGCGGTTGGTTTTGCCTCCAACATGTGTGGAATGTGTGTGTGTTGGGCTTGAGCTGCATCAAAATGAACGCCTTGCAATGTTGTTAAATCACATAAGCGATTGTATACCATCCAACCTATGGAATTCTGTTGTTTACTGACCTGAACTATTGCATGATTTGAGTTTATTCTAAACAGAGTTTTTAAACTCTTAACCTTAGATTTCAGTTTTATTGTTTTTCTTTTTCTTCACAGAGTAATGAAATAATTTTCATTGAAATGAAAATCAGTGATTAGCAAGACCAACAAATGTTAACCATTGATTAATGGCCTTTAACGTGACAGTCGAGATCTTTTTACACCAAATAGGTCCAGTAAAAACAAATTGATCCATCTGTTGGTTGCAGCCCATGGACTGCTTATGAATCTAAAGAATAACTTTTGTAAGAAAATCATAGCCATCCCAACCATAACTTTTCTAAATATCTCCGTCTTTCTATGACCATTGATTCCTTATTTCCCTATCCCTTGTTGCTATTTTATTGGTTTTGTGTAGGGATTTGTCAAGTAATCTGTTGTCCAGGACAATTCCACAAAGCTTAAGTTCTTCAAGTCTTCGAGTTGCGTAAGGAAATTCTTTATTCTGCAAACATACTATGACAATATAACCTTGTTGAAGGGCTTCTTTATTTGAATAATGACACACAATAGCACCATTCTAACGAAGTTGACACCTGGTCGAGTCTAAAAAATCATTTGGGATGAGTTTGCCTGTCACCAAACAGGCCCTTATATTTCAAATATGTAGATCTTGTGATAAACTCTATTCAACATCCAAGGTTATTGTTCAAAAAGCATGTTAATCAAGTTCGTCATTCCAAGTTTTCCCATTAACTTCTCTCTCATTATATTCTATGTTCAACTATTTGCAAATCTTTATCCAATTAGTACTCTGGCAATTGAAGTTTAGTGTTAAAAGAAAAGGAAAAAAAAAAACTCATGCAAATTCTAATGCCAGAAAATTCATTGGTTAAAAAATTGAGAATAGTTGAAGTCACTTTCATACTTATTTATTTATTTTACTTTTTTTAACAAGCCGAATCAACTAACTCGAGTGGCTCAGTGCTACCCCTAAGGCGAATTGACAGTCATTGTGCACATTTGCACATAAAAATAGAACTTTTGCTCTGTTGTGCACTTTACAACTAGGAAAATTATCTACTAGGCTCATTGCAAGAAAACCATCTTATGCACCTAGTTTCATTTAGACTGACCCGCATCTACACCACCTATATGAACTGTACAATATGTCAAGTCTTTTACTTATAGGCTACCTTGAAAAAAAAATCATGCTAATCAGATGATCCAAGATATAATGTCTATGAAATGCAAAAATGGATGGACATGGTTACTTGCAGAAGATGGATCAAGTCACAGATGTTTAAGACTATGATTGTTGTGATTTTTTCTCAATTGTCTAAGAAGAGCTAACTGAATAGATGGTTATGTTAGCCAAATGAAGTGTTTATCTGTTCTTTTTTAATCGGACCTCATTACCTCTCCATTGACATTTTTTTGGCTTTGTTATCACTAATTTTTCATTTATTGAAAAAAGAAACTTTTGAATTCTGATTGATGCCCCACACAACTCCATTTTTTCTTTCTACTTTTTTTTTCTATGTTTCACTTGCTATTAATTATAAAGCAAAAACCTTGGTTGGATGACAAAGTTTCTCCTTGTAGAGTGACAGAGGAGCAATGAAGAAGTCTGGTTTGGTAAACACAAAGGAGCTTAACTATTGGAAAGCTCCCTGGGCGGATCATGAATTGAGCTTCTTTAACAACTACGCTACATTATCACTAAAATGGGTAATATTTTAGGGTTGGTGAGGAGTCTGAGAGGAAGTGATTCACGTCACGCTAGCAGAATATCTCGGTATGTGTTCATAAAATTCATAGCAACTATATCCCTAGTAGTATGTATGTACTCATTAGCAGTGTGCATCTATGAACTATAGGTTTATACACAGACCTGGAAGCATCACAAGCTTTGGAGAATATTTTCAAAGGCTTGGTTTCACCGATGAAAAGGTTATGGCAGGAAGGATGATGGACATGGCAATTGAGAACAAATACCAATCTCGCGAGCAAAGCAATTATTTATCATTTCTTATAAATGCATTTTCAAAGGTAGCTTTGATGTTTTCTGTTTTCCTTATACAAACCTATGTCATTCAGTTCATCCATTTACCTGTCTCCCTGCTTCATGTCAGTTGTGTTAAAAATACTTACCTGAAGTGCTTCACGTGTAAGAACTCAAAGAGTAGTGAATATATCCGCGTTAGGGATTTTTCCTCCCAGTTCTGGTACTTACAAGTTTAATAGACTACAAAATTCATTGCAAGGATAAGAAGAGGGTTCATGATGTGGGAAATGATGTCACTATTGTCAAGAGATTCGTGATGGTTGTTGCTTATATTCTCAAGGCACTTTTGTGAAATTTGAAAACTTTGTTCCTTCTTCTTTGTGATGAATCCATGAAAAGTGAGAAGTGCCTACTCCATACTTCATTGCTTTTTTATTTTAAGTCCGGATCCTCTATTTGCTACAAACAGGAAATCCCTGTTTGCACTTGTGAGTTTAGTAGACTACAAAATTCATTGCAAGGATAAGAAGAGGGTTCATGATGTGGAAAATCATATCACTACTGATGAGAGAGTCGTGATGGTTGTTGCTTATATTCTCAAGGTACTTTCGCTAAATGTGAAAACTTTGTTCCTTCTTCTTTGTGATGAATCCATGAAAAGTGAGAAGTGCCTACTCCCATGCTTCATTGCTTTTTTATTTTGAGTCTGGATCCTCTGTTTGCAGCTTTTTCATTGGTCCACATCATCACATAGGTTTGCAACCACATCACATCCTCAGTGCGACCTCATCATACTGAAGCTACAAACAGAGATTTCATGTTTGTAACAAACAAAGGATCTGAACTCTTTTATTTTATTTGATTTCTTTTTCTTTTTCTTTTTATTCTGTTTTCGTATGAATCTTTTTTCTTTTATTGCATTTCATTGTAATTCCTTCAATGACATTGCAAACAGATCTCATTTTAGTTTGTTGGTTGGGTTTATGCGAAATATATTAAAAGAGGGTAGGCTTAATGGCTATGACAAAAAAGGAGAAGCCGCACTATGCACTTAAAACCATTTATGTTTTTTAAACATTAAGCAAGTTTTCTTTTCTTTTCTTTTTCTTTTTAAATTTTGTTTCAATGAGAATATAACAAACTCGAGATGACGACCATTAAAGGTAACAAGCCAAGAGAAGTCATTTGATGGTCTGCACTGGTTTGCTGATGCAAGTAAGTAATTTAAGGAGGCATTAGTTTCCATGGAAGAAAGTAGGGGCATGGAGTAGCAGAAAGGTAGTGGTCTCGTCGGTTTTAGACTTTGGGGCCATGCTGCTACTACACGATTTTCAACTGAACCCAGACATCCCCTTTCACCTTCTTTATAGTTCTTAAAATTACTTGGATGTATATAGATTTGGATAGTTAAAATCATCCAATTACCATGATTTTTCTTACAGAATTAAAATCATCCAATGAGCATGATTTTCCTGAAGTAGCCTATAAAATGTTTATCTCACTAACTATACAGTCCAAATTGGTTATATGGATACGCACGTGTACAAATGCAACTAGATTATGGAAGGTTTCTATGCACTAGGTGCATTGGAACATTCTCCTGTATGGATAAATGTATATAAATATTGCCTGATTTGCTAATGTTTAGCAGATCTTTTTATTTTCTGATTCTTTTCTTGTTTATAAATTAACTAGAATGAGCACCTCGATGAGTATTTGATCTCGTGGTCGTGATTTTGTGTTTTTTGTCTTTGATTCTGTGAGTAGATTAAATGGTTGTAGTTAGTTGGCTAACCTCACATGGAGCCCTCTCCATCCCACATTCGAGAGATCATAGCTTCCCATTAGTGATAGAAGGAACAGATGGTTAAAGCAGTTTCTTCTCAATGCACCCAATAGGCATCACTTGCATTTATTTGAGGTTTGATTTTTTAATTGGAAGCCCTTTTTTTCCACCCTTTCTTTTATTTCTTGTCCACTTTATTATTTGGTTATAATCGGTTCAATTTTGAAAAGGTGCTTACTTTTCTAATAAGAAAAAAAAGCAAATGAGGTTAATTTTATATCCATGTTTTGTGTTGCTTGAATATATATATATATATATATATATATATATATATATATATATATATATATATATATATATATATATATATATATATTCTATCAGGTGAAAGACACACAGTTGATTTTTTTTTAATGCAAGACATTTTCCGACGGCTCTAGGCCGTCTCGATTGTTTAATGAACTAAAGATTAACGACGGTCGATAGCTGACTCTTAATTGTCACATTACCATATGCGACGCATTAAATGCACTTCAAAGATGGTTATGGACCGTCGGTTTTTGAGATTGTATAGCCATCGTTGATTAACGACGGTTCCGAACCGTCGAGTAAGTTTTATGATACAAATAGGGGCCCCTGCGACGGTCTAAAGCCGTCTACAATCTCGATTTAAGACAGTTCTCGACCATGTTTTTTTCATTGTTTTGGCGTGGTGACATGCTAGATATGCTTAAGTGACATGCTAGACCGTCTTTTTTTTTTCACAATTCTCGACCATCTTTTTTCTAAGCTAAACTTACGCAGCGGGTACCATCAGATCTATATCCACCCCAATGAAGAATTGAAGACTTTTAAAACTAAAGACAAGTTGCATGAATGGTTGGCTATGACATTTAAGCTGTTGAATGCCCCAAGCACTTTTATGCACCTTATGAACCAAGTTTTGAAATCGTTCATAGGCAAGTTCATCGTGGTCTACTTTGACAACATATTGATATACAGTCAGGGAGACGTGAAACATGTTGAGCATCTCAAGCAGGTTCTTCAAGTGTTACAAGAGAACAAGCTATATCTGAATATGAAGAAGTGTAGCTTCCTAATGGATAGCCTTTTATTCTTGGGATTTGTGGTGTCATCTATTAGTATCTGAGTTGATGAAGACAAAGGGAGGGTCATCCGTGAGTGGCCTATTGACAATATCCATGAGGTTCATAGTTTTCATGGGATGGCCACGTTTTATCGCCGCTTTGTCAAGAATTTCAGTACAATTGTGGCACTGATCACTGACTGTATGAAGAAAGGTCCATTGATCGAAGTTTTGCTGAGATTAAATACAAGCTATCATCTACGTCAGTTCTTGCGTTACCAAGTTTTGATAAGGTTTTTGAAGTGGACTGTGATGCGTCTTATGTAAGCATTGGCACAATATTATATCAAGAAGGCAGACCCATAGCCTTCTACAGCGAGAAGCTTAGCGAGGCCAACAAGAAGTGGTCCACATATGAGATAGAGATGTACGCAGCAGTACAAGCCCTTCGGCATTGACGACACTACCTCATCCAAAGAGAGTTTATTCTTTTACCGATCATCAAGCCTTGAAATTTATTAATAGCTAGACTAATGTTAGTCGTATACATTCTAGATGGATTTCATTTTTACAAGAATTCGCATTCGTGTTGAAGCATAAATCTAGCCAAGAAAATAAGGTTGCTGACGCATTAAGTCGTCGAGCCGCTCTTCTCGTTACAATGAGTACCGAGGTTGACGGATTTGACTGCCTCAAGGAGTTATATGCTGAAGACGATGAGTTTAATTAGGATGTATGGCTGACAAGCAAGGAAGGCCGACCGGGTGATTTTTGTGTATTCTGCAGTGCTCCCTTCGGAAAAAAAAATAACTCTTAAGCTCCATAGAGGTGGTCTTGGAAGTTACTTAGGTCGAGACAAGACGAAGACTTTAGTGGAAGAGCAATACTATTAGCCTCACCTAAGCTATGATGTTGGTCGGATAGTTCAACGATGCCATACTTAACAATCCTCCAAGGGACATGCACAAAACACGGGCCTCTAAACTCCATTGTTCGTACCGAAAGGCCCTTAGGTACATATCCATCGATTTCATCTTAGGTCTCCCACGAACAGGAGTGCGGCATGGACTCTATGTTCATGGTGGTAGATAGGTTCTTAAAAATGGCTCACTTAATCACATGCAAGAAGACATATAATGCGATAGGTGTAGTTAATCTCTTCTTTCGAGAAATTATGAGATTGCATGGCATTCCCAAGACAATCACTTCCGACCGAGATATGAAGTTTGCAAGTCACTTCTGGCGAACTTTGTGGTGTCGGTTTGATACGCAACTCTAGTTTAGTAGCGCGTACCATCCGCAAATAGATGGGCCACTACCAAAAAAAGGAGCAAAGGCTACGGACTAATTGTGTTTTAGGCTTCGGATAAAATCCGTAGCTATATACCTACGGATTTTATCCGCAGCTGAATAGGAATTGTACACCCAACCAATCCACCATACGAGTTTGATTGCCCAACATGGGGCTATAGGGTCCATCACAACGTGTGTGCTTGATCTAAGCCATCAATTCGTTTTTACATATTTTTTTAACTCATGCGCCCAAAAAAGAGTAAAATCGAGGGCTCAAGTGGACCACACCATGTGAAACTATAGACATTAAGTGCCAACCGTTGAGATTGTTGTGGTCCACTTGGGATTTAGATCTTCTTCAGTTTTTGGAAAATTCCCTACAATTATGATTGTAAATTAATGGACGGATTTGATAAGACACTTACATCACAGTGGGCCCCACGAGCAGCGGACAGGATCATCCGCTCTCGCCCGCGGCGTCCAGCGCCAATTTTTTCCCCAAAATTAAAATCCCTCCTGAAAAAAAAAACCCCCAAATCTGCCCGTCTCTCTTGCACGCATCTCTCTCTCTCTCTCTCTCTCTCTCTCTCTCTCTCTCTCACCCCCATCTCTCTTGCACGCATTTCTCTCTCTCTCTCTCTCTCTCTCTCTCTCTCTCTCTCTCTCTCTCTCTCCCCCATCTCTCGCATGCCCTCTCGCACGCCCTTGCCCCCATCTCCTCTCGCTCTCTCACTCACTCTCTTGCACGCCTACTCCCGACTCTCTCCCGTGCTTGAAGATAGAGGTTTCCTCCCCAAATCCGACGATCCATCTCTCGCACTTCCACTCACCATCGTTGGTCTCTCTCTCTCTCTCTCTCTCTCTCTCTCTCTCTCTCTCTCTCCAACATTGAATATTCAACCTAGCGGCCCTACGAAACCATTGTAACGGTGCTCCTAGCACATGACACCATTGTAACAGTGCTCTAACCACACCTCATCAGCATACAAATCCAACGAATCAATTTCAGGAGAGTTCTAGATCCGTATTTTTGTGCATTTTCTGTGGCTGCAGCTTGATTCTTTGAAAATCCCTACATTTCACATCTGGATGTTTTTTATTTTCTTTTTTTTTGCCCAGCATTTCTTTCGATTTCGTTGTGAAACCCTGGATTTTGAAGATTTGTGCATTTTACTGGATTTGATCTTAGATTTCGAGAATCTGGAACCCTAGTTTTCTGTACATTTTTCAGCCGATTTTTTCCCCAACCCCTGTAGTTCAACATCTGAAAATCCTGCTTCATTTTTAAGTTGATCAGTTCACTATGGTTTTCTGATATATCTACCTGTAATTTCTGAATGCATCTTCTCTGTTTTTTCTTTTCTTTTCTTTTTTTCCCCAATCTTTTCAGGCTAGCTGTCGTGTTGGAACTGGTGACCAGGAACCAACTTCTCCCCAAATGATTTTACTCTTAAGGTATGCTACTGCACCTTAATCAATGTGTACACTGTAGGGATGGTGCATATTCAAAATGGAAAAATCTAGTATTTGAATATATGGGATTCTTCAATTGATATGGTTACTGTAACATTGGACATCCACCATATGGCTCATCAGATGTATAGCTCTGGATTCACCATCCATAAAACCATATGTACAGTTCTAGGAATGAACAGGGATCGATAAGTCATGCAACAATGTGAAAGCTCATGTAACTTAAAACTCTACATTCTATTCTTGGCTGTCAATGTCATATGGAAGATGGTCCTTTTTTCCTCCCCATGATTTGGTATCTCAAGGTAGCCGTTGTTGTTTCTTAGACTATTTGCTCTCTTTTGTTAGGCCTTCATACTTCCTTTTTTAACTGTTGTAATTTTCGTTTCTAATTTTTCCTGTGAAAATCGTAATTACATATATTAGAAAGGGCAAAAGCAGTTGCTACTGTTGTAATTTTTGTTTCTAATTTTGTCCTTGAGAAATAACGTTGTGGGAGTTTTGTAATCTCATTGCCGGTTCCAAGCCCGGATAAAGGAGGGCTGCACTAGATGATGAAGAATTTTTTCCTTAAAGAATCACTATTTCATATATTTTCAAGGGAAAAATCAGTTGTGAGAATAAGTTGTGGATGACAATTCCTCACAGTTTTTACAATTGTAATGTGTTTCCAATTTTTCCTATGATAGTTCATAACTACATGTCTCTTCAAGGGCAAAGTTAATTGTGAAAACTGGTTGTAATTGATTATTCCTCTCGGTTTTGTATGTGTGTTTGTTGATAGGATGATTATGTTTAAGGTAGCTGAATATGACTTGAACTGTATTTCATGTCTAGAGATTTTTATGTTTTTTTAGGTTTGACTAACCATCGATGCGTTCGGAGGGAAAGTTGACATGCGTTTTGGATGCTTGTATTGATGTTGCGAGCAAGCAAGATAGGAATTTTTAATTTTATTTTTCCCACCTTGTTACAAGACTTTAGCCATTGGATGGAGAGGTGTGCTAGGATAGATCCCCATGTATTGTTACAAGACTTTAGCCATTGGATGGAGAGAATATACTATTAAACTCTCATTAGTTAAGACCCCAGTAGTTGGGCCCTTCATCTGATTCCCTGATCTAGTCCAATAAGATCCAGTTTGTTCTTTGAATGGGCCTCATTTGGAGAAGCTTCCTAAAAATCCCATCAATTGGACAACTGTATCCATGTGATCAATAGCCATGAATGTGGGCAATTTCTCATTTATTTTGAACAGACCATTTGCATATGCACACTGATTCTGGCCATCGGCTTATGCTATGGCCTGCTTAATGAGTAGATCGGCCTGATTTTCACCCCAACTGATATTCATGGTCTGGCCCACCTTTTGCATGGGATAGATGTTCAGCACAAATGACATTTTGGAAGGAAAGAAGGGTGAAAGTTCACAAACAATGCTTCTACTTGCTCATCATTTATCCATGCCATAGTAGTTGAGTCCTAACGAAAAGGCCTATTGCATCTATCTTTGTATCTTTTGATCACGTGTGCATTATTTTAACCTAGTTTCTGAACATTTTTTTTCACTGCATGGATTTTTTGTTTTTTGAACACATAGATACAAGTTGTTTGCGGAATGAAGCAATACACCTCACTGCATCATGTACTGTGCTTGTGGCACACATGTATGGTTATTGGCATCTTCCAACTCATTGGCTTCACTTGCCTCTCTACAAAATTTCCAAGGTTGGAAGATCCTAACCGTCTATTCAGTTATCTTTTGCCCATTGCATGTGCATTGTTGTAAAATTTGTCTGATAATGACCATTTGTATTCTGCCTATGAGTCAATTAAGATCTTTGATCTTTTTTTCTTTTTTCCTTTTTTTTTTATTGTGGTGGAACAGATTGAATGAAAGTGTGGGAATTAATTTACAAGAGGGGTTATGGGAAGCTGGGCAAGCAGAGAATTGCTTTGAGTTGACTGACAACTTTGTTATTGAGCAGGTAGACCACTCATGCTTCATATGTTTTACAACATGCATATGCTTAGTTGCCGCTTTGTTCTCTAACACGGTATTTTTCTTTTATAGGTGTTGGGTAAATTTGGTATAATCTGCATAGAGGATATCATTCACGAGATAATGACTGTTGGGCCCCATTTCAAGGAGGCCAACAACTTCATATGGCCGTTATTATGGTTTTTCTTTGAGTTTCTTTTTGTCGATGATTGGAGGTAAGGTATTTAGAAATCCAACACATCAAAACCCATTTATAAAATGATATTTTTTTCTTACTTTCTTCTGCATGATATCTTTCATTTTTTTTTTTTTTTTTTTGGTCTTTTCAATACCACGCTTTTATTTTCATTGATTTTTTTATATCCCTTGAATGAGAGTGCATGCAATAGGAGAGAAACGATTGAACGGATGGATTTTGATCTTTGTTCTAGGGGGGACACGGCATTCTGCAGCTTGGAGTGCAGGCAGCAGCAGCAGATGAATCAAGACAAAAAGAGAACTGCTCCTTGGCATCCATGAAGAAAGAAACTGCTGCTTCTAATGCTTCAGGATCCAATGCTTCCAGCAATGGAGAAACAGTAGCAACCATGTTATGAGGATTTTATAAATGGGTTTGGACCTCATGAATAAAAATTGTAAAATTACCAATAAAACATGTACCAATAAAATAAAGACTGTAAAAAAAGATGCAAACCTCTAATCTAGCTTGGATTTTGGACCTCATGCATGAATAAGAGTGTTTTGTAAAGGTGATTGCTTTATCCTGTTTCAGTTTCGCTCAGTATCATGTCATAACTCGTATAAGTAATGACAAAAAGAAAAAAAGAAAAAAAAAAAAAAAGAAAAGAACACACACGAGTTATGAATCTAATCTTGAATTACCCTTCTGTCCTGTCATTTTGGACAGAGTCTATGACCTCTTTTTTGTCAATCAGGCCTAGTATACAATCCTTGTCATTTTATATTTTAACTTGAATTTTTTGTTAAGACACCATTCTGTGTATGTAGCAGGGAGTTTCCCTTTGATTGGCAATAGGAAGGGTAATATTGAACTATCTGAAGCAAGCGTTCTTTATTGTGCTGCTCCTGCCATGGGTCATAATCAGGTATGATTTGAAGTCATCACCATTTTCAATTCTTCATTTGGGCCATTTGAGCAGATTTGGAATGCCAACAATGCAGGTGAATTCCACCCAATCACCATCTGATTTTGTTGGTGCTTTGTGGAAGAATTCCCAAATACCACACGTTCGACACTATCTATTGTCTTAGTGTCTTTGTCATATTGATTCCACAGGACAAACATAAGCTAATGGAAGTTATTCAAATGTGTCCCCAACTGAAGGCACGCCAACTTTGTCACAAATTTGGTAGTTTTTTTTCCCCTTTTTTTCCCCTTCTTTCCACACCATTTTGCAAACATATGTTTCATGAATGTATTTTTGAATGTGAATGGAAACCGACCTGCTGAAACTGTGATGTACTGCATACTGAAACTGTGATGTACTTCTGAAACAAAACCTTATTGCTTTGATATGCATCAGTGGGATAGGTGTTCATTAAAAAATATGCTTGTTTCAGATTTGTTGCATGATCGTATCTCAGGGGTTGGTTAACTTCCACCTTGACATCATTTTTTTGTAGGTTGTTGCCTCTTTCTCGTGTCCCTCTAAACACATAACAAAAGATAATGGCTGAACAAAATGCTAGTTCCCAAATGCCAGCACTGAACTTCTTGTACAAGATAGTGAGTACTAACTTTTTTTTTATTATTGTTGGTGATAAGGAGAGATGAATTGAGGTAAATGGAATGATCTCTCTCTCTCTCTCTCTCTCTCTCTCTCTCTCTCTCTCTCTCTCTTAAGAGTATTTGATTGATTTTGCAATTCATTGAAGAAGAAAGAAGAATTTTGAGTTTTTCTTGTCTTATAGTGCTGTGGTTGTTGGAAAATAGAGGAGAAGTAATTGGAGATTCATGCATTATATGTTTCTTGATTTGGGTTCTCTCCAATTCCATTTTGAAATCTAGTTTTGGATTTATTTTGCATTTCATTAGAGAAAAAGTAAAAAAAAAAATTGATTAGCACTATTCACTAGCAGCAAAATGATTTTGAGAGATGTTTGGGACATTCCAGTGCATACCTGTACATGTGGGGGCCATGGTTGGGTTATCCAAGCCATTGATGTGGCGACTCCCATTGTGGATTTACCATGACTTATGCAAGATTTGATGGTTATCTTCCAATTTGATAGATTTTTCGGGCATGGTCTATCCATGATTGGGGCCATTGGATTAATGGCATGGACACAACCATGTGTCCCGTGAGATAAAGTTCTGATAGGTTCTGACAATGGCCACAAAGAAGGAAAAGAAGGGGGGAAAATCCACAAGTACTGACAAGTTCTAATGAATGGTTTTCAGTTGAAAATCTGAAGATGCATGACTATCTTTAAAGCTATCATGCATTCTTTTGCAATTGATGCCATGAGATAAAGTTGATGCTTACGACTTATTATTGTTGTGCAGCTCCATGGTGACTCTCCATGGCAACTTAATAGCGTTGCTATTGTGCCTAGAGGCAACGACATGGTGGACAGACAGGTTATATTGCTTTTTCCCTATCCATATATTATGTGGCCCACAGTTTTTTTTGGGACATATAGAGTTTCTGGGTGTGTGTCAACAATCAAAACCATTTTGCCTGGTTGAAGACAATGAGTTGGGGATGATGACAAGGCTTGCATGTGGAGCTGCTGCTGGAACTGTTGGCCACTGTTGCATACCCCCTTGATGTCATTCGCAGAAGAATGCAGATGGTTGGCTGGAAGGATGCTTCCTCGATAGTGACTGGTGATGGTAGTAGCAAAGCGCCACTTGAGTATTCCGGCAAGGTTGAAGGTGCAAATTGACTGGTGATGGTAGGAGCAAATTGTGTGTTTTGAAGCTATAATTAGGCTTTTGTAATGTTATAAGAGACTTGCGACTTGCACATTGGGGTCATTGTTGTACCTTCCTTATCATCTTTGTTGTTCTTTTCATAATCTTAAAGGGTGGTAGCATCTCTTTCTATTGTTCTTTAATTGTGGATCTCTCTTGCAGTTCGTGCCATTGTGTTTGGATTTCAAAAGCAAGTATTCTTTCTTAAGCTCAAGGTAAGATTCAAGATGGTTTATAAATGTGATTGTGGCTATTATAGTTGTATGTTACATTTGGATGTATAAGTGATTGCAATTAAGTTTTCATGAAGTGAATATCCAAAATTGGTTCAATTCCACTTTATTCAAAGTGAATAGTCACTCCCAAAATTTGAGCTATTCTTTTTTATGTTTCTTCAAGAGAATCTTTTCTTACATTACCCTATGGAATGACTATAGATCCAGATCATGCTAAGTTTAATTTTGTTCTTATTTTTGAAAATTTGACTGTATATGAATTCTAGTCGGAGAAAGCCATTGAACGATTTTCAATTTTGATTTGTCCTAGAAGATTATTACTAGACCAGGTCTGTTTATCCTTAGTTTTGCCATTTTCAACTGGTAGATGTGTGATTCACCTTCACTTCCCACACTTTTTTTCACCAAACCTTGTTAAAGAATTATATAGTGATTGTGTAGTGAGAAGGTGAGAAGTTTGATACGGTTGTCAAATAATAAGTTCTCAAGGGTTGTTGTGCGAGAATTAAGCTCTTGAAGATTGATGGAGCATACTAGTACTCATTTGTTTTAGGCAGTTTATTCTCTTTCAAGAATCATTTAACTTGCTTCTTCCAAGTACTCACATCTAATCCTATGTTTTTAAATGTCTTTTTTTTTATGTAGATAGCATTTTGTCTACTTTTGGATTAATATTTGGTTCTAATTAGCAGTTGGCAATCCATTGAGAAGTCGATGATCTTTTGTAGGAAGTTGCAAACTCTTATCACTTTAGGGTGCTGGCTTTAACACTTTCTTTATGGGCTTGCTTCAAAACTCACGCAATCGGCAAGTAACAAATGCAAGCTATGTGGCCAGTGGTCTGTTCTTATGAAGTTGCCTTAGATGCTTTAGGCTATAGTTGTCTTAACAATTGGAAAAAGAAGCTGAGAATTGTCTTGCTAAAAAATGATTTGGTATAAAAGATGCTTTAGGCTATAGTTACCATTTGCATCCACTGCACATCTTCCTCAAAAGCTTGTTATGATCTTCCCCTACCATCCTAGCACTCCTTAGGCTTTGAATTGTTTGAACATGCTTCAGTATCGACCAATTCCATGCTTTGATGCTGGTAATTTGATTTACTCCAATCGGCTTGAATCAGATCTAGTAAGTTAGAATTTGATTAAGATCAGCTGGAATGTGATTAAATTAGTTGAGAATTATTTAGACCAACTGTAATTCGGTTAAAACACCTATTTGAAACGAAGTTTAAATTTCAAGCCATATTACATTTCAAGCCATATTACATCTAATTCAACATTTCCTAAGACCATTTAAATTTTTTGTAGGAAAATCTGTCGCTAAGCATTGTTGAGGCGAAAGAATGTTTTACATCAAAAGAGGTACTTATCTTTCTTTGTTTGTAATTTTCGATGCTTGCTACAGACTCTTTTAAGTTTGTAGCATATTTATCAAATTTATTTGTAAACTTCAATAACTAGGATGATGGAAATTACTTGTACCTCTTGTAGCTATGTGAGGCTCACACCAATTTGATGAATGACTTTGAGGCTTTGCCTCCCTTTTTTTGTAGTGGAATCATATTGCAAAAGAAGATGAGAACAAAAGGCATTAAGATATAATGCGCTCATGGTTGTTTATGTGATGCAGGAAACAATTCTTCTTCCAAGGCAGCAACTCGGTTCTTTATCAGAGAAAGACTCCCAACTGTCCAGAACATATCACAAGCAACGAGGTTTCTATGCTCAGATAGTTTTGCAGAGGGTTGTAGAGAAAATGGTGGGCAGACAGAGGGCCTTGGTTCATAAAAAAAGAACTCATATGGAACTCAAGGGTCTTAGCTTCTTTGTGAATTTTTCTTCTTTGTAATAAGAACTCTTCATTGTATTTGAATTGACTGAATTGGGGATGTATTAGGAACGAGTTTTCTCACATTTATATTGACTGAACCGGGGATGTAATTTGAGTTTCCCTTTAAAAAAAATTCATGACTTTATGAATATTAGATGGAGTTTCCCTTTACCCCATTTTTTTTTGTAGGATCTTTATTTGTTTTAGCTTGAGATGGGTTGAACTATCAGGGCATGTACTAGAAACGGCTAGATATGCCGTTACTATAAAAAAAAAAAAATTAAAGACACTAGCTACGGATATAGTCCGCAGCCCTCAATAGTAGTCCGTAGCTTTATGTAGAGAAAATGCTACGGGTTGGCTTTCTATAGCTACGGCTATTATCCGTAGCCAAACTAATATTGCTACGGACTATATCCGTAGCTATATTATAGCCTTTGCCTAGTTTTTTTGTAGTGGGCAGACTGAAGTGGTGAATCAGACGTTGAGAAATTTATCTGATGCATTTCCGGTGACAAGCCAAAGCAATGGAACTTGGCCCTATCACAAGCGGAGTTTTCCTTCAATAATATGGTGAACTGTTACATAGAAAAGTCGCCATTTCAGATCATCTATGGATGAATTTCCCAACAAACCCTCAACTTGGTTCCGTTACCGAAGATTCCCGGCAAGAGTCCACTGTAGAGAATATGGCCGAGCGAAGCATGGATTTACATACTGAAGTACGGACTAAGCTTACTAAGTTAAATGAGAAGTATGTGAAGAATGCCAACAAGCATCGACGCGCCAAGGTGTTCGAGATAGGAGATCAAGTGATGGTCCACCTACGTAAGGAACACTTCCCGACCGGCCCTTACAACAAATTGAAGCAGAAGAAAATTGGGCCAGTATTGATCCTCAAGAAGCTAGGCGACAATGCTTATGTAATGGACCTCCCAGATGAGTACGAGATTTCACGAACATTCAACGTGGCAGACTTGTTCGAGTATCATGAACCAGAGGCAAACAAGAACTCGAGGTCGAGTTCTTTTCAAGTGGAGGCCGGGATTGATGTAGAGGGGATTGCTAACGACTATATGGAGAAACTGGACCATCAGAAGGAGGCCAAGCGAAGCGACAAGACAATCGCCAAAGTGCAGAAATTCCAGCCCCACTAGGCGCCCAACAACACTTCATCGGGCGCCCTACCATGAGCCCAAATGGTCCAGTGAGTTGCTGGACATAATTTTTGAATTTCAAACACCCGACCATCATTGGACGCCCGACCATCCCATCACCGGGTGCCCCGTATTCGTCTGAATTATGGTTCAACTCTCTAGACAGTTTTACATGCCACTAGGCACCCAACCCCACTTTCATCGAGCACCCGAAATTCAAAATATTTTTCGTCGACGATTGCTCTCTCGAACTGCTGATTGATTGTCTTCTGCTACTGTAGATGGTCTACTGCTGATTGTCTACTATTGATTGTCTACTGCTGATTGATTGTCTTCTGCTACTGTAGATGGTCTACTGCTGATTGTCTACTGCTGATTGTCTACTATAGATGGTCTACTGCTGATGGTCTACTGCTGATTGTCTACTGCTGATTGATTGTCTACTGCTGATTGTCTACTGCTGATTGATTGTCTACTGCTGACTGTAGATGGTCTACTGCTGATTGTCTACTTGTAAAGCTGATGGTCGTAATCTTCAAGGCCGTAAATTGTTTCTTCATTGTCTTGAGCATAATTGGTTTGAGCGGTATCAGAGAGTAAATCATCATCATCATCAGAGGCTATCTGTGAAAGGGCGTCCATAAGGGACTTCTTGTATGCTGCTCTGCTACTGGTCCTTGCAATATCACACTGGAGTCTTGATTTATTAAGTAGAAATTCATGGTCAGGGTTATTAAGTGGAGTTTTGGAAAATTGGGGATTTTTAGAAAAATAGTCTACTAGGGCAGTTTTTGTAACTTTGTTAATTTCTAATTTTGGCCACCATTTTGTTTTAAATCGTCTAACAAGAAAAGGAGTAGTACTAGTTGTGCTAATGGTTTGGATATTGTATTCCCACATAGCTATCCATGCTAAATTAAATTGTGCAAAGAATACTAATAAAGGTGGTGCTTGGTCTGGGGGAAAACAAGAAGTATCTTTAAAATAATTAAAACCTTCTAAAACTGGGTTAATTAAATTTGATATATTGGGTCCTAAATGATTCCAAAATTTATAAAGCCAAGCAGGAAATTTTAAAGGATTGGACATTTGAAATTGAAAAAACCATGAGTGAGTAAAATGTCTATTTTGAAGGAAGAAAGCTAAAAGCCAGGCATCCTGGTAATCATAATAGGTGAATGAAGGAGGATTAAAATTTACTGAAAATTGTTTTGGAGTATTAGGATTTTGTCCCCAATCGGGTAAAGTAAGAAATTTATAAATTCTACATTTAGAATATGAAATCTTGGTGGAATCAAGTAAATCTGGGATATGTGTAAAACTACATGAATCAGTATCTACTAATATAAACTCATAATAGCGCTGGACTTTAGAGCCTATAGTGGCTGGCCATTGCCACTCAGAAAGGAAATTTTCTTGAATGATTTGGGAAATACCTAAGTGTCTCATTTCTAATTCTATGGCCATGACAGGATATACTTCATCTTTGTAAATATACTGGGGATTGAGACTGAAAAGGTTATCTTTGGATGAGGAACTAGAGGCTAATGGTGGAGAACTTTGAGCTAGCTGGGGGCTTATTGGTGGATTTTGGACTACTTTAGAAAAAGATTGTGGTTTAGGTGTTTGAGAGGGAGATGGAGATAATGGTTGGAATGGATTCTTATGAATAGGGATGGTTGAGAAGGTTGGTCTAGGGCTAATGGTACTACCTACAATAGGACTTTGTATTGCTTGTTTTGGTTTGGCTGGGGCCTTATGTGGAACTAAGGCATAATCTTGCTTGGTTGTTGGTCGCGGCCGGCTAGTCATTGTGACTGGTTTGGAGATACTCTCTGGAAAGGAAATCAGGGAGAGAATTAGTGTCCCCATTAATAAATTCGATTTTAAAATCAAAACTAGATAAAATAGCTTGCCATCGGGCAAAAATTTGTTTATGTGTTAAATTTTTAACATCTTTTGCGCTTTTACAATCTATGCGTAGAAGAAATTCTTTATTAAGTAAATCACTTTGAAATTTAGTAATACATAAAACCATTGACAGAATCTCTTGTTTTATTGTACTATAATTTTTTTGAGCATTATTCCATACTCCTGAGGTAAATCTAACTACTTCTTCTTTATTGTCTATTCTCTGTTTAAGAATGCCACCATATCCTAATCCGGAGGCGTCGGTTTCTACTATCTTAAATGCTTGTGGATCTGCTATATGTAATAACGGTATGCTTTTAACCTTTTGTTTTATTAATCGAACGACTTTCGTATGTTCGTCAGTCCATGGTTTAGAATTTTTCTTAAGTCTATCATATAAAGGTTGGCAAATTTTGTTGAGGTTTTCTATAAATTCTCTAACGTAATTAAGGCTTCTTAAAAATCTTTGTAATTGTTTTTTCTCTTTAATTTCATCGGAAAATTTGTTTGTAAATTCTAAACTACGTTCTATTGGTATTATAGTACGATTATATATGTAATGTCCTAGAAATCTTATCTTGGTCTGGAATAATTTTACTTTGGTGGCTGAAACTACTAATCCATTTGTTTTGATGACTTGTAAGAATGTCTTAAGGTGTTTCCAATGTTCATCTAAATTGTTGGAGAAGATTAAAACATCATCTATATATACTATGGAAAAATGAGAGTAAGGGTTAAAAATATTATTCATAATATTTTGGAATTCAGAAGGAGCATTTTTTAAACCAAAAGGCATGACGTTCCACTCATATTGTCCAAAGGGTACATTAAAGGCCGTTTTATATTTATCTTGTTCGGATATTTGTATTTGCCAAAATCCTGATTTCATATCGAACTTAGAATAAATAGAAGCATTGACTAGTCTATTTAGTAAATCTTTTTTATTAGGTATAGGGTATCTAATCCATTGTAATACTTTATTTAGAGGTTTATAGTTAATTACTAATCTAGGTGTTCCTCTTTCTATCTCTGCACTTTTATTAACATAAAAAGCTGAACAACTCCAAGGAGATTTACTAGGCCTAATTAAGTTTTTATCTAGTAATTCTTGTATTTCTTTTTTACAGTATTCTAATAATTCTTGGTTCATCTGTATAGGTCTTGCTTTTGTTGGTATTTTATTTTCTTTAAAATCTGGTTCATATGGTAAATTTACTATATGTCGTTTTCTACTCCAGAAAGCATGAGGAAGATCAGCGCAAATTTCTTGCTTAAGTTTTTTTTCGAATTGTTTTATTTTATTTTTAAAATATTCTTTCTCTAGTTCTACTTCTATTTTTTTAAGGTGTATTTCTTGCTTTAAGTGGTGTAAATAATTAGTCTTAGTGTCTATTAAATTTATAACTTTACTATAATGCTGTTGTTTTAATTCATTAATATTTCTAATTTGTGGAGGATTAATAAACTTAAGAGTAATATTGTCTCCTAAAATGTTTGTATGAATTCCTATATCATCTACACTAAATGGTTTTAGAAGTTCAATAAATGGGGTTCCTAATATTAATGGCCTATTGATATCATTAATCACAAGGAGGTCAGTAGTAAGACAGATTCCTTGGATACAAATCTTTGTATTAGGTAGTTTATATTTAATGTTGAGACGTGAGCCATTGGCTGTCCTAAGTTCTTCAGTGGTTTTTTCGAAATATTCACTAGGAACTATTCCTTCCTGTATACAATTCATATCTGCTCCAGTATCAATCAAAGCTGTAGTGGTAAAGTGGTGATTATTAATTACTACAGACACATAAACATGCCATTTCTGAGATTCTATTTCTGTTATTGTATCTAATTGGTTTGTCTCTAGCATGGTCCCTAGGTCTAAAGAAGTAGATGGGTGATCAGCTATAGGCATATTTTGATTTATAGTCAATATGGTTATTTGTTTTTTTAAGTCTTGAATATCTTTTTTAATATTTTTTAATTCATATTGTAGGTCTTCTACTGTTGGTGTTCTAATTATGGGATCATCAAATCGTGCTATTATTTCTTTTATATTATATGATTCTATGGGTTGTTTTAGGGGTTGGTTTAAGGAATCATGTAATTGTTTTAAATAATGTTTCTTTAATTCTGGATTATCTATCTTATTAGCAAATTCTATAAGTAATTTTTGTTCATTGGTGAGTGTATAAATTTCTCTAGTTAAAACATTAAGCGACTTACATTTTCCTTTATTATCACATCCATGGCAGTAATTAAAATCTGATTTCATAGAGTTGCTATTTTCACTATCAGTGCTATTTGATGAATCGTCTAAGACATCTATTTCATTATCGGAAAAGTCTGAAATTTGTGATTTGTCATCTTTATCTATTTCGGAATCGGATGAGTGTTCTTTGAGGATGTTATATAAATTGGTTTTTAGCTGATCATCTATATCTAGTTCAAAAATTTTAGTTTTTAAAGGGCATTTGTTTTTATAATGGCCGACTTTTCCACACTTATAACAAGTTGGTGGGGATTTGCTATTTTGATTGGGAGATGTCTTAAATGGTCTTCTAAATTTATTTTGTTGAGGATATTTTTTAAAAGGTTTTCTTTTTTAAGGATATTTTTGTTTCCAGTGATAAAGTTTATTAAAATTTCTTTTAAAATTCTTACGCTTTTTATAAGATTTTCTCTTCTGTACTGATGGTGGAACTAATGGTTAAAAACCAAATTCCTCACAAAATAGACCTATCTGTTTATTACCTACCCTGGATTCTTTATCTAGCTTATTTTTAAGTCTTTGTTCATTACAAAATACTAATGCATCATTATTAATGTATGAAACTATATCTCCATAAGTTATTCTGTCATATGGGATAGTATTATTGTAATGGCTAAGTAATTTATTTCGGACTCTTTCTGCAAATAATTTTGGTAATCCTAATATAAATCTTTCTTTCCAAAAAGCCATATTGCAATCTGTCCTAAGCATAATTCTACTAATAAAATTATCTTTGTACCATCTAAAATCGGACATATCATTTATTTTAAGATTATTTAAAAGTATACTTTGTCTTTCTCTAATTACATTAGGTTCTCCTGTGAAGTGTTTAAGGATAGTGAATATAATTGTATTTACTGCATCTGGGACCTGTTGTCCATTTTCTAGAATAGGTGTTCCTGTAGGGTCTACTTTTAATCTAGTTAGGAGTGCATTTCTATCATCTTGGCTTAAGTAATTATCCCACCATCCTTTAAGCTGTCCCGTGAAGCCAGTAACTAAAAGCTGAGCAGTTTGAAAGTCAGTGTTGTTCCTAGTTTTGTAGGTGGTTGCTACCATGGCCATTTCATGTGCCATATTTAATATCTGATATTCGGCTAATCCATCTATATTCCATTCATATATCGAGTCACCGCTATAACTACTTTGTATGTGTTGTCCTCTTTCTTCAAATTGTAAGTCTATGGTAGAAGGTCTAGGATAATAGTTGCGAGTTTCAGGTAGCGGAGTGTAGGGATGTCTATGTCTGAGGGTGTTAGTATTAATGGTGTTAGGAACATTCTCAATTACTGCTACATGAGGGTTGTTACTAGAGGATGGCCTACAATTTTGTTGTCTAGGGTTATCTTGTGTTTGTAGTTCTGCTAATTTATCTGTAATGGCTTGGAGAAATTCTTCTGTATTATTACTATGTAGATGTATGTCACTAGAGAGTTCAGGTGGTCTAAACATAGGTTGTTCAGTGTCTATGTTATCTTTGAAAGGTAACTGATTATCCCTACTTTGAAGTATACTATAATTATCTGTCAACATTGTTCTAGTCTGAGTTACAGTATTTTCTATTCGTCCCAGTTGTTCACCTATATTTTGGAGATATAAATTACTATAGTTATTTTGGTCTAAAATAGCTTTGTGTAGTCTATTTTGATCTGTTTCAGTAAGGGCTTTAAAAGGTGTGGCTTGTATGGTTGAGTTCTGCCCTTGTATTTTTAAGTTCTCGTTAGGTGGATTTGTGGCTTGTATTCTACGATTATCTACCGTTGTCCAAGTATTAATTGGCTTTGTAACTACATTGACTTGTTTTATAGGATAATAAGTATCTATCCAGTCGAAAAAAGGAATGTATTCTACTTTATCACAATACATTAAGTGACCCTTGCGGAGGCTTTCTTGGACAGGAAAGGTGTAATGTTTACAAAATTGTTCTCTCTTAGCTAAATTTTTTATATTAAGATAATCGAGTTCTATTTTACATACATAATCCATGTCTAAATTATGGGATATCATATTAATAAAATTTTGGGGATAATTATCTGCCATCTGTGAGTGAGTAGGTGAAAAACTAGGTTGTTGATGAGATTGAGCATATACGGGTTGTACTAAATTATTTTGAGTATTAGTTTTGATTCATGTATCTGTGTAACAATAGGGTCTATGGGGTCAGATGAGGATGGTTTAAACTGTGAGTTTGTGGTCCTAAACGAGTGTGAAGATAATGAGTTTCTAGGGCTATTGACCTTAATTACAGCTTGCCTTTGTGGGGTAAAGTTGAGGATTATACTACCATCTAGTGATTCTATGATCTGTTCAAGTTCATTATTTTCTACTGGAGGTGGCGTATGTATATTCTCTAAGTTCCAAGTAGAGGGTAATGTCACTTCTTCCCATTCTATAGTCCTAGGTATCATAGTGTGAAGATTTTGCATATCTGACTGTATTAACATTGTCTTACCTCTAGGGCTCTCCTTCAGTGCTTGAGGGTCGAGGGTTGTATTTAATACTTTATAACATACTTTATATATTACTGCTAAGCTATCACTACCTTCTAATAGTTGTATACCCTGTGTTTGTATATTTAAAACTAGACTACGTAATACGTGTTTATCATTTATATTTACTTTGAAATTTGGATAACAATCGAAGTGGACTGGTCCTTTGTTTAAACTGGTTTCTACAACTCCTAGAAGTGTATTTTGAAATGATGAAGTGTGTCTAGCATCCCTTAAACAGAGAAGTGTACTAACGTTGAGGCCTTGTCTAAAAAGTGGTTGGATTCCTACCTGTACTAATCCTATATGTAAAAATTTGTATTTTTTTCTTATTTTTACGTAATTCTGCTGCAGTAAATAATTCTATTTCAGCTTGGTCTTTGTCTAAATTAACTACATCTTCTATGGTTTTTACATGGTAATCATATGAAAAGTCAAATCGGCCTTCTCGTTTATAAACTTCTTCTCGTTTAACTACTGGTAATTTCCAATTACTAGAGTTACATTGTAGATTAAGATCTGCGTAGGTTTCATGCAGACTATTAATAGTATTAGCATCGTCGATACTATTTCTAGAGGAACTACTACTACTTCTGAATAAATTATTCATCATGCTACTATAGAAAGACTAAACTGTTCAATTTCGGACTCCCTGACGTCACAACGGCTGCCTGCATCAAAGACGTTCCACTGGGCACACCACCTTAGAACAGTAGATCGATCTCTATAGTATTGATCACAAATAATTTATACAGAGAATAGAGGGCGTCTCCTCTGTGAAATAGGGTCGATGATAACTAATGGACTACTGTAGTCTGGTTCACCTTCTACAGTAAAGTCTCTGGGTTGGAACCCAAATATGTTGAGCAACAACTTGGCTCTGATACCAATTTCGGACAGAAAACCCAGGCGGTGGTAAAGTAAATTAAAGTCAGGTGTCACTTGGAGTGGACACCTGACTTTAATTTTCATGGGGCCCACTATAATGTTTAATGTGAAATCCACTTCAACCATTATCTGCCTCATCAAACGTTGTGCATGCATGGGTACAAAACATTAGGCCCATGTCCTATTTGTGTGGGCCTTACCAGGTGAAACAATTTAGATAGTGTTGTCTCCCCAGCACTGTTTCCACTCATATGGCCCGCCTGAATTATGGATGTAGCAGATTCTTTTAGCCCTACTGCTAAATGGTTGTCACAAACCGTATGGTTGGAGTGGATTTCACACACATCATGGTGGGGCCCACCCCTAGCCTCCTCCTGTCTTGGCTTTGCCCCCATAGCCAGTCTCTAAGACACAAATTGTGTAGTGAGGATCTCACAATGCTAGCATGGTGTGGTTTCTCTGTGGGGCCCACTGTGATGTATGTGTTTTATTCACACCTTTCATCCATTTTTTGAAATTACTTTATGCCACGAGACCAAAATTGAAACATATCCAAAGCTCAAGTGAACCACACCGTAATAAACAATGGTGACAATGAGTGATGTTTAATTGTCATCCCCGACTGTTCATAAAGTACCAGACACCCGGATCCATAGCTCAAGTGGTAGACTGAGTGAAGATAGCCTCTCAATACTGAGGTCATGGTATCGATGCCCAAAGTGGAGGTGGCTAACATTGCAATGTGACTAATAGGGGTGTGTGTGCTAACCCAATAAAAAGAGAGAGAGAGAGAGATCACACAGACAGGACGAACGTAGAATACAAATACCACCTTCATCCAGAAATTCTATGGCCCCCGGAAAGTTTTCAATGGTTGGCATTCAATGCCCACTGTTTCCAGCTCGATTTTTGTCTCATGTCCTAAATTGAGCTGGAAAAATGGATGGATGTCATGGATAAAATACATATATCATGGTGGCCACACAGAATCCTTGCACCACGGTAAAGGGCGGTTAGGCCTCTAACATACCCTTATCTAAATTTAAGTAAAAGGTCATCTAGATGGGCCACCATCATGATTTTTAAGATCCACTCCAACCAACAGGTGAGTGACCAATTTTAGGCCTAGCTAGGCTGGAAAAAGCAACTCAATCCGTTATTCAAGAGGACCTCATAATTGGAAATAATGAAGGGTGACCCTCACCCTCTAAATGGTTTCCCTTGGCATGGCCCACATGAATAATGAATGGGCCTGATTTTTAGGGCCCAAGCCTAAATTTTTGTATGTCATGTAATGGTTCGAGCAGATTTCACATAATTACCATGGTGAACCTTGTAAATAATCAATGGTGTGCATCTTGCTCTCAATTGTTCACTTTGTTGTGACCCACGGGAATCAAGTCATCGTTTGGGACGTGAGCCTAACATGGGCTAGCACATCTAATGTGCAGAGTGGAATTCACGTACACATTATGGTGGGCCCACCTGACCTCTTGAGGGTATATAGCCTATTTAGGGTATGGTGAACACGGCGGATGGCCCTAATATATAGAAAAGGAACGCAGATTGCATCCTTCCTCTGATCTGTGGAGGGGCCCACCATGATGTATCTATTTATTCAGGCCGTCCATCTCTTTTTAAGATTATTTTAAAGCATGAGACCATGAATGAGATAGATCCAACGCTCAAGTTGACCACACCAAATAGTTAGCTTAGGTTGCATTAAGCGTACAAAGCATTAAATGCAAGAGTCATCTCTAGTATAGTCCACTGAAGCCTTGGATCTGCCTTTTTTTGAGCCCATACCTTAACATGATATGAGAAATGGGTGGATGGTGTGGATAAACAGATACATCATGGTGGGACCTTCTATACTGAGGAAGGACCCAATCCGTGTCCATAGGCGAGGAAGGTACCATCAGGTCAACCTCACGGGAAGCTTCACGAGATCGAGTTCTATTGACCACACTGTGATGTGTGTCGGACATATACACCATATCGTTGGGTCCCCTCTAGGTTGTGTTGCAAATACCTTATTATATATTAAAATATTTCTACATATAATATAAGATAAAGGCATTATGATTACCGGTCGCTTATTCGCATCTCAAGGACGACTTGGAACTTCCAGTATATGATGTGTGTCGGACCCACACTGCATTTGGTGATCCCATCGAGGTCATGGATTGCAAATATCATATTATTGAGGTTGCAATAGGCCAATACCATATATTTAAAATATTTCTTCATATTATATCAGAGGGAGGCATTGGGAATATCAATTGCTGGTTTGCATCTCAACGGACTACCTTCAACTTCCAATGAATTTAATGTGAAGTTTTATTTTATTTAATCAAGTTAACATCGTGTGGGGAGGGGAACGGTACTATAAGGCCCACCTACAGGGAAGTTCCCATGAGGTCGAGCTGTGTGGGGCCCATTGTGATGTGTATTGGACATCAACACCGTGAATTTGATGGGTCCCCTTTAGGTTATGGGATATCCCAAAATTCAGCCATATAAGGAATTTAGGTGTGCCATACCATCTAAAACCATGTGAAGACATGCCTAAAACATCTAACAGCACTTGGTGGGACCGGTCTGAGTTTTGGATGCAGCTAAAACTTGGTATGACCCATCATTCAAGTGGGACACACACAATGGATGGGCTGGATTTGTGAACTACATCTTGGTGGGCCCAGTAAATGATCATGAAGGTTTTAATCGGCAGGTAACCCCTCTCAACTGTTGTATGTAGTGTGGCCCACCTAAGTCATGTATTGACCTCATTTGTAAGCCCATGGCCCACCATGGAATGATGCATCTGACTGATGGGGTTGATGTCCTACACACATCACGGTGGGGCCCACACAACTCTAGGATACCATGCAAAAGTTACACTAATCTACTGTTCAAATCCATGATTTGGCTTTTTTCTCCTCTAACCATCCCTTTTCCCATCTATGTAGTCTAACAAAATTATTCCTTACAATCATAAGCAATCCATCATGGCCCTGGCAAATAGATTGATTAAATTGTTGATTGGACCTATTTTTGTGTAAATGGTCTTGGACCATCCATATTGATCAAGGCCATAGATTAAATGGTTAACATTTATGATATCAGCATGATATTTCCATGGTAGCCCATGAAATATGGGCCGGGGCCTAATGAACAATGTACATCAATGGATTGGATTATCTAAGTGTCCTAATGCAACTAAGAGCACTATTATCTTACAAGTGCTCTGAGAGCACCGGAGCATCTCTCTATATACGGGGAATTATCAAGTACAAATGTTTTCACCACACTTAGTGCAAATGAGTGTTGTGAGCCCCACTGTGATGTGTTGATAATATCCACTCCGACCATCTTACACGCCCTCTTCCATTTAACCATGGGCACAAAAATCAAGCTAATCCATAACTCTATTTGGCCACACGATCACGGAGAGTTCAGATGGGATGGCCACACGATCACGGAGAGTTCAACGGGTTTTTTTTGGAGTTGCTTGGGTACATGATAGGTGGGTCTTAAATCCTTTTTATGCTGAGGCTGACCCGAGCTTGGTTTTCTGTAAAAGAAAAAAAATAAAAATAAAATAAAAAATTAGGGATTAAATCTTTCTAAGGGCCCGTTTGGATGCACCCCAAAAGGTGTTTTGATGCCAAAACAACATTTTGATAAAATAAGCCTCAGTTTCTTTTCTTCTTCTAAAAAACAAAAAAGTTCATGTAAACACCTTAACTTCATGCTCATGATAAATGCTTAAAATATTTCTACAGGTTAGATTGAAGTCATTGCGCGCATCGGCTGTCTGTTTGCATCTAAATATAAAGTACTTGGAAATTCCTTGGAATTTAATTTTCTTTAAATATTTCTACATGTTGGATAGGTACACGGATTGTGTCCGAACAGATCTGTGTGGGGACCCACTGTGATGTATCGGTTCATCCAAGCCGTCCATGCCTCTTATAAGATCATATTAAGGTGTGAACCCAACAATGGGTCAGATCCAACGCTGTAGTCGACCACACCAAATAGTAAGCTTGGTTGCATTAAATGCACATAGCATTAATGCAAGTGGCATTAAATGCAAGAGTCATCCCTGGTGTGGCCCATATATTTAAAATATTTCTTCATTAAAACGATGCAAGCTCCCACGGACACTGTGTCACACGTGTACAACATCCCTTCCACTCATTTGTAAGGTCTATCATAGACTAGCCATATCCTACAAATCATATTCATTCAATGCAAACTGCTCACGACTTTTCTTTACATCATCCCTTCTCTCGAAATTCTGATCGTATGATCACAGTTGTCCAAAGGTAACCGTGGTCACACGTCCACTCCAAGATCCTGAGATACTAGAATTTCTTGTAGGTGAGGTCTATAAATACGTAAACCTATCAACTTCCATCTCCAAGGAGTGAACTAAAGAGTCCGCTCCAATGTGTAGTTTTTGTCATTAGTTGATTCTCCTATTTTTATATAGAAGTCTCTCCCTAGTCCAGAATGTCGGCGGCATTTTTCATTTTTCTTTTCATGGCCTGGGTTGTGGGCTTTTCCTAACCCAGAGTGTGGGTGCTCTTCTTGATCCGAAGTGTGGGTGTTTTTTCTTTATTCTTGTTTTCTCTTTCTTTTATTGTGTTATCTTACTGGTTCTTTGCATTCCTGGGTTATTGCCTTGTTTGTAATAAGAGAGTTTACTTTCTTACCTACCAAAAAACGAAAGAGAACCAATCGGAGAAATGGTCTTGGACAATAACACCCAAGTTGTAAGGAACACCACCGATGCTCTATGGGATGGGGTGGGCAACCCTTACAGCAGGCTACTGCACATAGAAGTCCTCGTGAGCTTGGACACAGTGCTTCTGGTGTTCCTTTTCTTTTTTGGCTCATCCCGGCGTTGATGGAAAAGCACGTCCTAAGGACTTGCATATGGACGGCCTACACTTTGTCCCACAGCATTGTACCCTACACGGCGGGACTCATACAATCGGCTCCCTTCCGCAATGATCTGTTTGCCGTATGGGCAGTGTTCTTGCTCTACTCTTTCGGAAGTGCTGACTCCATCTCGGCATTCAACCTTGAAGACAACCAACAAGTTAAAAAGTATGCATTTGAAGGACTGGTTCAGGTGGTTCTCATTACCTATTTAATGGCTGCGTATGGCTCCGGAACGCGGTTGAAAGTGCACCTTTGGTTACTTTGGTTTATCGGTGTTACCAAGATATTTGAAAGATGGCGTGCCTTCCTATCTGCGAGCAGATCATCTTGGCTACTGAGAAAAACTAGATTGGTTGCGGACTTCATGATCTACGAGCACCGAGTGACCCTAATGAAGCAGATCCAACTGTCATGAGAGGGTACAATTATTTGGTCACTGGAGAAGAAAAAATAGCTGTGGGAGATGACACACCATTCTACCCACAGAGGTTGGAGATAACCCATAAAATTATTACTCTTAAGAAGATTTGGGAATGTGAAGGAAGACTCCTAACCCCTGACGGAGATCCCGATGGAAAGTTGAAGGACATGTGCCTCTCATTTGCCTGGTACAAGATGCTCAAGCGAAGATTCACCGGGTATCCATTGCACGAATGCGACCATCCGAAAACCTGGGACCTCATCAACCGAGGGTTCCTATCCAGTAACAATGCACATGAAAGAGCTTTCAGAGTAATTGAGGTAGAGCTCGGATTCATCCATGATACCTTCTACACAAAGTATGAAGAAATTTTCTGGAAGGGAGAGTTCCCCGTGTACAAGTGCACATGCCTCTTCGATGATCCTATCGTTTTGTCCTGCTATAATACTCAATAAGTACCAAACGCCCAAGGGGCACCTAAACCGTGTCACAGAAAGCGGGGGCCAACATCGATGTCCTGATTACATATGTAGTTATAAGCACAATCTTCATTTTGGAACTTTCGCAGTTAAGTCTGCAATTTTATTTTCAGATTGGGTGAAGGTAATGTTGATATGCAGCTATGTTGAGAAACCAACAAGGCTCTGTGAGAAGGCAATCCAGTTTGTTTGCTGGCCACGGCTCTTCAAACCATGGGAGCGGAAAATTGGCCAGTAATCGCTTCTTGAATCTTTCGACTACAGCCCTCTGAATCTATTATGCCTGATGACCATTGGTTTTGTAGATAAGACTAGAAAAGGGCAGAAAGCCAGCAGCTCCATAAAATTGCCTGAAGAAGTGAAGACAGCAGTACTTGATTCACTGAGAACCAACGGCCGCCAATTATCGAATGGACAGTCTTCCTTGCATAGAAACCGAATGGGGGATGAACTCTCTTGGGCATGCAGCCTAGAGACGCACAATCACGGTATTTTGGTGCGGTGCATTGCGACGGTTTACTGTGAGGTTCAAACTCACCAACAGCATACTGAAGAACAGCCAGATGACCGCCAAAGAGAAGAAGAGAGCCACCGCCTTGTCGCCACCAGCTTATCTAGATATTGTGCTTACCTGGTGGCATTTGTCCGGGTATTATTGCCTGATCATGCTTATACTACTGAATTGATTTTCGACAAGGTTGTAAAGGAAGCCAGAGAGATCTTTCTCAATGAGGGGAACTCTGATGGAACTATAATAGAAAAGGGTGTTAGACTCGGGAAGCAACTGTTAGAGGTAGAAGACCAAAGGCAGATATGGAAGGTGTTGGCAGATTATTGGGCAGAGATGTTCATTGCACCCTCAGAAAACGCAACCGCACATGCAGAGTACCTCGCAAACGGTGGAGAATTCATCACTCATTTAAGGGCTTTGCTTACTCACGCAGGCATCCTCAATAGAAACTCAAACCTCCCGGCTTGATTAAGAGAGCCCAAATTCAGCCTAAAATAGACCCTAATCAAGCAAGCCTATTTATTTTGTCAAGGGTTGTTTGGATCGTAAGTCGTTTTTCTGATGCTACTTACGCCTCAATGGTTCATCTTGTAGAAAAGTTTGTTTCATTTCCATCACCGCATTAGTAAATTTTAATTGATCTCTATTTCTTCTCTCATTTTACCTTCTTTTTTTCTTCTATTTTTTTTTTTTTTCCTAAATCTCTTCCATTAATATTTCTCTCCTTTTCTATTTTTTTAATCTCTTCCAATTTTCACTTATGTGGGGTCCACCCTTAACATCCACCATCCATCATGTGGGGCCAATCTTGTGGACCCTCCATTATGTTGAGTCCACTTTGGCCAGGTCTTCAATGCAAACCGTCCTTCCTATGGGGCCTACCTTCAATGTGGACTGTCCACCTTAGGAGGCCCAACTTCTATGTGGACCATCCATCTTGCGAGGCCCATCTTGGATGTGGATCATACATCATGCATGGACCACCTTTAATGTGGACTGTCCATCATGCAGAGCCCAACTTTGAATTGGATCATCCATCATGCAAGACCGACCTTGGATGTGGGCCATTAATCATTAGGGACCGACTTCTGATACAGACCATCCATCATATGGAGCCCTACTTGATGTGGATCATCCATCATATTAGACTCACGGTGAGTGTTAATTGTCCATAATGTGGGGCCCACCTTCAATGTGCACTGCCCATCATGTTGAGCCCCCCTTCGATGTGGGCCGTCCATCATGTAGGGCCACTTTTTATATGGACCGTACGTCTATCATGCGGAACCACATTTTATATGGACCGTTCATCATGCCGTACCACCTTTTCTATGGAACATCCATCACGAAAAGAGGCAAAGAGTAGGGCAAAAGTTGGCTTATGGCTACAACTTTTACAACTTTTAAGGTATTAAGCAATTTTTGAAGAGGAGATTACCAGATAAGTAGCCGATAATTTTCCTGCTGGCCAAAAACAAAATACTTATCAAAGTGTATCCAAACAGGCCCTGAGCATTCAACTTGGCCTTTCGAATTTGGTGAAGAGATGAGGGATCTCGGCTTCGTGGTCTCACAAAAGAAAACCCAGCAATCTCATCAGGAAGTTTCTCTCTAAACGGGCCTAGAGAACCCATTAAGTGTTACAGTCAAATGCGATCTTCTTTCCTGTCCCCCTCATTATGAAAGAATGCTTTTTAGATTTCAGTCAGAATTATAGCGCAGCTAAAATTAACCACTGAATTTTTTTTATTTTTTATTTTTATTTTATTTTTTTGTCTAAACTAGGAAAAACTAAATTTACTCACGGCTTCATGGGTGGCGGAATGAGTTGTGAAATAATCTCTAATTGTGGCTCTGTTATTGAAAATCAATTTAACATAAATAGCAAATATATTTAGCTGCTAGATTCAAAAGCCACCATGTTTGTGGTGATCAGAAGTAGATTAGCCTCCATAGTCTTACTTGTGAACGAAAAAATGCACTTCGTTACAGGTAAGCTTCAGGTTAGTAGCATAATGTGGTGGTTGAGAGCATACAGCGGCAGTGCATAGTGTTTCAAAAACATCAGAATGGCTGTTGTACACCTGTGTCTGGCACTTCAAGTGCACTAGTCATTCCCTAAGACTTAGCTAATGCCATATCTAGGTAAAAATTCGGAATCAAGAGGACATGATTCATTTTGCTATTTACCGAGTTTCGAATTTCTTGAATCATATTTCTTCCATTTATTATCACTATATGTAGCCTTCACACTTGAGCAATCCATTTTGATGGCCATAATAACAGGAAGTGGGATCAATCATTTAGAATGATTTCTTAGTGGTGAAAAACACATAATGAGCCCCACTAGCTATATGGTTTTGATCGAGGAACACTAATGCCATGTTTACAATGGGAATTTGCATACACGCATGGATGATGGTACAAATACTCTGCCAACAAATCAAATAAATCCTTTCAAAATATACTTTTTACTAATGCTATACTTCTTCCTGTCTAATAAATGTAAGAAGAGGTAAAAGAAAGAGAGCCCTGCATGCATGTTGAAATGAAGAATCTTAGTTGCAGGATCCTCCTAACTCAAGCCTCCCATTCCCGCTTCCTACAAATTTATAATTGATAATATTTTGAAAAGTGATAACATTTTGAGACAGGCTTCCCTGCACCTGCACCCGAATTCCATAGAAGAAATTATAGAATGCTCATCTCATTCCTAAAACCAATGAAAACATAAGGGACTGTTTGTATGTATCCCAAACTGTGGGTGAAATGGTTATCCCGTGTGAAATGGAAAGCATCCATGTTTTTCCATTTTCCAAGCTCACACAGGCAGAGTTACCTAGTGTCCTCACCAATAAGAATGGGGCCTTCTTTTTCTTATCCAAATTTGGTCAAGTTTGGATGAATGAGAGATTATAACTGCAAACAGTCTGCTTAGTCAAGGGGAAACTACAACGTAACGAGGTAGTGGCCATCAATATGAATAGTATCGAAATCAATCCAATAATGCATCCAAACACACTCAGATAGGTCTGGAAATTAAGCATACTTGCTGAGGGATAAAGGGAAATAGGCATATCGAAATCAATCCAATTATGCATCCAAAGACACACTCAGATAGGTATGGAAATTAAGCATAATTGTTGAGGAACAAAGGGAAATAGGCACCTTTAAATGAACCGGATGATCCAGGGAAATAGGCACCTTTAAATGAACAGGATGATCCAGAGAGAGAGAGAGAGAGATACTACTTATAATAGCTTCTGTTGTTGCTTTCTGAAAGTTAGATGGAAAAGAGATAATTGCTGCTTTCTTATCCATCTATTTGCAGGCCAGAAAACGAAAGACTTGAGATGTCCACTACGGAGATTTTTCGGGCATGTCTATCCAAGGTGGGTCACAAAGAACCAAGGGTGTAGGTCGCCGATCCATTGGCCCTGCAATGTTTCAAATAGCGAATAACGTGTAGCATAGCGTTCACCCCTCTGAGGCATGAGATTTAAGCTACATAATGTGTAGCGTAACATACACACTACTTCCAGATTTTTAGTCAAGGTTACACTTGGTTGCACCAATTTCATGATATTCTGCACCAAATTAGGCTGATTAATAATGAAATTTAAAAAAATTTAATGATATTTGGTGTAACCAAACACAACCTGTAAGTAACAGGGAAGGGTAATGATTAAATATAGAGGCATAACTAAA